>OU026156.1:116146184-116771184 GCA_907269105.1 Volucella inanis
TAAATGCAGATTATCTATCATGGGTACTAAAAATGAGCGATTGCAGTTGATTCTGCAACACGCAGTACTGAAGAATACTCTTTTTGTCAAAGATTGGATTATTAGCAGCGGACTGTGGTGTGACGATAAACTTCGCCGATGGATAGAAAAAGGCTTTTTATGAGGTTATCAGGCTCACAGATGAAAATGAGAGGTACAACTTTATTAAAAAAGCGCGGGAGTCAACAGAGGGGCAATACTATTCGAAGGTTAATTATAACCTAAATCAAAAAAATTACTTCAAAAGCAGCTATTCCAGTTTTATGTTTGGAACAATTTTCAATATTAGAGATGATTAAACTAAACTATGTACCACATCGAAACGAAGGGGCTAGTAACTGCACTCTTTGCATGGGAGGGAAGACGTACTATATTTCATTGGCGTGTGTCCGGTACTGAAAGAGTCGAGACGTTTCCACTTTGGGACGAACATTCTTAATATTGATGAGGTAAAATATAGGGTTTTCCAATAGGGACTTGAATTTAATTTGTGAACGCACTCTTTCACTAACCATCAAACTGTCACCGTCAATTTATTCAATAAACCCAACATTTTCATCATGGTAATGTACACTAACGAGCAACGTCTGTAAATTATAAAAATTTTCTACAGATATTCGGAGTCTCTGACTGCAACTTTAAGAGTGTTAACTCCAATTTTCGGTTTTAATTCTCGACCTAGTAGACAGGCAATAACAAGTTTAGTACAGAATTTGAGTCTATATATTCGTTGTGTGATGATGCCGTGTCAGTGGGACAACGGGTTGGTCGAAGTGTCGAAAATATCGCTGCCGTTCAGACGTCCGTAGCAAACGATCCAAATCAGTAAATTCCACGGCGTTCTCAAGAATTGGGCATCGCTCAGACCACATTATACGATGGACCATTTGAAGCGACGTACGCTCTCCGATTGGGTTCAGGAGAAGATGCGACAAGATGATGAATTTCATCGCAAAATCATCTTCAGTGACGAAGCTCATTTTTGGCTCAATGGGCTCGTCAATAAGCAAAATATGCCTTATTGGTCGGGTGAAAACCCACATGTGCTCCATGATGCACCACTTCATCCACAAAAAAGAACTGTTTGGTGCTGTTTGCATGTCGGCGGCGTTATTAGGTCATATTTTTTCGTCGACGATAACGATCGCCACGTTACTGTGAATAGTCAGCGTTATCGCGCCATTATCGTCGATTATTTTTGGCCCTAATTGGAAGTTATAGACTTGGACGACATGTGGTTTCAACAGGATGGGGCCACAAGCCACACAGCACACGCTACAATCGATTTATTGAAGAGTAAGTATGGTGAGCGTGTTATCTCAAGACATGGGCCAGTCGATTGGGCACCTCGTTCGTGAGATTTAACGCCGCTTTACTACGCCGACGACGTTGGAAGAACTCAGAGCCAACATTGAACGCAAAATAGCGGCCGTTTCGGCCGAAATGTATGGCCGAGTCTTTGAAAATTGGGTCCAACGAATCGACCGCTGCAAACGTGCCCGCGGTGGCCATATGAACGAAGTCGAGTTCCATTCATAAATGTTTTGATTGTACTTCAAGCCAATAATGAAGTTTTTGAAATCTCTTAAAAGGTTTGCCTTTTATTTAAAAAAAAAGTTATCAAGTCCTTACTAGAAAAACCTATATTATCTTAACAGCTCAAACTGGATACAATTGTTTAAGTATTACATCGAAGCCAGTCCTTACAGATTATTCATCAACGAAAATGTTCAACAAACAAAATTGTTAATACTCATAATTTGTTTTTAACTAAACTAAAAGTCTTTATACAATACTCTAAAAATACATTTCTTAGCTAATCTAAAAGCCCAGAAAAATATTTAAGTCTCCTTCAAACCTATCTTTGTTTTAACTAAACTTAAAGTCATTTACTTTCTTATAACCAAAAGCACATGATAATGTTATTAGAATGCATTTAAAATTTCGTTTACTGATTAATATATTGCAAAACTTATGAAAATATCAACGGTGATTTTGTAATCGCATCGAAATATACATCTCATTCCCAATTATAAATATTTTTGACAATTCAGAAAACCAAGTGAAAGTTTTGCCCAACTCCTGAGTAATTTTATTCAACAAAAATAATCTCTAATTTCCTAAAGGCAAAACGTACGTAACTTTGTTAACATCTTAAACGGAAGGCGTTGATAAAACATTTTCCCCTAAGCTAATATTCCTTAAGTACCACGAATGAAGCATTGCTTCAAGTCGAGAACAGTTTTATGACCAAAAGCAGAAAAAATAAAAAATTAATTCGAAGCTACTATGTATAGTATATGAACTTCTCGCACCTCGCAAATGCTTTTCATGGTTAAGTAGCGTTTGATATAATATTATGCGGATCTCCGCAACTATTATCCGCTGCAATGGTTGGTGTTTGCACACGTGAAATTGGATTTTTCTTGCAAATATAAATCTACGTAATGAACGTCATACTTCTGCGATGTGATTAATGATGGCCACGTTTCCATGAAAAAATGTAGAAAATGTAGAAAATGTGAACTCATACAGGGACTAAAAGTACTTGCAATCCTTTATTTTTGGAAATATGTATACTTATGCACACATTCATATTTGCTGGAAGTCGTGACTTAAGTGAGATGTCGTGATATGCGATTATATATAAATGACTTTATGACAACTGTCACATTTCAACTCAAAAATTATATAAATTTCTGCAGTTTTTACGTTTTCTTAAGTATCGTGAACGGCTGTTTGCCTTTAATTTAGCAACGACAGCGTGTTAGTAATAAAAATCCAATTAAATAAGAGGAGATATTATTAGCATTGTTAAAAAGAAACTACTCGTAGGTCCAGATATCGTTCAATTGTGCTTACAAGTGAATTGAGTATGCCTGGTTTCCATAATAACTTCTTATGCAACTCATAAGCTAGAGAATATATTATTAATATGTCAGAAAAATGTTTAATAACATTGCAACTCATTACGATTTATGAAAAAGGTAGTACCGCGGAACTCGGAAATTATGGAATATGGCTCCTCCTTACAATTAGGATTTTTTTCTGTTGAATCAGAGCACTCAGACAAACAACTAGTCCATTGTACTCTTTGTAAGTTTCTTAGTCTTTCGAAAAAAAAAAAGAGAGAACACTTCAGTGATAAAGTGCCTATAGTACCACCACCCACCATATCAACGCTGAGTACCTGCAGCCTGATGAGAGTGTAAGTCGGAAATTCACAGAAATACTCGAAGTGCTTCGCGGTATCGTCATCACTTTCACAGTAAGCGTCGCACACTTGAGTGCTTACCAAAAGTCTAGTACATTCTCGTACTCCAAAAACACTCCAACCCTGCATCCTAAATCGGCTTTGGAGCCATCCATGAAGCTCTGACTACTGGCTCAGATCCTGGCCGAAACCTGTTTTGAGCACAGGGAAAGACGATTTCGTATTTTATATGCAATAGAAGTTCTGGTGTCATTACATCAGACAGAATATCCATAAGATCAGAGCCAGAAAACAACTGGCGCTCAAGGTCATCAAAGCTCCGCTGCGGGTTATGCCTTTTATAGTGAAGCCAGGGTGAGAAAGGGGAAACCCACTTGCGTCCGAGTCAGATAGTCCTTATAGTCTGGTCAAAGCACCAATAACGCATTTTTGTGAGAGCCTGTTACTCCAAACAAACGACGTATGATTAGGATTTATGTATTTGGTATTATCATAGCTGTGTGGATTCAAACAACATTTCTCGATTGCAGGCCAAATGTCTTGCCGTCAGTCCTTTTGCACTGCCCGAAGGCCGACAGCATCTAGTAGGTTCTCAATTTAACATATTTTGTTTATAGAAGTTTTTTATCCAGGATGACATCCAAATACTTAGGTTCTTTTGTAAATCGAATGGTGATACTAGATGAGTCAGACCAGGCAACTTCAATCTCATAAGGAGAACAACCTCACTTTTGAGAGGATTGACAGAAAACCATTTCTAGTGGAAAACTAGTGATTCGTTTTAGTCGTGTTGCCTGGCGTTGCATGTACATATGTCTTCGAAAGTTGCGTTGTCGAAAGTACTCTCAATGTTAATGAGAAATTCATAGCGCATATTTCTTCTTGTTGAATGCGATTTAAGTTTTGCTTACCAAATTTTTGAGGCCAGGCGAAGGAAACTTAGGGAGGAAATTGGTTTTAAATTTTTAAAAGTTATAATGACTTAAAAACAAAGAGCTCAGCAGGCTTTCCATAAGGAAATTTAAAGAATCACAAGGGTAAACTGATAATAATTCATAGCGAGGCATGTGCTACGATTGAAGGTTTGAAGGGGCGGAATTCTACTGGCAGTTTCAATGGAGTACTAGTGATGAAAAAAGCGATAAAACAAGGTAAGGCAGAAGACATTACGTCGCGGTTAAAGGGTGTCAATTGATTGCCTATAAGTTTTATAGCACGCTTCTCAATCCTATCTAGCAGGTTCATCGAGATCTTAAAAGCACCTGAGCAGATGTGAGCATTATAGGAACTCTAATAGGTCAAATAAATGCCTTAAATGTGAAGTATTTCTTACAGAACGAAGCCCTAGGGGTTCCGAAAGGTAATTTCTAAACCGCACGCATTTTCAACAACTTATGTCAAACTCTGCCAAACTCTGCCAAATGGCTTCGACATATCGAGTTCTACTCGACATGTGGTTCCACTTTTTGGTAAGATATGTCATCAAATCACCTGTGGACCTGCAGCTACGAAAACCGTACTGACGGTCATTGAGACGCTTTGGTGTGTCAAGATATTTCATAAGCTGACAGTTTACTCATATCAGAGTTTTCATGATCTTTGAAAAAAGGGATATTAATAGAAGAGGGAAGAAAACGAATTCGTCCATTGAAGATTCGACGCACTTAAGTGTAGGCGGAGACAGAGCACAATCTGAAAGTATTGAACTGGCAGTAAACTATGCAGCAAGCAAATTGGCCTTGTCCAAAGAGCTTACAACTGGCGTGTCATTGTAAACGAGCGTTGGGATGGAGGATGTGGCAGAATTTTTGATGTTTTTGACGAACGACCAACAATTTCTACTACCATTGAGACATTGTAGTAATTTTTGCCTCAGTTTTTGGTGGTATTGAAATTTAACATGACTAAGAAAGACATGGGTCTCTTCCTGGCTGATTTAAACTTGTTTCGGTTCTCCTCTCTAGGATTGGATTTGTAGGACCGAAAAAACCTTTTTCTTACCCTGATAGCCTCTTTACAATACGAGTCGTACCACGTTTTTCTTTTAATTTGATACCCTTCATCCGATTAGGGAAAAAAATCTCATTCCAAACACAATAGTGCCTGTGATCATATCAACAACGGTATCAACAGTTAAAATTCTTTAAAAAGCTCCAATTGGCCTTATCTTATTTCCAATCTTTGCCATAGCCACCCATACTTGTTGAATAACTTTAAGTCGATTATTTGCTTACTCTCGCAGAAATGTTGTCTGAGATCCAACATTATTGACAACCAGATCAGACGATAGTGTGAAAATCATGAAATGATTGTCTCTCATGTTGCATTTTTATTGCCCCAAAAAGTATTCTGAACATAAGCATCGCAACATATGATAAGTCCCATCTTCCTGGAATCACAGTATCATTCAAGTTCGGCTACCGCCTAGGGTGGTGGTGGTAATAAATAATCATGTGCGATTCTCTGTTTCATAGCTTATGTCTTCATAAATCTTGGTTGAGAAATTGCCCAAGTTTAGAGTGAGTTTGGCATATAAAGACAAGCTCTTGAACTTTCTGATCGCTCATAATACAATCGTGTGAAACCCCTTAAACATCCGAAACCACAGATGCATGGTATGGGTATTATGCGATATTTTGTATTTAACACGGAAAGCCTCTTACATAGAGCTACAGTAGCAAGCTAGGAATGTTGAAGGATCAAGTAAATACTCGTATGATAGATAAGTACTGGGGCTACCGTCTCTTATCTACACGCCAAAGTGCAGATAGGGACGTAAGTCATACTTAGATATAATGGTCTCGACAGAAGCCCTCAATAAAAAAAGAGCCGTCGTTGTTTTCCCAATTTTTTCTCTCCTTATGAAAGTAGAAATTTCTACTTATCAGTGTTGAGTTCTGGGTATGAAGACTCATCAACACATACTCCGTTTCCTTTAGTTGCTCTTGACCCAAGAAAATTGCGCGCGTCAATTTCGGTGGCCTGAAAACCTCGAAAGTCTTAGTTTTCAGGCACTGTACGCGGAAAGATTCATTGGCAGAGGGCGTGTTCGAAACTTTATTCTTCTTATCCCTGTTCGGGTGTTTTACGTGAACTGCTGTCTGGGAAAGACTTAATTTCACGCGATGTCCATACATCCATGAGAGTAAGGATAGGCCTTACTGTTGCCTGCTGCCTTCCTGAGTACCAATCCGGAACTGTGTTTAAGGCACAAGTTCGACTTTGATATGAATTGATGCCGATCTTAAACCTCTTGCTGATCTTAGGCTCTCAGCACCCAGTACTTTTTGCTACTCTACATTGGATCTAAGGTAATTGTCGGACCCTTCCAGCGATTTTGAGGTTACACCACAGCGACCATAATGCTCCAACAAATGAACTACCTTAACGAGTCACCCCCGGACCGGGATCCGGGGGGCCTCTAACTCATATGGTACTGTGATGGTACGGTCTACGGGTGATCCTACCACTAACAGCTTGTAACTGGTCAAACACTAGCAACCTTCAGAGGCGTTAAGTTCAGAAAACTATTATAATAAAATCACTATTTTGCTCTTCCACCGCTTTTTCTTAGACAAAGTCATTGATGGGAGAAGAATTAACAATTGGGCTGGAGGCCCAACTCAGTTCGAAACAGAAGAGGACGAAACTGCGTTTTTTTACTTTTTGCATTTTGGTCAGTTTCAGCAGCTAGTCACTTTCGCCGACCTGTTTCTCTTTGTATCAAGCTCATCGTTTGCCTGAATATTTGTAAAAGGTGCAGGAGTTAATTGCAATCGCATTTAAGAGTCCATAAAAAGTGCATATTGGCCAAAAATACAGAGTACACTTCTCATTTAACACATTTCGTTAAATTCGCTTACATTCGTAGCATTTACATTTTCATTATTATTGCCGAATGGTAATTGTTGCAATTTTTCGTGTCGCCTTTGCCTTTACACAGTGAAACAAAATAAGTTATCAGTCTGCTAAATAGGCATCTTATCATTTTATTGAACAAAATAGCGAGTCGTTTAAATCCGAAATTTTCGATTATGACCCATACTTCGGATAGTATATATAGTAATCCAGTCCGACTACCAAACCCCGATTTATTATTTACACTGCTTCGCTATCTTCGGCGTTCGTAAAATTCCTTGTTAAGAAACGAGCTAAGGTACTATTTTAATTCATATTAAAAATATTTAAAAATATTATCCCGTTTACCTATGCTTCAACGTAGCACTTTTTGTCAGAGTAGTTCTTATTCCCGATACACCTCTGCTGCTATCGCATGTACTCTAGCTGCTGCCTTCTAGTGATTGTTATTAAGCTAGCAGCTAGTGATTGTTTATTAAGGTCCGAGTATCCGTACTCAATAATTTAAATCTCCATAGTATGAAGTAACAATGGTGGCATGGTGCATCGGTAGGTTGGCCGATTATAATGCAAAAAGGACTTGGTTCAAAATATTGCCTACAACAAAAAGAAGAAAAATACCTTCGGAACCGAAATTTTATATTTTGAGAAAAATTGTCCCTCTCGCGCTGTTCCTTGTTTCCCTCTCACTGTATATAAAATATCAAGGCGAACAATATGATGAATCCCCTAGAACTTTCGTGCCAACAATTTATTTATTTATTTATTTTAATTTATCTTATTTTTGTAGGTACAAATATAAATAAAATTTATATCGTCCGGAATTAGAGCCAGAGGGCTATGCCCATATATATATATAATTATAATTATAATTATAATAAGTATAATTATTTACAAGTTTATATTTACATTGCTCCTAAAATTAACTACATTCATATATGGAAATATTTGTTTTCAAATTGAATTTAATTTGTGTATAGTCAATAATGAAAATAATTTAGAATTTTGAGGTGGTAAAATAGGATCCAGCAACTCAGATAGGGTTGGAATATTTTTATTGAAATGGTCTCTAGTAATTTGGCAATTTTGAACCAATAATGTATGGTTAAATTCTCATGACAAACGTTACATAATGGTTGACTACCTCTGTTGTACAAATGAGCTTTAATAAACAGTGCATGTTCTAATCTCATCCACTTGTAGTCGACTTAATGCCTCATTGTATAATACAGACGCTAAAGATAGCTTATGTGTTCTTAGGAAAGAACTTGATAAGGTCCAGCGGTTTTCTACTTCTATTTGTATTTCTTGCACCTTTCATGACCATTTTGCATTTTCAAAAGGTGGTATGGAATACACTAGGTGGGTTGAGGACAAAAATATAGTTCTGGATAATCAATTCGGTTTTAATGCGAGGCATGATATATCACATGCTGCGTCAGAACTGAACTGGTATCTGATATCCAGTGGAACAAAAGCAAGAAGCACGGGTGTCTGATGGATTGATTTGGAGAAGGCATTCTACACTTTCCTTCAAGCTGAACAGACTGGTAAGCCACTGTTGTATATTCTTTTTGATATACTCATCAATAGCCATTGATCGTGCAGAATGGCGATGCGAGTTCTACTGGAATACTTGACAACAAAACAAGTCTGCCACAAGGTGTAGTTCTTTCGCCTATCCTATAGGCGAAACTTCGTTATGTCTCCCTGCATGCTCGGTTAGAGCTTCCATTGACAGTTTGGTATTATACATATAAGCATGTGAGCTTCTTTATAAGACTCGGCCAAAACTTTTAATATCAATATTGAATTTCGAATTTCCCCTTGTCACGCGCTGTCTGCAAAATTCGAAGGCCACATCAACGGCAATATTCGAAAATATTTTAAAATTCTGTAAAAATCCTAGCAAACGGTGACCATAACGACGTCATTTTTACATTAAAACAAAAGCGGCAAAGGTGGCCTTGCAATAACTTTAAAGGTCACCGATTTTTTCTCCGATTCAAGAAAAAATATTTACGTTCACAGCACACTGAATACCCAGTTTGTTAAAGAAATAAACTCACCAGGAGTACATTTAAATATTGAATAGTCCTCCCCTAGTTTTTCTGTTTCGTGTGATTAATTCGCTACGAGAAATCCTGTTTTTCAGATATTTCAGAGGAAAAACTCCAGAATCATTTGTCAGACATAGTATACCATCAACAATCTGGCCGTCTGAAACATAAAAAATGAATGAATTCATTGTTCCACTGCTATTCATTGAGCATAAAGAACTGAAAACGACAAGGTTGACCGAAGGACGACCTGGCGTATGAACTCTATTCAAAATTCCTGACAATAATTCTCTCCATTTCCTGACTTTTTTTTTTTTTTTTACTCTCCTTCCTGAAAAAAAATTCAAAACCGTCCCTATCTTTTGTTATTTTTATTATGTCGGAGCAATTTTCAAAAATAGAGCTATGCGCTAGCATGTACGAGTAGATACTCCAAAGGTGAAATCAATAATTCTTGAAATTTCTGTTCCAGGAATAACATTGCAGGATATATAAAGTTACGTTTGGTATTCATGGATGCTAAAATGAATGCAATACAGGGTTGTAGAGGGCAAAACAATAAAAACCCAAATGCAATAAACCAGCAGCAGGATATTATATTCCGGTCAGTGTGGGTAATTTGCTTGTTCACTTTCTTTTAGGCAAAACTCCCCAAATTGCTTTTTCTGTAAATTTGGCATCTTTGTTGTCCTGCAAAGTCATGACACCGACAAAATTACAGACAAGGACAACTTTCCAATGCAAGATTTTAATTAATTTCTAGCAAATGGTTGCCTCCAAAGAGGGAATCGTTCTATGTAACCGAGGGAAATTGTTTTCTAATTGCAAATGTAACTGCCTTGGGATCAGATTTTCATATACTTTCTTCTTGGATTAAGGTCCTTTGGAAAGGGTTTTTGATCAAAATTAGATTATGCTGGTATCGTTTGAACATCAAAGAATATATTTTGTCTGATTTGAGTTCAATAAGCCTTAGACTAGGCCACCCGTCAGCTCCGAGGTAAAAGCTATTAGACAAAATTCACCTACTCAAAGGGTAAAGAAGAGCATTTAAAACCAGCTATTTTGCTTTAATTCAATTTTAACTAAGAGCCAATGACTTGTTTTATTTTTTATTATAATTGTATATAGAACACATTAATAAGCTGTTTTGACATATTAAGTCAAGCTATACATGGTTTCCCAAAACTGTGATACGTGTTAGCATCACAGGATTTTCACACATATGTATCCACTCAGGTAGTGGCTCATCCCAAATTTCCGAAACGGTCGAAAAAATCGACAAATGCAGAGTTCTTGCGTATTCAATGTCCTACAGTCATTAAGGAAATTGTTGATGAAACTTTGTGCTATCCAATATCCACGAGATAAAAACCAGTGGTACGATAAAAAAATCGTGTGGAGTAAGCGGTTGACAGAAGATACACATCAAAGGTGCTAAAACGAAAAGTAGAACATCAAATAAAAACCCACATAAGGCCCAAATTTAATAATTAAATCTATAACTTAATTCGTGTTAAGAGATGGCGTAACTTGTATTATTCCATTGGACATGCGTTGGAAAGCTACTGTCAAATACTACATCATTTCAGTATTTGTTATTCATTTGAAGCGTAAACAACAATAATTTTTTTTCACTCAAATATGTCGAACTTTGTGCCTGAAAAAGTGTTTTTGCGGGGAGTTCTTCTCCATTACTTTAATATGAAGAAAACTGTTGCCGAAAGTCATCGTATTTTGGTAGAAGGTTATGGTGAACATGCGCTAGCTGAGCGAACGTGCCAAATATGGTTTGCACGTTTTAAAGGTGGTGATTTTGGCTTCAAAAACGATGAACGTCCTGGGCAACCAAAAAAGTTTTAAGATGAAGAACTGGAAGCATTACTCTATGAAGATTGTTGCCAAACACAAGAAGAGCTCGCAGAATCTTTGGGTGTCACTCAAGCAGCCATTTCAAAACGTTTAAAAGCAGCTGGATATATTCAAAAGCAAGGAAATTAGGTTCCACATGAACTCAAGCCGAGAGACGTCGAAAGGCGGTTTTGCATGTCCAAAATGCTGCTGGAACGCCACAAAAGGAAGTCATTTTTGCATCTGATTGTTTCGGCAGTAGCCGAAAAACGCCCGGAATATGCGACCAGACAAGAGGCAATAATTTTCCATTATGACAACGCTCGGCCCCACGTTGCTATTCCGGTTAAGAACTATTTGGAAAACAGTGGATGGGAAGTCTTACCCAACCCGCCTTATAGCCCAGACCTTGCCCTTTCTGACTACCATTTGTTCCGGTCGATGCAGAACGCCCTCACTGAAATACGGTTCACATCAGAGCAGAATATCAAAAATTGGCTTGATTCATTCTTGGCTGCCAAGCCGGCGCAGTTCCGGAAACATTGGAGTGAGATTTTCAGTTCGCCTTAAGCCTGCTCACAAAAAAAGTAGAACTTTTCTCAAACCGTGAAGAGACGGGCATAGCAATTATAAGGGTTAACAAAACAGAGGGACCCCTCGGTCCTTCTTCAAAGCTTGTAATTGTACATGATTGTAGAGATCATGCAACAAATTATCAATTCAAGTATAAGAAAGCTATCTAATGTCTTGAAAGATCAGAAAACTGAGTCATGTTCTAACATACTATAGCGTACTGAGTTTTCCTAAAATCATTACACGGCATAGAACACAACTTCAACTAGATATATATATATATATATATTTCAAGAGAAAAAAAAAGCTAATGCCACTTCAGTTAACAATTCAATGTGGGGTGAGCAAATTATAAAATTATGATTAAGAGAATAATTGAAGTAAATAAAGCAAAAGATAGTTATTGAGAGCAAATTCATGACAATAAAAAATAGTTACAAAATAAATAAATAATTAAACCGCATAGCGTATCGAAACTTCAATTTGATTATGGTCGAAGTCAAGAAGCTAAAGTTTAACTTTTTCCAAAAATCAGGATAGAGTAACTATGGTTCGTATGTCAACAGGGAGTTTGTTAAGCAATTTGCATGAAACAATAGAATAAGAGTTTCTTAAGCTTGTGCAAAAAGGAGGAACTGAGACATAATATTGGGAATTTTAAAGCAATTGACGCTACAATCGGCCATCTCATCAAAGGAGGCCTTAGCAATAAGAACAGTACACGTATTACTAGACAGGTTATATCTTGGATAGTTTGATGCATGAAACGTAATATCCGGAGCCACTTCCATATTAAGGGAAAAGAACCTGACTTTAGTTTTTTCACAAACTAATAGTTTATGTGCATCAAACCAAATTCTGAGCAAGTAAATCTCATGATTTATATCAGATATTATCTCCAGGGGGCTAACTGATCGGTAGGCGATTACCCAAATCATCTGCAAAGGCCTGAGCTTTTCCAGCAAACGGTAATTAAAAAATGGAATTAATAAAAATTGAAAATAGAATAGGCCAAGAACAGATCCTTGGGGAACGCTTATATCAATCGTTTTAGATTTACTAAGACTGATTTCTATTTTGACCTTTTGTTTTCTATCTTTCAGATTGGAAGCGAACCAATCATAGATACAACCACGGAAGCCTGCCTTACACATTTTGTTTAAAAGAATTCTGTGATCAACCATGTGAAATGCTTTGGTTATATCTACAAAAGCCCACTGCAGAATCTTTTGTCATCTCATCCTTTGTGTATAAAGGTACAAAATTCCAAAAGAGCATCCTCAGTGGAAAGGCCTGATCTAAATCCAAATTGGCTCGAACTAAAAAAATTTTTATATTTAAGATATTTCAATATCCTACATTTGACTATTTTCTCAAATACTTTTAAAATAGAAGCCAACAACGAGATCGGTCTGTAGTAACTTTTTTTTCCATTTTACTTCCCTTTTCAAAAAGAGGTATGACATAGGCACATTTCAATTCTTCAGGAAAAATTCTAGTTACAATATAACACTCAGATTAAAAAAGATGTATTAAAATATAAATTATGTTTTGGGCAATTTTTTTCGAGACAAGGTTAGAAATATCACCACTACCACAAGAATTCGAATTGCTAAGGGAATTTATAGTTTTCAATAACCCGAGACCCGAAATAAGTCTCTTTTCTTGCCATGATTGGGAGCAAGATTCCAGTCATACAGTGATCAGAGATCTTGAGGTCAAGATTTATGGCAGAGCATTGATAAGGCTGAATTTTAGAGAAACGACCAAATACGTGATCAATACAGGTATAAGCTATGGGCCTTGTGATCTCATTAAGAAGGCAGGTTAACCCATGCTCGGCAGTAATTGCAAGGTACGAATCTAAATATGGGCAAGAGATTAACAAATCCAAGTTAAAGTCCCCTAAAACAACAATATTTGCTACTTTCACACTACAAAAAAAATTCCAAAACTCAACAAGAAATACATTTAAAGACTTTGCATTAAATCTATATGCACAAATAAATGTAAAAGGTTCACTGCATATAGAACAAGAGATTTCTATAATGTCAGTACTCAACAGGCTACAACGCTTTATTTCACAATCATCATACAAATCTTTCACAAAGGCACCCACTCCACCTGCTGCATATGAGTCATTGTGATTTGCGTAAAAAGTATAGCCAGGGATAGCGTAATCTTTGATCTCATAAGAATATATCCAAATTTCGGACACAAAAACAATTTCAGGCAAGTTAACAAGAGTTTCAAGATTGCCAACTAATATGTCGAAGTTTTGACTAAGGCTTCTCATATTTTGGTGTATTACGAAAACAGATTCTTTAACTGAATTGTCATGAAAACTGCTTTCATTACAACTAGTTATGGAAAGTTATAGTTCATACTTCAAAATAATTTTAATCGTTTTTAATTAAAGATAAATAGCAATAACATTTCCTCCATCCACCTTCCTTAACAAAATTTGTGAATTTTGGTACCATAAATACTTAAATTTATTTTCAACCTTTAACTTTTTAGCTGCCATAAATAAATTGCGGGTATAACATATTACGTGAAGCAATTATTTATATAGATGCTGGAACTCTTGTTAGCAGTATCGCTATTTATTGTTGTATATAGGTTTTTCCTTCCGGTTTTCTTGCTCTTCATAATTTTTTGCTTAACATCAGTCGATGAGAGATGAATGCATAGAATATTTGTAGTCTTATTTCTTTTAATGAACTTTTTTACATAGCATTTTTTAATGTCAATCGAAGACACAGAGACTTTCAATGCTTCGGTAAAAAGTTTTTGCGCATACTCTTCCGCATTTTCGTTGTTTACTTCTGTTATACCAACAATTTCTATCACATTTTCAAGCTCCTTCTGCTCCCACAAGTTCAATTTACCTTCAAGCTCATTGACCTTCGATTTTAGAGACACATTTTCTTCATTCAACATCTTAAATTGTTAGTTAATTCACAGTTAATCTAGCGTTAACAATTATAGGCTAAATCTAAATTTGAATATGAGCTGTGCCCTAAAGTAAGTATAATGTTGGCATTGTGAGTAGAAGCAAATGGCAGAACATTTAACAATTTCCCCTTTAGATTACCTTTTTAAAGCATCTGAAGCGCTTGAAAAGCCAAAACGTCAAATCAGCTCGGCTTATTAAATTGGGGGCAATTTATTATGTTTTAAATAAGTTCAAGAATAAAAATTGACATAAGAGTTATCTGCATAAGAATGGCGTGTGTGAAAAAAACAGTGATCGAGAGGCAACTGTCTGGGCTTGTCTATAGATAAAGGCTAATAGTGTACTAAAGGGTGATCAGATAAGAACGATAGAAAAAAAAGGAAACAAAACAACGGCGGTGTGAGACATAAAATTGATTCTATCTTTACTTTGAAGCTACTTTCATGCCATTATGTTTGAAATAGCACATCATTTAAATGGCCGCCTCAGCTTCGCTAGCAGTGCTTCGCAGTGCAGCGGTCGGTCCAATTTTTGATGACTCGCTCCAATATGTGCGGCGTTATTCCGGCAATAGCGTGTCGGATATTGGACTCGAGCTCATCCAAAGTGGTTGGCTAATTAATGAACACTCGCCGTGGGATGACCCAATCGCCAAATTTCTCCTTCACAACTTTAAGCGTTGCGTTGCTTATAAAGCATTTAGAGTCGTCTTGTTGGAACCACAGTCGGTTAACGTCCCTCTATACCTCATTCCATTGATGGTAACTTTGTCGCCTTCCTCAACTCGAAAGAAATAATGTCCGATGATGCCGCCATTCCTCATACCGCATACCGCACCCAACAGGCAATCTTTGTAGATGTATTGATGCTTGTGAATTGTGTTCACTTCAATAACGGAAATTTTGCTTGTTGACATTGGCGCTAAGCTACGATTTTTTGGCCAAAATCTGGATCTCCGGCCACCATTTCCAGTGCCTAATTAGCAAACTCACGGTGTTGTAGGTCAAAACCTAACCGCAAAATAAGCTTGGTTGACTCTCTGGCAATGCCCAATTTAGCTGATCGGGGCCGAATCGAAATTTCTGGGTCTTCTTCGATACTGGCCTCTACGCGCCTATGTTTTTTTTTTTCATTTCGCACCAATCTCTGTCAATCTTGATCGCTTTTACACGGTGTGACGAATTGCCTGCACACTGAAGCCATGATGACGACCGGCCTCACGATGAAATTCGCATTGTGTATTTATAACTGAGCCAGAATTTCGATAATATTTTTTATTAGTTTTCGCACGTTCGGCAAGCCTAAAACGATGTATAATGAAATGGCAAACCATATTGAATATTTTGTCAAGTGGATCTCATTAGTAACTTTGATAGCTACTAAAACTATCATTGTTACCTGCTCATACGTTATTTTTGTTGATTGAGATCCTGTTCAATTTGCTTTTTAGACCAGACGAGCCAAGAAAGGTATTTGTATGCTAATCTAGTTGCATATTGAAGAGCCGCAATAGACAAAATAAAACCTGATTTTTTCGGAAAACTCTAAAATTAATACTGTGCTAACCACATAAAATATGAACAGCACCATGTATATTTGAATAGCAGAAGATTTTCATATTTGAATAGCAGAAAACTCTAATATTGTATGGAATAAAATATGGATAGTACAGAACATTCTCGAAAGATGTCAGAGGACCATACACAATATATCAGCGTCCCACAACAAGTGGAAGTAAGTTCTAAAGTGAAATTTGAAATGTGAATAAAGAGTAATGGTAAAGTGGTTTAAGTAAAAAATAAAGAAAAGTAAAAGTGGTTGAGAAAAGCGATGAATTATAAATTGTAATTGCATTGTATAGAGTTTTCAAATAGGGACTTGACAACTTTGAATTTAATTTGTAAACGCACTCTTTCACTAATCATCAAACTGTCACAGTCAATTTATTCAGTAAACTCAACATTTTCATCATGGTAAAGTACACTAACGAGCAACGTCTGCAAATTATAAAAATTTTCTACATATATTCGGAGTCGCAAAATTATCTTTAGTGACGAAACTCATTTTTGGCTCAATGGGTTCGTCAATAAGCAAAATATGCGTTATTGGTCGGCTGAAAACCCACATGTGCTTCATGAATCACGACTTCATCCACAAAAAATAACTGTTTGGTGCGGTTTGCATGCCGGCGGACATATTTTTTCGCCAACGATAACGATCGTCACGTTACTGTGAATGGTCAGCGTTATCGCGCCATGATCACTGATTATTTTTGGCCCAAATTGGAAGATATGGACTTGGACGACATGTGGTTTCAACAGGATGGTGCCACAAGCCACACAGCACACGCTACAATCGATTTATTGAAGAGTAATACATGAGCTGAAAAGTCCGTTTCTAAGAGAGGGCATCATTTGAATTACATCCATACCATTTCCAGTTAATACCAACCTTCAAAAGATACGTGTATAAATTTGACAGCTGAAGATTAGTTCTCGAGATATTGCGTTGTGAGTGAAGCAACTTTTGTTATTGTGAAAAAAAATGGATTCGAAGCATTTTCGTGTGTTGATTTATCATTACTTTTTGATGGGAAAAAATGCAGCCGATACAAAGAAATGGCTTGATGAGTGTTACCTGGACTCTGCACCAGCCGAACGAACCAATCGCAAGTGGATTGAAAAATTAAAAAGTGGTCATACAAGCACCGAAGATGATGCACGCAGTGGACGTCCAAAAGAGGCTGTTTCAGATGAAAACATCAAAAAAAGTTCACAAAATGATTACGAATGACCGTAAAGTGAAGTTGATCGAGATACCTGAGACTCTGAAGATATCAAAAGAGCGTGTTGGATATATCATTCACGAATATTTGGACACACGAAAGCTCTGTTCAAAGTGGGTGCCGCGTTTGCTCATAGTCGACCAAAAACGACAACGTATTGATGATTCAGAGGAGTGTTTAAAGCTGTTCAACCGCAATAAAGCCGAATTTTTGCTACAGTATGTGACAATGGATGAAACTTGGTTCCATCACTTCACACTAGAGTCAAGTCGGTAGTCAGCTGAGTGGCGAGCAGGCGGCGAACCTCGTCCAAAACCACCAAAAACTAAACAGTCGTATGGCAAGGTTATGGCATCCGTATTTTGGGATACACATGGAATAATTTTCATCGACTATCTCCAAAAGGGGCAAACTATCAACAGCGTTTGAAGGACGAATCGCAGAAAAACGGCCGCATTTGAAGAAAAAGAAAGTGCTGTTTCATCAAGACAATGCACCGTGTCACAAGTCGATGAAAACGATGGCAAAATTGAATGAATTCGGCTATGAATTGCTTCCCCACCCACCGTATTCTCCAGATTTGGCCCCCAGCGACTATTTCCTGTTCGCAGACCTCAAAAGAATGCTCGCCGGAAAGAGATTTAAGGCCGATGAAGAAGTAATCGCCGAAACAGAGGCCTATTTTGAGGCTAAACCGAAATCATACTACAAAACTGGTATCGAAAGATTGAAAAATCGTTTCAATCAGTGTATCGCCCTCGAAGGCAACTATATTGATAAATTAAGTTGAATTTAGCAAAAATTTTGTATTTTACTATAAAACGGCACGGACTGCCCGTGTGTTAAGTATGGTGAGCGTGTTATCTCAAGACATGGGCCAGTCGATTGGCCGCCTCGTTCGTGCGATTTAACGATGCTTGACTATTTTCTGTGGGGCTACGTTAAGTCATTGGTTTATGCCAACACGCCGACGACGTTGGAAGAACTCAGAGCCAACATTGGACTCGAAATAGCTGACGTTTCGGCCGAAAGTTTTTGAAATATCTCAAATGGTTTGCTTTTTATTTAAAGAAAAAAAAAGTTGTCAAGTCGTTATTAGAAAACCCTATATAAAGCGATTATATTGAAAGATATATGTTCTATAATTTGTATTCACACAAGTGGAGCAAAAAGGACGCTTTGACCAACCAGGGACATGATCTAAATACATATTCCTGTGACGTTGACATGGACAAACAAATAAATATCGGCAACGACATAGCTGCGATGATGCGATTGCTCTAGTGAAAAATGGAAGAAAAGCTTTGAATATAAATTCAACGAACAAACAGAAAAAAACAAAAAAATGGGCAAAAGTACATTATCCAGCAAAAATTCCAAGTAATCGATGACAGATGTGAAAGAATAGAGAAGAATGTTGACGATAATTTCGAACAAATGGACAGCTCGACATAGACGCACAGTGTGAAAACAGCAACTGCGTGAATGTTCTTTAAGCAGTATAAGACTGGCACATTCGATGGCCAGACTTCATGGTCTATATATAAGAACCAATTTGAAAAAGCTGCCTGTGTGAACAAATGGGACAATGAAGAGAAGTGCTTTGTACTAACAATGGCCTTACACGGTCTCGCAGCAAAATTGTTGCAAACAATAGATCTCGAAAGAATAAGACTATACGGACCTACTTAATACAGGACATCAAGAAACGATCTGAGGATAGTCACATGCAGGATGTTTTCAAGTTTTAATTGCAAAGCCGAATCCAGCAACGGGGGGAAACACTGCAACGGCTCCAAGCAGACATCAGTACACTAGAACATTTGTCATACCCTACCGGTGGCCAGAAAATGATCAACGAAATGGCAAAGGATGGCCGGGACAAGAAACCTTGCTGAAGCACTTGCTTTCGCTCTGGCTCAGCCAATCAGGCTTCCAAGGGAACACATTTTATCAGGGAAGCAAGATAAACGAGATACTCTACGGGATAGACGAAGAATGCGCTCCTGGAACTGCAATAAAATTGGACATCTTCAAAAGCAATGCAAAGAACCGATACGACGAAAAGGCTGCCCTCTCTGTGAAAACAAGCAAATGGAGAAGAAACCGACAGAAACAGCTATCAAGCAGCTGATCAACCTTCCCAAGCCTTCAGTTGGAAAATGCTTTAACACTATCTTCGCGGGCGGAAGTTGATAGCAGGAGTCGACGGTCCCAGGAACGTCATGCAAGTATCGCTAGCAAAACTATCTAATGAAAGCCATTTAGGAGAAGTAGCCAGTGGCAAAAGAAAAATGGATGGCAACAGGTGCGGAAATCCTGGTTGCATAACACCAGCAGTTACAGTTTGAGAAGAGCTATGGGAGAAACATCTAAGGTATGTGGTGAAGTCCGCATAAAAATCTAGCTGGCCGGAATAACCTTCTCGCACGTTTTTCTGGTGGCTGACATATACGACGAGTGTATAATTGATACAGATTTCATGGAAAAATATGAACTAGTAATGGACTTTGGGGTAAATACCCTAAATATGGAAACATGGAGAAACAAATGATATACGGAAATTCCAAAACTTTAGTTTTAAATGTCGTCATCTGCAGAAATTAGATTCTAGAGCCTTCGTCTGAAGCAATTATTTGGACAAAAGTCGAAGGTGGTTCTTGGTAGCCACCGATACTACTTAATGAAACCAGAAAAGCCATCTTTCTCATGGCGGGAAAGATCTGAGTGTAACCAAAGAACAACATAGTTTCTGTAAGGATTTTAAGTCCGAAGATATTCACTGTAAGATGAAAAAGATAAAGGTAGTGGGAAAATGTGCACCTATTGAGTCCATATCAACCACAACGTAAATTAACCATGCAACACCGGTCGCAACAGTCTAAAATATGAAAGTCAAGAAAAAAATCCTTAGGCTCTGTAATTTGAATAAAGAACAGCGTATCTTGGCAAAAGAACTAATTGGTGAGTGCGCAACTGCTTCAACACCACATTGACACTTGAGAAGCCCTAACAATCCGTCAACTTCCATTGGCAAAGCAAGCAGAAGTTGCTGAAATGATGTCGAAAATGAAAATTGAGGGGCTGATTGAGAAATCATAAAGTCCGTGATCATCTGCAGTGGCCGTCGTGAAGAAAAAAGACGGCAGCAAGAAATTTTGTGTAGACTATTGACGTCTCAACGATGTCACCAAAAAGGACAGCTACCCAATGCCGAGAATTGCTGACATTTTGGATACGCTTTCTGGATCGAAATGGTTTTCAATTTATTACCTGAAGAGCGGTTACTGGTAGAGATTTATCGACAAGATCGTGAGAAAACAGCTTTCACAATAGAAATGGGTCTTTTTCAGTTTACAGTGATGCTTTTTGGACTGTGCAACACTCTAGGGATATTCGAGCGTTTAATGGAACGAACATATCTAAGGGCTCACGTGAAAAACTTGTTATCGTCATAGGTAAGACGCTCGAGGAGCATCGAGAAAACCTAAAGGGAGTGTTTGGGAGGCTACGAAGCGCTCATTTGAAGCTGAACCCAGAAAATTGTGCCTTGTTTCGTATGGAAGTAAGATTTTTGAGTCACATTAAATCAGTGGAAGGATTAAAGACGCATCCTGACAAAATCGAAGCAATAAAAAGCTGGCCTGTTTCCAGAAATAAACACCAACTTATAGAAAAAGGCCGACAGTCAAGGTGGT
The DNA here is from genome assembly GCA_907269105.1 of Volucella inanis. Lineage (NCBI taxonomy): Eukaryota > Metazoa > Arthropoda > Insecta > Diptera > Syrphidae > Volucella > Volucella inanis. The sequence goes on from OU026156.1 coordinate 116,167,222, forward strand.
CTGGAGAGTAAGAAAAAGAGAAAGTGGTTGTCTGTTATAGCAAGGTACTATCCAGATCTGAACGAAACTACTTCGTAACTCGCCCCGAGCTTCTGGCTTTAATTCTGACAACGAAGCATTTTCATAAGTACATTCTTCGCACAGACCACGCACCTGGGAAATGGCTACTACAATTGAAAAACCTTGAAGGCCAAGTTATGAGTAGGAATGAGCAGTTGCAGGACCAAGATTTTGAAGTGCAACACCGCAAGGGAAAACTTCACTCAAATGCTGATGCTCTTTCTCGCCGACCGTACGTAGTTAAATGTGAAAACTGCTTCATTAGGAAAGAACAGGCCACTATCCAAATGATCAGGACTGAGCTAGTAGAGGGTTGGAGTACAGACGTAATTCGTTCCTCCGAACAGCCAGACAAAAGCATCGAATTGGCTTGAAAGGAACACGAGAAAAGACCAAGCCAAGACCATAAAAGACCACAATATACTGTAAAATGTTTGTGTGGGTACAAATGATAGAACTTATTTCTTTCAATACAATTGTTTTATTGAATACAATTACAATTCACAACTTAATCGCTTATGCCTTTATTTGGGAAAAATTAAAGTTGGTTGGTCCATTTGAATAGAATGTGTCATTACAATCAAATAGTGAATGACGAAATTGTTTGGGATGAACAACTTTAGGGAGGGAGCAGTGTGATATCCATTTTAATGTGAATAGCGTCATCTATATTTGAATAGCTAAAGATTTCCATATTTGAATAGCAGAAGACTCAACCATTAGGGAATGGAAGCTTGTAGGAAATATGGTACGCTAGTAGAATGAAAAGGTATATGGAACGCTGGTTAGTACATAATGTTCTCGAAAGATGTCAGTTCTAAAGTAGAATTTTAAATGTGAATTACGTGTAGTGATAAAATGGTTTAAATAAAAGGTGAAAAAAGGTAAAAGTGGTTGTGAAAAGCGATATAAATTCGTTATATTAAAAGAAATAAGTTTTATCATTTGTAGCCACCCAAACATTTTACATTATGGTATTTTGAAAGGATCTGCACTCTCCAATTATCCCAAGCTGGGTTTATTGATTCACTAAGAATTTCGAAACCCCAAATGTAAATATTTCGTTACTCTTCCTATTGATCATATTTGGATTGTTGATTATATTTTGATGTGGTAGTACTCTTCCTTATTGGGCTTTGGTAATGTGGCGATGAAACTATGTATGATATTATTGATTCTGATGTTAGGATTAATGGTTCTGCATACTCTATAGCCTCAATTTTTTTTACTTTAGGGAAGAGTTTCTGTATTTAAGATAATTCAGTTGATTTCTTCCATGTCCAACAATTTGGTGGTTATTGTTCCAGATTTGGCAAGCTGCGCTGCACTCAGAGTTTCATTTCATTTTTCTTCATTACAGTTTATTGTAAATCATTTAATCGTAATTCCCCATATCCTCGTTATATAAATTCTCAACAATTTTATCATCAATTAAATGATTGATTGTGTCTGTAAGATTTGTATTAATTTTGTATTTTAGATTGTTATTTTCGAAGATTCTATTTTAATTTTTTTAAATGGTGTCTCAGTCGGTGGCATCTGGATCTCCAGACATCCATTTTCAAACTGAGCCTAAACAATTTATCGATCTTGTTTTCTTCGGTTTTCTGATGCTGAGATTTTCGATGAGAGTTGGACTTGTCGTAGTGAGCAATTTACATAGTTCGGGCTTTAATAAATATAAATTCCACATTTTCTGAATATGGTATATTAATTTTTTCTACAATTAATTGAGTTGCAATATGAATATTAAATACTAAGTTGGCTAAAATAAAACAACACAATTTTGCTTATGACCAAAGTATGTGAGAATAATTTAGAAACAACAAAACAAGAAAGTCATCGGTTGGTTTTGGGATCCGTTTCTCTCGTAAGGAATCATACGCAGTCTTCCTACATTGCTTCATCCCAAAACCCTTGATAGCGCACGTCAGTGGTCTTAATTTATTGGTGAAATCTTTGACGGTGTTCGTAACTTACGTCGTCAAGATGGTCGAGAAAAAAATTCAAATGCGAATGCAAAAAATATATTTTCAGGGACATATTTACGCCTATTAGAAATAAACAAAATGATAAAAAGAATACTCGTACAATAGAAAAAAAACAAAAGTGAAATGAAATATTGTATATAATGGTGTTTTGTAACCATCTTCGTTGTAGTTCTCCAGCAAATTGGTAATAATTGCCACGTAGTAAGGACTTTTATTGATCCCAAAAAAATTGGGAAATATAAAAGAAATAAATACCAGACCTCATTTTTCACGTGTCTGAAATATGTTGGAAAATCTGTGTTTTTGACTAATTTTTTTATGTATGGACCATTGGAGACGCCTTGTTTGATTTTTGCTATAGAAAGCTCCGGGAAAAGAGTTCTCAAATAGGAGAATACGTCTTCCTTTTCATCCTTGGGTAAGGCATTCACAAAATTTCTAAAGAGGCCAAGTGCAACGCTAGAACAACAATATTTTCTTTCTTGAATATATGTATATACATATATAAATATGAATATATTAAATAATAAAATATATTCAAATGTAATCTAAATCAAAAAAGGAATAAGAAATAGTAATCGAAATATGTTTTTAAATAGAATCATTTAGACTGACATAGAAAGAAATTTAAAAATTGTAGTTTGACCCAGTACAAATTGTATCATACTTCGTACGTGCGACAGCATAGGCTGCCGGATACCATTTGAAGTAGGTATACGTTGAACTATATTCTTCTTTATGTCCATAGCAAGCTACTAAGTTCAACGACTTAGTAGTAAAAAGGTAACAGATAATATTTATGTGTTTTAGACACCCTAGTGAATCCTTCATCACGGGCATTAAAAACGATGTCGAGAGTTGCGACATGTTCGCCTGTTACCATGGCTGCGACTTAATCTATGAAGGGTGCGTAACATCGTCTCTCATGTTCCCCACTTGGTGTACGGTCTGGGTACCGTAATGCAGTAAACCTCTCCTGGCATTCGTTCTAAAGCAGTTTTAAAGTGCTTATTAGGCGGTTAATATCCATGCGGTCCACTTCATTAGTTTCATCCCCCATAAAGTAAATCTGTAGGAATTTGTGCTAGTGATTATCTGTTGGAAGCAAAAAGCCAGTTCTAAAAGTAGGTGAAAAACCTGGCATTTTGACTACTGTCTCTGAATCACTTAGAGATAGAAGTGAGATTTTGCTTAAAGAGCAACACTTACCAACTGTTTCTTCTACCCAATTTTAGCGCATTTCAATGTCCACATTTTTGATCCATTCTTCCTAAGTAATAGTCGATCACTAACATACTCAATCAATGGGACATAATGTACATGTATAGCGTCATTAAAAGCCTCTCACGTCATACGTGTAAAAGCACGTCTCCCTGTTTGTCGTGTAGCGTCTCTTTGACGCCGTCGTCAAAGCATCTCAGCAGCTTTAAGAGATACGTTTAAAATGAAATGGACTGGTCTACTCTCTCTCTAGCATAAGTGGTCTGGCGGATCTAAGATTGCTTTAAAGTCTCTGTAGCTCTAAGAGATGTGTGATACCCTGCATCTAAGGACCGGTGGCCTGGTATTGCTCCTGGGTTTCTTGGGTTTGAGTAGCTTTCGCAACTCGAGTTCTCTTGGACTTACGTTTACGCATATCGTAGAAGAAGTAATTTTAATAATACTGAAAAAGACAACATAACTACCTAACATAAAAAAAAAGATTGTTTTAGAAATTTAAAAGATGAAAGGCTTGTTTTAGAAAGGTTATTTTAGAAACAAAAAAAAAATTAAATGCTAAAAAAAACTGTTCATTTTAACAATTTAACTAAAAAATATTTTGGTATGTAATTTAATTCTTGCGGTTTTTTTTTCAAAATTTGAACGTTTATTTAAGAAAAACATGTACAATAGTATTATTCAAGGTATTGCCCATCTAAAGCAATGACTTTTCCCCATCTTTCTGGCAATTTGTGAATCCCATCCCAAAAGAACTGCGCCGGTTTGACAGCCAAGAATAATTCAAGCCAATTTTTGATATTCTGCTCTGATGTGAACCGTATTTCAGTGAGGGCGTTCTGCATCGACCGGAACAAATGGTAGTTAGAAGGGGCAAGGTCTGGGCTATAAGGTGGGTGGGGTAAGCCTTCCCATTCACTGTTTTAAAAATAGTTCTTAACCGGAATAGCAACGTGGGGTCGAGCGTTGTCATGATGGAAAATTATTGCCTCGTGTCTGGTTTGTCTGGGCGTTTTTCGGCTACTGCTCTCTTCAAATGGATTAATTGTGTTCGGTAGCGCTGTCCATTGATGGTTTCACCAGTTTTAGCAGCTCATAATACAGCACACCCATCTGATCCCACCAAATACAGAGCATTACCTTCGCGCCTTGGATATTTGGCTTTGCCGTTGATTTTGCTGGTTGGCCGGGTTTCACATATGATTTTTTGCGCTTGGGGTTGTCGTAATGGATCCATTTTTCATCACCAGTAACAATCCGATGCAAAAATGACTTCCTTTTGTGGCGTTCCAGCAGCATTTCGGACATGCAAAACCGCCTTTCGACGTCTCTCGGCTTGAGTTCATGTGGAACCGAATTTCCTTGCTTTTGAATATATCCAGCTGCTTTTAAACGTTTTGAAATGGCTGCTTGAGTGACACCCAAAGATTTTTCAAGCTCTTCTTGTGTTTGGCAACAATCTTCATAGAGTAATGCTTCCAGTTCTTCATCTTCAACCTTTTTTGTTTGCCCAGGACGTTCATCGTCTTCCAAACCAAAATCACCACTTTTAAATCGCGCAAACCACTTTTGGCACGTTCGCTCAGCTAGCGCATGTTCACCATAAACTTCCACCAAATACAATGACTTTCGGCAGCAGTTTTCTTCATATTAAAGTAATGAAGAAGAACTCCCCGCAAAAACACTTTTTCAGGCACAAAGTTCGAGTGTTGTTGTGAAAAAAAATTATTGTTGTTTACGCTTCAAATGAATGACATATACTGAAATGACGTACAATGACAGTAGCTTTCCAACGCATGTTCCAATGGAATAATACAAGTTACGCCATCTCTTAGCAAACCGCACGACCCAATAATATATTTGCGTAACTGTCATCTTATTTTCAATACCATATCTCATTAAAAAATCAGTTCAGTGAAGGTCGTAAGAAATTGAAGAATTTTTTTTATTTAAACATTATTTTTCAACGAATACAGTATTAAATAATTTGTTGCCTCATATGGAACACTATGTGCTTAGTGTATTACAAATTTCGTTCTTAGAAATCCGGCACTTCTACAGCTAGCAGCAACAGAATGTCTATTTTATCCGAAATACTTAGTGCAGACAATATGGAGAACGATAATATGATGAAGACATGGAATCTTGTGAACCAGCTGAAAAACCTTCACGAAAATGATAATTTTTTTTTGGAAATCGATTGTCTGCAAGTAGAAAGTGCACCTACTCAATACGAAAGTGAGAGTTATGAACAAACTAAGAAATTTTTTCCTTGGAAGAAAAACGGTAGTTTAACTGAAGATCAATTAAAATTAAATAATGCATCTGATTGATCGCTAACGGTGTTCGAACTTAAGGCACCATATGATTTTTTCAAAATATTTTTGATGATGAACTTGTGTCAAAAAGAGCACATAAATCTTTATGCACAAAAATATTGAAGATTTTTTCTCCGTCACGAAATATGACTTTTCAAAATATCTTCGTGTCCTTGGTATAGAGATATCGGTCTTAATTAATTAAAAATGGAATGACTTTGAATTGTTTTGAAAAAAATCAATCTATGGTATACTGCATTTCAAAGAAAAATCAACATTATAACCGATAAAATTGACCCGTAGTATGACAAGCTTTTTAAATTTCGTCCAACTATTGAAGTACTTGAAAAGAAGTTTTTGCCGATTCCAATGCAGGAGCATTTCTCTATTGACGTGCAAATTTGCGCATCAGAACATAAACACCATTTAAAGCAGTACTTGCCGCTTAAGCCCCATAAATGGGGATACAGGCTCTTGAAAAATGTGTTGAAAACTAATTGTACAAAACTAAATACAAAAAATTAAATATGAATTATGATTTATTTTAACTATTTTTCATTAAAACATTCCTGATTTACCCTATGAATCGACCCAGCTTTTTATAAATTTTAATTATCTGATTGTATGCAGATTGGCACTTGCTTTTGTTAAGCTGTAAGATCGTGCGATTATGAATTACAGATTTTTTGTTAAACAAGTGCTTTTGCCTTTTTCTTTTTTATGGTATAGCAACTACCAGACCAAGGGGGTCGAACCAACTATACACATAAATTGATTGATGTGAAATTGCCAATAAATTTATAACGTTTGATTTGAAATTGTTTTTTTTTTTTATTTTTTCTTTGGAGCAATCACTACCACAAGCTATTTTTTTGAAAATGTTTCTGGCTTTACATGTAATATTGACGTATATACCGGGCTTGAAAACAATTAGTTTAAATGCGATAAATTTAGAGATCCAGACTTGGGAGCTTGTAGCAATGTTGTTATGAGACTTTTCAACATGTGCCTCATGAATTAAACTATTTATAAGCTATATTTTGGCAATTCCTGTACTACCATCCAACTGAATACTATCAGCTAAAAATTGGAAATATTTTATTGTAAATGAGGCAGAAAAGAATTCCAAAATGTAAGCTTCCAAATATTAATGAAATGAACAAAAAAGCAAATGGAACATCCGTTTTCAAGGTGTTGATATTTAAAACTGAGTGTGGAAAAACATGTGTCAACATGTTGTCAACTTTTGTTCAACATTCTCAATAGAAAAAAAATCAAGAACAATAAAGTGTCCAGCAGTTATAAAAGAATATAATCGCGTTGATCTGGTGGACAGTTTTATTTGGCAGGTCCAAGATTTCGATGAAATCTAAAAAATGGTATATGCACATTTTTTACCATTTCGTAGGTATTACTATTATTAATTCATGGCTTAAACAAGGTGATTCAAGACCTAACAATTAGATCCCGGGGGGTCATAGAATAAGGTAATACAAGAAATTTTTGAAAAGAGGAGGGAGTTCTAACAAATGTTTTCTGCCACGAATCACTTAAAGTAGTATAGCGCTATATCGAACAATAAGAATGTGAACAGTAAAATGTTTTACGTACTAGTCTACCATAATGGGTAGACAACCATCTAATGGGATCCAGTGATCTGCCCATTGAGAGATACATTCTCATGCGAAGTTTCATCCAAATAGTTGAGAATTGAATTTACGCGGTCAAGAAGAAAGAAAGGTCCAAAAATATTGTTACTAATAATACCTTACCAAACGTTAACTTAAAATTTTCCTTGAAATCATATGCAGGATTATTAAAGACTCCGTAGTATGGTTGAGATTGGTAAGGCGCATTAACGTTACAATTAGTTCCACAGCTCTTCATTCGGTTATACGTTTTAAAAAACATATATATATATATATATATATATATATATATATATATATATATATATATATATATATATATACAGGGTGAGCTTTTTAACTTAAGACATCCAAATTACTCGAAAAATACGCGATATCGCGAAAAATGTTTCAGACAAAAGTCACAAGGTTCTGAAGGGGACATAAGATGGTGACCACGAGTTTGACCTTGAACCCCATTTTCAAGGTCACTTTTGATTGAAATTATAATTCCTGATTTTCATTGCTCAGTCGTATTCCTCAATGGGGCATACGACTTTGTCTCAAAGGTCATATTCATTCAGTGCTAGATACCACATTTCCAACGTTGTTAGTGTGTTAGAAAGTCGAGATTTGTTTTGAGGAAGTCATTAGTCATGAAGTTAAAACTCAAAGAAATTTCAGATAGAGACAAATTGTCCTAAACTTATCTGAAAGTGTATGGTGTGCACTCTGCCCTTTTTTTCTACTTGAACGGAACTGTTCTTCATTTAGAAGTTCGATATTTGTTTTGAGGAACTGATTATTATTAGTAACGTTTTCCAGATTAATAATGCAGGCTATTTCAATTCAAGAGAAAATTGAAATGATATTGGTTTATGGAGAAAGTGGAAGGAACATCGATGGTGCTGTTGCTCATTACGTCCAACGTTTCCCAGACCAGATACGATCGCGCGCTTCTTTTTATCGGGTCATCCAACAATTCACTGGTGAAGGAAGTGAAAGAAAAGGAATCGGTCAGATAGGGTGGCTGTTGAGGACAATGAAATAGCAGTGTTAGCTGCCGTTGCACACGATCCTGACATTAGCACTCGCCAAATAAGTCGTGAATCAGGAATTTCTCAAACAACTGTCTATAAGATATTATATCGGCATAAATACCATCCTTATCATGTTTCAATGCATCAAGAACTTTCTAGTGAGGATTTTTGCAACCGAGTTTCCTTTTGTCAATGGGTACTTCAGCAAATTGAACGAGACAACCTTTTCTTCGCCAAGGTGTTATTCTCTGATGAGTCGACTTTCACCAATCAAGGTATGGTCAATCGACATAGTATGCATTACTGGGCTACCGAGAACCCTTTTTGGTTGCGACAATCTTGGAATGTTAATGTTTGGGATGGAATTATTGGGAATAAATTAACAAATCCATATTTTATTGAAGGCAACTTGAATGGCGAAAAGTATGCAAACTACTTGCGGGACCATCTTCCAGTATTACTAGAAGAACTGCCATTGGAGTTGCGACAAACAATGTGGTTTCAACATGATGGTTGTCCAGCCCATTATTCCCAAGCAGCCCGGGGCGTATTAAACTATGTTTACCATCAACGATTAATCGGACGAGGGGGTCCGAGGCAATGGCTTGCTAAGTCACCTGATCTTACGTCACTTGATTTCTTCTTGTGGAACTAGTTAAAAAGTTAGGTTTAGAGAAAAAAGCCAACAACACGTGAGGACATAAAAAGACCAATAACTGAAGCTTGCCGGAAGATTACGACAGAAATACTTCTCAGTTCTGTTGGTTCATTTAGAGCTCGGATAGACAAGTGTATTGAAGTGAATGGTCACATTTTCGAACATTTGTTGAAATAGTCTCGGGGAATAAACGTCGAAATGGGAAGAATTCAATGATTCAACAGTGGGAGGCAAGGGGACCCACTCTAATTAATCACCCCGAAGGAAACAAAATACTGCTACGTCCACGTCGTTGTTTTCTGATTATGCTAAACGCAGTATGTAAAAACAAATGACAAACCTACGATCAATACGACTTTGCAATGAAAATCAGGAATTATCATTTGAAAAATCAAAAGTGACCTTCGTTTGACCTTGAAAATGAGTCTCAAGGGTCTCAATGCCCCGCCCAGAATATAAGAGTTGAACAGCGAATTTTTTGGAATTCAAACTTTATTTTATGATTTTACAAATGTTTATTAATTTTTATTTTTATTTTAAGTAACAAATTTTAAATTTCAATAAACGGTCTATATTACATGATTAATAACAATAATAAATAAATCCCTATCGCTTTCTGATGCTGTCTCAGCAATATGATTCAAGTCAATATTAACTGGTAATGTTAACACTTCTAAATTATTCTTGATTAGATATTGATCAATATCTGGGTCGACCTAAGACAAGTGCGAGCTTTTGGAACGAATGTTCGAAATAAATGGGTCATAAGTAGCTAATAAATGATTAATTAAATCAATCATTGAACTTATTCTGGAACAATTTCGACTATGATCTAGTCTGGCCTTTCGGATTTCTTTATGTCGAGCTTCCAACGCTTCTTCAAAAAGTACTCCAATAGGCAAATGGAAAAAAGAATTTATATCTTTTGTATGAACCAGAAGCTTATGGACGCTGCTAGGCATGTAGTACCAACTGTATTGGCAAAGATGCATGCTTTTCATTTCTTCCAATAGTTTCACGAATCTCTCTACATTAATTTCACGACCAGTTGCAATTGTCCTTAATATAATTCTGGTCTATATCTGTTATCTCCGAAATCAATTCAGGATTCAATTCAGGAGAGAAACAGCGTCTAGCAGTGCTTCCGTCATTGCTTGTACCATATCCTGGTTTAGGAATGTCGATAAGTAATCCCATTTTCAATCTAAAATTTTCTCGAATTATTTTCTTTTTTTCTCTAAATTCTGTTTTATTTTCTTGGTCGCGTATTTGCCAAGTTTTAAAAGATAATCTGTAGGAGATGTGCAGCAAGCACTCGAAACATCTGATCCATGAATCAAGAGATGAAAGGCCAAATCTGTACTAGGTGGAGTGAAAAGTAACCTCCTTGACCGCTAGAATGCACTGCTACTGCAAAAAAGGTTGAAGTCCGTTCATATTTAGGCAGACATGCCAAATTTCAGTGCGACACTGTCTTTAGTTTTGTTTTGACAGCTGATTGTTGTTGACGTGTTTGGCGTTCTCTCATAAAACATTATTTTTTGAGAGGCAAAACGGCGAAGAAAACGAAAAGTTGGATAAATATTATGGGACTAATGCTCCGTCAGATAAAACCGTCAAATATTGGTTTCGAGAGTTTCGTGGTGGCCGCAACTCCACTACCGATTAAGTCCGTAGCGGAAAACCCTCCGAAGTGGTGTTGACTGATGTTGGCTGACCGGAAAGTGAAGATGCGCGAGCTAGCAGATACCACAATGATTAGTACTGAGCGCACACGCCATATTTTGGGCAATATTCTGCATATGAAAAAGTTATCCTGCCGCTGGGTGCCGCGCATACTCCTCCTCAAACCTCAAAAGATGGCTCATCAATAAAAAATTTCAGCTCACGCGAGGAAATCAACTTTTCCGGAAAATTACTTTTGGGACGGGATCAAGAAGTTGGAAAATCGCTAGAATAAGTGTATCAAACTAAAAGGGGACTATAATGAACAAAATAAAAAAACATTTAAAAATTTTTTTTTTTTTCATTCCCAAGGAAGTTACTTTTCACCCCGTCTAGTAATTGTCCGTGTTTGGTGTCCGATGTCCGATCTTCTACAGAAGGAAGGTTCATTTGCGAAGGTTTAGCTCCACAGATATAACAGTTTTGAGCTGCACTACCTTCAAGCATCGTCATTAGCATAGTATATTTGATATTAATGTTTCGGCCATCAATATTTATTTCAAAATGTTGAAAATGATCGATAATTTTCTCCATGTGCCCTGCTCTGTAGGCTTATAGGCCTACAGAAATAAGTAGAGGCTGGTCGGGAATTTATCCAAACTTCTTAATGGTTGATGATATCCACTAATTTCAATTGTACAAAAGCAGTAACAAATAGGAAGCTATCCGTATTGTCACTATGTTTGTTTGTAGTTGCTGTGTCCTGAACTGCCATTAAAACTCCATTTGCATACAAGATCGAACGAAGAGCTGGTATTCTGTAAAGATGACAGATTTTCCTTGAAAATTTCAACAATGCTTTTTGATGTTTTGTTCAATAGGGATTGAAGGTTGATTTCAGCAATGGTTCCTGACACAACAGCAATTTCGGGTGAAAGTTCTGTCTTATAATTTTGAAGTTTGTAGTAACTTGGAAAACAATCTTGGTGGACACCGTTGATGACAGAACGTAGAAGAGCATACTTTCTCTTTCACAAATTCAAGTCCAAGTACAATGCTAGACTTTGCTGCAAAGTTAAAGTTTAATCAGATTTTTGCGGAGAATTCGATAAACGACTACCCATTTTTGCAGCATAGTTAAACTCCCCTGTACTGTGTTGCGAAATTAGTTCCTGAACCCGACGTTTTTTCGTACGTTCGCTTCACTCTTCAAAGCTTTTTGATAGTATTCCTCTACTTGTCCCTGGTTGACTTGGATTATTTAATTCATTTACACGACTAAGCATTAACTGGCAACTGCAAATTAAGACTAAGCCATCGTTCATTAACTGATGAATTTTGAATTATTTGAATATGAATTTGTCCCGTTTCCTTTGACAGTTTTCCCTCAGTTTAAGACAAAAATACTTCGAAGATTTTTGAATTTGAAGTTCAACATCTTCAGTCAACTATTCCAGGCCCAGCAGATCATTAATTTTTGCGGTTACAGCTAGTAGTTTCAATGATTTCTCACTTTCAAACCAAGTTAGCAGCAGGTCGCCATTTTTGATTGATTTGATTGATTTGATTTGAAAAAGCGTAAATTCGCGCAAAGTTTCTTTCATGATTAAGTTAACAGATATACAGATCATCACAAAACAAGAAAGATCTCAATGGGGGTATTTTAGAAAGCCTTACTTAAACCAGAAGAAACCCTACTTAAACAAATCAACATTTGTAAGAACATGGATCTGGGTTAGGCAGCATTCCTATTTATGTATTTTTTAGTTTGAAATAAGAGATCAGCAACAGTTTTTCTTGGCAATACACGGCAGTTAGAAACATTTTGTGAGGGAAACATTCGGATTGAATTAGCTTTCTCTACATTTTGTCTTGCTCCGAACGTTGGTGGAGTTTGTCTTCCCCTTTGCTTGACCTTAAAGCGTGCCAAGTTATTCGTTTTCTTTTCTCCCTCTTTTAGTTTTTTTTCTATTTTTCAATTTTTGTTTAAAAATAACATTAAAATGTAAATTTAACTGCCAGCATTTAGTCATTTTTCCAATTCGTTGGAAAATATATCCTTATATATAAACGGCGAAAAATTCCCCCGTGATTTGTGATAAAAAATAGCTAGACCATTTCTGTTGGCCAAAGATGGACATTTGCGCTGAATTTCTGCGTTTAAAATGACAACTTACTTACTTCTGAATTATGGTTCTCTTTACCAGGTGTGGCGGTATAAAGTGAGCGTAAAGATACAAAAGCCTCGGTAGGGAACAATAATTGTAAACGGGCCTTATTTTTTTTTTTTTTTTTTTTTTTTTTTTTTTTTTTTTTTTTTTTTGGTTGTTACACCTATCAAATATATTTAGTATATGGTACATATATAGACTTGCGGGAAGCATTAATTTTTTGTTTTTATTTGATGAAAAGTGCTGTCGCATCAAATGCTTGTCGAGGCATATGCTGATTATCAGAAGCAACATACAAAAGATGGTTTTAGCGGTTTAGAGATAACGATTTTGATGTGAGAACTGAAGAACGTGTAAGACCACTAAAAAAGTTTGAAGAGAAACAGTTTGAGTCAGAAACAAATGGCAGAAATGTTACACAACAAACATTTTCTGACTGTTTAAAAGCTATGAGAAAGATCTAAAAATCTGGAAAATGGGTGCCACATGAATTGAATGGAAGACAGATAGAAAACCGAAAAACCACTTGTGAAATTTTTCTTCAAAGACACGATTAAAAATCAGTTTTGCATCGAATTGTTACTGGCGATGAAAAATGGATTTATTTTCAAATCCTAAACGGAAAAAATCATGGGTTAATCCGGGACAACCATAAACAGACACTGCTGTGTATCTGGTGGGACCAGAAAGGTGTGCTGTACCACGAGCTCCTAAAACCTGGTGAAACCGTTAATACAGATCGCTACCGACAACAAATGATCAATTTGAACCATGCATTGATCGAAAAACGACCAGAATAGGCCAGAAGAAACGGTTAGGTAATTTTGCTCAAAAGACGAACAGTTTTATAGGCGTGGAGTCCATAAATTGCCTATAAGATGGCAAAAATGTATAGCTAGCAATGGCCAATACTTTGAATAAAATGTTTTTTACTTTCCCATTTTTAATGTTTCATTTTCACAAAAAACTCACTGCATACCGGTACACCTGGTATAACTTAAAATATAATGAATCAGCAAAAGTGTAGTAATTTGAAACACTAACTTTACGCAGCAGAAGGCAGAGCATGGGAAAATCTAAATTTATAATATTAAACTACCATCCGGTGTAATTACCCCAATGCAAACATATGAATTATGCAATCCAACATATTCGGTGGATGTAGGAATCCACGTGTGTGCAAATTATATTACAAACATTCCTCTTAGCATCTTAGTTTCGTTTCCATGCCTTAGAGTTTTGTTAAAGTTAGTGAGAAAGATTATGTTCTCTTTCGGAAGTTCAATAATAGGCTTTTTATATAAGTGGAATTCGCAACTTGCGTTTCTTCCTTTTAGCACTTGACTTATGCAATGCTCTGTTGGTAGTTTTCGAGCTGCATATGATTACACGTGCTCTTAATACTATACATCTCGTCATGAGCTAACAGTAGTTCATTTGTTCAAAGGTGGATTCGCTTGTTGTACTGAATTATAGCCCTGATCATTACGTGGTTAAGGTACTCTAGGTTAGTTTTTGGTAGCGATATTATATAAAGTAATTCTGTAGCATAACGGGTTCCGCTTCTATCTCGTTACTATAAGGAAGGTTTCTATTTGAGAGAGTACTTGCTAAATTCCTTCTTTATTCAACAGATGAGTGTTAACAATTCCTTTCTTGCTAGTTGAACCGCGGAGGCTACTTCGTTCAGTTAATCTTCGATTATTGTAAGCTTGTTGTGTAACATCTGTTCATATTTGTCTATACTGGTGCTGTCTATTCTCTTGATGACCTTGTTGTAGACTTCGAGAATTTGTTTTGTATCAGTTTTCAGGTGCTTGCTTATTTTGTATTGATCGTTGTTATTTTCGATAATGATGTTTTGTGTTCTCAACAGATCGTCCCAATCTGTCGCATCGGGTGTGCCTGCTATCCACTTCCAAGCCAATTTATTGATCTTACTTTCCTCCGGTTTACTCCATTTAGCTCTCTTAACAATCGTTCGGTTTGTTGAATCTGGTGAAGCAATTGCGGTCGTAGAATACTGCTCTTATCTATTGCTCGTCAGGTTGATAATGTGAACCATTGCCATTCCCTAGCTTCAGGGTGATTACTGGTGTTGATGTTGACGATTCTGAATGCCAGCCCTTGAATCGACCTAAAATAAGAGGATAACCAGATTTACTGAGAAGTTTTTTCTGGTTTGTGACCTATGGATCTTTTTGCCAGTTTCGGTAATAACCGTGACTCTATTTCTTTTGTGCAGAGAGGCTTTTGTTTACCATGGCGTCGTTTGACGACTACGTATATGAGTTCCCCGAATTAATATGTCTTTGGAATATTTCTTTTTGTATTTTCTCGGCTGATTTTTCTTTTCTGATTCCTTTTGGTGAGTAAAATAAGATTCTCGCTCACTTTAACTTAACAATCAATACAATTTTGGTAATTGATTCTTAGGCCTCTTCCGAAAAATACTAGGCTGCCTTTTAGTAACCGAATGGATGGAATTATTGTATCAGTCTACGGCTATTTCAACGATTTCCTTCATTGTGAGATCTTGATATTGTTTCTGCAAGCATCTCGTTATTTCTAATATCGTCGAATGAACCCTTTCTATAATTCCATTAATCTCGTTTTTTTAGGAGGAGAAAATGAATCAGCAAAAGTATAGTAATTTAAAGCATTAACTTTACGCAGCAGAAGGCTGAGGACGGGGAAATCTAGATTTGAAATATTAAACTGCGGTGCGGTGTAGTTACTCCAACGCAAGCAGATATGTATATGCAAACCAGCTCAGTCGTTGGATGTAGGAATCGGCGCATGTGCTGAGTTCACACAAATATCGTGATAACTGTGCCATAAACAAAACAGCATTAACTCTGATGAACTTCAGCGAAGATTCTCCTCTCTTTCTCTTACCACGTTCTTATAAGCAATCTACTTTACATCTCCAGTAACCGAGCGGTTCAAAAACGGTTTTCTTTTTTGATGAATAAATTTTGAGGCACATTTTTTGTTTAATTTATTTGGAACTTATACAGACAATTTGAACACAAAATCAATCATGCAATCCACAGTTGTCTGATGAACTCCATGCTTGAAGTTCACATCTGCTTAGGTCAGTGTAGGATTTCTCCGGATCATATAACACAGCAATTCATCATTAACATCTGATAGTCTTCCTAAACGGGGTTCATTTTTCAAAGATACGAGTAAACCACTCGAACAAAATTTTGAAAACCACCTTTGACATGTTCGAGCTTTTACTGGAGCTTCTCCAAACATTCCACGTTAGTTATTTTTTTGGCTGGACCACGTTATTGCCTTTTTGAAACTCAAAGGGTATACAATGTCTCAAGTCTCAAACAATCATTGACTAACATATGCAAAACCTTACATAAGTCAACAATGGACTTTTCTGTTATACCTAATACTTTTTCTTGGAAATATATCTGTTAAATAAGATTACGTCGATTGCTGGCCTTGGTAACTAATTCTGGCTATTTGTCAACATGGCGGATAGCCAACTCAGATATTTGTATAAAATCTAGGAGGAGAGTGTGCTGAGCAATAGTATCGCAGTATAAACAAAGACTTGGAAACACAAGTGAATTCGCACTCTGGCTTAGGTGATTTCGGTCGAACCAAACTATAGGCGCAGCAAGCTGTCACGGTAACCCGTTGGGTTCATGTCCATACTTGCTATAAGCAAAACGTAGGGTCTCTGGCGTGTACTTGAATGTCTCTCCTGAGTTCAATTTAAAGCCTTAGGATTTCGTACTTCTAAGATGTCCAGCCGCGACAAGGCAGCCAAAAAAAAAAACCACGGAACTTATGGCTTTATAATTTGAACACTATATATAATCATATATATATATATAGTATTATATATAGAATAATACATCATCTAAGGGCAATGATTATGTCGCAGAGTACTTCCTGCTTATGGGTTGCGTATAACGGACTAGTTCGTTGTCTGATCCCTATATTTCGACAGTAGAAAAAAAATGTGTTGATAAAGGACTACTCAAAGTTATCTTTCAGAAAAGTATACCAAAATACAGTTTATTAATCAACTCACTCATCTACTCGTACTTGTCCAAAACTTAAGCGTAAAAAAAATTCACTCATATTGATTGTCGTTCCCATTCCCATATCTTTTTTTTTTGGAAAAAACTACGTTACCACTTAACAAATTAATCTGTCAACACTATCCTCTCACACCAATGGCATGTACGAGCATTACTTTTCGCACATCAAATGAACTTTCATTACATTATACACTCTGGTCAAGAAGAAAATCAGGAAAATCAATAACACAATCCTTCAGGAAGTTTTAATACAACTACGACAACGAGTCGGTAACACACACTCTAGTCTGAAAGTACTTTCCCAACAAAGTAAACGCAGAAGTTAGCTAGATGGTTCTCGTGGATACATACCCTCCGTCCTCGTCTGACATCTGTTAGATGTCATGTTTGCTACAAGTACGAGTCAATTTCCTGTGTACGTTCTGGACGAAGTGTGAACTTGGCAATAGAAAACGTAGCTTCCGTTTGGTTTCCTGTTCGGTTTTTGTTTACTTTGGGCTAATAAATTGACATTCATCGACAGGGGGAGCGACGTGTACGACAACGGCAAATATCGTGAGGTAATAAACTTCAAGTGAAAAGATGGGCTGTCCCAATAACTCCAGGTTTTAGACTTTAGATTGGGAAATTTCAGCATCTGGGCTGAATTCTAGATATTTCAAATCCATCTGGCAGATAAGAGCTTATACATATTGTTGTAGAAACGTGATTCCAATAAAGAAGCATTTCATCTACCTTCAATTACATTACTCTCTTCCAAACAGTGCGTATATCTACTTACCATAAATGTACCTATGTACGTACGTACCAGTACGCAATTACCTCACAATGAATAAATTAATGAATTGGTACCGAAAAAATGTGACACAAATACCGGGAAGATTGGGCACATGAAATTCAATTTACGTCACAGATAAAACCGTACAACAAGAGGTAAACTAATTCCGAAGCTTTCACATGCATCTAACTTTGTTCTGCTGTTTCCTCACCAATGGAAAAGTTAGAGCGCATTATCGCATAATTGAATGCTTTGGCGGAACGGTAAATCATTATTAATTACCAATTGTGGCTTGAAAATTCAACCGGAAATTTTGATAATTTTGTAATACCCCCGTGTCGACAAAGCGTTTATCATACCGAATTATGCGGTATCCGAGCAGTGCTTCATTAATTATTTTTGTATCGTAATGCCCTCTTGTTTCAAGTAATAAACTATTCGTACAATCGGAATTGTTTAGAATGTAGTTGTTTTTGCGAAAATTATTACTTCTAGTTCACTTCACTTAAGTTTAACTGTTAAAATCATAGAGGATGAGGACATTAATTAGGTCTTAATTATGTTCGAGTTATTGTGTGGGAAATACCTACGTTTCAAATAAATGCGCAACATGAGGAAATTTTGTTCACATATCCAAAATTCATTTTAAATTGAAAAAGGAAATTTTATGATTGGTGACTTATAAAGTATGAATATTACAGATGATCTAATTGGGAATAATATGTCTTTAAAAGCCTTAGTGGAAAAGTTTGCCGCTAAAATCAAGGGTGACACCTATACTCTGAACATCATACACCTTGTAGAGTAACTTCGATATGTATTCTTAACTCAATTCTATAAGTTCTTTAAAGATTTCATCATAGTTTTAGAATATACATAGAAAACGAAAACCTAGCTATTAGGAAAGGACAAAAGTGTTGGAATTTAGACAACGACCCGAAACAAAAATGAACTATGATACAATCCAGGGGTACGCTCTTCATGAACTTCAATGCTAAAATCAGTGAGAAAAGCATCTTTATCAAACTTGTTGAAAAGTATAGCCTCTCCGAAAAAACACAAAAAGACCTTTTCGGCTACCAGAATTCTGCAAGAATAATTGTGTTAAGTGGCATTAGGCTTCCACACAGAAACTTAAAAAAAATTAACAGGTTTCATCAGGATGTCAGCTAACGAATTCTATATAATCCAAGTCTAAAGGAAGCTCCATGGTTGTGTCGGGACCTCACGTACAGATGCCAGAATATAAAACCTGAATAGGCCAACGGTGACTCTCACAACCTCAGCGAAGATACTGCAACCGGCCAGTTTCGTCGGACCATTTTTGTTTTTTATATTAGGCTGGTGATTTCGCGTCGAGATAACTTTCGCACTGTACAAAAAAGGAAACAGTTCAGAGACAACCAACAGCCTTTGATACAGACTTATATAATATTGTAGACGCAAGCAGCTCCTGAGCCCTATGAGCAGCAAAGAAGGAAAAAGCGCAGGCTTCTCGGAAAGGAAAAGAAAAGCACGAGAAGCTAAAATCCAATAAAGCTGTTTATGCAGATGGACGTCCTGTTGGGATATTTACCACCAACTGGAGATTACCTGTTTGATACCATCAGAGGAAAGCACGCCGGAAGCATGGAATCTAAGCTTCGTTTGTCCGATCCAGAAGAAATAAACCCCTTTACCTTATGCGAATGTCTAAAACCATTCAAAATCTACTTGATCGATAGTGGAGCGTCTTTAGGCCAGGAAAAACCACCATCGATCAAGCATTCCCACTATGGCAGAACTTGGAAAAGGCTTGGGAATTTCAGATCGTAATTCATCACCTATTTGCCGCCTTAAAACCCGCATATAACAGCATGCATAGAATATAACACAGAAATAATCGTGTAAAACTCACTGGGTGACAAACGGAGCATAATCCATTTCAAGTCTGAGCAATAAATTGTGTACGCAGATGACATTGATATTATTGGACAAACACAAGAAGCAGTTATTGAAGCTTTCGAGAATATCGAAGCGAAAGCGGCCAAAGTGGGTCTAACGTTAAACAAAGACAAAACAAAGTAAATGCTATCATAAGAAAATGACACACATTCGTATCAACAACGTCTTAGTCAGAATGGCATTGGCAGTTTAGCCCGAAGTACTTAAAAACTTCGTCCACCTTGAAATAATCACAGAAATCAGACGCAGAAATACTATGTATTACCCATCGCTATTTCTTTGGAGTTAGGAGGCAGTTGAGTATCAGAGCCCTGTCTCGAAAAACCAAACCGCGTTTATACAAGACTCTTACCACCCCAGACTTCTCTATGGTGCAAAGTCTTGAGCCTTTCCGAAAGTGAATGAAGAAGCACTTAGATGTTTCCAAGAAAAGATACTGCGTATGATTTTCGATCCCGTTTGTTTTAACGGGCAATATAGTAGGAGATTCAACCAAGAACTATATGAGCTAGTCACTACCATATAGTTGAGCGCCACAAAGCTCTGTAGTAAAAAGTCTTTGGTTTTAACCCTGAGGGACAAAGAGTGTTTGTTAGGATAAAAATTCAAAGATAGGCATTCTAGACATGGATATCCATAATTCGCTGGGTGGGGATAAATACAGAACAGAGTAACAGGTCTTAGATTTCGTGAGCTAACGTTCAATGAAATGAGTTCCAATAAAGCAGGAGAATCAATGTTACCGGTTAATTAATTTTAACGACCATAGATAATGTGTTCTATGGGGTTGAAATTTTGTCGAATGCTTTGCTGAAATCAGTAAGTAATAACATAATTTTCTTTGTCATGTCATGTCAAATCCTGTTAAGTTTGTGGTTGTTGATCTACCCTTAAAGAATCCGTGTTGATTACGCGAAAGGATGGACTTGCAAAAAATGTTGAGCCATTAATAATGCTCTCGAAAACTTCGAAATATAGAACAGTTTCGCCATGGGCCTATTATTTACGATTTTTTTTTCAGGAATTAAAAAAAATACTCTGTAAACGTAGAACAGAAAAAAAGCTGTGAGACATTGCGCCAAATAATTCACACTTTTTGTTAAAATGCTGGCAGGTAGGCTGGAACAGATTATTCGTCTTTTGGTTTTCTAATTTTTTTCTTTCACTAATTCTGGAGCAATGTGCACCGAAATAAGTGATGGTTGTGAACACTGCTCAAGTAATAGAAGTAGAAATGATCATGTTGGCTGACCGGAACGTTCGGACGTCCAGTATTCTGGAAGCATGCATAACGTCTAACTGTGCCATGTCTGCTCACATTGATATGAGAAAACCGTGTGCTTGATATAGTTATATGTTGTCCCGCCACAAAGTCAATAAGCGAAAGACTGCTGACGTGGTGTCGTGTAGACTATGTTTACCAACCGTCATAGAGAAGATATCATCCTTTCCTATTCCTGTGTCTTGTGGAGGAGCTCCTAGAAACAATTTTTGGTGGCATTGTCTTTGTATTCTGTAGAGGCATGGACCCATATTAGGCTAATGTAAGCGAATTTAGCTTCGATGCGGTTTATCATAACATGCTCGCTCAGGTATCAGAAGCTCAAGACTTCTTGCATAAGTCTATCAAATATGGCAAATCCGCATCAAAATAAACGCTGTTTCATTTCAATGTACCGTTTACCATAGTACAATACATTTCACAGTTTTTTATCCTCCTTATGTCCGGTCAATTGCATTACACTTCTTGGATGGCGGTGATATATGTGTTATAGTAGTCAAGGGCCTTTGCTAATTTTTCGGCTTTACGTGGCCTGTTAAGGGTTCGAACATTCCATGTGCAGATCCGAAGGTCGTTTTTCGAAGCCAATAGTTGGTTTATCACTTTAATCCGATTTAATCGGATTAAAGGCTGGTTTCTGTTAGAGCGAAACTATCAGAAACTGAAGAGTCCCCTTACATTTTGGTAATAACATAAATAGATTTGGAGCACTATTAAAATGTTCGAGAGAACGTATGAAAATTTGTCAAAAATCTTTCGGGTCTGTGATTCGAGACCATAACACTCGTTTTCGTAGTACCATCGATCCAAATAAAGTCGGGTTTGTCATGAACATAAGCAACAAGGCATAACTGGAAATTTTTTATATTCTACCATCTCTTAGCCAGAATAGAAAGAAACGTCTATTATCACTCAAATCAACTAGCTATATGGTAAGTTTGACTATATGATTGGGAGACTATATGATTAATAAAAGGAGTCGAAGAGATTTTATATCCAATTTGTGTTCCTGGAGCTTGAGCTGGGTTAGGATTAAAAGGACTGTTTGATGAATACCAGGATCAGAAATGACAACGCAACTTTTTTTAGGTTTTGATAGTTTATTTTTCAATATAATCCCCCTTTAACTCGAAACACTTTTCCCAGCGGTGTTGCAAGTTTTTAAACCCCTTGGTATAGTACGACTTTTGTTGACTTGCAATATACTCCTCCACCGCGGCACGCAATGACTTCATCATTCAACCCGTACTACTTTCCGTCGAGCGATTTTTTAAGATTTGGGAAAAAAAAAAAGTCACATGGAACCAAATCCAGAAAATATGGAGGATAAGGGATCAATTAATTGTGCGATTCGACCAATTTGGCTGTGGCGACTGCGGTGGTGTGAGCACTTCTTTTTTCGCAAATGTGGACGTTTTCTCTTCAAATCAGCCCATAAAATCGACGTAGTTTGCTCCTGTGATTGTTTTCCCCTTCTCCAAATAGTCAACGTGGATCACACCCCTCGCGTCCCAAAAAACGTGGGCCATAACTTTTCCGAACGAAGGCACGATCTGAACCTTCTTTGGAGTACGTTCACCGGATAAGACCCATTGTTTCCATTGTTTTTTGGTCTCTGGTGTGTAGCAATGAATCCACATTTCATTGACGGTCACGAAACGGTGCAGAAAATCTTCAGGATTTTGATTAAACAGGGTCAAGCACGTCCTTGAAAAGGTCTTACGATTGCGCTTGTTTTTCAATGTGAGCAAACGCGTCACCCATCGGGCAGAAAGCTTCCTCATGCCCAAAATCTCGTCCAGGATATGGCTAATGTGTTCAGTTGAGATGCCTGCTATCAAACAACTCGCGAATTTTCACTCTGCGCGGCGGTCTGCCAATACGAGATCACGGATTTTGTCCACGGTTTCCTCTGTAGTAACCGTTTTTGAGTCAACTGAGTGCGGTTCATCAGAAAGAGATGTGCGTCCACGGCAAAGCTCTACGAAATAATAGCAATTATTTTAATTCATTTTCATGTAATAATTTAATTAATTAATTTTCAAATGCAAGTAAACGCATTAAAGTGGCCTTAGTTCTCATTTGAATGTGAATTAAAGTCATCCGCAGCGTTCCCAATAATTTGAATGATATATAATTGTCTTAGGAAATAAAAAAATTGTTAAACTTGATTTTACTTTTTAATAAATTGATAAACTAATAGGTACAAATTTACAATAACCTACATTTGTTACATCATCCCTTTATCATGCCCTTGTAAAAAAAAGCTCCCAAAAATTATACACAAATATGTTTTAAAATAACAAAATTATATTTCGAAATAAATTTTACCATCATAATTTTGTAATTATAAACTAGATCGTCAAATATTTTTTAATATTTAAAAATGAAAATAAAAAAACCGCATTTTGAATTTGAGTAAATGAAATAAAATATTGAATTATTTCAGAAACAAATAACCAAAATTAGTTAAAAAAAAAAAAGGTTATTATTGACTCAAAAACAATTTGCCTGCAAAATGGACAGAGTACCACAACATAGCGTTTCTTATAATTTGTTTTATTTTCTTCGAAACAATCAGAGCATAATTTGAAATGTTTGCAAGGTAAAAGAAGAATTGATTTTAAGTTAAGGCAAATTACCTGCTTGGGTATTGCAATTCGATAATTCATCAGAATATTCTTCGTTGTCAACCAAAACTTTGTCGTCATCAATAAAAATTTAATTATAAATTAAAAAATTAATTTATATAATTATAAGTCGATTTAAAACATCAAATAGAGTTAAAATTTCTCTCTTGTCTATAAATTTCTATAAATTTTTTTCTTGGCTCATAAAGGAAAACATTTCCATCAAATAATTTTTGAAATTCGAACGTATTTTTTCAGCTTTTCATAAAGCTGTTTCAAAGACTGTTTGAACCGTATCTGGTTTTTAAATCAAATAAATTTGTTTTGATAAATTTCAAAGCATCATTATAAGCAGCTTTAAACTCATTAGACATTAGTATGTAAATAAAAGAAAATATCTAAAATGTTAAAGAATAATTAATGAATAATTTAAATAAGTAAATATTAATACCTGATGCAAGGAAATAACTTCACTCAAGTTGTAAATAAATACACTTTTAAAATGTGAAATTATTTCTCACCAATAAAGGTGATGATGAACTTCACTTTCTTATGGGAACTTGGTGCGAACTAAAAATATGAAGAGGAAAGTAACCTCCAATAACTAATAACATGCTGCCCCTTAAAACCCCTCTGCTTAGGATCACTATTGGATTTGGAGTGGGTGCGAGGTTGGGTATATACAAAGTATCTTTAGATCTAAAAGTTTCTTTAAATCCAAAAAAAACTTTGTATACACCCTACTTCAAATCCAATACCTAATTTACTGTTTATGGGTGTATATGTATATGTGACCCTAAATGTATGTTATATAACAAAAAAAAAAAAAAAAAAAAAAAAAAAAAAAAAAAACAGAAAATTATAATGAAAATTAAAAGTGAAATAAATTCCTTCAAAAAAGTGAAAATAGTACCAACTTTGAGGGAGAAATAGCTTCAATTTTAAACTGCATTTATATCCTAGTTGAGTGAAGTTATTTCTCGCATTTTAGTACTCGAATATTCAGCATACCCATAATGGATTATGAGTACTTGCTTAAAGACAATGCCATTTGGTGCAATTGAAAATGTTCCATTCATCATACCTATATTTACGAGGCTGATTTTCTGGTAGTTGTTTAAAAGCTTCATAATATTTTCTGATTTCAATAAAATTTTTCAATAAGCGTGTTACGACAGCATTTTTCAGTTTCATCAAATCGATATATCCCAAATTTCTTCAACAAGCTCACATTGGCAAACAATTCAATTATACCACCAAAAGATAAAGGCGATTTTGGAAAAATCTTGCTTCTTATTTTATAAAGATTTTTCTTCTTATTTTTCCAAAATCATTATTATTACCTTTAAGTCTTTTACAAGTCTTATCAAATGATATATTTTCACAATTGTGTCGTATCTCATTTAACAACTCTAGTTTTTTAATTAACTGTTTTTGATCTCCATGATTATGAAGAAATTGGTTCGTTTTTGTGCACTTTACTTTATTGTTCAAATCCACGGCAACATTCACTGGATAGTAATACTTTGAACAATTTCGCTCATATTTATATTTGTACAATTGATTTCCGTCTTGAATGAGTAACAATTGGCTATTTTTCCGAAATCCCTTAATGAACACGTATTCTAATTCGCTCATTTTTGCCCGCACTGATTCAGATCGATTTGGAAACTAAACGTGAGCCGATCGTGATGTGAAATTGGACTGATAAGGTTTTATCAAAATTGTTGTTATGCACTGGCTGTGCTTCAGAGCTCGAAAACATTTTATAGCATAAATTCACATTCGAATGTGAATTAACACCATATGGCGTTAGTTCACATTTAAGTGATAGCTTTAGTTCTCATTTGAAAATGAATTAAATCCATAAGTGGATTATGGCCTTAGTTCATGGTTCCCTTTTGAAATGGGTGTCAAAACAAAACTAAGCGTCGGATTGTCACAAATTTTTGACAGGTGCGCTAAAAGAGGTTATGCTAAATGATGGTGCACTCATTTTTGCTCAGTAGCGCCA
This sequence comes from Volucella inanis, assembly GCA_907269105.1. Taxonomy (NCBI): domain Eukaryota; kingdom Metazoa; phylum Arthropoda; class Insecta; order Diptera; family Syrphidae; genus Volucella; species Volucella inanis. The sequence goes on from OU026156.1 coordinate 116,192,689, forward strand.
CCTTTCTTCCAATCCGGATACTAATTAAACAGCCCTCATAAGTACATATGTGGAGTCGTACGAATTGCAGTAAACGGATGGCTTAGAAATCAGGTTATCAGGAGTGCTGTGGTGCAAGAACTAGGCATAAGGCTAAGAACATTTATACTATAACCAAATCAGTTATACTTGAAAAATGAATGCCACATAAATTGAACGAATTTTAGAAAAATTCTCAACACAACAACACGTAAAAAAAAAGAAACATTTCTCTATCGAATTGTTGCTGACAGTAACCGAGACCGCTCGTACAGAGAGAATTAAAGCAACTATAGGGCGTTTATTGTGAGGTTTGATTTTCAGTAGGCTTTTTTGACAGATCACACGTGACTCCTATCAAACTGCTTCATAATTTTTTTTTTCAGTATCGTTTGGCAAGTCACCCTGGAAATACTCACATTACAACAGCGACTCCAAATTGTTCAGCTGTATTATGGAAATCAGCGTTATGTGAGAAATGTTTTTCGTGCTATTCGAGAAACTTACGGTGCGCATAAACGACCTACTTTAGATGTGGTTAGACCACATCTATCACGTACTGAAGAGACTATAGGTTCTGCAGTTTAGAGAGTAGGCGAAGGCCGTGACGAATCGATTCGTCGTTGTTCTCAGCAGCTTGGCTTGGCGTATTGGACAACTTGGAGTATTTTACGTGAGGAAGGATCTTGTAATATATGTATTTTTGTCAACTTTGATTACCTCTGTCTATCCCATATTGATAATTGTATATCCATTGTCTGTTGTGAGCTGGCTTTTTGTCAATGTTGCTGTGGTTAGTGTGAGACACACTAATGTTATGATCTGCAAATTTTCGAGATCGTTTTGCGTTAATTGGGTGTTCTCTATCTCTCTTCTTAATTTTGTATTTAGGTTCACTTTTATAATAGTTTCTTTTGTAATTCTTGACGTATAATTTCTCTTATTTCTATACAATTCATCCCCGTTCTGATTTAGTTTCTCAGTTCTTTTTTTTTTCATAATTCTACTTGCATTACTAAAGTAGCTATATCTGCATACAATCCTTCTTCTGGAGACATTTTTTTATGTGGAATGACACCTAATTATTATAATTACTAACTTCTCTATAAATTTTTTGAATAAGAGATAAATTTAAAGTTCTCATAGTAACTAATTTTTCTTGTAGCGTTGAGTGAAACCTCTCTATGTACCTGTTACCTGTGTGTGTATTTAGTTTAGCCCTTCAGTACTCAGTTACACATTTGAACTGGTAAATTAGTCTCTTTTTTTATGTTTTTAGTTCTCTCTGTAATTTCTTAATTTTAAAGTTCCAAATGCATCAATTGTGTTGGTTACTCACATTAAGAATTTCTTGTTCTTGACATTTTTGTGTTTTGTGTGAAAAGCGCGTGTGTAAACAACGACATCTCTGGAGCTCCAAGAAGAAGTCAACGTAAGTGTTAATATTTTTTAATTTATAGTGTATTTAAGTGATGCAATGCTATGTTCTGTAAAATAAATGTCAAAAATCTATTTGTAAAAAATTACTCTATTTAGGGAAGATATATTTTAAAATTTGAATGTAAATTGGAAAAATTATTGCGCGTTTGGAAACGAAATCCGATTTGGAAAAACTTTTAAATCTTTCAGCTGATAATTCAGATCTTGAGGATTTTTCATCGGCGAGTGAGTATTCTGTAGATGAGCAGATGATACCTTTCCTAGGAAGATGTCCAAGTAGATTTAGGCAGTATGTGTGGAACAAACCTGTTAGCCGATCGTGCTTTATACAACAACAAGTAATTATTTAAATAATTTTGTTCCACAGTTTAATTGTTTTAAAAGGTTTAGCGTTGGACTTTGAAATTTACTAAAGTGCCCTTACCCTACTTGGAGGCCGTTCGTTGGGTCTCGGGTGCTATTTGGAGATTGATTAGAACCTTACCCGAATACTCGTTTGTATTTTTCGATCGTTACTTTACTACGATACCACTTCTAGACCGGTTGAAAGATTTAAACATCCACGGAACTGAAACCATTCAAACCAATAGAATTAAAAATATTGAGCTTAAGGTTGATAGGTCAATGTCTCATGGAGAAGCTGACCAGAGAGTGTGGGCGGATGGAATGACTATCGTAGTAAAGTGGAGAGACAATAAAACTGTTACAATGGCATCTGCTTGCCTCGGAATGAATCCAATGAATACAGTCTCTAGGTGGAGCAAAGAAGAAAGAGATCGCAAAAATATACCGTGTTCCTTGGTCGTAAAGATGTACAATAATCACATTGGCGGAGTGGATATTTGCGACCAGCTAATGAAATGCTACCTCACATGGATATAAAACATCAAATTGACTTTGAATACGGCCTTTCACTTCTTTGACTTGGATGTTGTCAGTTGTTATTTAGTTAAAAGTAACCATCAGTTATGTACGCAAAAGGATTCGTGCTTGCATACGTAGCACGGGCAAGCAATTCGAACAAGATTTGTAATTGTTATTATTAATATTTTATTTTGATTATTTATTTGAAAATTAAACTTGCGATTGTTATTATTAAGATTTTTTTATGATTATTTATCTAAGATCGATCGATCGATTTCAGGTCAGGTACGCTTTCAGCACACCCGCTATTATTATTATTATTATTTTCAATAATTTATTAAAAGACCTCAATATTTGTACCGTTTTGAAAAGTTATGAATTGAAAAATTTATTTCTGTAATTTTTACGCGAAAAATTTACGCTTTTTTGAGTAGTCGTCTTTGATTTAAAAAAAAATGTAAAAAAAATTATGCTGACTTGAAATTTATTAACTTTTTATTTCTAAAGCCTTAACAATTTTTTGACATGATTTTTTTTTAAAGTAATCTTTGAAAAAAACACTGGCTATCAGAAAAAAAAATTTACAATCTTAATGCATGTGCTTTTTACAATTGCTACCTTAAAGTTGGAAGATAGTGTTTTTTTTTTTTCGAAAAAAAAATTTTAAACTTAAATAACTCGAAAACTGCTGAATTTCGACCCCTGGTTGTCATAGTTAAAACATTATAAATAAGCTCTAGAAAAAATCCTTTCAAGGACTAGGTCGAATTACAAGTCACCCTGTATATCCATGTGAAGTACTTGATTTGGCCTAATAAGTGTTTCACTAACTTCGAACTTCGCTTTGCTAATTGGTTTTCGTTTTTATTTTGTTTCGATACACATTCTACAGTTATTTCTAATCTTGGTTATTTCTTTGATTAAATGTGGGATATATATTTTGTTTTTTTTAACTATGATAGGTTTCTATGATTCCACTATGAAAAATTTCGTGAGTGTGGTATAACGTTATCTGTTTCTGAGCTTCTTCTATATTCCTTATTTCTTGTGCTCAAATAATACTCTTTGTTTACTGTCCGGCCTTCTGGCAAAAATTCATGATGCACTACACCGTTGTAATCCATGGAAACCGTAAGCATTGCTCTCTTTTTTGACTGAAAACGACGTGGTTTTTTTGGTCTCGACTCATTTGGTGAACGCCATTCACTTGCCTGATGTCTGGGTTGCGTGTCGTACTCATCAACCCACGTCTCGTCTCCAGTAATTATCCTTTTGATGAATTTGGGATCGGATTCAGCTTCACAAATCATGTCTTTTGCGGTGTCAACACGGTCTCTTTTTTGCATGAAATTGAGGTCTTTTGGCACCAACTTTGCTACTACACGACGGAAACCTAAATCATTAACCAAAATGTCTTGGACGGATCCATGGGCAATGTTCAAGTCCTCCGCTATCTCTCTGATGGTTAATTTGCGGTTATTGACCAAAATTTATTTTACTTCACCAATGTTTTTGTCGGTTTTCGATGTCGATAGTCTGCCACTGCGTTCATCAACTTCAATTGACTCGCGAACACTTTTGAACCGCTCGTGCCACTGTTAAGCGACCGTTTTCGTTATAGAATCGTTGCCGAAACACTTTTCCAAAATTTCCAACGTTCGCGCATTATTAAATCCGTTTTTTAAGCAAAATTTAATACAAGTTCGTTGTTGCAAATTTAAATCCATTTCTAAAATTGTAAAAAATCGCCAACACACACAAAGTTAGTTGTACTCTTAGCTACGTAACTTTTGCAAATGTCAAGCTATGACGCTAAGATTTAGAGGAATTATTTACTTACCAATTTGAGATACTATTTTTACTATTCTCTGGTGGGATCCTGCTTAGAAAATTTGCTATTTTATTTTCTCTTCGTACTGGTATTCCTGTAGTTTTAAAAGCCATCGCTGATTTCTTTGACTAAATTTTTTACCTGTATATTTTTTGTTGAGATATTTGATAGGTAAATGATCAGGGATGATTTTAAACTTTCTACCCCATAAGTAGGGTCTGTAATAAGTTACCACCCAAACGATCGCTAAGAACTCCTTATTGGTCACAGAATAGTTATTTTCATGATCGTTTGGTGACTTAGATGCATAGCACACTGGTTGGCCTTCTTGCATCAAAACTGCCCCTATAGCGCAATTGCTTGCATCAGTGAATAAAGTAAATGGCTTTTCAATGTTGGGAAATTTTAATATTGGATGTATGCTAATGTTTAATTTGAGTGCTTCAAAAGCTTGCCTATATTCAGGGTCACAAACGTAAATATTTTGATCTTTTTTTAGATACTTTATCATTGAGTGCCCTATTTTCGAGTAATCTTTAAAGAATTTTCTGTAATAGCCTGTGGCTCCTAGACAACCTTTTAGTAACTGTTTTTCTTTCTTGGGTAATGGATATTTCTGGATACATTTGATCTTGTTAGGATTGGGTTTCACCCGCTCTGCTGTCTAGAAATTCTGTGCCCTAGAAATTCTTTATTTCGTTTCATGAAAGAACATTTATCGAACTGAATTTTTAAATTATTTTGGAAAATAAGTTTTACGGATTGCAGGTGTTCTTTCAAGCTAGTTGAAAAAATTAAAATGTCGTCTAGATAGACAACACAAATTTTATTCTAATAGTCTCTCAGTACATCGTTCATCAACCTCTGAAAAGTAGCTGGTGCGTTTTTCAGGCCAAAAGGCCATTTGGTGTTACAAAAGAGGCTTTCGGAATATTAGCTAGATGAACCTTTATTTGCTAGTAAACTTTTCACAGGTCGATCGATAAAAAATACTGGCCCCTTCCCAGTTCATCTAGTATGCTGTCGATGTTTGGTAGATATACATATCTTTATCTTCTTTCTTTCTTCTTCATTTAAATGGCTCAGATCTACTTCTTTTCCGTCGCCCTTAAGCTCTAAGCAATTAAAAGTTACTTTGCCTTTCGAAGAACACCATATAATTGTATTTTTGTATTGCTTTTTAATATTAGGACTTTTTGTCAAAATCGATGGTCTTGACAATTTTACTTAATAGGTCCAGCCCTATGAGGATGTCATACCACTTATCACCTAAATTAATTTTGTAGCACCTTATGGCTCCTCTTGAGTTATAACCGAATTCTTCGGGTAACTTGGTATGATTCTATCTATTGTTTGTCTCGTGATATTGTTTATGGTTTGAATCAACTGAGTTAGAATATTTTATCTAAATTGTCCTGATGTTTTTTTTGGAATTGGTGGTTTTGTTGAGATTTGCTTGACGTTTGTCAGTCATGGTTACTGTGCCTAGCTTGCCCAAAATTTGTTTTGTGATAGTTCTGACTGTCTATTGTTATAATGATTGTTACTGGAGTGTGATGTATACCGCCTATCCTGCGTTATAAATTCCTTTTCTAATTTATGATAGTCATAACCTAAATATTTACAATATATAAAATTTCTTTAAATTTGTGTATATCCCATTCATTTCTTATTTTCCTCGATACATCTTTTCATACTATTGATACTGACATTATTTTTTTCTTAAATACGGTTTAGTAAAACTACATAAAATTATTGTTTGGTTTCTTGGGTATTGGACTTATATATATGTCGCAAATGTGTTAATATCTTTAATTAAATCTTCTACGATATTTTCAAATTTAAATCATAAATGGCACTTACTTTTAGACTACTAATTTTCCTCGAAACGTCTTTGTAATTATAAGCTGTTCGGATATGATATTTAAGAAGATATCTCGCTGCTGGGTCTTACGTCAATTTTCGCTTGACTTGATACACTAATAACTAGTTTTAGCTTTTAGTTTTATCTATCTTTGTCGTATGTCAATTTTCACTTGACTTGGTACGCTATAACGATTATAACTCGATTTGGTATACAGATTCAACTTTTACTATAGCTATTATAGCTTCACCTGATACAGAGATTTAACTATAAAGATTGTTGCTTCACTCCCGTCTTAGATTTATTCTTATTTGGACTAAAAAAAATATACTTAGATCCTACCGACTGCACCACTTAGATGTTTCTCAACAATTCACAGTGTTCCACATACATATACATATTAGTACATATTAAGTGGACAAAATTATTTTTTCGACTATTTCGTGATATTCTTATGAGTCAAGTATATTGTAGTAAGAAACTTGTGTTTTTAATACTTTATTTACGTTTTGTGACTATTTTATAGGTAACGAATATAAAAAAAAAATAAAATATATATATTTCATTGATATCTTTTTATTAATTATTTATATATTTTTTATAAATTGTTTATAAGTCATTCATTATCATTACTCTTGTTATGGAATGAGTCTTCAGATCCGAAGATTTTATAAGATTCTGTAATTGAATTCAGGAATGAATTCATTCAGGAGGAGGTGATTGGACAGTAATGCCAACTAACAAGGTTATAACTTCCGCGGAAATATTGGCTGTTGGTTTCTTCGGTACTTCTCTAAAACTATTTAATAATGGATCCGAATTAATAAGTAGCATTGTCAATAAATCTTTGGGACTGGTTTTTCTCTTATGCCTTTCCTGAACCTCTGACAATCCTTATTTCTGGCCTCCTGAGCTTCTTCCGAAAATTGGCCAATAGGAAGGCAGCAATTATTATAATATTATATCCATGCTGTGACATTATATTTTATAAGCCGTAACGGGCATGTTATACTATGGATACAGATCCAAATAAAGAACTGGCGTTTCTTCAGCATATTTTTCAAACTGGGTTATGTTGATTTGCCACCCACTAGGCAAAGTCCGTAAAATGACATCAAAGCGTTCTATTAATTTTTGGTCAATACCAGTTATAGAGACACTTTTAACAGGTTCCTTAATAAATTTGCGAGCTATGTTATCGTCATTTGTCGTCCCAAAACTGGGCTTAGAGATGTCTACTAGTACTAGACCCAATTATTTTTAAAACGTGTTTGTATGTTTCGTTTTGTGTTCTCTTGCACTGCCTTATTCTCTCCTTTAGCTTGCCATGTTTTAAAACTTAATCTATAACTTATATGCAGTAAGCACTCAAAAGTTCTTATCCAGGCATGAAGTGTAGATATACCAAAGGCGTAAGTATTAGGGTTTGGTTGCCTAAATATATGAGGTAAATTCATATCTTTGGGTGTAGCGTTACAAATGTAGCAGCGTTAACTAGATTTGGTCTCTGTCAAAGAGTTGCAGAGTTGCATCAATCATAGTCAAGTGAAATTCATATTTTATCACAACTTGTCTTTCTGTAATATTAATGTGTAGTGGAATAAGGGAATCAATCTGAGGTTGTACATTAGCACACTCATTGCGCGTAAGCTCATCTGTTTCCTTAGCAAATAACTGTTTAATTGGTCTGCAGTAGCGAGTAGAAGAGGGCCTTAGATTTTTCTAAATAACTGTGCCGTAGTTGGTATCCAAAACATCCTTCTGAACTTCGCATAAACGATTAGTTGTTAAGTCTATTAAGGATTGTAAATTTATCACAGCACTGACCTCCGTATTGTGCTAATGCTTCTTAAGCAGTGAATTGGCGTTGTTCCGGAACTTTCTTTCTCTTATTAGTTACAAGGGTAGCTCTATCGCTGCAAACTTCATTCATGATACAATAGATCTTTGTCCTGATAGTTGCTTGGTTTGTTCAGCCGTAAACAAGATTTCGGATTCTGAATGAGAAGATATTATTTCTTGGATGCGGCGTTTTTTTGTCTTCACAGAAGCCGCACTAAAAGCCAATAAGGGCCTACCAGCACCACATGAAGTGGACATCGTGGTTGACTTCCAAAGAATATTCTTTAGCCTTGTACAATTGGAAATTTACATCTAACCAAGAGCTGTTGATTTTCAAAAAGCGATCTAGCTGTCTACAGCACTATTCCACTGCATCTTCATCTTTGAAACATCTGGAAACAATAAATTCAATGCACTCTATATTCAATATTGAATATATTTTTTCGACTATTTCATCGACGACATTATTTTTCGAAACGGCTTTCCAAATTTTAAAAAACGCTTCTTTCGTTATGCAATTCGGTTGCCCCATAAAAAAAAAAAAAGTAATACTTTTTTTGCACTCTGGTTTTTGCACAGTTTATAACTAAGAAGTCAAGCTTTATATTAAAAAAAAAATTGACCCAGGGCAAGGTGGAGCTCGTAGTTAAAAGTCTATGCCAAAAAAAATAATGGTTCAAAAAAACTTTACAACTTTATAATTAAAAATCTTTTTAATGAAAAACAGGTAAATTGAATGCCAAAACTTATCAAAATTAGCAAATACTCTCAATTTTGTCATGAATTTTTTTAATTTTATCCACTTATTGGAGTGAAATGGAACAGTGTGCGATTGTGTAAAAAAAAAAAAAGAAAACGAGTATTTTATTTCATGGTAATAACTTACGGACTAGTTATAAAATCATTTTACTTGCTTATACAATACAATACAATACAATAAAGTAAAGTGGGGTGAGAAGTTACCTCCTTGAGAATGAAAAAAAAAAATTTTTTAAATGTTTTTTTTATTTTATTCAATATAGTCTACTTTTAGTTGGATTCACTTATTCTAACGATTTTCCAACTTCTTAATCCCGTCCGAAAAGTAATTTTCCGAAAGGTCTGCAAAATACTCCTACTTTCCTCGCGTGATCTGAATTTTTCATTGATGAGCCATCTTTTGAGGTTTGGGAAGAGATAATAGACCGAGGGAGCCAAATCGGGCGAATACGGTGGATGCGACAGCAATTGGAGCCGTAAGTCATTGATTTTAGACATGGTTGCGATGCTCTTGTGCGCCGGTGCATTGTCTTGCAAAAACAACTTTTTTTTTCGCTTCATGTGAGGCCGTTTTGCAGCGATTACGGCCTTCAATCGCTCCAATAATACACAGTAATACTTGCGTTGATGGTTTTTCGTTTTTCGAGGTAGTCCACGAAGAGTATGCCATGACAATCCCAGAAAACCGACGCCATAAGCTTTCCGACACATCGAGCCTTCCTCGGCCGCTTCGGAGCACTCGTGCCGGCTTCAGTCCATTGACGGGCACTCATTCTGTTCTCTGGTGTTCAACAGTTACCAATAAATGCCAAAAGTCCGCCCAATTCCGCATCAGCAAGTCCAAAAACTCTTTCGAAGTGCTCTCGCGTTCGTGTTTTTGGTTAAGAGTGAGTATGCGCGGCACCTAGCGGCAGGATAACTTTTTCATATGCGAAATATTGCTCAAAACATGCCGTGTGCGCTCAGCACTAATCTTTGTAGTATCTGCTAGCTCCAGCACCTTCACTTTCCGGTCAGTCAACACCATTTCATGTATTTTTTTGACAATGTCCTCTGTAACCGCTTCGGAGGGTCTGCCGCTGCGGACTTGTGGAGTTGCGGCCACCACGAAACTCTCGAAACCAATATTTGACGGTGTAATCTGACGGAGCATTAGCCCCATAATATTTATCCAACTTTTCTTTTGTTTCCTTCGCCGTTTTGCCTCTCAAAAAATAATGTTTTATGAGAGAATGAAAATCGTTTTTGTCCATACTCAACATGATAACAGTATTTTAACAATAATAATGTTATTGTTCTAGCTCGCACAGAGATACGGTTATATAGAACTTTACTACTGGAAATACATTTATTTTTAAGTAAGAATATAAAGCATGATATTAATTAATTAAAAGCACAATTAAAGGAAAACTATGGAAAAAACCTCAAAAAAAAACCTACAAAAAAAACAAAAAACGGATTGAAAATTGAAATATCACAGATGCATATGAGAGAATATGAAGTCAAGTGTAAATAATAAATAACAAGTAATAATACAAAATAAATAATAAACAGTAAATAATAAATAATAAATAATAAACAGTAAATAATAAATAATAAATAATAAATAATAAATAATAAATAGAAAATAATAAATAATAAATAATAAATAATAAATAATAAATAATAAATAATAAATAATAAATAATAAATAATAAATAATAAATAATAAATAATAAATAATAAATAATAAATAATAAATAATAAATAATAAATAATAAATAATAAATAATAAATAATAAATAATAAATAATAAATAATAAATAATAAATAATAAATAATAAATAATAAATAATAAATAATAAATAATAAATAATAAATAATAAATAATAAATAATAAATAATAAATAATAAATAATAAATAATAAATAATAAATAATAAATAATAAATAATAAATAATAAATAATAAATAATAAATAATAAATAATAAATAGAAAATAATAAATAATAAATAATAAATAATAAATAATAAATAATAAATAATAAATAATAAATAATAAATAATAAATAATAAATAATAAATAATAAATAATAAATAATAAATAATAAATAATAAATAATAAATAATAAATAATAAATAATAAATAATAAATAATAAATAATAAATAATAAATAATAAATAATAAATAATAAATAATAAATAATAAATAATGAATAATAAATAATAAATAATAAATAATAAATAATAAATAATAAATAATAAATAATAAATAATAAATAGTAAATAATAAATAATAAATAATAAATAATAAATAATAAATAATAAATAATAAATAATAAATAATAAATAATAAATAATAAATAATAAATAATAAATAATAAATAATAAATAATAAAAAATAAATAATAAATAATAAATAATAAATAATAAATAATAAATAATAAATAATAAATAATAAATAATAAATAATAAATAATAAATAATAAATAATAAATAATAAATAATAAATAATAAATAATAAATAATAAATAATAAATAATAAATAATAAATAATAAATAATAAATAATAAAAAATATTAAATAATAAATAATAAATAATAAATAATAAATAATAAATAATAATTAATAAATAATAAATAATAAATAATAAATAATAAATAATAAATAATAAATAATAAATAATAAATAATAAAATAAATAATAAATAATAAATAATAAATAATAAATAATAAATAATAAATAATATATAATAAATAATAAATAATAAATAATAAATAATAAATAATAAATAATAAATAATAAATAATAAATAATAAATAATAAATAATAAATAATAAATAATAAATAATAAATAATAAATAATAAATAATAAGTAATAAATAATAAATAATAAATAACAAAATATAAACAACTCTTAATAAAAAAGAAGAAGTTTTAACAGCTGTAAATCTCTAATAAGTTGATAATCAACATTAATACATCTGGACATGAACTTTTCATTGAGAATTTCGATTCTTCTACCAATCTGAATAACACTTGCCATTTCGTGCAGTATAAGAGTTGGGAAATCTGGCGGTAGGGTAAGCATCATTTTTAACACCTTGTTTTGTGCAACTTGACGCCGCTCGATATGTGTTTTCGCGCAATTCCCCATACTTTAGACCCTTAAGTCATCAGCGCTTGAAAAATGACCTTAAAAATTATTATTTTGTTCTTTTTTGTTAAGGAGTGTTTTGCGATTTATATGTTAAGAGGGTAAAGTATTTTTATAAGTATGTCAACCTTGGTCAAAGTTTCGCGTATGTGATACCCGAAGGTTAATTTCTGGTCTAATTACACACCTAGGTACCTTACAGAACCGACCCAGGGTATGCTGGTGTTGTCAAGGTTAAGGTTTCCAGAAGGAAAGAAGAAACACCTGATCTTCTTCTCGTGAGGAAGATAGATGTGCTCTTGTCAGCATTAGTTTTTATTTTCCAGTGCTTGAAGTATTCCAGAAAAGTTTGAATTCCGACTTAAAGAGGATTTTCTATTACAGAACAAGTTCATGAGAAGAGTATAAAGCCAAATCGTCTGAATATAGTGCAATATTACAATTGGGAACACTAGGCATATCAGTGAGGAAAATATTAAAAAGAACTGGGGCCGAAACTGAGCCTTGTGGAACCCCGGATGGTATAGATTTTGTTGAAGTAAAGGTACCACTGATATAAACATTGAAAGTTCGATTGAACAAAAAGCTTTGTAGCATTTTTATAAGATATTTTGGAAAAGTGCCTTTAATCAGCTTGTATACTAAGCCATTGTGCCAAACTGATTCAAAAGCCTTTTCAATGTCAAGGAAGACTAAGCCAGTCGACTTTTTAAGATTAAATTGTTGCTTGATAGTCTTTAAAATCCTTAATACCTGATGCGAAGTACTGTGATTTCTTCTAAATCCAAACTGCTCACGAAGTAAAATGTTATTAGCACTGAAAAACGCATCAATTTTCATTTTATAACTTTTTCAAGAAGTATGCTAAAACCATTTAAAAGGCTAATAGGTCTGTAATTTACTGGTTTAGACGGATTTTTCCCATGTTTTAAAAGGGGTACAACCTTGGCTTTCTTCCATTTAGTAGGGAAATATAGCATTTTAGGATTATGAAAGTCAGACATATCAACGCACTAGTTGGAGACTGTTTTATTACTTGATTACTTATGCAATCTATACCAGGGCGATTTTTAAAGTCCGAAATTATAAATTCTATATCATCTACCACCTACAGTAGTGAATTCATTACAGGGTAGAGAAATAGTGCAATTGTAATCTATACCAGGGCCATTTTAAAAGTCCGAAATTATGAATTCTATATCATCTACCACCTACAGTAGTGAATTCATTACAGGATAGAGAAATAGTGCAATTGTAATCTATACCAGGGCGATTTTTAAAGTCCGAAATTATGAATTCTATATCATCTACCACCTACAGTAGTGAATTCATTACAGGGTAGAGGAATAGTGCAATTGTTCAAAACAATTATCTCATTTTAAACCTCAGATTCAAGAGATAAGTAATTATTTGTCAAAGTGTGATTTTCAAAGAAAGTAGTTGCTTAAACTTCCGCTTTGTCTTTAGAAGTTGATACTAATGAACCATTTACTTCGAAGTTAGAACAATATTGATTTTTTTGCGTAATATTTTGGCTACATTCCAGAAAGATCTAGAGTTCGAGTCAAGTGATCTTATTCGAATTTTTATGAGACGAATGAAAGCATTCATTTCATAGAAATAGTTGAGTGATCTGTTTCTCAGGCAGAGCCTTCTGTAATGATTTCTTATTTTAATTAAGTTAATAGCTATTTTGGCTATATTTTTAAGGAAACAGAAGCACGAATGCTTTCAAATATTTTACTATGAAATGTTTCATAGTGGAGTGAACAGTGTGCGATTGTGTAAAAAAAAAAAAAAAAAAAACAATTCTTTATTTTATTTAAAAGAAAACGAGTATTTTATTCCTTGATAATAACTAACAGACTACTTATAAAATCATTTTACTTGCTTATATCTATTCCTAATTTCTTAGGTATTTGCAGGCTCAGCTGTCGCATTCATTTACCTGTTCCTCATGCAAATTATGTAACCCACGAAACTCGCTCGATAAATTGACTCAGATTTATAGGTTCTGCCCAAGAGAGTTGTGCCATTACATGTAGCACACATAACTATATTGACGCATCTCTAGTATATCCCAATGTTTCTAAGAATCAAGATCAACTCAGACTACTACCTTATACGCGTAATAGTCAATGTGCGAATACCATATACCAGATGACAGAATGCCGCCGAATAAGTTTTATAAAGAAATTTTACTTCGAGCGTCTATAATCGGAAGATTCGGAGCATCTGGATTGCCAGATTGGGTAAAAGATCACTACAACGAAATCCCTGGCTTGATGACGAGTTTCGGCAAACGCATGCAGTTTAACTAGAAGCGAAAAAAAACGGGTGTCACAAGAGCTGTTCACAAACTATATGAAAGAAAAGGAAAGAAGCAGAGAAGTATTCAATTGGGGTTATGGAAAGCTACTTCTGCATAAATGATGTTCTAAAGTTCTAACAAAATGTTAAACTACCTTTGAGAGGATATAAATAAAGAGCAGACCATGCAGACATGGTCTTTGGCTGGATTAGCGTGGCAGAAAGGCTTAAGAGTCAAGGGTGCTAAAGTTCTGAAAGAACCCAGGTGAGACGTCGAACTAAGCGCCAAGGACGTTTAAACTAGACGTAAAATAATTAACTATATGGAGGTGACCAAACAAAATATTGCTCCAGGTAGTACTCGCAATGGCGTCTTTTCGACTACGGCCGAGGCACGGATTCTGGAGGCCTCACCCGACATACATATTTCACAACCCAACGCCGTTTTCGGCACTGACCGAGGTGCTCCTTGAACACCTGATTCCGACGACTACTGCGGCTCTTTCTACGACACGTTTGGTAGATTGAGCTGGAACGATAGAGAGAGTACCGGAGAGGCCTTGCATGTTACGGTTTAACACCATCAGTGGTTTCTGACTGCTTGTCTCGGAAAAACTAAAAGGTGGAACGGGCTCCAGAAGAGAAACGCTCTGAAGGACTACCGTCTAAAGGGCAGTTTAAAAGACAACGAAGACGCGAGGCAAACACACTGAGCAAAGAGATGGCAAGCGCCGTCGAAGGCGCGAGTGCCAAAAGTCTCAATCTCCCAGCTACGAAAAAGAAGAGAAACAGGTCGATGGAAGTGACACCCACTAAAATCGATCATCTGAAGCTGCGCCCTCTTCTTTTCTCCTGGATAGAAACAAGAGGAAGAAAGTTTCCGACATTCCTATCGATGGGTCTTTCCGCGCACGATGCCCGGATGAAACTGGTCCCGCAACCAGCAAAGGCTGCAGCTCTGGGGGACGGCGGTAAGTACTACAACCAACAAAGGTCGTAGCTCTGATCGACGGAAGTCGGCCAAAGTGGGGAAATTCCCGCTAAGAAACAACCCTGGTGGTGGCTTTCCCATAACACAGGATCCGGTTAAAACCAACAACACAAGTTGCAGCTCTGGCAGACGGAACTTGGACGTCGCTAAAAAAGTTACCTAAAAAAAAACTCCGAAACGCCAAAGGGAACGCCACCGGCGCAGCTACAAAAACGTTGCTATCTCCTCTCTGGTGCTTTGAATCAGGAAGGCTGACAATGACAACAGTCTGAACGATGGTGAGTGCAAACAACACAGTTGATCAACTGTGGGAACTAGCCAAGGCAGAGGATATTTGCATTCGGGCAGATGGCTACGGTATGGAGAATGGAACTCTTAGACTGAAGTGCTCCACGCGGTAAACTCTTGAATGGATGAGAAAAGCCCACCTCTTAAAAGCAAGACTTTCAAGGTTTTCAGAGAACCCAAACTGACGCTCGCCATCTTCTGGGTCCCGGGGCAACTCAGAGAAACGGGAGATGTTCTGATGCGCCTTTATACCCAGAACCCTGGACAGGAGTGGAAAATCTTTTCTCACAGGGGGAGAAAGAATCTGAAAAACATGGAGGGCTCTTCACTCGTTTTGGGCTAAGAAAACCTTCTGTCGATACCATTAAGTCAAGGTATGACTCATGTCCCTATCTATTAACATATGAAATTTTGTAATCAAGATTTAATGCTGCAGGCTCAAGCTACGAAGCGAACGGAGAATGACACAAATTTTCCCTATGATTCGTTACTCTCGCCACCATCGGAGGCGATAGTAGAACTCATTGAATTTTGTAAATCCAGAAAGATAGGACTTATCATATGCTGCGATGCTAATTCTGGAGCAGTAGCAAATGCAACGTAAGAGGTAATCATCTCCTGGATTTCATACTATCGTCTAACCTTGCTGTCAACAATGTCGGCAGTCGACTTAACTTTATCCAACAGGTATGCTAAGGAGATTACTGGCTGGAAAATACGAGTACTATCGGAGAACTCCATTTCAGACCATAAATACATCGAATTCAGAATCGGATGCTAGGTATCGACTTTGCTGAAGAGGTGGGGTCGACAAATATAATAGTGCTTCCCCTAAGCTCAGGACAAAACAAAAGCTTGAGAAAGCTGTTCAGAACATGTATGGCATCCTCACCAAGTGTTTCGAAATGGCATGTCCAGTTAGTAAGCAATCCTGCAAATCGCTCGTTATTTGGTGGAACGTATACCTGCAGCGTCATCGTAAAGAATCCAGAAAACTTCTCAACAGGTCCCTTAAGACTAATTTGGATAAAGGTTGGAATCTTTACAGATCAAAGCAAAAAGACTTAAAGGAGTTCGGACTTCGAAAAGCGCCTCTTACAAACTATCGGTTAAACCAATAGGCTGGTCAAAGTCCTCAAAAAGGGAAGATCAACCAGACAGGAACCACTCAGAAAAGCTGACCGTACCTATACCGAGTCGATAGCAGAGATTCTCCATCTCATACTCGAGTCTCACTTCCCAGGTAACCTAATGGAAACCAGCTCAGAACTATCAACGAAGCTATCAACACGCCGTAGCTGGTATATCTCATCGGTTGTGGTAATCGATGAGGCCATCAAACATGCTGTTGCTTTCTCTGATGGCTTCATGTCGCCTGACACCGATGGTATTTACCCAGTTATGTTACAAAAAGGTATAGACCAGCTGCTGGCAACTCTGAGGAAAATTTAGACTGCTAGCCTGGCACTGGCATACATACCGAATCGCTGGCGAACAGTGAGAGTGGCCTTTATACCGAAAATCTGAGAGAAGAACTACTCGTTCGCCAAGAGTCTCAGACCTATAAGTCTGACTTCCCTCATGCTGAAAAGCATGAATAGTCAAGATCCACGTGCGCAAGACCGCCTTGCGAATGCATCCTCTGTCGGCAATGCAATACGTCTAACAAAACGGAAGATCTTGCGAGAGTGCGGTTTAAGGTGCTCCAAAACGCAGACAGCCCTAGACGGTTGTCTTGTTGATTAAGTTGTCGCGAAAATACGTGATTGCAGCTTTCACTAGATTTCAAAAATCCGTTTGCCTCAGATTCATGAGGGCTTTCCCTAGCACTCCTGGATCCGCTCTAGACGCATTGATAAATCTCCCTCCCCTTGATATTCATATCATGGGCTGCAGCTTAAAAGCCATCTTCCGACTAAAAAGTGGTCTTTGGTACAACACGCATTGAAGCTTCGATGACCTTGCGCGCCGGCTTTCTTATGGCTCCGGTCTAATGCACATGCCGTCCGATGCAATGACACCGGAACTCATGTTGAGAAAAAAAAAAATACGAAATCGACTTTCCTTATGCCCGGGACCGGCTTCGGTCAGAATCTAAGCTAAGAAGGGAATGCAGTCAGGTCTTCACGGACGGCTCCAAAACCAATATAGGATGTGGCACTGGTGTCATCGCTTCATCACCTCACGTTAGGAAAGCTCGCATCTGTCTTCCAAGCGAAGATTTACGCAATTCTGATGGTAGTGGACTATATTGCGAAGAACCGGTAGAGGGGGCGAAGTATTTGTATCTTCAGCGCAGATAAGCTGCGCTAAGAGACTTGTTCAACCCCCTTATGACTTCCAAGCTAGTTCGAGAATGCAAGAGATCACTGAACGTAGTCGAAAGGCTCAACTCAGTGACTCAGTTAACCGAGCCTGCGTTCTCGGATAAGCTTTCCATTGACAGTTGGTTCTCATTCGAGAACAACTGCAAATGGCACAATTCCGCAGGTTGTAAGCAGACCAAACGAATGCTCCCCGACGTCTCAAGGAGGTCAACGGCCTTTCTGCTGTTCCTCAGCAGGAAAGACTGCAGGTTGATTACTGGCGTCGTGACAAAGCATTGCACTTTTGCAAAGCACTTAAATGTACTGGGTATAAGTGACACAACATCCTGCGATGCTTGCTGTGAAAGTGATGACAACACCGCTATTCACTATCTCTGTGAATGTCCGGCTTACGCTCGCATCAGGCTGCAGGTACTTGGCGCTGACCTCGAGGGTGCTGGTACTGTAGGCATCTTATCACTGAAAAACTCACTCATCTTTCTTCTCAAGACTGAAAGATTTCATTAAAAAGAACTTTATAAGTAGTACAAAAGACTACATATTTCTTTGTCTGAGTGCCCTGTTCCAACATTAGAAAAAAAAAATGCAGACATGGGATGGAGGCGTAATAGTAGAATCAAATTCGGTGATGAAATTTTGAAACAATAACGTTCATCTAATCAAGGAGGAGTCTGGGTAGCATTATCTAAACTAAAGCAAAAAAAAGGCTGCAGAAGCAGACGACTAACTGACAAGTTATTTAAAGCCACGGGGGTTGACTTTGTAAGCTAAAACTAACTGAGCTGTATACATATGGTCGGATAAAAGTATGCCCTGCGAATGGAATCTCAGAATCGTTTTCCAGTTCCTCACAAGGGGGCCCTTTTTAACTATTCTACTATGTGAATGCTTGAAACTTTATGTATATCAACATTCTGATAAGTCCTTATTAATGTCGTTTTAAGACTATTAGGTCTACCATCGAACGGATATTCAGCTAACGGCAGATCTTGGGGGAAAAAACACTGAAACTTCAAATCAATCCCATCACTTATTTATTTATGATAAGATCACATATGAACAAATTTATAGAGATGGTCTATATACTCGACGAGTGGTTTAATACAGGCTTATGCCGTCATAGAGCTCTTGACCCTATACGGAAGAGATTAAAAGATATTACGAACCAACTAATAATAGTAACGGATTTACTGTTGATGACCCTTGCAGATGTTTAACGGACAACGACCTTCTGATCTGCACGTGGAATATTCGGACCCTTAACAGACCAAGTGAAGCCGAGCAATTAGCAGAGGCCCTTAAAGATGCAATCTGATGAGCCGAGCAGAGGGAGGATGAAAAATTGTGATGTACATATAAAATTATTACTATAGGGAAAAGAAACAGTGCTTATTCGGATGCATATTTGTCATATTTGGCAGACTTAGGCAAGAAGTTTTAAGTTTCCTACAAGTGAGTAAACGTCTTATGATAATCCGCATCAAGTCTAAATTTCACCAAAAAATATTTGTACAATACAAAGTCATCGACAAGACGTAGAAGGAATGTCACATATATGAATGCGAGGAAAGGAAAGAAGGACATAAAGTGGTTGGACAATCGGTAAGCATAGCCTATATGACATCACATCTGGTAATGGACTTAGAATTATTGACTGAGACAGGACAAAATATCACTATAGCAAGCATATGGTTTTCTCATCTCAATATAAACAAGGAGACTTGGCAGTCTTCGGATCATGAAACACTATGACACACGCACGATCACATTGTAATCGACGTAAAACATACCTCCAGTATTCTGGAAATCTGGGCAGGTAACATAAGCTCGGATCCCCACTTTGTTGCGGCCAAGTTACGAATGCAGTCTCTACAAGTGCCACTTGTGGTATCGGATGAGGCCATCAATTGCACTGTTGCTTCTTTTGATGCCTTTAAGTCGCCTGACACCGATGGTATGTCCAGTTATGTTCTCAAAGGGCATGGACCAGTTGCTGGCAACTGTGAAGAGAATCTTCACTGCCTAGCCTGGCGCTGACGAACATTAGGAGTACGTACCATATATTGGATCATATAAAAAGTTTCCGCTTTTTTTTGGTACATTTTTGAAAAAAAATTCTTTATTCAAAATAAATTTCAATCAAGTACATATTGGCTATTATTATCTGACTTTTTGCCATTTTCCCGATAGCTTCATAATTCCATCGGTGTAGAACCTCTGTGGTTTATCAGCGAAAAACTTGGGCAAGTGATTTTCAGAGGCTCTGCGGTCGGCCAATTTTTTACCATGAAGAGAATTTTTCAAAGACCGAAACAAATGGTAATCAGATGGTCCAAGATCCGGGCTATACGGTGAATGTATCAAAACCCAACCAAGCTCCGTCAATTTGTTCCGGGTCATCAAATATGTGTGTGGCATAGCATTGTCTTTCTTGAAAGCTTCATTCAAACGTTCCACTTGTGCACAGTAGAGGTTCGAATTGACCGTTTCCCCTTGTTCTAGAAGCTCAAGCAAAAACAAGAAACCTATTTAAGTTTATTAAAACATATTTTTTCTCCTTACAAAGTTGTGTGAATTCTTAGGTTCGTTAGTATTACTTGGAACCAACGGTATATTTTCAGATATGATGCTGCTGATTTTTAATGAAGAATTGTAAAGCCCTTGAATTTCCAACTATGAAGACAAAACGAATGCTAACCTGTATTTCGTATTTCATATCATCATATTTCTGGAATAATATGTACAGTGACTCAAAAATCTATTCGCTCACCCACCCATGTGAAGGAACAAATCGTTGTAGAAAAAAAACTTAGAGTCCCAACTGAGCAAAAAAACAAAGAAACACAAACATGATATGACATTATTTAACGAAATAAGTTAAAAAGCATTCATAAACCCACAATTTAAGACTCCAAAAGTATTCGCTCACGCTAGCAATGACTTAGTTGTTTTTGTATTTTGTTAGTTCACCCTTGTTTCTTATTATGTGTGTTAATCTAGTATAGTATTGACTAAATTTTGAGTAACGGCAGGTGTTATTAGGTTCCATTCTGTCGTTAAAGCGGCTTTTAAATCAGCTTTATTGCGTATCTCGTTTTTTTTCCGTAAAAAATCAGCAGAGCGAATACTTTTTGAAGTCGTAAATTGTGTTTTTATGAATTCTTCTTAATTTATTTCATTAAATAATGTGATATCATGTTTGTTTTTTGTTTTGCTCAGTATTTTATGGAGAATAAATATATGAATGAGTTTTGGGACCCTTTAAGTTTCTTTCTACAATTTGTTCCTTCACATGGGTGGGTGAGCGAATAGATTTTGGAGTCACTGTATGTTCATCCCGTTATTTCGTCGGTGTCGGTTTTATAAACATAGATCTACGTTATTTTGTAAGAAAAATATGTATTGGACAATATCGTCATTAACAAAACTCTTGATTTTGTCATGGATTGAAGCATTGTCAAATTCTTTAAAATTAATAAACGTCGTTTTTTTTTATTTTTTGTAGTTAAAAAAATCAGAAGCATTTATACCTAAAACCTTAATCTATTTTAGATTTAAAATATAAAAAACTGCAAATCCATGTTACGTTTTCTCAAAATACTTTCTTGTCTGACACAGAAGTCCCAATATATCTTTAGACTCCAATAAAAACCTTCTCATTTCATCAAACCGTCTGTGATTTGGTTCAATAGCTTGCAAATCATACGCATTTTCAATAATGTCACAGTTGAAGATCACAAATTTGTCTTCGGCAAAGCTTATCTGTAAAAGAAATATAAACAAGTCAAAAACGTCCTTACGATTCAGTAACTCCATACCTTTGCTTGATAAACTGTAGGTTCAAGATATTGGGCTTGAATATCTAATCCGAACAACTTAAACTTATACTCCAAATTCTTTAAAACTTCGGTATTCCCCACAACATTTTTATCTAAAAACCATACGATTACATACATACGTATTTTCGACATTATTCTTTGGTGAAGATGTAGTAACATACCGTCGTCGGCAAAGCTTTCGTATTCGCTATGTAAGTCTTCTAATTTCTCCTTGATTGCTGCAAGTTCCTTTTCACTTTTTTTGATTTTGGCGAACAATAACTGCTCCTCCTGCTTCAAATTTTCGATATCTTTAATTTTTCCTTCAAATTCATCACAATTCTGTTGGTAAGTCTTAGTACATTCGGATACTTCAGTTAACAAGGAATCAATTTCATTAATCTCGGTTGAAATATATTCTGGTGTAACATGTAAATCCGATAAAATATTTAATAACTTCTCCATTTCCCATTGAAGTAAATTCACAGAAATCCGCGAAAAACGAAATTACTTTTTGAATTTCATATAAATCCAACTGATGACGAAATGTCAAAGCGTTCCTCCATAAAAAATGAAGGAGAAAATTGTACCAAATTAGGGTGCATACACAAAATGTGGTTGATGTAGACCAAATTTATTCAATAGAATTTTAATATAATTTATATGACTTGCGTTCATGTTGTTTCCTATTTTGTGAATGAAGGGAGCACAGAGAAGAAAAAATTTAGTTGGTATGAGATCTACATAAAAAAAAATTAACATATGTATAAAGCACTTTTTTGCTGTCAAAATGAATACTAGATCAGATTAACATTATGGAGACTTCTGCTTGTAGGAAGTTTCTTTTATTTCGCACTTATTCAATACAGAAAAATAGTCACAATTATTCATTCAATTATCAATTTAAACAAAAACAAGTGTCGATATATGAGCAAGAATCAATTGAATATGAAACAATTGAATCATATTAGAATTTGAGCTGGAATTAGTAAACTACCAGCTACATTGCTATCAAACGCAATTATGGCTATTGGGACTATATCAGCTTTTTGTAAAATATAGAGCAATAAGAAATACTTATAAATAATATATTAATATATATCATTTTAGTTGACTTTTTTGAGAGAACAAATTTTCAAATCTATTACAATTTCCTGGAAGAAAAAATTCGCGCACTTTCCTGTCTAATCTAGTTCACCAACGTCTTACTCCATTTCTGTCAGATACAACAAAACAAAAACAGGATCGCTGGTACTTCTGGAATTCTCGGATTGCATTCCTTCGGTTTCCGTCTATTGTGTTTATTTTACTCTAAAATCCATTCCTCACAAGCTGGAAAATAATTGAACCTAAGTCATGCTAAACACATATCTCATGGACTGAAAAGTAAATACTCTGCATACGATATCCAATTTGATTGCGATCCTGCATTTCGGTTTGTGTATTTTTTCACAACTTACCATGATTCGTGGAAGAAAGGCGCCACCCTATTGTGTTCGCTATATTTATCGAGCAATAGCAAACACAAAATTCGAACAGCTTACTCTTGATCAGTTGGTCAAAATCTTAAAAAGTGAAGCTTTAGTTAGTGATGGTAAGGGATTGGCCACGAGTTTTAAGTTAGTTCTGAATCGAATCTTTTTGTTTTACAGAAGTAGCAGCACAAATTGTGACAGATTGTATCAGCGAAAAAATTCTCATCCCGGTAGTTGTAGACAATGGACGCGGTTCTCCAAGACTTAAAATTGCCGAAGGAAGACCATTAAGTCTTCCCAAACCAATTGAAATTCCAGTAGGATTTGTAGAAAAAAAAAGAAAAAAAAGTTGGATATTAAGTAATCACAAGTGTTTGTTATTTCAGAGACCACAACACGACCCATACTGTTTTGAGTGTCATATGCCCGGCAACTTAGAATTGTGTCCAAAGTGTCCGCGGACATTTCACCGTGAATGCTATCGTAAAGAACCTGAGCGACCAAACTATCCGGTTCCATCAGCAAAAGTGCAAAAGAATCCGCTTCCCGAATTTAGTTCTGAAGAAGAAAATGGGGAGGATGCTGAAAATTCAGAATCGGAACCGGAAACAAAGTCATCAACGCCACAGCTTGCTGTTAACGTTGCTGACACAACCGCAGAAGTTGACACTGTTCTCCATGCTCTTATTGAAGAAGACAAAGGGAATTTTGATTTTAGCGTTGACAAAAAATCAAAGGTGGATGTAATGTGTCTAGGTGAGATTCGTCCTCCGGATCGTAGTAGAAAGTCCAATGTTGCTTTTTCGTACGCAAAACGTGAAGTAATCACTTGCGAGGACGATGAGCATGAGCTTGCCCTGTGCACCTGTTGCAGATTGTCCAGATGCGCTGCATTGAGAAATCCGCCAAATTTGGAATCTGATGAGCTGTGTTACTTGTTAAACTTTACTTTCTCTAGAAATAAAACTTGGGTAAGTACTGAAAGGGTACTATATGCGATAGTTAACTATTTTGACAAATTTACCCCACACAACAGATGTCTGGAGAAACCGTTGCATATCTTGACTCATTTACATCGGACAGTAAAAATTCTTCTGCTAACGACGAACTTAATATCCTTCAGAAAGTCCTACTTAAAACTCCAACTGTTCCAAAAGACGTGGCTCGAAAGATAGACACTAATACTTATAATTATCTGATGGAATTCCTGATTGATATCTTAAATATTCAACACAACATCGGGGTTTTATATGGCGGTAATTTATCATACATATATCGTTCAGAATTAATCAATTCAAGCTTTTGCTTTGCTATAGATTCCACAGAATTCGATTCAACAAAATGGCTGGTACGTGATGTAACTCATGATTTAGCTGAAATTGGCCGCTGTCCAGATTGTTATCGGTATTCGAACCATAAAAAGTCCAGGGGCTGGTTCTGCAAACCATGTGTACAGCGTCACGAATTGGTTTTTGCCAAGCATCCTGGTTTTCCATTTTGGCCCGCGAAAGTTATTCGCGTGTTGCCAAATAACAAATACGATGTGCGATTCTTTGGCGGAAGTCACTCTCGGGCCTTGGTTGATGTAAAGAATATTCGGCCTATAGATACGGATACAAAGCAACTTAAACTTTCAAGGGGTCGAGCTTTGCGAAATGCTATGGAAGAACTAAAACATCACCAATTGCTGCTAAATTATCCACCCAGCCAATTCTCATTTCGGGCTGATAGGGAGCAGGTGCAACTTATTTTGGAGAGAGTTTTGGTGAATGGTAGCACGAAGAAAATCAGGCGGTCTGATGTTACTCATGCATCCACACAATTGGAAGAAGAAAACGTAGAGCAGTCGATGGTGGTTACGCAGAGCTCCTCCAGAAAAAGGTAAGCTTGCTTTTACTTGATTATGAGAAATTGAAAACACACAACCGCTTCCTATATAGATACCTACATACATGTGGACTCATTATAATGTATAACTGTAAAATTGGAATTTATATTACTACGTTTTACTACTATGTAAGTAGCGTAGATCCTGCAGGATCTGTTTTGAAAACCAAATCTACAAAGATCACATGAATGTCGATTTCGTGTCGATCTAATACATTAAAATGTTTTTTTTTTTTTTTTTTTTTTTTTTTTTTTTTTTTTTTTTTTTTTTTTTTTTTTGTTAATGGGTTAAGCGGTTTATTTTGTTGCATGGGCGGGCCTTTGTCGTGTTTTTATTTGGCTAGCAAAGTTGATATCAGAATTCACTGTTTATTTACACTAGCCTTTAAATCTATTTCTCCCAATATGCGATGTCTATTTCTGTGTCTAGCTGAAGTAGCTTAGTTATTGGGTTGTCAGACCTATCAGAAGTTTCTAGCAATTTATCTGAAGTTCTCTCACAATATATATATAACATATTTCCTATAATAATTTGACAGATGCACGCGTTACGTAATCTTTCAGTTATTTGTACTCCACACAAGTAAGAGAAGTTTGAACTCAAGGGCATGTACAATGAATGTGACATTGTGGTGATGTCATCTATCGTCAGTTCCTCGATTTACGAATACGTTGTTGTTTTGTTTAGTTTTAATTTTTATAGGTTTTTGATGGCTTGCGAGATCTTGGTGGGCTTAAATGACTGCGTATAAATCTTGTTTATTTATTTATTTATTTTTTTATTCAAAGAATTTGTCTCCCCATGCATCATCTGATATTTTCATTGCTTATATCCAGACGTCCGCCACATAACGTATCTCTTTCGTTGTACTATTTTCTTAGGTTGTGTGCAGAGTGACGTTGCAGAGACACAATGGAATTTGCTTCCACTGAAACTTATTCCATACATTATTATGTGCAAGCAAATAGTGAACATGTTTATTTAACTGAATTTGGACCTGTTGCACAAAGGATTTTTTTTTTTTTTTTTTGTGCATTGGTCCTACGTATTGTAAAATCTCACTTTTAAACTGGTTGAGGACACCTTTTACTTATGCAACACAACTAAGCTTACTTACTTCGTTGGTTATTTCTTCTTTATTGTTGGTTTTCAAGACTTATGAAGTTTTTAGTTTGTTGTGGTAAGCTCGAGATTTCAAAAAGCCACAAAGGAAGAAGTCTGGCGCCATCAGATCTAGTGATCTGGCCAGCTAGTTCAAATCGCCAAAATGGGATTCAAAATCTGCATCATTGCCCGAGCTGTGTAAACGGTTGCTCCGTCCTTGCGTCAAAAAAAAAACTCGTTTAATATTTGTCCGTTTAATATTTGTCAGTTACAGTCACGGTTGCCTTCGACGTCCTCAAAAAAATGAGGGCAAATCAGTTTTTCACTGCGAATGTCGTACTAAAACAGTTACTTTGAGAGGATGCAACAGCTTACCGACATATATGTGAAAATTTTGTTTATTCACACAACCACTTAAGTGCAAAGGGACTTCGTCGCTCATTATGATTTTGAATATGAAATCATCCTCTTCTTGCACCAGGTTTAACAGAGCATGGGAGTAAGTTAACCTCACTTGACGGTCAGCAGACGGCAATTGGTGTACGGTTTGCACCTTATAAGGGTACATTTTCAGATCTTTCACCAAAATTCGACGCAACGAACGTTTGCTGATAGCAAATTTAAGCATCGTTTTCTCATCGATCTTTGTGTATTCTCTCAGACGTCCTCGGCCATAGCAGTGACATTCTCGGTCGAACGAGCAATACGGGCCCGGTCACTTTTTACGACATCTCTAATGGACCCAATTTGCACGAGACGCTCAGCTAAAAACTTAATTGTTCGCGCACATGATGCAGGACGACGAAATTCACGCTGCGTTATCAGAAATTGGTCAAATAAGCAGATAACAATAATTCCGCGTTTTTCAGTCCTATATGTTATCAAATATTCTCTATTTGTCTTCAACATATAATAAATGTAAAAATCGAAATTTTATTTTAACGCATGCAAATATTTATTTTATTAAAAAGATATGTTACAGCAATGTGTTACATTCAATACATTTTTTGAATTTTTATTGTCATTTTGTGACAAATATTGAATGACAAGATCCCGTGACTTTCTTCCTTCCCGTTGAGTCTCGCTCAACCGATGGTCCAAGATTTTCTGCTACTTCTGCTGCTACTTGACGACCTATAACGCGTTCAAAAGCAATTTTTGTGATATAATTGCGCATCACTTGAGGATTTGTCATGCGTACTTCAATCATTAGCTTAGCAAGTTATTCACTCAGTTTACGCAAAAAAAAAAAAAAAAACTTCGTTCCGTTGTTTTCTTTGCGAGCATTTTACTTTTCTCATAATAAATTAAATATGTAGCGAGTGAAGTGATGTCCAACATGTTGAAGAACATCGCCGTTGTGTTGTGTATCTTCTCAGCATTTGGTCCATGGTGTCAATGTCAGTTTTATATTTATTATAATAATTAAAAAGATCTGGTTTCTTTTTTGCATTGTCACTCACAGCTATATCCGAATGCATTGTTGATATTAAAATTACCGCGTTGTTTTTTTTAGGTACGTAACTGCACATCGTCACTTTCTCATGAAAACCAAAAACTGTCGAATATTGCTCTCTCAATTTATTTTCTGCATGATACTGGGGATGTAAGGTATGCCATGCCTTATCTTCTTTCTTACGTTGACTAAAAGTATTGCTTTCATCGAATCTTAAAAATCGCATAATGTTATGAAATCTATTAAGTCCAATTGTTTGACGATATAATGGATACGAGTAAGAATGCCACATGTCAGAAGTTTGATCTGTATTGGAATTATTAGCACCAGCACAAATCAAAATGGCGAAGAATGAATACATTTTCGGTATTATAACAGGCATCCATTGTCGTTGAGAATTTGGATGATCTGCATTGTAATTTGCAAAGGTAGACAATGTTCTGTTGTTCTCCTGCATGCTCGAGGACATTTCCTTCTGTATGTTCAGAATATTGTGAATGTTCATTATTTGAATCCGTACGTTTGAATCACTTTCGTCTTCATTGAACCTCGTTTTCAAATAAGCTGCTTTCTCTGCTGCACTCATTCTAAAGATGAAAGTATTATATTATTTTAAAGGTGACAAATTTAATTATTTAAAATTATATCAAAATTACACAAAATTTATGTTTAAAAATGGACACATATTGTCCATGAAGTTTACTCACCTAGTAAAATCCGCTCGAGATACTTCTTCCATATTATTTTTCTTTCACTTCACTCAGAATTCGACTAACACGTCTGAATCAAAT
The DNA here is from genome assembly GCA_907269105.1 of Volucella inanis. Lineage (NCBI taxonomy): Eukaryota > Metazoa > Arthropoda > Insecta > Diptera > Syrphidae > Volucella > Volucella inanis. The sequence goes on from OU026156.1 coordinate 116,220,890, forward strand.
AGAAACTCAAAGCATACTAAACTGTCTTTGCATCTTATATGCTGTAGAAACGTTAAAATATAACTTTGACACTCCTTTTCGCTTAGAGAGCAGTTGATCTACCCCGAACAATGGAAATTGCATCTGTTACCTGAGGGAACCCATGTTAATTTGTAACGGTATTCGTATTTCTGCAGCATTTTTCGTGTTAGACTTACTTCAATATTTAATATTATTGTATATTACAAAGAAAATATATATTTTTTACATAATTTTCTTTACCCTGGGAGCTAAATAGCGTTAGTAAAGTTAGATATAAAGGGTTAAAGACAAAAAGATAATGATAAAACTACTGAGCGGCTACTCTTTAGAAGCCTGTAACTCATAAACTATTTGAGATAGTTATTTGAAATTTTAAATTGTTATTGTTAAAGGTATAGACTATCGAAATATGAAACAAATCGATTCTTTCAAAATTTCACACTAGGTGTGCCCTTTAATATAAATTAAAATTAACTTCCCGTTCGATAAGAGAATGCCGCTGAATAAATCACCAAATCCCAAATGCACCAACTGCACCAGCACCAGCAAAATTAAGTTATCGTATTGAAGAAGATGCGGGGTCATCAGTATATTCGACGTTTGTAAGAAGGAAAAGGCAGCTACTCTGTCTACAAGCTAGCCCAATAATATCTTTTGCCCGGCTGTAGTAGTTCAGTACAGCAAAACCAGGTAAAGCTCACCAGTAATGCAGCACAATCTTCCCTCGATAGTGGTTTGTGACTTTCCTCTAATCAGCTTGTTGTACGCCACGCCATTCCGAAGGATTTGCCCAAGTTCAACGGCAATCCTGAAGACTGGCCAATTTTTTCTAATAGCCTACAAAAATATCTGTGGAAAAGCAATGGAAGCAGTATAACATCGACTTACCCTACCGGCTATGGTGTCTGACGTCATTAAAACTTTGCGAATGCTTTTCGGGTGACATGATCAAGTTATACACACATTGATTGAAAAGGCAAGACAAACACCTCCAAAAGGCGGAGGACTGGAATCGGTAATTGAATCAAAAATGTATGTGCCAGTTGGAAGCAACTAACTCCACAGCACATTTCAACAACCCAGCGCTTTTAAAGGAATTCGTAGACAAGCTGCCGCCGCATCTTTTGTTAATTTGGGTAATCTTTTCTTAAAATGTACAACCTGCTTCGCTGCTGGAATTTATTAATTGGGTGTATGACATCGCTGAGGCTGAATGCAACGTGACAACGCTGTCCGCTACACCTGTGTCAGGCGGAAAACGTTCATCAAGAAAGGCGCTCATTTATATGCACATGCACCAGCTAACGAATCCAACGTGAGACCCCGATCAGTTGCAAACGACAAAAAGTATGAAACGCTGGATTGTCCGTAAGGTGGGAGATGGTTCCAGAACACAATTTGTGTTGTTCGTATCTTGAAAGACATGCATATTCATATTCAGTCTTAGCCGAGTGGCTAAGACATGTGGTATTGGTGGATGTGAGGCAAAACATCATGTTCTTTTGCACAACTATGCAAAGCAGACTTCAACTGCAACTATTTCGTGAGTGACTTTTTCTCAGTGGAGGGAGAATGTAGGTGTCCGCATTCCCACGGAGAAGATCATTTCGGCAAAGGAAAAACGAGCAGATACTTAGTCTGCTTCAACGAAAAGGTCGAGGTAGGATTATTATGGAAGTTTGATAGTATAAGGTGATTCATCGTGAGGTTTGATTTATAATGTAAAATAAAACACATAAGTCAACGGCCTCGCCCCACTGAAAGCATCGGTTCCCACTATATTACCGAAATCAAGCAGTGTTGGGCGCGGTAAGTACGTAGGTAGGGGACCACATGGAAACTCAGTACTCCGCGTGCTGTTGACAAAAAACGCGCCAAATGGGCATAGTACCCCGGCGTTAAACCCCGGATCCTACAAATTAATTTGTATCGTTCCCTTGATAATAATAATAATAATAATAAAACACATAAATTTCAAAGTGAACTTAAAGTTTTATTATCGGTTAAAAGAACAATTCATGGCATTTACTTTTTGAAAATGATGTCATGTAAATATTGGCCACGACTACGTCTGAGGTGGTCCAATTGGAAAGTCCAATTTTGGGCGACTCGTTCGAGCATAGCGACTTGTATCTCGCGAATAACACGAGTAATGTTGGCTTCTAGAACATCAATCGTAGCTAGCTTATTCCTGAAGACCTGAGACTACATATCCCCAGAGAAAATAGTTCAAAGGTGTGATATCGCACGATCTAGGCTGCCAATTTACCGTAGCAAAACTTGAAATTAAGTGCTCACCAAATTGATTTCTCAACAAGTCCATTGTTTTACGCGCTGTATGGCTCGTAGCGCCGTCTTGTTGAAACCAGAGCTCACCGAAAGCATGTGCTTGAATTTCAGGAAGCACATAGTTCGTTAACATGGTGCGATAACGGTTGCCATTGACGGTAACATTCTGATTTGCCTAATTTTTGAAGAAATATGGACCAATGATTTAACCAGCCCATAAACCACACCATATCGTTGTTTTTAATGGATGTAATGGTAGTTCTTGGTACTTTTCGGGTTGCTCATCAGCCCAAATATGACAATTTTGTTTATTAACATATCCATAGAGCCAGAAATGGGCTTCATCACTGAAGAAAAATTCACAATAAAACACGGGATTTTCATAGAGTTTTTGCAGAGCCCATTCACTGGGAATATGACGCAAATTCATTTCGCCTGGCTTCAATTCTTGCACAAGTTGAAATACGTCAAGTTGTCGAATACGCCAAGCCAAGCTGCTGAGAACGACGACGGGATCGATTCGTCACGGTATTCGCATATAATCTCAGCTACAGCTGCTATAGTCTTTTCACTACGTGCTGGAAGTGGTCTTACCGGACGAGTACCATCCACTAATGTCAACTGGACTCAAATTTGCGAATGGTATTAGCAATAGTGGTTTCAGTAGGTCGATTATGCGCACCGTAAGTTCCTCGAATCGCACAAAAAGCATTTCTCACAGAATGCTAATTTTCGTAATACAGCTGCACAATTTGGAGACGCTGTTGTGATGTGAGTCTTTCCATGATGGCTTGCCAAACGATACTGAACAAAAATGACAAAGCAGTTTGATAGGAGTCACGCGTGATTTGTCAAAAAAAAGTCTACTGAAAATCAAACCTTAAGATGATTCACCCTATATTTTCCTACCAGTTTAACTATGGCACTTCGACGCCATCATCGACTACAGAAAGTGATTGATGAGGACAAGGAACTTCGCCGCATTCTGGACCAGCAGATAGAAAACTTGATAACAAAAGGCTATATAAAAAATTTATATCCAGACGAGATGAATATCAGAGAAAAGCGGATTTGTTATTTGCAAATGTTTGTTGTATGAAATCCCAATAAACCGTCAAAAGTTAGATTTGTTTGGAATGCAACAGCAATGCAATGGAACTTTTATTTTATAATATTCAGAACATATCTAAACATAGAAACATTACTCGCAGCATAAAATTCAGCAATTACAAATGTCAGAAACTATAATATTCTTTGTTTATAAAAAATTCAAAAAAAAATGATTAACATTAAAGAAAAAAAAATACATAAATACACAATCAGATCCAAAATAGAGGAAAAAAAGTTTGTAGAGAATACACAAGGGATTGAAAAAATAAAGATGTAGAAGTTAAGATTGAAGAGAAAAGTGTAAAAGGAATTGTTAAATTTTATGGCATTTTTAATACCCCTGATTTGCTGGGGAAGGGAATTCCATAATCTTATAGCGTGAACAAAAAAATTAAGTAATTATATAAAATTTGAGATCGCGCAAATTGTATAAGTCGTTAGTTCTTTTGCGTTTCATATGTGACTAGTCATTTTGTACGAAACAACACAAAAATTTAATTATAAAACGGTCTGCCAGGCGAAGTTCACTTGTATTGTTAATACCCCAAATTGGTAGAATAAACGTTAAAACCACGACAAAATAATATAAAATTAATATCGGATCTATTCACCTCAAAAAAAAAGTCGTGCACTGATAACGTACTGAAAAATACACCAAAAATTACAAAAACAGTATCTGTATAGTATTAGTTGCGAATCCTTTTGATTTTTGGTAATTCCAAAACAAAGAAAAAATAGGCAAAACGAATTAATTTTGTTTTATACTTTGCCATGAGTTGCGGGTATGCTTTTGAGGAAGAGATGGTCACATTGGCAAAATTTATTTAAATGATAAATAACTTGTTCAAAAATATATTTTTATCCAACAATTAATCAAAAAAATTCAAGAATATAAAATCGTGAAAATTTGATTTTTTTTTTACTTTTACTTTTATTTAAAAACTTTTTGACCTGTTACCAAAATTACAGGTTCTCCTAAAATTTTTCGAAATTGGGTTTTTTTTTTTTTCTTTTTTGTTTTTCAAATTCGCTTTAAATTATCCACAAAAACATCAATTATTTGTTAAGAAATTATTCGAATATTTTTTTTCAAAGTGTCCACTTCGTCTTTTATAGACTTTGCTTATGCTTCTGATAAGAAGATGTTAAGGTCTTCATTAAACCTGAGTTTTAGTGCATTTTAGACGGTTAAAGTATACCATAAGTAAAACAGGCGCTAAATTTGCGTTAATGACTTTAAAATAATAAAGCTAAGCGGAATTCCTTATCACACAATTATGTAAAATAATTTCAAAGAAAATTGATGAATAATGTATCCAAATGAATAAAGAAATTTAGGTGTGTAACGAAAAAGGTTAGTTAAGGGCAAAAGCCAAGCCTTGCAGTCCTGAAATAATTGTAGGGGAAATAGTGAGATCAATAAAGTACGCCCAGCAATTAGAACAAGAATGGTCAAAAACCTAGTTAAATAGAAAGAGCTCGCGCGTTAGTCGCAAAGACTTTGTACTCATATAATTCAACAAGAGATGTAATTTTAAATCAATAGAAAAAGCGTAATTTTTTTTATGAAAAGTGACGATATTTTAATTTAAGTCTTAAGTTGAAACTGAAGTTAGTAATGGAATACATTATCTGCCAAATGTCCGCGTAGGGCATTTACCTACAATTAGTACTATAATTAATTGTTTTGATGGAATTTTTCAAAGCTGAAATTAAAAAGTGCAAAGTTAAATTTGTCAAACGTAAAGTCGAAAGCACAAGAAACTAAAAAGATATGTGGCGAAACTTGAAACAATATGTGTTAAAAAATGAGAATCGTTATGACATAAAATATATTGCATTTGACGGCGTAGTTTATAAGGTATCTAAAGATATAGCAAATAAATTTAACGACTTTTTGTTTTGATAGTATCGTTCAAATTAATATCTCTATTCAATACGTCCCTTTTGTTAATTGGGTTAGTGAAACTAACGCTATATTTAAATTTAAAAGAATAACAGTTGATAATAAAATAAAACGGACTCCGGACATACATATGTGTCCAAAAATATACTTTGATAATTTTAATTATATACCTAGGTAGGTCCAGTTTTGCTGGCAATTCTTAATAAGTCGATAGAAACAACGTGTTTTCCACAATCATGGAAACTAGCAATGTGTGAGAAATTGTTTGAAAACATAATGTTTCGTCAACTGAATGAGTAGTTCGAAAATAACAATTTTATAATAGACGTTCAATCGGGATTTAGAAAAAATTATTCCTGTGAATGTGCCCTTAACCCAGTGATAACTGAATGGAAAGAGCAACTCGACAAAAAAAAACGTGTGTGTTGTGTGTTTCTAGATCTTAAACGAGCATTTGAAATGATCGATAAAGAATTGTCGCTTAAAAAGTTAAAGAAATATGGAGTTGATTAAATAATTGTTTTAAGAAATACGAAACAGTGTTTCAACATTAAGTGCAATGAATATTTATAACGTAATGGTTAAACCACATTTTGAGTATTGTTCAATCGTTTTATTTCTATGTAGTGATAATGTAATTAAGAGAATCCAAATTTTACAAAATAAAGCCATGCGTTTTATCCTATTGTATGCTTTAACAAACAATAATGATTATAGATTATTAATAGATTACCAAATATGTTAAGTATGTATACATAAAATTCATTAACTTATAGGGGTTTCAAATAAAACAAAGAATGAGACAAATTTAAAAAAAAAAAATTCATCGAATTCGCTAAATTTTATTACTAAACCAATAATGTATACATATTGTAATTATCTATTTCAATAGCCCTTAAAATGCTAGTAATAAAAATAATAATATGCAGCTGTATTTCGCGTAAAGCAACTCTGATATTTTCTTTTAATGTATGAATCGTTGGTGGAGCATTGGCGTAGACTTTGTTTTTATCATAACCCCAAAGGAGAAAGATAAATGGTGTAAATCGCACGATCTCGACAGCCAGTTGAAATCTTGAAAATTTGTTATGCAATAGAGCCATTGTTTCACCAGAGGTGTGGCATGTTGCATCGTTCTGCCATAGATCTCCACGTCCATATAATCAATTTCACGAAAAAAAAAGTAGGTCAGCATCGTTCGGTAACGTAATCTGTAACGGTCGCACCAGCATCATTTTCAAAAAAATATAGCCCAATGACATCGTCAGCCCAAAAATCGCACCAAACTGTCGCACGTTATGGATGAAAAGGTTGTTCCACGATCTCCTTTGCTTTTTAAGAGCCCCAGATGCGACAGTTTTGCTTGCTTGCGTACCCAGGCAAATGGAAATGTGCCACATCACTCAGAATAATTTTGTGTAAAAAATCATGACCTTGTCTATTCATTTTCAACACCCAATTAGCGAAAGTACGGCGTTGTACGTGATCTGCTGGCTTCAATTCTTATCTCAACTGGTTGCGGATAGGCAACATTTCTGTGATCTCGAAATGGAAACACCTGGGTTTTCAGTCACACACTCAGCTACGGCGGTGATATTTTCATCTGACCTGGTCGGATGATTACGAGTTGAAGTTTTCACATCACTAACCTGTCGGAAACGAGCTGTGCGAGAAGGCACTTGATTATGATCAAAAGTAGTGCGAACTTTATGGAACGTTTGCAACGATATTCTCACCGTTTTTGTAGTGAATTTTTAACACTAACAACGCCTTATGCTAGTTTGCATCGATCCACATTTAATAACCTCCTAGTTTTTACTTATTAAAAGTCATCGCAGTGATAGTTTACTGTTGAAAGTTCAACGATAGCGCGAAATTTAAAATGACACCTCATGTTGGATGACCCTCTATTTTTAAAATTTGCTGCTGAACAAAAAAAAGAGGCCAGTAAATGAAAAGAATATTTAAGCCAGCTATTTAACAAATAGTTTCTTCACAGTAAGGAGATGGCCATTTGCATATATATACAAATGCAGTAAAAATAATGAACCAAGCACTCGACATCGGTCTGGATCACATATTTTCCATAGTAAACTTCTACAGTGAATATCTTGAAACCAATTAAAAGACATTCAGTATTTTTTCGACTACTTCATTCACTTCATTTACATCTTGAAATTTAAATGAATGAACCACCTGATTACTGAGTGAATATTGCATTCATTCATAACAAAACATTTGGTGCAGTGTACTCATAACGAACGTATTCATAAACAAGTACTCAAAAACATAATATACGAGTACACTGCGCTGAGTACACTAAGTACTCTGCGTGTTCGTTGCCTTACGAATGTGATTGAATGAGGATAGCTTTGCGTAACATGCCATTGGAGGAATTGATAATGGTTGAGAAAGAGACTGGAAATGAGGGAGATGTGGATGAGTGATAACATGTGTTGAAAAAACGTTTATCAGATATATGTATAAACGAGAACACGAAATAAATATTTATATCGAGGATTCGTTATTAATGTTTTTTCCACCAAAACAGGATCGGACCCAACTAAACTTTTTTTTTTTTTTTTTTTTTTTTTTTTTTTTTTTTTTTTTTTTTTCTGAAATTGGTTGTCTAGCTAACGAAAGTTATTTTGTAAATGATGTTACAACTTACTTTAAATAACAGTAAAAATTTGACATAATGAAAATGCAACAATTGAAATTAAGTAAATAATATATTTACTATGTTTCATCGTATACTTTTGAACGATGTTTTTAAGATTAAGTTAATGCCCAATTTTCTGAAAAATTTATCGGGCCTGATGCACATGCCACATAATATATAAGGTGGCCCTATTCGTTAATACAAAGTTTCCCATTAATGGCGCTCGAACTTAAAATTTATTAGATTGTACCATATGTAATGTAATACGAAGCCCTCGCGTAAACATCTGTACCAGAAAATGAAATTTTCTTTATAAGATAAAGTGGTACGTGTGTTTAACGTGGTAGACTTTTAGGGTTCGTTGCAACTACAGTAATTTTTTTTCCAGGAATCGTTTATTATGCTGTCGACGAATCAAGTTCGGACTCTTCCTTATGATTTTTAAGTGGGACATAATGCGTCTCTGGCAGCGAAAGACATTAATGACGCATTTAAGGATGTAACGGTAAACAAACGACGTGGAAAACCATATTCGGTAATTGACAACAATGTTTCAAAGCAACGGTAAATTCAGACTCAAGAAAAAAGGTGCCAGACATTGCACAGTACATGGGAATATCTCTCGTGACAATGAGTCGACACCTTTCTATGAAATGTGAATATTGTATGACAACCGTAAACCAACTGGGCTGTGGTTGGATGCAGAAGAAACACTAAAACACTACTACTACTACTACTACAAACTATGTCTTCACCCACAATCTTGTGGAAAGGACCAATTCACTTTTTATTTCTTCAACCACGGAAACGATAAATGCAGGCAAATATTGAGAGGTAATCGACATACATAGTGCATACGAAATTGGCTAAAAAGCAATCGGACACCCCTCCGATCCCATTGCATGACTGACAATGCTGCCCCAATACATCACGCGTAACGGTGCAAAAACTGCTACAGTCAGGATTGGAAATTCTTCCCCATCAACCGTACTCTCCTGATGTTTCTTCAACGGACTATACCTTTTTCGTAGTCTGGGGTCATTTTCTCGGCAAAAGGTATTCCGAAACCGAGCAGAGGTCATAAAATCCTTAAATATTTTTCATCAAATCAAGCCTTCTACAATACAATATAAAAAGGAATAATAGACATTGAATCACGTTGGAGAAAGTTTATATCATGCATTTTATGTGGTACAACCTAATAAATAAATAAAAAAAAAGTTATGTGTGAGATATCAATATTTTTTTATTTGAAAGTGTATTTGATTACCTATCCTGCTACTTCGCAGGACGGCGCGTATTCTAAAGGTAAAGTTTTCGATCTCATAAATCGTGCTCGATATCATTTTTCGGACAGTCTAAAGTCCGTTAAGCCTAAGCGTTAAATCGCACGATGGCCAGATGGCCAGTTAAAGTCTCCGAAACGCGACATAACCATGCCATCGGATTTGTAGAGCGGACAATGCATTGTTGCATGCTCTGTGTGGCACGTAACCCCTTCTTGTTGGAACCATGTATCATTGAGATTCATATCTTCCAATTTAAACCACAAAAAATTGATTATCTTCGACCTGTTCCTCTCACCGCTGACAGTTAATTTTTAATTGGAATAAGTACAAGCCAATGGGGCCAAATCTATACAACAACAGGTATCTCCCCAAATGCGAACATTTTGCTTGTTGATGTAGTCAATGGCCTATGGTCTTTTTTCTTTAATTCCTGCAGGCCAAAATCCCGACGCAAAATTCGCCAAGTTAAGATCTGTGAAAGACCAAGTTCTTGGGGCTTCACGTCTAATTGATTGCCTCGGGTCATCCTGCACACTCTCGTTCACTCCAGGAAGGTTTTCTGGAGCCCTCACGTGGAAAGTAAGTCGATACCTCCACTGACATCACTTAAGCTGAAAACACACCGGACCAGTTAAAACGTTGTATTTTGACTAATCAAACAACAATAAATTGGTTCTCATATTAGCCAATACACACCAAAGCAGGCGAAACAAAACATATGTTTTTGACTCGATGTGTTTCATGAGTGGTTGTCGAAAATACATGGATTTGCAAACGGCCAACACATACCAAATGCAGTAAGTATATATGTTTCAAACCAGCGTCGTTGTCGATTATTGCCACTTGCTTATACTGCGTCTCCAATAGGTATAAAACAAGCCGATTGCCTTAGTTACTCGTGCTTTTCTCTGGCTTTGTAATTTTATATCATAAGTCAATTTAAATAAATAAATTGGTATAAACTCATAGCATATAGAAATAGCAGAAAGAACAAAGCAGAGCAGCTGTAAAATTTTCCTTTGGTAGACATTTCATAACAAACCTTTTTAGTCAAAATAACCTTTGTAAATGGCCGAAAAATGAGATGTGCCTGTAAATGACAGTTCAATCTGCTATAGTTACATACTACCTAGTTCTGCCATAAGTTCTGTTACAAATATAAAACTCCATAATAAAAAAAGTAGTAAACATATTATATTCAAAATTGTTTCATTTATTAGACCACAATATTGATTATTAAAAAAAATGGATTCACTCGAAATGACCGCCTTTTGCTTTAACACAAGATTCCAACCGGTGTGGCCATTGGTCTATAGCGGCACGTACGGTTTCCATGGAGATCATGGATGCTGCTCTGCTTAATTCTGTTTTAAGGCTTTCCAAATTTCTGTGGGGAGGCCATGTTCTCCAATTCTGACCACAAGCAATAATCCAGTGGATTCAGATCTGGACTCCCCGACGATCAATCTTCTGCTGCTATAAAGCCAGATATATTTATTCTGTGCCACTCCTACGTAGTTTTGGCTTTTTGCGCTGAAGCAGAGTCCTGTTGGGAGATCCGTCTGTACCTTTGCACTAGTTTTTACGCCTTTTTCACAGAAATGGAGAGATATGACACCATGGTTAGAGTCCCTTCACCAAACCATTACGGAAGCGGTATGATGTCCACGTTGAACCCTTAGAACAACTTTTTTCGCTTCCTTAGATAAAGTGGCATAAATTTTATCATTTTGTTTGTTGAAAATCTTCCACGGTAAACATTTTCTCACCCGTAAATAGAATATTTTCATAATCATTGGCCGCGGGCCACTGCAAAAGTCGCTTGCATCTTTCCAGCCTATTTTTTTTTAGTTGAGGAGTTAGAAGATGACCCATGGACCGAAAATGGGCTTTCATATGCAGATCATGCCAAATCAGCCTAGATATGGATTTGGTTGATATATCCAATTAATTGGACATGATCTTATGCTTCCTAAGCGGATTTCTCTGACTTCGTTCACGTACTGCCTTTACTACCGCATTCGTACGGACGACCTATTACCGCGACTCGATTCCCTTTAACGCCCCTCTCCATGTTAATAGTTTGCAAACTGAAACAAAACTGACTACTTAAAGCTGCTTATCATTTGTTCTGCTATCCTCTTTACCATCCAGGACATTAATTAACATTACATCAGAGTTAAATCAAAATTCCTTTTTTTTTTCAAACCGGACTGTTTTCAGATCGTTACAGTATACACATATACGTACAAAAATGAAGACCATATGAAAACACCACATTATTTAAAACAAAACTTGGGCTCCATAGACACATAATAAAGCCACCTACCAGGAATAGCATTTTTACTCTATTTATCGATATTAAAGTATGTCTTAGGGAATCTTAGGTTGGAATACATTTTGCCTTGTAACTAAGGCGCATCTGTTGTTCATGGTGTTTAATAATGCTGTACATTCGGTGGTGGTGATGTTATTCCACTTCTGTTGAATAATTTGCCTCGAAAAAGTCTTTTCGAAGATTTTCTAATCTTAACTGCCGTTTTTATAATACCACATCGATTTTCTATGAAATTTAAATCAGGGCTTTGGGCTGGCCACTGAAGGACGCCGATGTGGTTGGACTGCAAACAAGAGTTTTACGATATTTTGGATCTTATCTTGTTGAAATATCCATGCTAGTACAAATTGTCCGCGAAATCCCCGATCAACTGTTTAATATGTCTTTGTAGATTTAATTTGTCATTTTACTGGTAACCTGCACAATTAAACCAAAGATAGGATAAAGCACTCCCAAACCATCACCGATAACTCACCATGTTTGAAGGCTTTCCTTTTGTACTTTGGGTCTAATTATTTTATCATTTTCATCATTTCCAAACTCGTTCCAATTCGATTCATCGCTCCAAATGACTAATTTCCAAAAGTTTTGAGTCTAAAACTAAAAAAGATATTATAGTAAGTCTGTTCGCGTACTATCCAAAACTACGAAAAACTACGAAAGTCTATGAAAAACGGTCCAAAATCCGTTCGCGTCATATTTTTGTAGTTTTTCGCAGAAGAGAGCTAAATGAGAGAGCAATTCATTTTCCCTATTTTGTCCATTTTAGTCCAAGAAATTTGGGCATATTTATAAAAACTGTCAAACAATTTTTATTTCTAAATGGAATCTTTTTTTTTTATTTTGTTTTGAAAAAATAGGTGAGATTTGATTAGAAGATTAGTTTACAATGAAAGTTTTAAATGGAAAAATATTTGTAAAAAGTGTTGACAGACAAAATAGAATATACTAAAAATCAGGCAAATTAAATGAATGTACTTTCATACACCTTCTAGGCAATATGTCAAAACAAGGATAAATTATTATAAATTATTACCCATTTTGACGTGTCTAAGCTCAAATAATCTTCGTCCTGAAGTTCAAGATTTTGAATAAAAAAACTGCTAAATTCATTAAAACTTTTTTTTTATTTTTATTTATTTATTTATTTTTTTTTTTTACATTTGTCTGTACAAAACAGTCTCACATCCGTTTGCGTACTTTTTAACAAATTTTCTCTCTGAGAGAGAATTTTATTTCCACTCCTCCGGATTTGACAGTTTTTACATATTTAGTCCAAAAAATCCAAAAGTACTTCAATTTAAATTATTTTCTGGGAGCTGTCTACGCAAAGTCTGTGCTGATATTTGTACCTGATAGTGAGTCTCCATTTGAGCCTTTGCTAGTACTGACGTCAAGAAAGGGTCACATTCGCTTAGACGTGGATTGTCAGGTGTTATATGTTTGATAAAATTGCATCGCATTTTTTTTATCTTAAAACATATTAATGTGTGATTTTGTAATTGTAAGTCAGATTGTTTTTATAATCCAAGCTGTTTGTTTAGCTGAGTCGAACCTATCAAATATTCTTGACACGTTTATTGGGGACGACAGACCGCCTTGATCATTCTAATATCTGCCTTTAAAATCTTCCCAAAATATATTTGAAATTGCAGATTTATTTGCTAACGTAATTTCACTCAAGACTAAACTAGAAAAGTTTATCTCACTCAATTGCTTAATTTTAATAAAATAAAATAGAGTAGCTTAAAATTACGGTATTGTACATGTGTAATTCAAGTTTTAGTGTAAACGTGTTTTTTGACGAAGTTGAGAAAAAGCAATAATAAATATTAAAGGGGGAGATATAGATATAGACCCGTAAATTTTAATCAAAACTGATTGTTATTATTTTTTTTATATAATTCATTCGATGTTTTTAAACTCGGCGTATAGTTTATTTATATTTTCAACTTTTACAAAAAAATAATAATAATGTTTTTAACATTTCAAAACGGCCGATTTACAGTCCAATCTTCCGGGAAGGTCGCAGCGAGAGTTGTTGATTTCTGCGCGATTGATATAAAACTTTTTGAGTCATCGCTCACGTCGATTTGGAAAATATAGTTGAGAAAAATGCATTTAAAGTTTAACCACATAAAAAATTAATTATTATAATGACTTACCGATTAGTCAGCAATTCCATCGCCGTATAATACAAGAGTCGTTTGTCATCCTCGTTGAACTCATTTTTTTTAAGAAGTTCCTCTTGACGTGCTTTGTAATCTGTTTTATCTTTACCTATCCAGCTGCACGTGGCCAATACATTCACTTTTTATCACTCGAAAATCGTCACCTTACGAATTTATATCCAGTATTCCTTTAAAAGTTTTTGAGTATCCATCTCTTATACTCATATAATTACCGTATTTCACGCCGAACAATTCTTCTGATCTCAAAAAAACCTCTGTATTTGATTCGACTACTATTGCACCCAAAGGTCCCTTGTGATTGTCTTGACACACTGCCCCGTGTAACAAGTTCTGGCAATGTAATAGAAACCGTAAAAAATTGAAGGGTTTCAAGGAAATGGAATTCAAATAGCAGGTAACCAGGCGCTCGAACATAAAGTATAATAGGGACACGTTTAAAAATTGTAACATGAGAAATTCTTTGAATAAAGTTTTAAAAATTTGGTCACATGTTATACTAACAATTTACGATTTTTTTTTTTTTGAAAATTTTACATGTATTTCCCTCTTTAAGTAATTATAATGATAGGATATAATTTAAGAGAAATAAATCTACAATCTATTATACAATCATCTTCATCTACATAATATGTACATGGTATAAAATCTAGATATTAGCAAATTAGCCCGTTCGAAAACGTATGGTACCACCGGCCGCCTGGTCAGGAATTCCACAAGCGGATAGTATTAAGAAGAAACTGTCGCTTCGAAGTAAGACGAAAATAACGCAGATGACTAAGATGGCATGATCTGGTCGAGACACTGCAGAATAAGAGATTATAAAACGACATGTAAAGCATTCTTAAGTAATTAGATTTAAATTTTAAATTTAAATTTTTATTAATGCTTATTGTAAGCTTATTCTTAGAACTAACAATTTATTATTAATTAGAGACCGTGGTATTGAAAGTCATCTATTCGCATCACAGTTACAAAAAAGTTGGTATCCATAGGAAAGAACGGGAAGGATTTGAGTTTTTACTAGCGAAATGCGTGTCCTAAGGAGTGAATAAAATTGTGACATCTAAAGCTGGCGTAGCACTCTATATATTTTACCAACGGCCGTATTAATGTGGGCATCCCGTCTCAGAATCCTATTGAAAATAGGAAATTCGACATATTCATCTTTAGAACCACACAGCATAATGTCAGGAAAATAACAAAGGTCAAAGCGTTTCTTGCTTATAGAAATGCATTTGGTCTTCAGAAGGTTTAAAAAGAAACCATTACAGTTAAATGCAACACTTTTAATTGAGGATTTTTAGAAAATACACAAAAATGGGTGTTTTTTTCATTGATACATCTTTTAATAGGAAGTAACTATCAAAGTGTGGTGCCATTTTGAGTAGTCCTTTGACATTTATGTTTAGTATTCTTTGACAAATCGTCGCTAGAACATTTGGTAATTTGTTGTCCTCATAATCGACAAACTGAGCTGGCTATTCGTTGTGTTGTGTATAAATTTGGTACCACATACACTCTACATGGCATAAAAGCGTAACCGCTGGAAGTGAAACTGTGGCGGAAGGTCCGAAATTGTCAATTCATTGTGTCCATCACAACAGTCTATGCCTGTAGACTGAAGGAGCTTAGGAAAAGAGACCATGGCTTGCAATGGAATTTCGCAGGCTGTGTCTTGAAGACGACTTCTATTTTTATCGAAAAGTCGTGTTTAGTGACAAGGCTCACTTTTGGCTGAATGGACTTGTGAATAAGCTAAATTGCTGATTTTGAAATGAAGCAAATCCAGGTGAGACATGCGAGACTCAATTATATCCAAAAAAGTGCATTATAGTCTTAATACTGGCAGCCCTTATTTTTCAAAAACGATGACGGAGCTCGACGGACCAGATTTACCGGACAATGATCAGTGATTTCGAACTCAAAAAAAAAAATTAAAGTAATATCGACGATACACGATTCCAGCACAATGGCGCCTTTTGTATCTTTAACTTGTTTTGTTTTGACTTGTTTCTACATTTTTTAAAATAAATTTTAGAATTAAATACAATTTAGATTTTGGAAGGAGGAAACACAAAGGTCAACAATTTTCTATAAGCATCCAAACAAATTAAACAATGAATGTTTCAAAACACCGTAAAACAAGTTTTTACAAGTACATATTTTTAAAAGTAATTTTTTTTACTATACGAACCTTGTATGTTCCAAATCATGTACATATATGTATGTATATATGTATATAAACGTTACAAAAAAATACTTTAGCTTACAGTGTGTTCAACAAAAACGTGACAGCGTTTTTTTAAATCAATTTTTTGTATAGTACATATACTCGTATATAAAAACGAATTGCGCAGTCACCAGACCCGGGCAGGTTGTTTTATCGGGGTTATATTTTTTCTCACAATAGTAGCTAAAAAAAAACCAAATATCAGTAACTGGAGGGGAATCCCGGTTAAAATTTTCGAATGCATGTTTGTTTTCTGCAATGACGCTTATGATAAAACGGATATTGAAATGCACTTCAAATGACCAAGTTATATTCAAAACCATGAAAACCCTCTACAGCAAGCAAACACCTTTTCATCAACAACGTATGGTAAACGTTTTAATTTTTCGACCCATATCTCGAATATCTTGTAGTTTTACCCCTAAAACAGGAATTCTATTGTTTATCTTGAAATGTAAAACGGCAGCACTGAATTGTTCGACACTCGAAAGAGATACAATTTTTGTTCGTTACGGAGGGTCGGAAATGACATTTCTTTCCCAAAAAATAGTCAGTAATCAAACCGTCTGGTATTCGTATATAAAATTTTTGCGGGAAAAAAAATGAACCGTAGAAAGTAAGTCAACAAAAAATTTAAAGCCGCACAGCATTTTGTTCTCCTGTCCTGTAGTACTCGATGTTAAATAATTTTGAGACCCAGTTCGATTCCTTGTTAACTATTTTCAAATTGAAGTATTTTAAAATTAGAATTGCTTTAAAAGTTAACCGATTTTTTGAGGTCAAAAGTGTCTTTAAAATTGTTATCCGATCACTGGAAGTTGATTTCAAGAATGGTCAAAGCAGATGTCAACGTACAGGTAGAAGTACTGGTGCAGTTTCTTGCTTCTCAAAAAAAAAAAAAAAATCGCGTTTTATCAGATAAAATGGGATTTTTCTCGTAATTATGCAAATTCCTTCTGACGATACAGTAGTGCCCCTAAAAATAGTAGATGTGGAAAAAAAATTATAAAATATTCAAAAACAATAGTTTTTTCCGATATTCAACATGTTGCTAAATTAAAACGAACAATGTGAGGAAAGATCATTGCCTCTATCTTAAATGTAGAATGCTATCAATGAACATTAAAAAAAATGCCGAAGGCTTAGAAAGTTTTTCAAGGATGTGAAGTTGTCGACCACCTCCGTATGGGTAATAAAGAGATATTTGATCGTATAGCCACTGCATGCAAATGTCGTATTTTTTATAATTAAATTTGTGCAAATGACAATCGCTGTGTACGAGCGGCAAAATGTCTTGCATGTTTCACATAATTCCCCATAGAAATTCTCATACGCTGACTTCAAAGCGAAGAAAAGATTTCAACTTCTTATCCAGTCGTGTAGTTCATTTAAGCCTTTTTAAATATACATAAATAAGTAATAGCATTCATCATATCAAGATTTAATTGATGATTATTTAGGAGCATTTCAATACTTCTTGAAATAACTATCTTCTTTGCTACTGCACCTTTTGTGGGGTTGGCTGAGTTTTCGGACTTAGATTTCTTTCAATTTTCATTACATACATTCTACAGGTACAGGTGAGGTAGGAAATACGCTTATTTCTTTACATTCGAGTTGATAAAAAGCCGAAGTCTTTGCGGAACCATCGATATAATCCTTCAATTTAAGACTTCGAATTTTGTGGTTGTTCTCCTTTTGTATTTTACCTTTATACTGACGTCATCGTATATGTGTACGTCTTTGGCAATTATAGCACGATCCATATAATAACGCGATCATAAGATCGCTTATATAGATGTTAAATAGAACCGGCGAATTGACCGCACCTTGTTACAAATCATTTTGAATGTCAAATATTTTAGCAGAAATCACATCGTCATGGTTAACTTATGCCTAGCGTGTTTAACTTGAAGAAGAAGTCCCTCTATCTATACATTGTCGGATGCCTTCTCCAAGTCAATCAGGCTACCGCCCGTGCTTTTGCTACACTGGATTTCAGATATAATTCAACAGAGTAGTCTAAATGTCTATCGCTTCTATTGGGTGATGTCAAAGCACAATGATCGGAATAAAACTGGTTCCCACTGATTTCCTACTTCGCAGTTATTCGAAGATCGCATGATACCGAGATATTGTGTTGCCCATAGTTCGTTTAATTGTCCCGTTTATTTGTTTGAGGTACCTGCCATTCTCTTCATTTGACAGATTCCTTATGGATCGGTCTCGATCAATTTCGAGGAGAAAGCTCTTGTTAAAGTCCTAAAGAAGTGTTTTCAATGTACCCTAACCTACCCAGGAGTACCTTTGAACAAACTTTTCTAGTTCCGAAATTTCGTTGAGAACTGTTATTTCAGAAAATGCGTAGAGAGCTTATTAAGTGTTTCCATGTGTCGAACAACAGAAGATTCACATAAGAGCCGTGTCTGGGAAACAATGGAATCAACAATTTTTTGATTCAAGCCTTAGGAATCGAAAAAGTGTCTCGAGTTCTGCGATAAATGAGGTGGACATACAGATACTGTATGCTACCACTTTCCTCTATGGAGAAGGATTTTTTTATATATATATATAATACCGCGCGCGCACCAAGGGGATATGAATATCCTTTTACTGGCTTTTTCTCCAGGGCGCGGACGGGTGGTGTAGTAGTTTGAAACTCAGGTGTATTAGGTCTCGATATTTTTCCCAGAGGTGGTTGTCAAACTGGACGGGACGAGCTAGTACACCCTCAACCAGTGGGTCTTAAGTACGTGCTAGTTGTTAGTTCGTTCGTCATGGCAGAGTTGACGCCGACTATATTTTCATATAACTACATACAAATTCTATGAAAAGACTTTTTCACAGAATTGCCTCGCATGGGATTCGAACCCACGACCCTCTGATTGAGGAGTCTATGCATATACCACTACACCACGGTCACCCCCTACACGATGATAAGCCATTTCCTAGCAAGCAACGCAATTATATGTATGATATGCTATCATGTACTCGTAGTACATGGGCTAAAATTGCTCGTGATTAAAGTTTTGACTTTTGGGTATTCATTTGATGTACTTCAAAATATAAAGGGTATAACTTTTTTCTTATTTTATACTAATTTATAGACCCTTTTAAGAGATCTACTTCTTATGCCCTCTCCTTGGGATTTGCTTCTACTAAAAGACAAGTATGCAATCGGAATTTCGAATTCTTTATCAAAAGACTATACTATCAGTTTAATATTTCGAATATAATTATTTTTTTAGAATCTCAATATTTTTTTTCTGAAATTACAGACGAAGACTCGAAAACTCTCCGAACAGGGTCAACATATTCCACACCCGCTCAGTAGAGGACGTTTATCCAACCTTAAAAGTGCAGAAAGTAAGAAAACTCAAAATGCTTACTACTCACCCCGCTGATTTAATTAAATTATGTTCGTTAACTTATAGCTGCAGAAAGATCTTGACGATGCAATTAAAATTATCCAAGAAGACAAAAAGAAGCAACTTGACCTTATCAAACAGATAAAATCATATAAGGAGACGATCAAAAAGATGGAAAAAAATATGGAAATTATTAAAAGAAAACAATGGGTAAATAAAAAAACAACAATCAATTTTTACTCACCGGTTTCACTTTTTTTTTTTTTTTTTTCTTTTCTTTTTGTTAGTGCTACTGGTGTTCAAAGGAAGCAATTCTTCTTTGCTGTTTTAAAGCATCTTACTGTTCAAAAGAATGCCAAACAGCTCATTGGGAAGATGGGCACAGTAAAGTATGCAAGAATAGTGACATACACTGACGGTGGAGCAAATAAGAGCGATTGCCTTGGACAATTCACAATAGAAATAGAGAAGGAACCATCGTTCGCATTTCTTAATATATACATATAAACTACACAAGCTGTGCTACATTATTTTTTAAATCTATATTTTTTTAAAGTCTCATTTATTACTCTACACAAACTACTTATAGTAGTAAAATTAAAGAAAATATAACAGGAAAACTTCGTATAAGTGTAATGATTCATTAATTTAAAATACGCTGTGCGTTTGTTTCTTAAAAATAAAAAGAAACATATCTTTATTAAGCTTTATATAATAGTCTAAGAATGTATTGTAAATACTTCCAATAAATACCAATGCACAATGGTTATTTTTGGTGGTATTATGTGGCGGTTTAAAATAAAAACTTAAAATTTCTGTACACAATGATTTGTTGTTTTTTTCGACCTGGCTTAAAGACCCTGTAAAATAAAGTAAAAAAAGCCAAACATTCCAATAATAAGAAAACAGATTTAAATTATGCTCTTGCAAGGATTGGAAAATATTTGTGCGCTTTTTACGTTAACGTCAAATCGATTAATTCTTTTGTGAATTTTTCCGTTGTACGACCAAACAACATATTCATATATAGGGTGATTCATCGTGAGGTTTGATTTTCAATACGCTTTTTTGACAGATCACGCGTGACTTCTATCAAACTGCTTTGTCATTTTTGTTCACTATCGTTTGGCAACTCATCATGAAAAGACCCACATTATAACAGCGTCTCAAAATTGTTCAGCTGTATTATAGAAATCAGCGTTCTGTGAGAAATGATTCTCGTGCGATTCGAGGAACTTACGGTGCGCATAATCGACCTACTTAACTACTATTGCCAATACCATTCGCAAATTTGAGTCCCAGTTTATATTAGTTAATGATACTCGACCGGTTAGACCACATCCAGCACGTAGTGAAGAAACTATAGCAGCAGCAGTGAGAGTGTATGCGAAGACGGTGACGAATCGATTCGTCGTCGTTCTCAGCAACTTGGCTTGGCGTATTCAACAACTTGGAGTATTTTACGTGAGGATCTCGGCCTAAGAGCGTACAAAATTCAACTTGTGCAAGAATTTAAGCCAGGTGACTCGAATTTGCGTCATATTTTCAGTGAATGGACTCTGCAAAAACTCAATGAAAATCCGGTATTTTATCGTGAAACTTCGTACAATGATGAAACCCATTTCTGGCTCAGTGGATACGTTGATAAACAAAATTGCCGTATTTGAGCTGATGAGCAACCCGAAGAGTACAAAGAGCTACCATTACATCCAATTAACGTACTATGTGCTTCCTGAAATTCAAGCACATGGTCTCGGTGAGTTCTGGTTTCAACAAGACGGCGCTACGAGCCATAAGCGAGTGAAACAATGGACTTGTTGAAAAATCATTTTCGTCGCTATGCTCGAACGAGTCGCCCAAAATTGGACCTTCCGAATGGACCACCTCAGACGTAGTCGTGGTGAACATTTACATGATATCATTTTCGAAAAGTAAATGCTATGAGTTGTTCTTTTAACCGATTATAACTATTTTTAGTTCACTATGAAATTTATGTGTTTTATTTTACTTTATAAATCAAACTCACGATGAATCACCCTATATAAAAGTTCAATAAGGTAAAACAGAAATGACGCCGGTTGCGGTGTGAAAAACGGATAAAATCTAGATTTGTATGCGGCCAATCAAGCTAACCATTCTTTACTGTAATATGTTAAGAATACCAGTGTATATCAAAAACTGAACATCACATGTAGGTACAGTATTTCAACCTTGGTCTTACTTTGTATTTCAATTTAAAAGAATAGCTTGTTAAATATGATACTCGTTCACCGCAGATCAGTTGTAGGTATATAAAACTTATGTTTTTTTTTTTTTTTTTGTTGGTGTACTAAGGGTGTAATGTACACAACGTACGCGAAAGAAAAGTAGAGAGAAAAGAAAGAGAAGCACCGATATAGGTTGGTTTTGAACCTCTGCAGGTTATAATGGGAATAAAGAGTTCAACAGGGCAATCCATAACGATCTGTTTGGCTCAGGAAATAATCACGATATTTCAGAGTACGTTCCAAAGTGGGCTTATCGTTAAACTGATAAGCATTCATAGCCAGACGGGTATTACTGTTGAAGATTTGAAGGGCTTAAATACAACGGACACTTGCGGTTAAAAAAGCGATGGAATAAGGTAAAATAGAGACGTTTTGACGGTGTAAGAGGGTGTCAATTGATGACAGAGAAGTCTTAGGAGCAGCTTACCAGGTAAGATCATTTTGCTGTAATTTAGGGCGAGTAAATGTGTTACACATATAATGTGTCAGACGTTTTGAGGTAGGGTAAAGATTTCGCAGCATTCTTCATCTGGCGACATCAAATATGAGGCAAATCGAAATTAGATTGTCATTGACACACTATATACCGACAATGAAAGCTTTTCGGTTTCATAAACGTTAACACATCGTCATACTTATGCATATTAGTTAGGCATTTCAATTGTGACTGCAGAACAAATTAGAAAATTTAAGTGCGGAATAGTTTTGTGTTTTTGAAGAGGAAAGATGTAAGAACTTTTGAAATTATGTACTAAAAATAAATAAGCTTTTTAATACCCTCGGTTTTTTAAGAACGGACTGGACAAATGCTATTTTCTATGTACTCAGAAAAGGTAAAAAGTAGGTTTAATGAAAAAGCTAACGCAATGGTTTTGCCAACGTGAAAGAACACCTCTTCTGGAAAAGGGCAGTTACATTTATGTATATTGAGGTCTTTAAGTACTTTTGCTACTATATCAGCGTGGATAGATTCGTTGATTGGACCCACTGAAGATTCGACGAGCTCATGTGAAGGCGAAGACATGATATGTTGTATATTTGAATACACCTAAACCTACAGGGCTTTTACAAAGCAAAGTAATCTCTGAACTGGAAAAAAAAAACTTTCACTTATTCATGCTTCGATTTTAAAATCAAAATCAGTGTTTGCTATGCCCTGGCACATTGGACACGACACAATCTTTGCATTGCCTAGTACGGAAATATTAAGGGGTGAGAAATATATTAAACTCAAAACGTAGAATGGCAACTTTTGGGCCGATTTGAGTCTTGAGGCCGAAACCACTAAACGGTTAAAAACCCTAATAACTCTCTTAGGATCAAGATTGATCAACTCAAATACATACCGTGTATTTGATCGTGGCAATCGAAGAGCTGGAGGCAAGGGTAAAACTAGAAGGCGTTGGATACAAAGCCTCGTGTTAACTGGACACCTAGTGAAAAAAACACTTAAAGATCTCTCTAACCTCAGGCAAATGACTAGAGCGACTTTCAATATCAGCTAAAAACAAAACTTCTGACAGCCTTACAAGGGCTGTTTAAGTCTACACAAGAAAACCATAAAGACATCCACAAAGCATACGTCTGTTGCCATTCAATAGAAACCCTCAAGGACTTCGCCAGGCATAGCACAAATCAGCCCAAGGAATTCTCCAATCTTAACTTTCTAAGAAGGTCAGATGTACGATAGACAAAATCCTCTACGGAGACCCTGGAACTCCTGACGATCATACACTTTGATCACACAAAGTGATATTACTACGGAACCCGGGAGATCTCGGCTGCATCCCACATCAATACCAATTCAATTATTTCCGAGGAAGAGATTTCCTGGTATACTACATGTCATGTTAAAGAGAACGCAATATCTAACAATACATTGTCTAGCGTCAATCTTCAGAAGCTGTTTAATACTGAACTACGTACCCTACGCTTGGAGACGCGCTCGAGTGGTATTTATACCGAAGGTAGGTAAACGCAGGCACGAGTCCTCAAAGGATTTTAGGCCTAGAGCATGTCCTAGACATCCACATGCGAATCGCTACCCAAATCACAGCATACTAACCTCAAGAGAAGATTAACGAAAATCCCTCTCCACGAGATAAAACAAACGATCGAAAATACACTACAAAGGATATACCCTAGATAAAGAGGGGGCCTTTAATAACTGACAATGAAGCTATTGACAAATCTCTAATCGAGCTAGAGATAGAAGAATTTATTAGTCAATGGATAGTCTCTATGTTTAGAACAAAAATTATTCAGACAACACTAGATACAAGTCACTAAATCAAATTCACCCATAGAGGAATGCTACTCTGGCTAATGGTTATGAACAAAATGCATGCAGGACTAGAGAGATGAGGCGCCAAAGTGGTCGCGAATGCGGATGACGTGGTAATACTAGTAACTGAAAAGTTTCCTTCCATGATAAGTGAAATCATGGATGCTGTACTAAACAAGACCTGAGCCGTAAGTTGTGCACTTAGTGTCAATCCGAGCAAAACTGAACTGATGCAATTCACACCAAAATTAAAATCCCTGCGATAATGGTATACTCGAGTGCTAGGTATCTGGGTAACATGCTTTAGGTTTAGACAAAACTTGTTGCATGTGTCGCCTTCTATGCCTGCACCACAACCTTTGGAAATAAGTTGGAACTTCCACCAAAGCTGTACACAGCCATAGTTTATCTAATTCTCATCTGCGGGTTACTAGTATGGTAGCCTGAGTTGAGCAAAGGCTACAACCTCACGAAACTAAAAACACACAACCAGTATAGGCACCACGAGCGCAATAACGTCGGCCCCAACGGATGGTCTTACTGCGATCCGGCATCTTCTGTCTCTCGTCCAACATATTTGAAATTCGAAGAATTAACCTAGGTTGGGAAAAATGTCGTTTGTTTGAACACTTCGATCTGCACAGGTGTTACAGCTGTGTGTATTTCATCACAGTGCAAAAATTTGCAAAAATTAGAGTATAGTAAATGTGCTATATGCAGGTGCGACCATGAGGCACGAGGATGCGAATCCACTGAATTCAAATGCGTGAATTACATTAGGTATAATAACAAATATACATATTATTTATGTATGTTATGCAATATGTTAAAAATAAACCTAAAATAAAATCAATAAATAGAGTTATATATACATATATAGTACATGCTTGCGGTGAAAATCACCAATAATGGTCAATCTCTGCATATTGCATGAGTCTATAGGTCGTCCAATTCTCCGAAGGGGGTTTTCTGCGATATGTTGGAAGAATGGCTAGAAGATCTTTTTCTTTCTAATGTGGAGTTTTTGTTAGTAGGCGACATGAATATTGATTACCTCGACAATTCCAATTCTATACAAAGGAAATACAAAATACCATTGAAATTGAAAATCTTTGCAATCAATTTTTTACGGAGCCTACTCATATATAGTAATACCAGTAAACACTGATGAACTACGCTATAACAAATACAAGCACAGCAGTAGCAGTAACTACGACCGAAATCAATATAAGTAAAAATAAGAGGCTGATTATTCATTTTCGTCTAAAAGGCGGGGTATAGAAAAGGTTGCAGCAAATATAATTGAGTACCTCAAGTACAAAAAACCTGCATTCCTTGCACGTTCTAATTTTTCCAGAATAAACATGAAATTTGAATTTTACATTGCATCATATTTTACCGTTACTTTAAAAAGGATGGATACATAGGACAAGTTCTATAAATTAAAAAGAAAGGGATAAATAAATATAAAAACAAAAAGATAGTTAGTTAGCTTTTTATTTTGCAATCACATTATAACATAACACATGTTATGTTTTATAGTAAAACACAAAATTTTTGCAAAATTCAACGTTATTTATCAATATATTGTAGTTGCCTTCGAGAGCGATACACTGATTGAAACGATTTTTCAATCTTTCGATGCCAGTTTTGTAGTACGATTTCATTTTAGCCTCAAAATAGGCCTTTTCTTCATTGGTCTTAAATCTGTTTCCGGCGAACATTTTTTCGAGGTCTGCGAACAGGAAATAGTCGCTGGAGGCCAAATCTGGAGAATACGGTGGGTGGGGAAGCAATTCGTAACCGAATTCATTCAATCTTGTCATCGTTTTCATCGACTTGTGACACGGTGCATTGTCTTGATAAAACAGCACTTTCTTTTTCTTCAAATGCGGCCGTTTTTCTGCGATTTCGTCCTTCAAACGCTCCATCAAACGGATGCCATATCCTTGCCATATCCAGTTGAGTTTTTGGTCGTTTTGGACGAGGTTCGTCGCCTGCTCGCCACTCAGGTGACTGTCGACTTGGCTCTGGTGTGAAGTGATGGAGCCAAGTTTCATCCATTGTCACATACCGACGCAAAAATTCGGCTTTATTGCGGTTGATCAGCTTTAAACACTCCTCTTTTGGACGTCCACTGCGTGCATCATTTTCAGTGCTTGTATGACCACTTTTAAATTTCTCAATTCACTTGCGAATAGTTCGCTCGGCTGGTGCAGAGTCCGGGTAACACTTATCGAGCCATTTCTTTGCATCGGCTGCATTTTTTTTCCATCAAAAAGCAATGATAAATCAACACACGAAATTGCTTTGAATCCATTTTTGTCACAATAACAAAAGTTGCTTCACTCACAACGCTATATCTCGAGAACTAATCGTCCGACAGCTGTCAAATTTATACACGTATCTTTTGAAGGTTGGTACTAACTGAAAATGGTATGGATTTAATTCAAGTGGTGTCCTCTCTTAGAAACGGCACTGACTTTTCAGCCCATGTATTACAATTATCTTATAAACTATTGAAGCTTTAATATGTTCATTACAAATTGAATATTGAATATATTTGGAAATATTACTAAGGAATTTGATATTTTTATTATATGTATATACATTGTTTTACTGTCAACTCCAGATAAAATTGTGCAATTTTCTAACCATAAGTATAAAAACAAAGAGAGAAAAAAAAATCAAGGAGTTAGGTGTTATTATTCATGTAGAAGGACTTAAGTTCATTTCCAAACCTACTGATGCCACAAAACTTTCGGCCAAACCGTGGTAAGGAGTTCAATAGGCGAGTAATAATTATGGAACTTACCAATTGACCGAATAACCATCAATGAAACGGTCTTAAAACGAAGTGGAACCATTTTTGAAGCGATTCATTACGGGCGATGAAAAATGGATTAAATACGAGAATATCCAACGCAAGCGATCATGGTCAAAGGCCGGTGACAGACCACAAATGACTTCGACGGCCTGTATTCACGGCGAACAAGGTTATGTTGAGTGCTTGGTGAGATTGGTAGGGAATTGTCTATTATGAGCAGCTGGAACGTAGCGAAACGGTCAATTCAATCCTCTACTATGTACAACTCGAAAGTTTGAATAATGATAATCTTAGGCCACACACATCTTTGATAACCCGGAACAAATTGACGGAGCTTGGTTGGGAAGTTTTGATTACCAATTGTTTCGGTCTTTGCAAAACTCTCTTGGTGGTAAAAAATTGGCCGACTGAAGACCCACTGAAAATCACTTGACCAAGTTTTTCGCTGATAAACCACAGAAGTTCTACACCGATGGAATTATGAAGCTACCCGGAAAATGGCAAAAGGTCATAGCTAATAATGACCAATATGTACTTGATTCAAATTGATTCTGAATAAAGAAAGTTTTTTTTCACAAATGCACCAAAAAGCCGCGGAGACCTTTTATATGATCCAATATTTGAATTCACTGTGTATTTTCATGATTTGGTGTTACACAAGTTTGATATGTATTAACACTCCCACCCTTAAACGCAGCCGCTAATCTTTTACGTCATCTCATCAAACTTGCATCAAATAGGGCTATCTTAGCGACGGATCTTATGTAAAGGCCGGTTTTAGTATGGATAACGGCGCTTCATGGTACTCCATCTTTGCTCTTAAGTACCTTAAGAATTCTTCCGCGGGGCCAACTTCTTCGGTTGTTCTCTGAATCACATATCACGACAATGTCATCCTCTCCGATATGCTTTGTATGAGTAAACCACTTCGTTGATCGAGTAAGATCTGGAAGGTCTCTGTCAGAAAAGTGTTGCATATTGCTCACTCATCAACAAGTTTCTTTTGATAGCGTCTTTATTGTGCACTGGCTCACCACTTAGTTTAACACAGTTTATTGACCCCATCAAAAAATTATTGGGTGTAAGTGCTTCTTCGTTCTGGTCACTGATCGAAACATAGGTTAGCGGTCTTGAGTTTACTATAAATTCGACCTCTGCCATCAGGCTCAGTATTATATCATTTGGTGTTTTGATTATCATTATTTCTGCCAATGTATTTTTAACTTTACGTACTAGACGTTCCCAGCTCCCATCCATGTTAGGGGACGACGGCGATATAAAATGCCACTTAATAATCTGAAATTCTAACTTTATTGCACTCTCATCCAGACATTCGACTTCTCTTTTCAACTCCTCACAGGCTCCAGGAAAATTGGTACCATTGTCTGAGTATATTGAGGCCTAAAATGAAGGAATCGCTAGAAAGACTGTAGGTTATTGCTATGTGGATGGCTCTTAATGTTAAACACGTTACTAGCATTCCCCATCTCTTCTCACTTCATCTTCCCACAACAGTCAGCATAAGTCCAAAATAATTTATGCCGCAATAAGTGAATGACCTTGTGAATGGTTTGTGGCTCTGCCATAATTGGTGGTTTAGGAAGTGCATTTTTAATTTTACAATAACGACAGTTAAATGCAATTTTCTTAAGTTCCATTCTTAGGTTGGATATATAGAAATATTGTCGGATTTCATCCACAACGCTCGCATTGTACATCTACCACATATACAAACGTTTGTGAAAGTCTATAATGATGATTGTCATGTTATTAACTTTTGACAAAATCGCCGGTCTCTTAGCATACTGTGCAATGTGAGTCGCGTAGTCAATTCGCCTATGGACAGAAATATTCTTTTAGTTAAAGTGCAAGATTATGGTGTTAGAGGCAAGGTGCAGAGTTGGTCTACTTCATTCATAAGCAGGACATTGCTGAGAACAAATAGATCAATGCCCAATAGAATATCAACAACTCTGGGTGTGCCTCAAGTTTCCATTCTCGGAGCTCTGCTTTTCAACATATATAAAGGATATAAATTCTTAATTCAGATTCGCACAGACAGTCCTGTTTGCTGACGACGCTCTTATATTTATATCAAGAAAATACTTTGATTTTAAAAATAGAGGAAGACCTACATAGTTTAAGTGTATGGTTGAGAGCAAATAATCTCAAATTGAATATGAGTAAATCTAATATAAGTGTATGATGCTGAAAAAAAGAATTAGTATAAATATTATCATTAAAAATGATCTAATGGAACAAGTTGAGCAAATAAATTATCTAAGAGTACCCGGATTGGAAGATAAGTGACGCTACGGAACCAAAATGAGTGTACCATCATTTAGTTTTATTTTGACACCCGTTTCAAAACATCGTGTTAGTGTCTTTTGCGACCATGGATCCGATCCGTTCCGTGATCCGATTCTTGTTTTTGATTGGCAAATACTGCGAGGAAATCAAGGTGTGTATGGGACAAATTCACCTTCCCTTACGTCATTTTTTGATCAACCGCGCCCAGGTGTTCCAAAAACAGTTACCACAGAGGAAACCGTAAATAAAATCCACGATCTCGTATTGGCGTATCGACGAGTGAAAATTCGCAAGTTGGCTGAGATAGCAGGCATCGCAACTGAACGCGCTAGCCATATCCTGCACGAGATTTTGGGCATAAGGGAGCTGTTCGCGCGATGGGTGCCGCGTTTGCTCAAACGAAATCGTGAGCCCACTCCACGGGAGTTTCTTCTTCGTTTCGTGATCGTCGATGAGACATAGATTCATTGGTATGCACCAGAGACCACAGAACAATCGAAAAAATGGGTTTTACCTGGTGAACGTACTCCAAAAGAAGGCGAAGACTGTGTGTTCGGCCGCGAAGTTGAAGTCCACCGTTTTTTGGGGACGCGCGAGTTGTGATACAAGTTGTATATTTGGAGAAGGGAAAAACAATCTCAGGAGCATACTACGTCGATTTATTGGGCCCACTACGATAACGTACCGACTCACACCTCCACAGTTGCCACAGCCAAATTGGTCGAATTGCACTACGAATTGTTCCCCCATCCACCGTATTCTTCGAATTTGGGTCCCTGAGACTTCCTTTTGTTCCCAAACCTTAAATGATCGCACATCGGAAAGTACGAGTCGAAGTCATCGCCAACGCGGAGGAGTATTTTGCAGGCCAACAAAAGTCGTACCATACGGAGGGGTCAAAAAAGTCGTAGCACAGCTGGGAAAAGTGTATCGAGTTGAAAGGGGATAATATTGAAAAATAAATTGTCAAAACCTAAAAAACTTTCGTTGTCATTTCTAATCCGGGTATTATTCAAACAAACAGACCTCGTACACGGATCTACCCGGCATGATGGTCCCCGCTTTGCCTGTGAGGACAAATCCATGGACGGTCCTAAGCGAGCTGTTATTCTAATTTGAAGAAAGGACAATTTCTGAAAGTTGATAGTATGTTGATAATATTATTGATTTAGTTCAAATCAACGACCAAAGAAACGTCAGCATCTTCACAAATGCATATTATTTCACTATTTATTATCATAAAATAACTACGGAAGGTCTTTGGATAAAATCTAAAAACAGAAAATGAGCTTGTTATGGGAAGAATTTTCTGGGCCTACATAACGCAAAACCACTCAATTAGCACAAATAGATAATTTCCATTTATTAACAATAACACAAACATACATATAACATGTAACATTTTAACTTTTACTTAATGTCATGAAAAAACACACGCAGCTGTTCCAACAAGTCGAATCCGTTTTGCCAATGAATAATCTTTGACTTTGGCACCAATTTGTGTTTATTCTTTTCCAAAACTCGCTTCATTCCATATCCACTTCTGACGCAGCCCACATCCTTTTCATTTAATCTCATTACAGGACAAATGTCATTTGTACCATCTCCTGCGTATACGACGTTTTCATAACAAATAGAATCCTCCATTTCCCGTTTGGCAATAAAATCCTGTAAAACCTTACCTTTACATAAATTCTCTGCGCTTAGTTTGCACTCCGTCTGGTAATGATATGGTTCAATAGCAAGTAAGCCATCTTCCAAAAACCGCGCAGGATTGGTAAATACTTCTGTAAATATTACGCCAAGACCATATGTTTGAATCCATTCTCGAATGAACTCACTATTCGAGTCACTTATCACAATCAAATCGAAATTCGATTGATGTAGAGTTTTAAGCAACTTAACAAAACCAGGGACTTCTGGAATAACTCGTATTGTTTGGAGTATCTTATTAGAGGTAATCTTGTTCTCATGCAGGATGCGGAAAATTTCCTCCATGTAGTGAGTCCACCCACCGGCTTTTGCAAGATCTTGTACATGCGGTGGAATACTATCTTTGATTAAGTCGCGGACGACTATATCAGTGTTTCCCTGAACTATAGTGTTGTCGAAATCGAATGCAGCTAATCGTCTCGGTGTCTCAAGGTTGGTCATTTTAGAAGGTCAAATATTGCATTTACTTAAATAAGTGTTTCTTAATATTCCGTGGTCAAATTCGTTTCTTGGATTGGTTGTGCGCATAAGTCGCCCGCTAAATTTGCTACAGCAATAAAACAATGATGTAAAAACACTAAATTGTTGCCTGCAACCGTTAGAATCGTTGGAACTGGGTAAATCTTAAGTTTCATATTGCATATACAAGACTTGTATCTCTGATAACTAAATTTGACTTGTCCAGCTCATTGGAAAAACAATAAAATACTCGCCGAAAGAGCTATACTTTATTAATATCAGAACGATTATTGCTATTTTGCAAAATTTCAAAAAGAACACGGATATCCCCGACTGGTCTTAAGATCAAACAAATGCAACACGAGCTGGATTTGTCAAAAATTAACAAAAGTCATCCACTGGTTATCTTAAAATGGGGTTTCCAATGTGGTTAGAATTATGTACTTATTTCATAAAAAATTCTGCTATGGTGGTCTTTACTAACAATTTCTGCTATTAAATTTAAATTCGTGGATAGTATAAGACAGAAAAATAAACTCTTTAAAACGTGTGTAAGTATAGTATATGAAACATGTTCTAAATTTACATTTAGAAATTAAGATTAGCATTTTTTATTTTTTTTTTTTTATAATTCAGCGCGCACCAAGGGGATATGAATACCCTTCTGCTGGCTTTTCACCTAAGCGCGGGCAGGTGGTTTAGTAGCTTTGAAACTCAGGTGTTAGGTTTCGATATTCTGACAGAGGTGGTTGTCAAACTGGAGCCAGTGCATCCTCAAGCATTGAGGACCTAGTACGTGCTAGTTGTTAGTTCGTTACATTTAGCCCAGCCAGCAATCACCCCAACATCAGTGTTATCCTTTCATTGTTGTTCAGAGTTGACGCCGACGGGATTTACATATAACTTCATGGAAGAACTTCATGAAAAGACTTTTTCAGAGAATTGCCTCGCACGGGATTCGAACCCGCGACCCTCTGCTTGAGAAGTCTATGCATATACCACTACACCACGGCCATTAAACAAAACCGGCCCTATATTCGTGTGCCCAAATATATACGTAGACAACTTCGAAGTTCTAGTCTTTAGTATTATAAGAAATTTTAAACAAATCATTTGCTGATTCTTGGTGTTTTCTGATTCTTGGAAGGGGTCTACAATAACTCCTATTGCTAAAGTGACAAATATCACTTGGTCTGCGCAATGCGAACGCAATAAAAACCCAACCTGGTTTAAGAAAAGATCGCTCTTGTGAAATTGTATTAAATTTTGTCCTGACTAACTATAAGGAGTACATTGCAAAAAGTGATTGTGTGTAGTGTTACTAAAATATAGTATTATGGGACAAGAACTAAAATGGTTTGCACCCTATTTGCAAAAACATAATAAAAAAAACTGCTAGGAGTACCTTAAGCACCAGTTTTGAGAGTACTTTTATTCCTATTTATATTAACGACATGGACCGAGTATTAAAATATTCTCAGCTGGCCTTGCTTGCTGACGACGCCTTGCTTTTTATATCTGGATACGTTGCTCTCGAAAAATCCAAGATGAGCTAAATAATGTGTAGCTTTACCAAAATAGATTGAAAGCAAATCCAAAAAAT
This sequence comes from Volucella inanis, assembly GCA_907269105.1. Classification (NCBI taxonomy): domain Eukaryota; kingdom Metazoa; phylum Arthropoda; class Insecta; order Diptera; family Syrphidae; genus Volucella; species Volucella inanis. The sequence goes on from OU026156.1 coordinate 116,253,758, forward strand.
ACTAGCCCCAGTTTTGCAGTGCTGAATAAACCCTGATATTAAAATGAATCCAGTTAACACATGAAGCAGTTTTTCAGTTCATTAATTTCACCTTCATCAATTAGGTTTGAATTGCTTTTTCTCCATGATTTATCAATCCAGATATCAAAAATCGATCGATTTCATAGGAAATCTTACTTTTCATTCTTGTTATTTTCCTAATTTAACTAGGCATTGTCTTTTTTTTTTCGAAGTTTTAAATTTTCCAACATTTATTTACACGCAAAATATCGAAATTAGTAATAGGAGTTAGCAAAATTTGCCCATTTTCCAGTTGTCAAAAACACATGTGTGCTAATCAAATTTGATGGGTTAATACGGAGTTAACTCAGATTTAAGATTTACTGGAAAACTTATTTATGAAGTTAATTCCAACTTAAACACAGAACACTTATGAAGTCAAATTGAAAAACTGGCCCTAAATTTAAATTTTGAACCTTAAAACAGCAAATAAATATACAGTTAAAGTTCGACAGATTAAGTATATTGGGATAATAATGGCGTTTTCGTTTGGGATTTTCTCCATGCTCCGGAGAAGAAAAGTGACGTAAAACCATTTCCCCCTAATTTTTCCAGAAACAAAATTTTGCTTCTCGTTTTCATTTGAGAATCAAAATTTCTCTCGTGGATTTTATGTCAAAATGAATAAACGTCAAATAGTGTTGTTTATCAAACTAGATTTCTGTTTTCGTGCAATAGACTGTCGTTAGGCAATTTATTATCCTTAAGTATTCAAATTAATTCGCAAGTAAATATATATATAAAATAAAAGAAGAAAATATTCCGAAGAAATAAGTGTTGATATGGAAATAAAATCGGAGTACACAAAAAAAGGGTAATGCCCAGTTTAATAGTGGAACTTTAAATTTAAAGATCATCTTGGCGAGTTTTACTGTATAAGTTTAGTTCAAAGTAGTTTAACTAATATGTATAAAAAATAATTATTGGCAGCAATGTACGTTATTGTTCCGTCATGTCGATATATGTAAACAAAACGCAGCAAATATTTTGTGTTGCTGACAATCGGGGGAAGTTGTATTTCAAATTACCGTTGTGAGCGTACTTTGCACATATAAAGGTTGATTCATCGTGAGGTTTGATTTATAATGTAAAATAAAGCACATAAATTTGAAAGTGAAGCCTAAAATTATCGGTTAAATGAACAATTCATGGCATTTACTTTTTGAAAATGATATTATGTAAATGTTGGCCACGACTACGTCTGAGGTGCTCCATTCGTAAGATTCAATTTTGGGCGACTCGTTCAAGCATAGCGACTGGTATCTCGCGAATAACACGAGTAATGTTAGTTTCCAAAGCGTCGATCGTAGCTAACTTATTCCTAAAGACCTAAGACTTTACATATTCCCAAAGAAAATAGTCTAAAGGTGTGATATCGCACGATCTAGGCGGCCAATTTACCGTAGCAAAACGTGAAATTAAGTGTTCACCAAAATGATTTCTCAACAAGTCCATTGCTTCACGCGCTGTATGGCTTGTAGCGCCGTCTTGTTGAAACCAGAGCTCACCGAGACCATGTGCGTGAATTTCAGGAAGCACATAGTACGTTAACATGTCGTGATAACGGTTACCATTGACGGTAACATTCTGATTTGCCTCATTTTTGAAGAAATAAATTATGGACCAATGATTCCACCAGCCCATAAACAACACTATACCGTTGTTCTTAATAGATGTAATAGCAGCTCTTGGTACTCTTCGATTTATTTACTCTACGTCAATTTTGTTTATTAACGTAAGCATTGAGCCAGAAATGGGCTTCATCACTGAACAAAATTTTACGATAAAGCCCCGGATTTTCATTGAGCCCATTCACTGAAAATATGAAGCAAATTCAAGTCGCCTGGCTTCAGTTCTTGCACAAGTTGAATTTTGTACGCTTTTAGGCCGAGATCCTCACGTAAAATACACCAAGTTGACAATGTCAAAAAAAAAAAAAAAATGAATTGGTGTTGGCTGACCGAAAAGTGAAGGTGCGCGAGTTAGCAGATACCACAAAGGTAAGTACTGAGCGCACATGTTATATTTTGGGCAATATTCGGCATATGAAAAAGTTATCCTGCCGCTGGGTGCAAGATAGCACTTCGAAACAGTGTTTGGACTTGCTGATGCGGAATCGGGCGGACTTTTGGCGTCGATTGGTAACTGTTGAACACCAGAGAGCAGAATGAGTGCCCGGCAATGGACTGAAGCTGGCACGACAGCTCCGAAGCGGCCAAGGGAGTTCGATGGGTCGGAAATGTTATGGCGTCGGTTTTCTGGAATTGTCATGGCATACTCTTCGTGGACTACCTCGAAAAATGAAAAACCATCAACAGCGAGTATTACTGTGCATTATTGGTGCGATTAAAGGCCGAAATTTCTGCAAAACGGCTTCACATGAAGCGAAAAAAATTTTTGTTTTTACAAGACAATGCACCGGCGACTAAGAGCATCGCAACCATGGCTAAAATCAATGACTTACGGCTGCATTTTTTGTCGCGTCCACCGTATTCGCCCGATTTGGGTCCCTCGGACAATTTTCTTTTCCCAAACCTCAAAAGATGGCTCATCAATAAAAAATTCAGCTTACGCAAGGAAGTCATCGACGCCACGGAGGAGTATTTTGCAGACCTTCCGGAAAATTACTTTTCGGACGGGAGCAAGAAGTTGGAAAATCGCTGGAATAAGCATATCAAACTAAAAGAAGACTATATTGAATAAAATAAAAAAAACATTTAATTTTTTTTTCCATTTCCAAGGAGGTTTCTTTTCATCCCACCTAGTAAATCAACGAGAAACATAATAAAATGTAGTAGGTATATGTTATTTGTTTCTATTATATGTTAAGTATGTTTAAATGATTATCTATTAAAATGGTTATGTGTTGTATATTAAATTGATACCAAGGTATTAGCAAGGAACGAGTACCATACAGAATGTGTTCTTTGTACAAGACAAATCCAACATTATTAATAACCACATAGCAATGATAGTTTTTCTAATTCTTATGTTTTAGCAGCTGTCAAAGTTACCAATAACATCTAGCTGTCAAAATGTTCAATAAGATTTGTAATTTCATCATGCATCGTTCAACGTTTGCCGAATGTGCGAAAATTATTAAAAAGTATTATCGAAATTCCCGCTAAGTTTTAAATATGCAAGGTGGATTTCATCGTAAGGTTGGTGCCTGACTTCAGTGTGCAGGCAATTTGTCGCACCGTGGAAAATTTAGAGCGTGAGTACACTCTTTTGAATCTTAAGCCACCAACCAGGCAAGGAATGATGCAAAATGTATGGTGGTACATGCCATACAAGCTACTCAACGCTCGAAGTTGTGAAGGAGAAATTTGATGACTGGGTCATATCACGGCGAGCGTTCATCAATTGGCCGCCGGGATCATGCGATTTGACACCACTCGATTATTTTCTCTGTTGTTACGTCAAGTCCTTAGTCTACGCTAACAAGCCAACTACCTTGGATTGCTTAAAAATGTTAAAGGATTATGCTACGTAACATGACTTTAAACTGAAACAAAAGTAAGAAAAAGCTGAACTTTTGTTCGTTTTGACGATTTTTATCTGTGGAAATAAAAGAAATTGGTGTTAACAAACATATTCACTATTACGTCTGTATGCGTACAATCCAAAACTACGAAAAACAGCGCATAGCTGTGATGGTTGTTATTGTGTTTAGTTGTTCTAGACATTATGCGAAAAAATTTATTCTAAAAATGTCAAAAATTATTATTAATATCTTTTGAAAAAAAAATTTTCAAAGCATATGTGACTTGACATGATCAAAGTATTCTGTTATTTTTTTACGTTTTTAAGTTAATGCGGCTTTTAAATCAATTGATAAACAAATCTCAACTAAGAACACAAAATTTTTAATTGCACTTGAACATACCCCGGTGTGTTTAATGTCAAAAGTGACAAATCCATTAATTCATTTGTTTTTAACGGAAAGTATACAAATTATAAAATACATAAAGTTGGGAATGTTTCCACATGGACTTAAAAATGAGCTCACGTAAAAACAAAAATACAACCCCTAAGAGGGAACAATTGATTCGAAATAAACCAAGAAAAAGAAAACGAGAGACCAGTGAATCAAATTCAGAAAAGGTTTGTACATTTGTTTTTGCGATAGTTTGAATATGGTTTGGAACACTTAGCTGAAGTCATTGTGTTTGTCTAGTATCTGCAGGAATGCTTACTTTACACCTTATATCTGAAATGGTTTATGGCTTATAAAAAAAGAAACCTTTCGCCTGCCCAACCGAACACGTCATCATAGTCGATGGACATTCGGCGGGATGCCTTATGTTTATTATAGCATCTGTCTGACCGGGATCTGATCATCTATTCGAACTTTTATAAAATTGCATTGCAGGATTTCTTTTCTTCTGTTTAAAACGATACTATGAATTATATGAATTTACTATTTTATATTATGCTCCAGTATGACTCGATTTTCGGGTCCTGGATTTCTTGATCCGATCTTTCTATTTTCGTTTGGTTAAAGTGTGCATATATTCTTTTATTCGTGACATGATTAGACTCCATCCATATCTTAAGTTTACTGTCTGAATATAGGGTCATATGAAAAGTCTCCGCGGTTTTTTGCCATTTTCCGGGTAGCTTCATAATTCCATCGGTTTAGAACTTCTGTGGTTTATCAGCGAAATACTTGGCAAAGTGATTTTTATCGGCTCTTCGGTCGGCCAATTTTTTACCATCAAGAGAATTTTGCAAAGACCGAAACAAATGGTAATCATTGTCATGATGGAAGACAACTCCTTTCTTGATAGCTTCATTCAAACAGCCAAGTTGTGTACAGTAGAGAATCGAATTGACCGTTTTGCCACGTTCTAGCAGCTCATAATAGACAATTATTCCAATCTGACCAAACACTCAACATAACCTTGTTTGCCGTCAATCCAGGCTTTAAAGTCGTTTATGGTAGGTCACCGGCCTTTGACCATGATCGCTTGCCTTGGATATTCTCGTATTTAATCCATTTTTCATCGCCTGTAATGAATCGCTTCGAAAATGGTTCCATTTCGTTACGTTTCAGCAGCATTTCACTGATGGTTATTCGGTCAATTAAATTTCTTTGCGTTAATTCATGTGACACCCAAACATCCAAACATGATTCCAAACTGTCATACGGTTGATGTTTAGTGTCTGCGCTATCTCCAGATAATTTCCGTGCCAGTCTTGCTCCATTAGTTGCAACATTTCATCGACTTTTTCAGTGACAGGCCGACCAGTGCGAGGTGCATCTTTTACATCGAAATTTCCGGAACGGAATCGAACAAACCACTCCTGAATCCGGCGTTTACTCACAGCATTCTCACCGTAAACTGCCCAAATTTTTCAACATATTTTTGCAGCATTTTTCCCTTTTTCATAGTAAAAAAGCATTACAAAGCGTATTTCTTCAGATATTTCACTCATATTCAAATCAGTATAACTTTTAACACGAGCAACGAATTACACAGCTGTCTTTACAAAAAATGTAGCCTGATATGTCACCTTTCAAACACGTGTTCGTTTGATACAATCAGATTAGCGTTTCCAGATAAATGGACCCCAACACCATATAGTGACAAAAAACCACGAAGACTTTTTATATGACCTAATATATAATATTTATTCCATGTTCTGAAATCACCAATTTCCAACTCGAAAGAGTTAATAATTTGTATCGGAGCCTATTGATAATGAAACTTTACTCTACCATATCTATGTGGTCGTAGAAGCAATCCTCGGTCATCCTTACGTGTATGAATCCATACGCGTATATGAGGCTTCTGCTCGCGCATTTGTCTTCGATTCAAATTTTCAGACGTCAAAGGCTTTGGCTTAGTCTCCTTGACAACAAATTCACAATGCTTCCATTCTCTAAATAGCAATAAGGTCTGCTATCTGCAATTTTCAACACCAGTTCGCAAGAAAATTGAATGTAATTTACTTGTTACTACATAGACAAATGTGCAACAACATCCAAAGGTGTATAAGTAAGAAGTACATTGTCATTTTGATTAGCAAAATTTGATAAAGACCGCGCTTACAATTTAAGCTTACATGCTGGTTACTCACAATTCAAGCTCCCATTTATAAACAGAATGTCCAAGTCATAAGTCAATCGATAAAGTGGAGTGTGTATCATTTTGCTTGTAATGATATCACAGGCCTTTTGTCTCATTTTTAAGTTTAAAATGAGAATATTTGAAATTATTAAGAGAAGGTATAAATTTACTATAAAAGAGAATACCGAGATTGATATTGAGAAATGTAAATTTATTTTGAGTATTAGTAAATTTAAAATGAAAAGAATTCAATTCAATTTGAGAATTCATAAAATCAAAATGAAAATATTTGCTTTTTCCACTTGTTTTTTGTTTTTTAATTAGATACAGTTTTTAAGTTAGGGATATTTCTTTTTTTAACATTTTTTTTACAAAAAAAAAAAAAAAAAAAATTCACAATTTTTTTAAGAAAGTAGTCAATCACGAGCAGAAAAAGATGGAGTACATAAATAATTGTGCGATTTATCGGACAAATATGCAATACAAAAACTTCTGAATGCTTTTTAATTGTAATCATTTGTTCCAATCACAATGTGTGCAATTGGTGGTTTTGATCTCCACATACCATATTTGCAGGACACATATCGCTGCTAAAAAAAATGACTGACATATTCACTTATCTATTCTTTTATAGCAAAACAGGATTGCATTCGCAAAAAGTACAAAAAAATATAGAGTAAGATCGAGGCAGAATATTGGGTAGCTCTTGCTTCTTCACTAGGGATTAATTATAAAATTGCTGGCGGCAATACTACAATGCAGTCAAGAGGAGGCGCCAGAGCGATTACGTTGACCGAGGACTACGTTAGTGGTGGTAGACGTGATGTGAGGATTATCGGTTCCTCAAAAGCGAAAATTTTGTTTGTTTATTCCACCAGAGAGAGTGAAATGAGTCTCGTCGGTCGTCAGAATTCGCTCCCAAAATTACGGCTCAATTTCAGTTATTCGGATGACGCTATTGCCGTAAGCATAGCGATAAAGTTCTTCATGGTTGACATTGTGCTAAATTGACGTTTACAAACCTTTCCGATGAAACCAATTGGTTGAGAATTGTTACAATTATTAAACATTTCTGTGCCGAAGCCTTCAGATAGCGCAGCTGTATATTACACTTTCTTGTTAGAAATCTAATTCGCTTTGAGTTCGGAATGCTATAGAGAGATTTTAGGCCATTAAACGCCTCAGTGGCAGTTTTATTTGCAATTCCTTGACTGTTTAATTTTCGTCGTTTAATTTCAATAAGATAAATCTAGAAGTCTTGATGTACTAAAGGATGATTTTTTTGCTGTTTGGTTTTTAATATATAGGGTTTTCTAATAACGACTTGACAACTTTTTTTTTAAATAAAAGGCAAACCATTTGAGATATTTCAAAAATTTCGACTTCGAAGAACGACTTCGTTCATATGGCCACCGCGGGAACTTTTGCAGCGGTCGATTCGTTGGAGCCAATTTTCAACGACTCGGCCACACATTTCGGCCGAAATGGCCGCTATTTCGCGTTCAATGTTGGCTCTGAGCTCTTCCATAGTCGTCGGCGTGTTGACATAAACCAATGACTTAACGTAGCCCCACAGAAAATAGTCAAGCGGCGTTAAATCGCACGAACGAGGCGGCCAATCGACTGGCCCATATCTTGAGATAACACGCTCACCATACTTACTCATCAATAAATCGATTGTAGCGTGTGCTGTGTAGCTTGTGGCACCATCCTGTTGAAAACACTTGTCGTCCAAGTCCATATCTTCCAATTCGGGCCAAAAATAATCGCTGATCATGGCGCGATAACGCTGACTATTCACAGTAACGTGACGATCGTTATCGTCGACGAAAAAATATGGCCCAATAAACCCGCCGGAATGCAAACCGCACCAAACAGTTATTTTTTGTGGATGAAGTGGTGATTCATGAAGCACATGTGGGTTTTCACCCGACCAATAACGCATATTTTGCTTATTGACGAACCCATTGAGCCAAAAATGAGCTTCGTCACTGAAGATGATTTTGCAATGAAATTCATCATCTTGGCGCATCTTCTCCGGAACCCAATCGGAGAACGTTTGCACACGTTGCTCGTTAGTGTCCTTTACCATGAAAATGTTGAGTTTACAATTGTTGACAGTGACAATTTAATGATTAGTGAAAGAGTGCGTTCACAAATTAAATTCAAAGTTATCAAGTCCCTATTGGAAAACTCTACAGTATGTCAGTCAAACATGCTCAGTTAGCATTGCCATTTGATCATGGAAAGACTGACACCCAAACAACGCTTATAAATAATTGCATTTTGTTACCAACATTTCGCATCAATTTCATGCTATCATACATCAAGCCACAATTTTCGGTGAGTGGGCCTTAGAAAATCTGAAGCTTTTTTATTGATAAATTTTCTTCAGCGAAAGCTTTTTTGAGGGGGTTGGAGAACAAGGGGTTTAAGTAAATTTTATAAAAATCGAGATAAGAGCGTAAATGACTATGGATAACTACTCATCATTTAGTTTTTTTTTTTTTTTTTTGGTTAAACCAGTATTTTTCAAAACTGTGCTGCTGTAGATCTGATCAATGACTTCTTTTATAAAAAGTTTGGGAGTTGGGTTGAAAAAAAAAAAAAAAAAGTTTCGGATTTATCGATGTGTTTCTTAGCTAGGAAATCTGACGACATTCAACACAACACAAGCTTGACAGGTGACCACGCTCAATGCATCTTAATGCGAAACGTTCGGGGTGAGTTATGTATTCGATTCATTTATTTTAATTTACGCAATTAATCTCGATTTAATTTATAATGTAATCAAACAATCGCGAAAACATCAAAAGTTATAACACTAGCTTGGTCTAATCCAACTTACCTTTTTCGTTTTTAAATCATCTTACTTACCTTTTAACATTCTTAATTTTGGTATCTTTAAGCCGTCTATATCGCGATTAACCGATAATTGTTGCTGCTGGCGTCACCTTTGCATTTATGTAGTAGAACAATAAAGTTCTCATCCATGTATTAAACATTCGATCGACGCTCGTTGGCTTATTAAATAAAATTGCGAACCAATTAAATTCAAGATTTCCATAATTCAATCCTTTGTTTTTTTTTTTCGTCGACGGCGAGAGAGGGCGTTATTGGCAACTTTTGCACAAATGCGCATAGCAGCGGAGAGTTTTATACACGCGCGTGTCTGAAGATGCTGCAGCTTATCGTCATTTTATAAATCCAATAGGTAGCTGTGTTATTTTTTAGGTCTTGCTAAATGTATAACAAATATAAATTGGACTTAAATAAAGCAACTGTTCTAGAAAAACTTAAACCCAGAACGAAATATAGAAAGATACCATCGATGCCCGATGCCTTTAACATTTTAAATGATTAAACGTGGTTTCTGAAGCGTATTTTTTTTAATATTACCACATTTTTCTTTGGCTTTTAAAAAATTATCCCCTATACAATTTTAAGTGGTTTCATTGGAGGATAAGAACGAAAAGAATCCGTCCCTGTAGCTGCAACTGTCGGGAATCTTAACCGATAAGTTGGTAAATTCTTTTTGTCTACAGGCCACTTTCTCGTTACTAATTTATGTATATTGACGGGAACGACACTTAGACTAACATGATATTGCTTTGTCGACAGTCGTAATTGTTATGAGGATGCTCCTAGCTTCTGAAGTGTATGAGGCTGAGTCCTTTTCGATATCGATGCAGCAATCTGTTAAGTTTGCTTTCTAGAATTGCTTTGCTTCGAAGCATATTTTGAACCCGGTGTTGCTGAAAGGAGGTAGCATCATCCGATCCAGTTTTGCCTTGGAGTAAGTGGAAGATCTGTTGTTTCTTAGCTAGGTGACAAGAGACAGTAACTAATCGTACTAAGCCTTACCAACATAATTAAGTGAGAAGGGACCTTTAAAGAGTTTTGATTTAGATCTATAACGTTACTTACTTAGGTGGAGCTACAGTTCTAAGTGAACCTGGCCCAAACTAACAAACCGGTCTTTAGCTAACTGACTCCAGTTGCGTACTTTAAGTCCGTTGAGGTTCCCGCCAGTTGTGCGTGCCGTCTAAGATGAGATCTTCCTCTACTGCGTTGTCCCTTCGGGTTAGATTTAAGGTTTTGCGGGCAGTAGGATTGGTGTCGTAGCCATATCAGCTTGATGAAGCGCAGTTTTTCGCCTAGGTCTATGTCTCTGTACAGCTCGTATAGTTCGTCGTTGAATCTTCTCCTCCAAAGCCAGTCAATGCAAACTGGACGGAATATATTTTTAAAAGATTTTTCTCTCGAAATGACTGAGGATATCTTTTATAGAGTCCGTGCTTCATTGCCATAAAGTAGGACGGGGATGATAAAGGTCTGATATAGTCTTCTTAGTTTTTCGAAATAAGGTCTTACTACTCAAAGAAACAGCGATTGGCAAAAGTGATTCTCCGTTTTATTTCTGCTGAGGTGTTGTTTGCAGAATAGTTATCAGAGCCAAGATAGACAAAATCGTTTACTATCTCGAAATTAAAGCTGTAAATTGTGACGTTTCTTCCAAATCGTTGATGTTGTGTGTGACTTTTAGTTCACAGCATATACTTGGTTGTGTTCTCATTTAGAGCTGAACCCATTTAGGCAGCTTCCGCTTCAATACTAGCGAACGTACCAGTGACAATCCGCTGAGTTCTCTCAATTATGTCGATATCATTGGCGTATGCTGGTAGTTGCACAGACTTTTAAAAGATTGTGCCTTCAGTATTCGCTTGTGATGTCCGCACAATTATTTTCAATATGATGTTAAAGAATTCACATGACAGTGCTTTATCTTTTCTAAAACCTTTTTTGGCATGAAAAGTCTCGATTAAGTCGTTACCGACCTTGACGGAGCAGCGAACGTACTCAATCGTCATACTGCACAGACGGACTAGTTTGGATACAAAAACTACACAAGGCTCTATATACTCCTAGCTCGCCTTATGCTGTCATAGGCTGCCTTAAAATCAATGAAGAGATGGTGAGTATCGATTTGAACTTCTTGAGCATATTCCAGGATTTGCTTGAGTGTGAAGATTAGGTCGGTTGTGGACTTTCTGGTCTGAAACTGCACTGATATGGACCAATCCGGTTGTTGGCGAAGGGTTTCAGACTTTCACACAATATGGCAGATAAAATCTTGTTGAGCAGATTTTTATCTCTAAAGTGGGCGTAGTTGAGACGGTCCTTTTTTGTGGATCGGCATACACTATTCTGACCAGATCTGAGAAATGAGTTGGTGCATGCTTTCCACATGGTCACTGCCCGCAGCTTTGAATACCTCGGCCGGTAAGCCTTTAGGTTAACCTGGTTTGTTGACAGCTTAGATATTGCTATTCTTACTTCATTCTGGACAGGTGGACGGAAGTTTTAACTATCGTCGATTAAGTCTGCCTGACGGCGGGATGTTCTGCTTCTTCGCCGTTACACAGTCTGCAGAAAAAGTGTTTCCATATCCTGTGACAAGGTTTTTTTCTTCATCTCTACATATAAGGCATGGGTTTTCTTGCTTTAACACTTTCTTTTTATATGTTGATAAAAGTTCCGTACGTCATATCTTCTTTAGCTGCATGAGTTTGCTGGCACTTTTCATCAAACCAAGGATTTCTTGGTGATGGTCAGATGAAAACGCTTGGGAAATTCGCACCGTGGCAGCAACAAGGTGGTGATCCGAAACAACGTTCGATGCCTGGAACGTTCGAACGTCCAGAATACTGGAGTCATACCTTACGTCGATCGGAAAATGATTAATTTGACCTAGTGTTTCATGATCCGGAGACCGCTATGTCTCCTTGTGTATGGTAAGATGATGATACCATGATGATGGCATTTCCTCGCTTCAAATTTAAGAAGCATATGTCCATTGCGAGATGTTATGTCCTGTAAACAATACTTATCAACTTTCCTACCAAATATGTCCTTCTTTGCTATCCTGGCGTTAAAATCCCTTAGTTTGATTTGGACGTCATACTTCGAACATTGCCCATATTTCTTGGTGGAGCTTGTTGAAATATTCCTTGGTGGCGTCGTCCTTGTCTTAAGTAGGGGCAGGGCGCATATTAGGCTTATGATAGCGAATTTATTCTTGATGCGTGTTGTCATAAGATGCTCGCTCACGTGACGGCAGCTACAAACTTTTTGCCTAAGTCTACCGCATATTGCAAATCCGCATCCGAATAAGCGATGTTCTTTTTCCCTATAGAAATCACCATAGAATACATCACAGTTTTTCATCCTCCTTACGTCCGGCCCATCCCATGGGACTTCCTGGATGACGGTAATATCTGCGTGATAGCACTTAAGAGCCTCTGCTTATTGTTCAACTGCATGTCTTCTGTTGAGGGTCCGAACCTTCCACGTGCAGGTCCTTTAAATGTTTGCTAAGGTCGTCAACAGTGAGTGCATTTTTATCCGAGGCGATTAGTTGGTTCGTTACATATTTTAATCTCTTCCGTATAGGGTTGTGAGCCAAGTATAAGGCTACTGGCCGGGTACACCCTTGCCATTAAAGCCTTACCTTAGTTACCGGGGACCACCACTGAGAGATAAGGCAAACACTTCGCTATGAACTTGATTGTTGCGCTGCTGGCCCAATCCAAGTTATAGGACACCCCAACCATTTCTGTTATACCACCTTGATCAAAAAGTTCCCGGTGGCGTCACCCTGTGGCGCTCTCATAGTTAATATTTGAGTTCTGTTTTTTCTTATTAAATTGGTACATCTGTTGTTGACATTCCCTCTAACTCTTAGCGTCATAGCTTGACATTTTCAAAAGTTACGTAGCCAAGAGTACATCTATATTTGTGTGTGTTGGCGATTTTTTCCAATTTTAGAAATTGATTTAAATTTGCTACAACGAACTTGTATTAAATTTTGCCTAAAAAAATGGATTTAATGGTGCGCGAACGTTAGAAATGTTGGAAAAGTGTTTCGGAAACGATTCTCTAAAGAAAACGGTTGTTGTGGTCGTGAGTCAATCGAAGATGATGAACGCAATGGCAGGCCATCGACATCGAAAACTGACGAAAACATTGATGAAGTAAAAGAAATGTTGGTCAATAACCGCAAATTGACCATCAGAGAGATAGCGGAGAACTTGAACATTGCCTATAAATCCGTCCAAGACATTTTGGTTATTGATTTGGGTTTCCGTCGTGTAGCAGCAAAGTTGATGCCAAAAGACCTCAATTTCATGCAAAAAAGAGACCGTGTTGACGTCGCAGAAGAGATGATTTGTGAGGCTGAATCTGATCCCAAATTCATCAAAAGGATCATTACTGGAGACGAGACGTAGTTTTATGAGTACGGCACGCAATCCAGACATCAGGCAAGTGAATGGCGTTCACCAAATGAGCCGAGACCAAAGAAAACCGCGTCGTTTTCAGCCAAAAAAGAACGCAATGCTCACGGTTTTCATGAATTACAACGGTGTAGTGCATCATGAATTTTTGCCAGAAGGCGAAACAGTAAACAAAGAGTATTATTTGGGCGTTATGAGACGTGAAGAGACCCGAATTGTGGACAGAAAACTCGTGGATTTTGCACCATGATAACGCACAAAAAATGCAACAAATACCATCCAACAGCCACCGATTTCACCTGATTTGGCTCCCTGTGACTTCTTTCGATTCAATCGTGTTAAAAAACCACTACGGGGAACGCGTTTCAGCAGCCGAGAGGAAGTAATGGAAAAATCGCAGGAAGCAGTGATGGACTTACCGAAAACCGAATAAAAAAAATGTTTCGAGGATTGGATCAAGCCCTGGCATGAGTGTGCTGCCGTCGATGGGGATTACTTTCAAGGAGACAATATAGATTTAGACGAATAAACCTGTATCTTTAATTTTCTGAATGAATTCCGGGAATCGTGGTAAAGGTGGTAAATCGAAAAAAGCGTTAATTAAGATCCATTACAATTCCACAGATTACAGAAAATACAGCATGTACCAAAATGAATTTTAGCTTCCTCTTTAAAATTTCATAGCGTTTAGATTTGAGAAAATTGCACTTTGTGTGTATTTCAGTTACGGTTTAATGTTTTTTCTGAAAATTTTTTCATTATTTGGAATAGTCTAACCATGTATTTTAGCGCTCGCATATCAGTCCAATTAGGGTTTTTTTTTTTTTTTCAGTTTTCAGATGAACAAAATTTGAATCGAACTGACAAAACTGGTCTAAATAATATATCGTTGGAGGATGACCACGGAAAATTTCAAAAATACAACAAAGACAAGCAATGGAAACTTGACCAAATTCCACATCATCTGCTTCCGTCTTTCAATTTTACAATGGACACAGACATAAACAATGTTCGAGATTACCCCCTATCAAAAATCTCGCTTCCACATTCAGTTTTTGTTTCCTCTAGTCAAGTTAATGATGTGGATATTTGCCATCGAAGGACGACCGCCTTAGCAGCTTACATGCATCACTTGAAAAAACTTAGAACAGCATATCTATCAGCAAAAAAAAGTAAGTACACAGTTGCTCTCTATATATTCGTTATTTAATATTTTACAATTTATAATTAACAAAATTAGAAATTAAACTTTTAGATTTGAAGGTTTTTCAAATTATAACATCATTGTGAACTTTGTTCTTCCTTTCCTTAATGTGTCTATATCAAGACAACATAGATTCGAGCATTGTTTCAAGGTATTTTGGTTACTGTAGGATTGATGACGATTCTGTTGAACAAATCACAATGCTATAGTGATAAGGAAGACGGAAAGATAACTAAAATTTAATTTGTCTGTCTGTGACCACGTCTTCACTTAGCGGATTGATTTATCGTTTTCCATGCAGGAGGTAGGTGGTATTTAGAACTTTAATTGAGGTATGGTATAGTCTATGTTTCTTAGAAGGAAGTATTCATGATAGCAGCATCGCCAGTTGCCAATTTACCTATTTAAAGCAAACATCTGCGTTTTTTTTAAATATCAGAAGCCTGTCAGATGAAACAGAATGTACACAGGACTGGGAAGCTGATCGTTTGATTTTCGTTAACTTGTTATGGTTTATGGCTTTATCCAAGGCAATGTTTGGTGTTCGAATTCAACCGCCCCCGAAAGACATTTATTTTTTCAGTTAACAAAAATTAAGTAAGATGAGTAGTTCTCTCTATCCTATTTTCCAAAAATTTAACGCATGCTGATGCATTATAAGTATAACTCATACACACTTAATTTCTTAAAAAAAAAAATCAGACGCCGTACGAAAATCGTACCAGGAAGCAAATCTAGTTGATTGTAAATTGGTAGAATGCACTTATATTCAATGTCAAGAGAAAAAGGGGACTGTGGGCATTTTGATTCTTTCTTGTATGTTAGATGCCCAGTTCAGATTTCTGTCTAAAATAACATCCAAATATTTAGGTTTGACAAAGTGAACATTTTTTACACAACTGGACAAATTCTGTTTATAGAGATTTAACCTCAATCGGCAAAATATATCAAGTTGATGTGGACTCCTGGACACGTTGGGATCCAGGGAAACTAAAACGCAGACATTGCAGCCGACTCGGACAAATACTCCAAATTGGATTTTATCAGACTCTCTGTATTTCCCATAGACATATCTAAACATAAAATTGATAACCTTGTTCGCCTACAACTTGGACACAATCCAGCTACTCATCTATATCTTCGCACAAAATGCAGTCCTCCAGTTTGTTCCCCCTGCAACACAAATTTGATGTAAGATCATATTTTAGAAAAATGTTCCATATTATTTAAAGTATGTATATTTAAAAATAATTTAATATATGAAATTCTTAAATATCCTATCACGGAAAACATTAACAAAATATCAGATTTCTTAACTAGAGCTAACATTATTATACAGGGTGAGTTTTTTAACTTGAGACATCCAAATTACTCGAAAAATACGCGATATCGCGAAAAATGTTTCAGACAAAAGTCACAATATTCTGAAGGGGTCATAAGATGTTGACCACGAGTTTGACCTTGAGCCCCATTTTCAAGGTCAAACGAAGGTCACTTTTGATTTTTTTAATGAGAAACCCTATTTTTTGACAGATTCGTAATCTGCGTAAAAAATTACAATTCTTTTACATGAAACACTTTTTCAAAAATGCGTTCTTTTTGAGTCAGAGGGCGCCATAAAACTTAAGACATCAAAATTACTCAAAAAGCACGAAATATCGCGAAAAATGTTTCAGACAAAAGTCACAAGGTTCTGAAGGGGACATAAGATGGTGACCACGAATTTGACCTTGAGACCCATTTTCAAGCTCAAACGAAGGTAACTTTTGATTTTTCAAATGATAATTCCTGATTTTCATTGCTCAGTCGTATTCCTTAATGGGGCTCACGACTTTGTCTCAAAGGTCTTATTCATTCAGTGCTAGATACCACTGCACTAGCACGCCTAAATCATTAATCTGTTTCCAATGTTGTTAGGGTGTTAGAAGGTCGAGATTTATTTTGAGGAAGTCATTGTTGCCTCGAGTGAAGTTAAAACTCAAAGAAATTTCAGATAGAGACAAATTGTCCTAAACTTATCTGAGAGTGTATGATGTGCACTCTCCCCTTTTTTCTACTTGAACGGAACTGTACTTCATTTAGAAGTTTGTTTTGAGGAACTGATTATTATTAGCAACGTTTCTCAGACCAGATATTTATCGGGTCATCCAACAATTCACTATTGAAAGAAGTGTGCAACCAACGAAAAGGAATCGGTCAGATAGGGTGGCTGTTGAGGACAATGAAATAGCAGTGTTAGCTGCCGTTTTACACGATCCTCACATTAACACTCGACAAATAAATCATGAATCAGGAATTTCTCAAACGAATGTCTGTTATATATTACAATACATCGGCATAAATACCATCCTTATCATGTTTCAATGCATCAAGAACTTTCTAATGAGGATTTTCGCACCCGGGTTTCCGTTTGTTAGTGGGCACTTCAGCAAATTTAACGAGACCCTCTTTTCTTCGCCAAGGTTTAATTCTCTAAAGGTCGACTTTCACCAATCACGGTACGGTCAATTGACATAATATGCATTACTGGGCTACCGAAAACCCTTTTTGGTTGCGACAAGTTGAACGCCAGCACCCTTGGAATGTTATTGTTTGGGCGGGAATTATTGGGGATAAATTAATAGGTCCATATTTTATTGAAGGCAACTTGAATGGCGAAAAGTATGCAAACTTCTTGCGGGACCATCTTCTAGTATTACTAGAAGAACTGCCATTGGAGTTGCGACAAACAATCATATGGACAACATGATGGTTGTCCAGCCCATTATACCCAAGTTGCCCGGGGCGTATTAAACAATGTTTACCGTCAACGATGGATCGGACGAGGGGGTCCGAGGCAATGGCCTACTAGATCACCTGATCTTACGTCACTTGATTTCTTATTGTGAGTCTACTTAAAAACTGATTTTTACAGAAAAAATCCAACAACACGTGAGGACATGAAAAGACGAATAACTGAAGCTTGCCGGAACATTACGCCAAAAATACTTCTCAGTTCTGTTGGTTCATTTAGAGCGCGGATTGACAAGTGTATTGAAGTGAATGAACACATTTTCGAGCATTTGTTGAAATAGTTTCGGGAAATAAACGTTGAAATGGGAAGAATTCAATGATTCAACAGTGGGAGGCAAGTTGACCCACTCTAATTAATCGCCCCGACGGAAACAGAATACTGCTACGTCCACGTCAATGTTTCTGGGTTATGCTAAACGCAGTATGTAAAAACAAATGACAAGCCTACGAGCAATACGACTGAGCAATGAAAATCAGGAATTATCATTTGAAAAATCAAAAGTGACCTCGTGGTCACCATCTTATGTCCACTTCAGAACCTTGTAACTTTTGTCTGAAACATTTTTCGCGATATTTCGTACTTTTCGAGTAATTTTGATGTCTTAAGTTTTATGGCGCCCTCTGACGGGAAAAGAACTCATTTTCGAAAAAAGTGCTTCATGTAAAAGAATTGTAATTTTTCAAGCAGATTACGCAGCTAAATAAGTCAAATAAAGTGATCACTCCGTATGGAGATACGGAAGTCCGCATCCTAGGTGAAGCAAGTATAGTTGTACGGTTCAATGGTGAACAAAAATAGTCCCTTTTCTTGTGGTTGACGCCAAAACTGGTAAAAACATTTTTGGTCTTAATTGGTTTGAAGCATTCGGTGTAGAATTTCGTTTGAAAAGTACAGATACGGTTTTGACAGTTTTTGCAAATAATTCGCCTAGTATTGAAGATATATGCGCCAAGTTTTCATCCCTTATCAACTCCTCATTGGGCCTTTGCACGTCAGTCAAAGCACGGTTGTACTTAAAATTTAATATCAGCGTCTCCCATTTAGAATAGCTAGTACCCCTGCTGTTTATCAAAGAAGTCTGGATATGATTTTGAGTGGTCTAAATTGCGAAATTTATATGGATGATGTTATAGTTACAGGTGAAGATGAATACAAACATAAGGCTAATCTGGAAATGGTAATTATGGAAAAATATTCCGCGTCCAAAGAATTTAAAACAACTCCAAGAATTTTTTGGAAAAGTAAACCATTATAATAAATTTGTTTATAACTTCTCTTAACTTGCAGCTCCACTGAATATGTTACGTCGGAAAAATGCCACATTTATCTGAACCCAAAAGCATGGCATGGATTCCAATGCTTCAAAAAACAGATTAACACTCCTGACGTACTTTAATCCGAAACATGGAATAGTATTAGTCACAGATGCTTCCTCATATGGCGTAGGAGCCGTCATTTCGCACACCTTTTCAGATGAGACGGAGCGTCCTATTGCCTTCGCATCGAAAACTCTCAATGAACTTCAGCAAAGGTACAGCCAGATCGAAAAGGAAATTTGTCGATTGTTTATGGAGTCACAAGGTTCCATCAATATTTATATGGAAGACAATTTACTCTTCAACGAGAGGACCACATAAACCTCTCGTTCCCGGCGCACCACCATGTGGAGCTCCCATTGTTCCGATTTGAGTTGTTGTTTTTTTTTTATTGTTAAGTTGGTACATCTGTTGTTGAAAGTCCCTCTGACTATTAGCGTTATAGCTTGACATTTGCAAAAGTTACGTAGCCAAGAGTACATCTATATCTGTGTGTGTTGGCGATTTTTTATAATTTTAGAAATTGATTTAAATTTGCAACAACGAAATTGTATTAAATATTGCGTAAAAAATGGATTTAATGGTGCGCGAACGTTAGAAATGTTGGAAAAGTGTTTCGGAAAAGATTCTCTAAAGAAAACAGTCGTTTACCAGTGGCACGAGCGGTTCAAAAGTGGTCGTGAGTTAATCGAAGATGATGATCGCAGTGGCAGACCATCGACAT
Organism: Volucella inanis; assembly: GCA_907269105.1. Classification (NCBI taxonomy): domain Eukaryota; kingdom Metazoa; phylum Arthropoda; class Insecta; order Diptera; family Syrphidae; genus Volucella; species Volucella inanis. The sequence continues at coordinate 116,273,228 of OU026156.1, forward strand.
CGAAAACCGACAAAAACATTGATGAAGTAAGAGAAATGTTGGTCAATAACCGCAAATTAACCATCAGAGAGATAGCGGAGAACTTGAATATTGCCTATGGATCCGTCCAAGACGTTTTGGTTATTGATTTGGGTTTCCGTCGTGTAGCAGCAAAGTTGGTGCCAAAAGATCTCAGTTTCATGCAAAAAGAGACCGTGTTGACGTCGCAAAAGAGATGATTTGCGAGGCTGAATCCAATCCCACATTCATCAAAAGGATCATTACTGGAGACGAGACGTGGGTTTATTAGTACGACACGCAATCCAGACAACAGGCAAGTGAATGGAGTTCACCAAATGAGCCACGTCGTTTTCAGTCAAAAAAGAACGCAATGCTCACGGTTTTCATGTATTACAACGGTATAGTTAATAAAAAAAATTTTCAAGAAGGCCAGACAGTAAACAAAGAGTATTATTTGAGCGTTATGAGACGTGAAGAGACCAGAGTTGTGGGCAGAAAACAGTGCCATCATTATTCGTAATTTTTTTTTACGAAAAACGCAACAAATACCATCCAACAGCCACCGAATTCAGCTAATTTGTCTTGTAACATTTGTCAATCCCTTGGATCTAATCCACCTAAGCAGTTTAACACTTGGGCAGCACCTAAAAAGCCATGGGAGCGCATTCACGTCGATTTTGCTGGTCCATTTTGTCAAAATATGTAGTTAATTTGTGTCGACGCATTTCCATTTATTATGAGGAAAACAACTGCAACTGCGACTATTCAAACGTTAAATAAAATATTTATACTTAATGATTTACCAAAAACTATCATCAACGATAATAGACACAGCGTCCATCCTGCATCAAATCGTGAAGCTGAAAAGTTTGTACGAACTTTCGAAGCCAATTTCAAAAAAGTAATAGAAGAAGGTAAAGGTACGGATGAAGCTCTCAAGATATTTCTAAGCACGTTTAAAGCAACGCCCAACCCCTAAACTGCTAAATCACCTGCCGAATAACAATAACCGACAACCAAGAACTATTCTATTTCAAATTGCTTCAGAATTCAAAAAACAAAGATACTTAAGAAAGCAAAACAACAAATTCAAACCTCAGCAGCTGGTATTTGCCAGAAATTATGCAAGAGGTCCGACTTGGTTTGAATGAAAAATAGCTAAAAAAAACTAGGCTTTAAAATTTATATAATTTAAACAACAACAACAACAGAAAATGTAAATAATGATTCACTTAAATCTATTCCGAATTAATGTCATTATTTTTTTTTATAATTTTAACAAATGAATTTTATAGTTTACTTTGTTTTTGTATTTATCAATTTGAAAGGGGAGTTGTTATGTTATATTCATAAATATGTTATTAATGTTCAGAAAATTTCTTTACTGTAGTATAACACATTGTGCCTATTGTACAGATCACTACATATTGAAGAAAAAACGAAACCATTTGGCGAAGAAAAAAGTGCTCTTCCACCACGATAACGCACCGGCTCACACCTCCGCAGTCACCAACAGCCAAATTGGTCGAATCCGGATTTGACTCCCTATTTAAGTAGAGTAGTATTTTGCAGGACAACAAAAGTCATACTTTACGGAGGGATTAAAAAGTTACAGCACCGCTGAGAAAAGTGTATCGAGTGAAAGGGGATTATATTGAAAAATAAATTGTCAAAACCTAAAAAATATGTGTTGTCATTTCTTATCCAGGTATTCATCAAACAGCCCTCGTAGGATCATTAAATTGTAATATTACCATGTAATTAATAATTAGCTCATCATTTTAGCTTTTAGTAAAAATTATTTAAAGGTATAGGGATAAATTCCTGAGACGGTAATAGCGTCATTTGGATAATAAATCAATTATGTTATTTAGCCACCAAGTGTTAAAAAGGGCCACATTTTCTATCAACATATCTTCTGGCAGATGTCTCATCTATTTTTGAATTCAATATTCAGTCAATAACCAGCAGATTAATCAACATACAGAGTGAGCTCAGTGCAGTTGCTAAAGCAGATTTGTTAACATTTGACCGTATGCATAAAAATTAAGTATTTACTAGTAGTAAAAGGTTTAAGTAAGTACTAGTAGAAGCTTATATTTTAAGTATTTACTAGATTTGGTATGCATAAACATTAGTTTTGACTTGCTAGCAAATACTTCTAGTAAATACTGAATTCATTCAAGTAAATACTACCAGTTCATCGAACAATTGGTAGTATATACTTATTTTGTATTATTTCCCAATTGCTTTGCAAAAAAATTGTCTTGAAAACTATACCGTTAGCTCTTATCGTCATTTACTGTTTCTTTAATATTTGCTTTGTAAACGATCTCGTTGGAATGGAAAAGGAAAATTCAGTTTTCATCGAATTACCTTTAAATAAGCGTGTTGAGCGGCAATCAGAAGTTAAATATGAATGTTTGTGCTTCGATGGATATAAATAATTCTTTCTAAAAAATTTGACGAAAATGATATAAGACTGATGAGTCTGAGATTTTTCGGAAACAAATTACAGGCGTAGGCTATGAAAACCACTTTAACTTCTCCTCAAAATAAATGAATTTGAGCCAGATCTTCCCTCCACTCTCTAAGACTAATTTTTGCACTACTGTGAACATCTGTATTGTTTGGACGTATGTAGCCATTACATGCCCTGACCAAATTATGAAATTAAGATGTTTAATGTGAACACATAAAGTAAAGACTTATTTCTGTTGTGTATGCTATTATTTCGCCACTGAGAATAACATCTTGAAAGCATGTATGCGTGTACATAAGATAGAAGTGAAGAAGTCTTGCTTTGTCACGTTCTCTTAAGTTATATAAGGGATACTTTCTTCCAAGTATTAAGAGTTAAGTTGAGTAAGAATTTTGTTCTTGTTTTTTTTATAAATTTTAAAAAATTTATCCCTCTGGGGCGTATCTTCAAAATTAGAAGAAAGAAAATTCTGTGGTTGTGTACAAGTAAATGCAGTTTGTCGCCAGTGCCTTTATTATTAAAATGATAAATCGCTATTTAGGTATGACTGTTATATCACGAATAAGTTATATCAATCTAATAATATTCAAGGAAATCTACCAGATCAAAAAAAGTTTTTTTGTATTTACAGGAAGCAAACAAATTCGAAAAGATGAGGCAAGTGGAATTTATTATCATACTTTTGTGACGTTTGCCGAAATGCGAGACAAAAATCCGGACAAATATTTTGCGAGAGACTATGACTTTTACTATACAAATGGAAATTTATGTTCAAATGAGAATACCAATCAGATCTTGCACGTTTCTGGCAACCATCTAGAAAAACTTAGTAAGTTTATTTTTATTATTTTTTATGTCTTAGTACGTTGACTGCCGGCCACTCACCGTTGCGAGGAGCAGAAAAGTGGCACAGTGCCGGCCATGCACCGGTGCGCGGTCTCGCCGTCAACATTTTAATCTGTATATCTATAAAAAATCAGATTTTTGAAAGAATTAAAAGTAATATGATGCGAACAAATATATTCTTCTCTGTATTTTGAATTCACCTATAACCATAGTAGGCAAAAAAAAAAAAATCGGGTTTTTTTTTGTGCCTGGCATGTAAGTAAAATATAATCGAGTTGTATTTATGTATATATGAAAATTTGTAGCGCAATATTAGAAAGGCAGATACAGGAAAAACAAAAATAACACAGACAGTAATGAACACCCACGCTTTTTCTTTCACAAGTACTATTTACATTCACTGCTTGGTGTGCATAGATTTGAACTATTTTAAGGCCAGAACACTTAAAAAAAATTATTGAAAAAACTAACTATGGAATTTGTTACGTCGCCGTTGTATATTCTTATCAATGCGAGATTAGGATTCATTTAATTAAAGCACCCCAATTTTCACGGCAACTTGACTCATGAAAAGCTTGATGCGATAGCCTCATTTAAAAATTTATGTTACTTTATGCTAATAATGAATTCATTATTTAGAAATACTTGATGATTCGGCAATCTAGAAAGACAATATACAGAGGAAGAACAGTCTCGTGAGACTACTGCATCATACCAGTAAATTTCCCTTCTTTCTTTAAAGAAAGAAATTAAAAAAATTTCAAGGTCAAACGAAGGTCGCTTTTGATTTTTTAATGGGAACTCCTATTTTTTTTGACAGATTCGTAATCTGCGTGAAAAATTACAATTCTTTTATATGAAACACTTTTTTCAAAAATGCGTTCTTTTCCCGTCAGAGGGCGCCTTAAAACTTAAGATATCAAAATTACTCGAAAAGTACGAAATATCGCGAAAAATGTTTCAGGCAAAAGTCACAAGGTTCTGAAGAGGACATGAGATGGTGACCATGAGTCACCATGAGTCATGGCCATTTTCAAGGCCAAACGATGGTCATTTTTGATTTTTCAAATGATAATTCCTGATTTTCATTGCTCAGTCGTATTCCTCAATGGTGCACAAGACTTTGTCTCAAAGGTCTTATTCATTCAGTGCTAGATACCACTGCACTGGCACGCCTAAATCAATAATCGGTTTCCAACGTTGTTAGGGTGTTAGAAGGTCGAGATTTGTTTTGAGGTAGTCATTATTGCCTCAAGTGAAGTTAAAACTCAAAGAAATTTCAGATAAAGACAAATTATCCTAAACTTATCTGAGTGTGTATGATGTGCACTCTGCCTTTTTTTTCTGCTTGAACGGAACTGTGCCTCGTTTAGAAGTTCGATATTTGTTTTGAGGAAATGATTATTATTAGTAACGTTTTCTAGATTAATAATGCAGGCTATTTTAATTCAAGAGAAAATTGAAATGATATTGATTTATGGAGAAAGTGGAAGGAACATCGATGGTGCTGTTGCTATTTACGGCCAACGTTTCTTAAACCAGATACGATTGCGCGCTTCCTTTTATCGGGTCACCCAACAATTCACTGGTGAAGGAAGTGTGCAACCAAATAAAAGGAATTGGTCAGATCCTCACATAAGCACTCGCCAAATAAAACGTGAATCAGGAATTTCTCAAACGACTGTCTGTAAGATATTACATCGGCATAAATACCATCCTTATCATGTTTCAATGTACCAAGAACTTTCTAGTGAGAATTTTCGCAACCGGGTTTCCTTTTGTCAACGGGAACATCAGCAAATTGAACGAGACCCCCTTTTATTCGCCAAGGTGTTATGAGTCGACTTTCACCAATCACAGTACGGTCAATCGACATAATATGCATTACTGGGCTACCGAAAACCCTTTTTGGTTGCTACAAGTTGAGCACCAGTACCCTTGGAATGTTAATGTTTGGGCGGGAATTATTGGGGATAAATTAATAGGTCCATATTTTTTGGCAGGCAACTTGAATTTCGAAAAGTATGCAAACTTCTTGCGGGACCATCTTCCAGTATTACTAGAAGAACTGCCATTGGAGTTGCGACAAACAATGTGGTTTCAACATGATGGTTGTCCAGCCCATTATTCCCAAGTAGCCCGGGGCGTATTAAACAATATTTACCATCAACGATGGATTGGACGATGGAGTCCGAGGCAATGGCCTGCTAGATCACCTGATCTTAAGACACTTGATTTCTTCTTGTGGGGCTACTTAAAAAGTGAAGTTTACAGAAAAAAGCCAACAACACGTGAGGACATGAAAAGACGAATAACTGAAGCTTGCCGGAAGACTACGCCAGAAATACTTCTCAGTTCTGTTGGTTCATTTAGAGCGCGTATAGTCCCCTTCAGAACCTCGTGAGTTTTGTCTAAAACATTTTTCGAGATATTTCTTACTTTTCGAGTAATTTTGATGTCTTACAGATTACGAATCTGTCAAAAAATAGGAGTTCCCATTGAAAAATCAAAAGTGACCTTCGTTTGACCTTGAAATGGGTCTCAAGGTCAAACTCGTGGTCACCATCTTATGTCCCCTTCAGAACCTTGTGACTTTTGTCTGAAATATTTTTCGCGATATCGCGTATTTTTCGAGTAATTTGGATGTCTCAAGTTAAAAAACTCACCCTGTATAATACCACGCGCGCACCAAGGAAATATGAATACGCTTTTACTAGCTTTTCTTCAGTGGGTCTTAGTACGTGCTAGTCGTTAGTTCGTTACATTAAGCCCAGCCAACAACCACACCAACATCAGTGTTATGCCTTCATGTCAGAGTTGATGCCGGCGGGATTTTCATATAATTACATACAAATTCTATGAAAAGACTTTTTCAGAGAATTGCCTTGCACGGGATTCGAACCCGTGACCCTCTGCTTGTGAAGTCTGTGCATATACCACTACACCACGGCCGTAAAGACAACAACAATTTCTTATGAAGCATCTTACGCCGTAAAAGCGAAATGATTTTCAGAGTGCAAGGAATTGATCTAGGGTACGTAGATACCCGCCGCACGATATATATGTGACAATATTTTCGCCTAATTGATACTGTATTCAACAGACGAATTGGCCAGATAGCAAATATTTTTTTTATCATTTGCTATCATAGTGCAAAGTTATGTGCCTGCAAAATATTGTTCCTGTTCATCTATTATTGCAATCCTCTGAGTAGTTTGAACAGAATACAAAATACAAGTCGAAAAGTAGTGTCCCTAATTGATGATCAAGCGGCATTGCGTCGCACCGAGAGTATGATTTTACACAAAATCTTATGCCTATGCTTCCTCTAAGTAACCATTATTTAAAAATAGATATACATATACTTATATACATGTATGTAAATACTTAAAATTATATATATATACTTCCATAATGCTATTTAACTTAATATGATTATTCACCACGTCTACATATATATTGTATTATTTCTTCCGATTTATATTTACAGTCTTGTCCCGATTTAGTGCCAAAACTGAAGTTCGAAACGTTGAAAAGATTGCCGAATTTGACTTTATAGACGGCAGCAATGAAAACTCAGAAATTTTCGAAGTACAATTTAGCGAGTCTGATAACAACTTATTTTACTCCAGGCAGAAGTTCTCCATTGCTTTACATCAGTACACGGACGATAAGATCGTTACAGTTAAAATGATGATTTTCAGAGTGCAAGGAATTGATCTAGGGTACGTAGATACCCGCCGCACGATATATATGTGACAATATTTTCGCCTAATTGATACTGTATTCAACAGACGAATTGGCCAGATAGCAAATATTTTTTTTATCATTTGCTATCATAGTGCAAAGTTATGTGCCTGCAAAATATTGTTCCTGTTCATCTATTATTGCAATCCTCTGAGTAGTTTGAACAGAATACAAAATACAAGTCGAAAAGTAGTGTCCCTAATTGATGATCAAGCGGCATTGCGTCGCACCGAGAGTATGATTTTACACAAAATCTTATGCCTATGCTTCCTCTAAGTAACCATTATTTAAAAATAGATATACATATACTTATATACATGTATGTAAATACTTAAAATTATATATATATACTTCCATAATGCTATTTAACTTAATATGATTATTCACCACGTCTACATATATATTGTATTATTTCTTCCGATTTATATTTACAGTCTTGTCCCGATTTAGTGCCAAAACTGAAGTTCGAAACGTTGAAAAGATTGCCGAATTTGACTTTATAGACGGCAGCAATGAAAACTCAGAAATTTTCGAAGTACAATTTAGCGAGTCTGATAACAACTTATTTTACTCCAGGCAGAAGTTCTCCATTGCTTTACATCAGTACACGGACGATAAGATCGTTACAGTTAAAAATTTCAAAAGTAGAGAAGTTCCATTTATTAGTTTTGCGCAAAACAAATTCAATAAAAATCACCTAAGTGTCTCAAACCTCCAACATCAATTAAGAATTTATGATCTAGAAAGTGACAAAGCGTTACAAAAGTTTCAATTAGTACCCAAAGACGAAATTAAACCCGCATTAACATGGAATATAGTTAGATCTTGGACCAGTCAAGTTTACATATATGTTTCATGCAAAAAAATAAACATAATCGATACAAGGGCTCCGCAAAGAGAATGGCAAAGTAACTATTGCGGCTATACAGAGGATAATTATTGTTCCAATTTCTGTAGTTTTTCTTTGAGTGGTTTTGATAATTTATTCTATGTTGCATCAAATCATAAACTATACTGCGTCGATAAACGCTCCATCGGTAAAAATATAGAGAGCAAAAGCACAGCAGTAGCACGATGGACACACCAAATGAGCAGTTTTCCTCTTATGTTGGCTACAAGTCGTAATAAGGATTGTGAGTATATAGCATTGCAAAGTCCGCTTAGTTCCGATTTAAGAATCTGTGAGAATTTACAATATTATGCAGAGTATGAATTAACAACAGAGCCACTTACTGAATTCCCTTTAAAGTATATTTATAAAGCCCCGTGTCTACCATATATGCCTATGAGCTTAGAAAATGTTTTCGAAGAAGCTCGGAAGCTCGGAAAGTGCATCAAGCCTAGTACTGGAATAAGCAATAGAATTAAATCCTGCTGCACTGGGCTTAGTTTTGTAGGTCATAGTTCAAATCCATATATCTTTACGGCAACTAGTCGGGGAGATATTTTTGCGAGGCATATGTATAGACCAAACATTAAAGGTTTGAACGTCGATCAAATTTCTGCTGCTGATGCTATGTGTCGATATGAAGAAAATATCTTCCGTGCTGTACGAAAACCTCCACTTCACGTAACTGATATCTGTGATCTCTCCGGCATTAGTAAAGTCTTCCGATGTGCGGAACTAAGCGATATAAGGTCGTTCGATGACGATTTAGGAATTCTAAGTAAGCGGAGGCATATGGGGCGGTGGCAAAAATCTGTACAAAGTCTTTTTAAATACAAAGATGCCTTGGCCGCTGATTTGCTCTCTGTATGGGATGTTGAAGAAGAAGATGACAAAGACTTTAATTTAGAAGCATTGACTAAAAATACAGAAAACGATTCGAATAGTGTGGTAACAGGTTGGTTGACCAATGCACATGATGTTCCGCATAGCACTATGCTTAGCATGGCTTCAATACCTTCGGATGTTTTCATGCTTTCTAATGCTGGTTTGGAAACTTTATTAGAAGAAACAATGAAAAATGAATCACAAGATGAGCAACATGAATTATTAGCTACATCCAAACTTAAGGTGGCAAAGAAAAAATCTCGTTATGTTAAAGGATTTTAATCACCTTAAATTATTTTATCTACGGATCAGTTCTTTTTTTCTAAGAAGAGACATCTGGCAACTTAATTAATAAGCGATAATAAGAATTTGTTTACAATCTTGTTAAATAATATACACAAAATATAATATTCATGTTATTTTGTATTAAAATAGTTTTTAATTGTTTTCATTGATTTTATTTTATTGTTTTTTTTTTTTTAGAGACGGTTGCATTTAAAATTACAATTATTGTCTGTTTCTAAAGTGTGATTCTCTAGATGTTAAGTCTATTTAATAAGACGTTTGCAATATTATGAATATTTTAAAAATAATTTAGAATTTAGTTAAAGGCTCTTTTCGGAAATGTGCTGAATGAAAAATCACATTTTAAGAAGTTTGAACATAATTAGTGCTGATTCCTAACCAAGCAGCGCTTCGTTGTTATATTCAACTATATATTTTATTTTTATGGCAACAGATTTTCTCTCCATTTTCTTACTTAATACTATTAAATGAGGGGATTACTATTTCAATGATCCAATGCATTGAGATCTGTCTGGAAATCCACGCAGATGCTGATTATATCTTTATAAAACCAATTCGGCTATGCAAGGCTGTTGGTTTTTATATCATGCAAGATTTTCTATTGAAGCAACTCATTGACGAGTCTGGAACGAGACCTCTTCGCCGATGACATTACAGGCGTTAGAAAAACACGGTTAACGAATCAGTGGTACTGAGACCGAATATATTCATTGCCGTTTTTCTGAACCTGAATATCCAAATCCTGACATCTTCATTGTTGGAAAAAATATTAAGTGTCAACGGAAAACAGATGAAAATTAAATTTTTACACAATTTAATTGTAATTGTTTGTTTACTTGTATTCAGTTTTATAAGTGCAATGTCATTATTTAAGAATAAATATATGGAATATATAAAAAGCAACTAATTTTTTTTACATTAAAATTTGTGTTTTAAGGTTAGAAGACAAAATCTAAATTATAGCAAATTAAAGATGTCTATACAAAACTCTTTTTTAAATTAGTACTTGGTTGCATGCCCTTCAGCTTTTAATATGGTCTGATAACGCCTCGGCAAGGATTCCACAAAATTGGAAAAAAATAAGAAATGGCGCTTTTGCACGGGTATTCCTTCCCAAGCATACATAATGCGGCCTTAAAAAAAAAAAATTTTTTTTTGAGCTTACTTTTTCTTGACATCAGACCACAAGCTCGGTTAGATTTAGATTTAGACTACTGAGCTTTCCAATCGAAAACTGAGATATTTTTCGCTTGAAACCAGGCTTTAGATTTTTTCGAAGTGTTGTTGGGGTCAGGTAAAACAGAGCTATATGATTATACTTCCTCCACGCAATTGATATACTGGGGTTGAATTCGTTACTAGGAAGTCTTTTTACATAGTGCCTACTATCCAAGCCAAACAGATGTTTTTTCCTTAGAGCGGAGCTTCTGGATAAAATGTGTCCTACAGTGCCTTCCACGAAACATTTTTGAAAAAAATCTTAACAATGAATACGTAAAATTTTCAGAATCATAAAAAAATAAGAAAAAAAAACTAGCAATTAATTCCATTTTAAGAAGTTATTCTTAAAATATGCCATATCTATGGCAAGTGCGACATAAAATCGCCCGACCTCACTTATGATAACTGTTAACCAATAATTTAATCATAAATAAATAATCATATGTTAAGGTCGCTGTAGGTAGCTAAATGACAGGTAGTGTAAGTAGTGTAAATGACATTTTAAGCTGACGATTAACTCACATTCATTATTTTTTCCACCGCTAATGCGCGAATAATTTAAATGCTTCTATTAAGAAAAGGTGACTGCGATGATGATAATGCACATAAAGCTATCTTAATCATCGCCAAAAATCCCGTGTTTTACGATAGAAAAATACCACTTAACATTGAAGATTTTTTATACATACATGACAATATACGAAAAGTATAAAGAACAAATAATAGCAAGTTCCCACCGACTTTCGAAGAAGAAGCCAATCGAAAAACAATTGGTTTATTCAAATTCAAAAATATCAGCAAATTCTTGATCACACTAATGAAAGGATTCAAAATAGAGCGGTACGAAAGCCTAGCCAAACACACAAGCAGCGCAGCTGTATGTATATATGTGCTATATGTATGTATTATGTGGGAGAAATATGTACAAAACGTTAGATATAATTTAAGTTAAATACGATTATAAGAAGCGAACTAATTGATAAATAAATTTTTTACGAGAATGTAATTTAGTTCTTCTTGCATGAAGAACAGTAGCTTTTCAGGCTTCTCAATCTTGACCACTCAGTTTCCAGTTTGTCACATCGAGATTCTGTCTTTTTTCAACATCTACATTTCGCCATTCTATATTATTTTATTTTATTTGTTTATTGATTAACTATTTTTAAAAACTTCCAATATAATAAAATATAATATTGATATAGAGCTATTATACAAAATATCCACCTGCAAGGTGACTTAGATAAGATTCGTAACCTTCAGAAATGAAAAAAGAAAACATTTGGTTTAGGACGGCTTTGTTTGGGATGTCTACGGATTAAAGAAATAATTGGCAAATCGTTTTGATGGTGAATCATCATGGGCAATAGGTTACCGAAATGTAGTCAGCCATGAGGCATAAATAAATTAACACTAATGTTTGTTTATTTATGAGGGTTAGATAATATTTCAGCAAATATATAAACAGCATCAAAAAAAAAAATAAATAAATAAATAAAAAAAAAAATAAATAAATAAATAAAGTGTTGTCATTGGAAAAGACATCTGACAGTTGACAGTTAAGGATTATTAAAACGGAGCTTTATATGAAAGAACAAAGCATTTTCATTTTTAAGCAATGTTTGAAAAATAATGAAAGTTCACAATCTTCGTATAAAATCTGGTCAGAATAGTAATTTAACGACATCAACTGTGAAGATTAATTTAAAAATTCAGTGAGACTGGATCACAAAGTGATCTTGATGCTGTGGTTGTCATTTAAAAATCGTTCAATACAAAACATCGAAGTAGTTCGTGAGAGTGTTGCTGAGAGCCTAGAAATATCAATTTGGCACCGTTGTCAAGAATTGGGGAAAGATTTGCATCTTCATGCATGCAAAGTGCAAATGACTCAATAACTAAATCCTACTGACCACGCATAGCGGTATTTTGTTGAATGGATTATGGACCAAGTGGATGCTGATTTTTTAAACATAATCATATTGTATGTATAAGGCTTATTTCCATCCTGATGGCTTTGTTAATCGTTAAAATTATCGAATTTGGGGCTCAGTAAATCCACGAGTGAAATGTATTCACAACGTATTATGCTTTGGCACGCATCTTGGGCCGGAGGCATCATTAGACCATTTTGTGCGGCTGGTCAGGCAATAACAGTTAATGGTGCTCGCTACGGCGACATGATAAGCAAGTTTTTTGTGCCTATATTGTAAGATCAAGCGATTTGACGCCGCACAGTGGCTCATTTAGGCAAAACTGATGCATAATTCAATTTTCGAGTGGGTCTATGTATAATGCACAATCTTTAAATTCACTTTATTAACAAATATTTGGAGCTCTGGAAATCGGAAAAATTATTTCTTCCCGATCAATAGTTTTGCTAGTAGAGCTAGTCAAAGTTGAGTAATTTTTAGGGCCACCTAAAAATGGATGTTTTTATTTTTTGTTTAAAGGTTTGAGTGTAAAAGCTATGCGAAGGGTTTCACAAAATCATTTCTTTTTTATTTTTTTAAAACTATTTAATATAATATTTTTTGAAATACTATGTCCTTCGGACTTTTCAGACTTTTTAGGTTGAGTTTTTTTTTTAACAAAGTCGAAAAGGGTCCGAACTATACTTAACAGAATTTTAATTCCTATATATTTGTAAATATATGTGGTATTTAAAAACTAAGGTGCTTCAACTTGCATCCCTTTGTGCTAGAAAAATTTATTTTGAAGAGCTCAGCCAAAATTTTTTTTTTCTCTCTATCTCATTGGAGAAGTACAGCGCTGTGCAAAATTATAAACTCAAACCAAATCTTTATTTTTCTTGTATGACTAATAAATATTTATTATTGGGGTTTCTTCTCAAAATATTGCCATACGATTACGATTTGCCGGAAAGAAAGAATTACACCATTAAAGCAAACGTACTCATATTTATCTATTAGAAAATATAAGCTAAAAAGTAAAAATGGACGTTTCGTATAAAAATTTGTTAGAAATTTTTGTTAATGTCTCGAATAAAAAAGTTCATATGTGCCGTAATAAGTAATATTCTGAAAAACAACTCACAACAAGCCTTCATTTCAGCTCCATTTATGTAAAACTGTTAATGTAAATTTAAGCAAAAAATTTCTTATGTGCCAACAATGCCTTATAGGCCATTTAATCGATATGCTATTTCACACATAACGCTACACTGTGTACTTAATAAATCAATAGAGAATTTAAAATTTTTAATTGAAACCCTGTGTTTTCTATCGAAATTACTTCTGGTGTGAATTTGGGACACCTTAAATACTGCTCTAGCTAGAGGCAACGATGATTTTGGCTTATGGAAGACACTGTTTTATGCATACATATTGTTCAGGTATACTACAATACAATATATTAAAGCAGTTGTATTGTTACCAAGCCAATGTATTGTAATATAAAGTGTTTTTTTTTTTTTTTAATTAATAATGTATATACTCCAATGGCTTAAAATGCATGATCGTCACATGCGCAGAGAGAGTAAGATAATCAAAATGCATTGCTGTGCATTTATTTGAAGTTGTAAAGTTCCTTTTTTTTTAAATTTTAATTTTTGTGAGAGCAAACTTAAGAGACCAGTGTAGTAGACTCGACAACTGTTTTGAATTGCACGATTTCTGTATTTTATGGCATCGTTACTAGATCTTTATCATATAAAAAAGGAAATACTCAAAATCGGGAAAATTATCGTGGGATAAGCTTTCTCAATGTTTCATACAAAATATTAACTTCAATTCTGCAACAGCGACTCAATAATTGGATTAAACAAAAAGGCTTATTAAAAGAATTCCAAGACGGCTTCAGGCCGCTAAAGAGCAGTGGAGAATCCTTTCTTCAAAACGGGAAAAACTTTACAGCTTCATTATCGACTTCAAAGTGGCATTCGATGCGGTGGATAGACGTGCGCTTATTTATAAGCTACAGGGACATGAGATGTCTCCAAAGTTTGGAAAAGTCTTACAAAATCTGTACAAGGAAACTATACCCGCAGTTTGGAATGGAAAAGAAATATCAGAATAGTTTCAAACAGAATCTGACGTTCGACGGGGGTGTGCACTGAGCCCTCTGATATTCGCACTTTTCATAGCGGATCTAACGGATTGCATTAGTGGTGGTGTAGAGTTTGCGGGGACTACTTTCAAGACTCTCCTTTACGCTGACGACATAGTGATGCTATCTCACTCACCTCATCAATCGCTCCAATTAATGATCAACCAACTGTATAGGTTCTGTACTATTTGGAATCCTAAAGTTAACCTCAAAAAATCAAAGATAGTGATCTTCAGAAACGGTGGTGGAAGAAATAGCATAACTGAAAGATGGTTCTGTAATATAATCCATATTGAAGTCGTGAACGAATTTATACTCTGTCCAACATAAATGGACAGTACAGGGAAGTTAGGGATGTTTGTCTCTCATTCGCACTCTTTTGTTTTCCGTAAGGTGCTATTCCAACAAAAGCTCCTACAGGGTTTTCGTAGTAAGCATTTCAAATTAACAAAAATCCGAATGAATAGTATGTAGGGTTACCGTCCTTTTTAGATTGAAATTTTCATTTACATAATTTGTTTTATTTATAAAGAATAAAACAAATTTATCTTTTTCCAAACCACCAAGAGATAAGATAAAATAACATAACATAGATAACATCAAAAAACTAACCGCGCGCTACGAAAATTTACGCAAATAAACTTTTTCCTTAAAGAAAACAGCTTACAACTATGTAACTGCATTTTAACATATTTTCCACCCATTAAAAGGAATGCAGAAGATCAAAACAAGATCTTCATGAGAACACTCATCATTAGGAACTTTTTTCAAAACTCTAAAACCAAGAGCTCCTCAACAGAAACCCAATGAAAAAACTTGCCAAACGGAGACTGGTAACTCTGAATGCACATCAATTTAATAGGGATTGAGTAGCCGCAGCCACAGACAATCAGTGCACACTCAGATGTGCACTGAATAAAACGTATTAGGTTTATGTCAGATGCAATTGGAAATTCACTGTGTGTGGTGCAAAAATATGATACACACTGATTTTGAAAAAACTTCCTTAAGACGTGTACTGCCAGTTTATGTTGGACAGAGTATAGATACCTAGGAGTGTGCCTTACAAAAAACTTAGGTATGGAAAAGCAACTGAGTGAGAAACTTGTTGCCAACAGAAGTATGGCGCATAGCTGTAAGTTCCGTGTTTTTGATGCAGCTGCGAAATCAATTAGATTCTATGCGTCACACGTATGGGGATACAAACAATATAAAAGTGTAGAAAAGCTGTTGAGGTTCTTTATTAAAAGGATATTCCATCTGCCTTCGAACACACCAAACTACGACGTAATGTTAGAAACAGAATGGAACGAGCTCTTGCAATTGTGTTGTATGCAGCTGGTCTTGCATATTGAAAATCTCAATGAATAAAGAGCTAAACGGTATAAGTTAATTGCTATGGTTGATGTAAAGCTTCGAGAGAAGTTTATCGAAGAAGCCACCAGCTCTGTCCATAGAGTAGTTTACAGACGGCTTTGTCATAATCTGGGCCTAAGAAACTACTTCAAAAATGAGAACAGTGTGGAGCATATCTCGATGATGGTGAGACTTCGTGCCGAGCTCCTACAATTGAATTATATATCACATAGAGAAGATCTTCCCAACTTATGTATGCAGTCTGTGTAACCGGGGGGAAAGAGAAGATGTATTTCATTTTCTAGGAAAATGCCCGGTCCTAGTAGAAACAAGGTGCTCCTTCTTCAACTGCAATTATGTTATTTAACTGACACGGATATGGTATTGTATTTTTTTATGTACTGCAAAGAAGCGCAAGCTTACCGAAACAGAACTCTCAGCGAAAACTTCTGAATTCAAAAAAAATAAGAAAGATTAGTGTTAGATACTGATGTTTAAGAAACATAGACACAATGAATGTATTTATATATTATTTTAATAGTCAATCTGGCAGACGGCTATACTTGATTTTTGCTATTGTATATACATTATTTGATTAGGAAAATAAATAAATAAAATATTAAGCAATTAAATTTATATTATAAAAAAAGTGTGGGAGAGAGCGGAGGGTGGTAACTATTTAGTTTAGAAAAAATGTGGTTGTTTTGGTTGCGATTATCGTTATCAGTGGTTAAGACAAGATTTACTTTTGGCGGATGAAGTTGGTGACTCCATTTGATTTATATATACCAGAATGGGCAAAACCGTTGATGAAGAGCTCTTGATGCGCTGTGATGCGAATTTTTTAACACAAAATTTAATACAAAAATTAAATAACAATGCGCAAGTGGAAAGTGGAAAAACTTACGCGCAAATAGCGGCGCGAGTTAATATGACTAACTGTATATCACTGGATCCTGCCTCAAATGTGTTATCAGTAATTCTCGAGAGACTAGAAGAACAGACTAAAATAAATAAGATAATAGTCGAACGGCTTCTTAAGTTTGAAGCCAATTTCTGTAACTAATTATGGCAATATACTTGCGTGGAATGCCAACGGGCTACAGAAAAGGCTTGATGAACTAAATATTTTCATGCAGGAAAAAGTAATTGACATATGTTTAATTTCCGAAACTCACCTGGCAACAGAATCGCGCGTGGAACTAAAAGGTTACCGCGACTACCACGCTCATCATCCATCGGGAAACGCAAGAGGCGGGTCATCTCTACTCATAAGAGACTGCATTGAACATACTTTGGAAGCAATAATTGAACTTAACAAATTTCAAATGACCGTGGTGCGCGCTAAAAACAAAAATTAATCTTTTACTATATCCTCAATCTATTGCCAATCGCGCTGCAAAATAGAAAAACAAGAATTTATTGACCTATTCAACTCTCTTGGACCAATCTTCATTATTGGTGGCGACTTTAACGCGAAGCACACCTTTTGGGGCTCAAGATGTATCTCTCAAAAAGGCAAAACTCTTTACAGAGCTGGTATGGAATGTGGTTGCTATTTTTCTCAACAGGTAAGCCGACATATTGGCCCTCGGATGTCGCCAAAACACCCGATTTAATAGACTTTTTTATCGGAAAAGGAATAAACACTAGTTACGTCAAAGTTGAAGAGGGCTTCGACTTTCCTCCGATCATTCTCCAGTTATCCTGGAGATCATCAATTTGGCTTTAGAAGCCAACACTCTACAGTTGACCAAGTGCATCGAATAACCGATGCATGGCATGAAGGCCTAAAATATAAACTCCGACAAGCCCTACCCCAGCAATTGTCTTGTATTTTTGCTTCATATCTGGAAGACCGACTCTTCCGTGTGAGACACGGAAACGAATATTCCACTTTTAAGACAATAAAGGCGGGGGTGCCGCAAGGAAGTGTACTTGGCCCTCTGTTATATTTGCTTTTTACCCGTGATATACCGAAAACGGACGACACTGTCCTAGCCACATTTGCTGATGACACTGCTATTTTGGCAACGGCTAAAACAGTCGAAGAAGCAACTGCCAAGTTGCAACGTGCCCTTACACGGATTAACAATTGGACAAAGACTTGACGAATTGCGTTTAATGAAAACAAGTCTGTCCACGTGAACTTCACTCTCAAGAAAATTGAGAATCCACCGGTGTTTATCAACGCAGTACGAATTCCTTACGCGAACGAGGCCAAATATCTCGGTATGACACTCGACGCCAAATGGAGAGCACACGTCAAGAAAAAACTTGAAGAGCTTGAAATCAAATATAGAGATATTTACTGGCTTATTGGAAAGTATTCCAAGCTTAGCTTAGAGAACAAACTGCTGTTATAGAAGCAAGTGCTAAAACCGATCTGGACATATGGTGTACCACTTTGGGGTTGTACTAAAAATAGTAACATTAATGTATTACAGACATTCCAAAACAAAGTTCTTCGGGGTATTGTTAATGCGCCGTGGTACATTAGAAACGATGATATCCACAGAGACTTAGGATTCGAAAACATTCAGAACGTAGTTAAAATGTTTGCGCGAAAACATAATAATCGATTACAAGGTCATACGAATATTTCTGTTCAACAGATCCTCGACGAGACAAATTTATTGCGCCGTCTGAAAAGGACTAAGCATCTCGATCAAGCGCGGTGGATAGCAGCGCATAATTTTTCTAAAGTACACAAGAATTTTCAATGGAAATCGCCTGCAGGATATCTTCTAAAAACAAAATAAAATGCGATAGAAGAACTGCTTGTTGAGTGTGAACTCAGTCGTGGTTTGTATAAGGGAGGTGTTTTTTAGTGAGTAAGAATATCACACTACTATAGGCTCCGGGCCTATAGTGGTCTATGAAGATTTCTCACCTTAACATGAAAAAAAAAAAAAAAAAAAAAAAAAATTAAGAAAATTGTGCGAAATTCACAAGCCAATATCAAAAGCACAATTTAACAAAAATCTTGCGTAGGCTGATTGCATTGATATCATTGGCACGATGTGGAAATATATTACTGCTGCGTTTACAAGTATTGAAACAGGAGCTGCAAAAATAGGATTAGCTGTAAATGAGGGCATAACCATGTATGTATGTATATATGTACATATGTCGTCGACTAGAAGTAATGCACAATATCGTTGAATCAAACCGAAAGTCACAGTAAAAAGCTATAACTTTTAGGTAGTTAGGGATTTTGTCTACCTCGCAATGGTAACACTTGCAAAAAGCTGTTTAAGATAAACTAAGATGACTCTATATAAGACCCTCAACATCCTAGTTCTTCTCTATTGTACAAAAAGATGCTTTGTATCCCGTTTGCATCGACAGGCCTTGAAGAAGGAGATTAACAGCGAACTTCGGGAACTAAACAACGACAGAAAAATGGGCACCAGTTACCTACGATACCTAGGATATGTAGGGCGAATTGATATTAATGCTTTGGGCCGAAGAATATTCGTTTTCCCTCCGCGAAAGGTGGGCCTCGTCTTCAGTGGAGCGTTTTAGTTTGCCAAAACCGCGCTTAATGGAGAAACTTATTTGTTAATCCACACAGATTATAGCCCCATCTAAGTTATATCTGTTCCAATGTTCCAATCACTATTCTGAATGCCGTCGTCGTAAAATTATCTTACTGATTTTTATTTAATTTCTGCTCCCGCGAGAAAAAAATTAAAAAATGAAAAACGAAATTGAGAGATTAATTCATTTCCCCACCCTGCCAATTTTTACGAGTTTCTACACGAGATTTTGCTTTGGACAAGAATTGTAAACAACGTCAAACCAATTCAATTTTAAAAGAAATGTCAAAAGTTTAAATTTGTGTAAATTGCGACAATTTTATGCAAATTAACTCAAAAGATAACTTGGGCATGATCAAAGAAAAAAAAGCTGCATATCGAAGCGAATTGTTCAATAAAATCGTATTAATAACCAACCTAAAAATCTTTAACTTGCTTTTTATATTATTTTTTGTTTTATTTTGACACTTTTGACGTTTGAAATACATTTTACAAAAACGCGTTCTTACTCCTGAAGCTTAAGTAAAAAATTCTCTTTTACAAGAGGGAACAGGCCCTATGTTCACGAGACTTTGTTAAACTTTATAGCATTTTATTATGCAATGCTTATTTAGGATCAATGACTACCTTGACCTTTAAATTTAACATTTTATCGTTGTATTTTTTCCATTCCATAAGAGCCTAAACAGTGAAATAAAAATTGGTTATGTCTACAACCGTACCAAGCAACTCTTGCTATGATTTAGGTCTCATAAATAAATGGTTAATTTTCATTTTTTTTCTCCTCCATATTTCAATTTGTTTGTATTCCGTTTATTCAAATATGACAACTGCTAACTAGTCAACTAAAGGATCCATCAGCACGTTCTACGCAAGTGTACTAAAGTTTTATCGATTTATTGTCCGCAAGGACATTTAGTACATTAATGCATGCTGCACACAATTACCTTTGAGCTCGTAAGACGTCACACTTCATTCATCAGTTTTCCCACCGAGTGTTGCTATTCGAAAAGGAATAAAATGCCAAAGCAATTTTTTCTAAATAACTAAAATGACAGATATTCCCAATTAATTTAAAGTGGTCTTAGTTCAAAGTCTTTATTTTATTTTCTTTTGTGTTTTTGGAGGAGTGTTAATTGTTATTGTGTGATTTAAAGTAATTTTTTTTTTATTTTTGACTTTAAAAGTATATATTCTTATTCAATGGGAAAAATAAAGCTTCTACTCTATCACTTCCACTAGAACACCCTTAAATTAGTAGGTTTGGTAAACACTTTTGTGTCCAAGTGCCCTGCTTTGTTTAAGCTTCTAATTCGGTTGCGTAACACTTCTCGTGTAAATTAAATTTCTGTTAGTTTTTCCAAACGTATATTTAACTCCTTGTAATTTGTTTTCTTCTTATATATACTTAATTACTATTATTAATGTTTTTTTTTTTTTAGTTTTGGCCATTAAGTGTTTATACGGTGCATACATAGGATATATGCATGTGTATACAGTTTTTATTTTCAAAATTATTCCTATAAAGTGAATATTTCCTTAAAAAATAATACGACAGTATCACATAAAGGTCAACAAGTGACACTCTTGATTTAATTGTCCAGAGTTTGAGAAGATACTAACTTAGGATGGGGTGTAAAATTATGTAAGTGTTTTTTTTTTTTTTTTTTTTTGTTCACACACTTATAGAAAAATTATAGAAAGTAGTTTAATGCCAATTATAAAAATTTCATCAAACTTCCTTAAGTTGTGTATCCCCAAAGTTATCGTAGACATTTGTGGAATATAATCTTAAGTAGGGATATTTCGCTTAAGGAATTTAAGTGTTGTATACACTTTCAAATACATACAATACTTATGCATGATAACACAAATTAACTTTTGATAAATTGACAGGTGATTGCATGTAATAATTGGATGATTTTCAACAATTCTTGAAAAAATTAATGTTTGATTTACAACAATTAAGTTGAATAAATTTTTGAGATATGTATATGAATGTTCTTGCGCTCTCGACAAGTATATATGTTTTAGTGATAGTGAATATGGTATATGCACGCTATCATTTGAAATTCGGATGGTCCATAGAAAGCGCGAAGAGGAATTATTTTTTGTTGTTGATTCTGGTCAACGACGACTTTTGAAAATCAAAGTAATTACATTAGTAATTAATAGTATAAATAGCACATTTGTTTTTTGGCTTTTTGTTTTTGTTTTTTTGTATGTTATGATACATCAGACAATATAAGGATTGACAAGTATGCTGACATTCATACTATATAAAACCACATCTCTTCTAAGAAGTTTGAACATTAAAATTTAGTATAAATTTATTTAATGCTAGTGGTTTGCATTAACGTTTTGCATACAACTTTTAAGGTTTGTGCGGTAAGTTGTAATGCAAAGATTGATTATTCATATCTTCATATGAATTTATGCCGTCCATATTTTTTTAAAATTTATTGACAAGAGCAAACTTTCTGATTTTTTTTCATTAAGAAAATTTTTCAAAATCGTCATCACCATTTCGGCAGGCAATGGCAATTGATAGTACAGGGAAGTTAGGGATGTTTGTCTCTCATTTGCACTCTTTTGTTTTCCGTAAGGTGCTATTCCAACAAAAGCTCCTACAGGGTTTTCGTAGTAAGCATTTCAAATTAACAAAAATCTGAATGAATATTATGTAGGGTTACCGTCCTTTTTAGATTGAAATTTTCATTTACATAATTTGTTTTATTTATAAAGAATAAAACAAATTTATCTTTTTCCAAACCACCAAGAAATAAGATAAAAGGCGCGTTTTCAAAGGGTATACCTTTTAAAAATACAATTAACATAAAAACAATTAACTTCACAATAATATCATAATCCAAATTTAGAAAAATACACGTAACATCAAAAAACTAACCGCGCGCTATGAAAACTTACGCAAATAAACTTTTTCCTTAAAGAAAATAGCTTACAACTATATAACTGCATTTTAACATATTTTCCACCCATTAAAAGGAATGCAGAAGATCAAAACAAGATCTTCATGAGAACACTCATCAAATTTTTCAAAATCGTCATCACTATTTCGGCAGGCAATGGCAAACCTCCAAAAGTCAAATTCTGCCTACGAAAAAGCTTCTCAGGAGAGCCGTTCAGAACTGGCAATAAAGAGTATGCCCTGCTCAGAAGTGTAAAATTCACAAAGTGAGAAACACAAATGAGTGCGAGAAACTAGACCTTGGCTCACACCGGACTGTCGCGCCATTTATTTATTTTAGCTGCCTTACCTGATATGCCACTATCCCATCGTGTCAACACAATGTTGCCCTAAATTGTTGTAATATTATGCTTCGTTTCGTTTCTGCATTATTAGCATAACATCTAAGCGGCATCTTACTAAAAGGAAGAGATATCATAGCTAGAACAATACATGTTAAATTTAAAAAAATAAAAAGTTATCACGTCTAATTTCTATCATTGATCTTATTATTGCTAGTGTAACCCCAGATTTGTTTACTCTGTGGTTCAAATAAGTTTTTACCCAGAACTTAAAAACTCAGCTGTTGTTTTTCGCTCCATAGAGTGGTGTCCAACATTTAAAGATAAAACTATATTTTTAGCTATAATTTGATTTATTGTGGTTTTTTTAACAACTACTCACCATACATTCATAAACTTGATTGAAAAAAATAGCTTACGAGCCCCGACCGGGCCGAAAACTATTATCGGTACTTATGTACATACAAAGCTGTGCAAAATACGATGGGAAAATCATTATTAGAAACTATTTTATCTTTGTGCTAAAACTACCTAAAATTTTATTTAAATAGTTCGTTTTTTGAGTTTCATATTTCATTTTAACTGAAGTTTTATGACCAAGGCGGAAGTAGACTGCACAAGGTTTATTTTTAATGAGTTCATATGGAACCTATTTTACAAAGAAATATCTATAATATTAATACCATAATGGTCCATTTTGCTTTAATTGTAGCTGAACACCGCCAATTCATAGATTCTGATTTTCATGTAGAGGTAGACGTTGAGTCTCAGGTGTACTAAGCTTTTTACTATTTAAATTGATTCAGGGCGCTTCCTTCTAAACAGGGCTCTAATTTATTTTGGACAACTTCTCGGTAGAATGCGGTTGTTTCTTTTAAGTTCAATGAACATGTCCACACCATTCCACCTACAACTTTTAATGGCAGCCATCGGATACATTTACTCGTATCGCCTGTCTCAGATTAAGAATTCATCCATCTCCAAGATACAGCTTATATTCCACATTCCTTGAGAACATAAAATACTCGTATGCTTTAAGTTCGAAGCAAATGTTTCTAGCTGACTTCTATCAGAAAATCTGCTAGCTTATGTACTGGCTTAAGTGAAGATACACTATCTTTAACAGGTTCTTTTCTCACTTAACATCCCGACATTGTTTTCCCTCGTAGAGGATATCTTTTCCTTTTCGTCCATGTACCTTGCATATAAATATGAAATTGCATACCAATTTTGACACAGTGGTCAGTGATAACATATAATACTAGTATCTTACTATTTGCTCTTTTGAAGGCATATGGTTTTAGCACAAGTTAGCGATCAGAATACCTAAGATCCCCTTGCTTGACAAAATAGGAAATGTATTTCCGTGTTTGTCCAATCCTCTTCAAGAACCGAAAGAAAAAGTTTATAAAGACAGATTCGAAGGATTTGATTGCGTGTTTGATGGCCGAAAAGATTTGTACTCGTATATTTTTGTTCGATGTCCATCTTTGCAGACAGTATACAAAAAGAGCATACAAGAAACACTGTTTGGTAACAACAGAGCAAATTGGTTTTCTTGGTTAGGATCACATGTAAGGTCTCCTTCTGTCATCTTTTGAAAATTTATTTTTTTTTGTCATAAGTAAATGATATTGCCCGCCTTTGACACTGTGTTTCTATGCTGCATCTAGTCACAGTTTCATTAGCTTCTTTTTTATACCGTTCATATTCTAAATCAAGGTGGGCTTCGTCAATGTTATGGTTTTCACTGAATTAGGTCCACGCTTGGTCTATAAGGACCATTTTCTATTTATCTTTTTATCTCCAAGTTTGAAAATTGATTTGGGCGGGTCTTTCGTAATTTCGACCAGGATTTTGGTATAATTCATCTATTTTTGCTTGAAGTTCATTTACATACGCATTATAACTTGTACACTAAATTCTTCCACCTATTCATGGTATTTCGGAGTCCCTGTTGCAAATTTTCCTTTTAATAAGGATTGTTATTAAATGCTGCATTTTTTTCTGAAAGGTAATTGATTCCATACCGCCACTGAAAGGGTATTTCCCAGATCTACATACCTGAACCGCATTACATCCCGAATCCTTTCTGGGCTTCCTCCAACTACATTAAAATTTGTATAGGGTGATTCATCGTGAGGTATGATTTATAATGTAAAATAAAGTACATAAATTTGAAAGTGAACTTAAAATTTTTATTTTCGCTTAAAAGAACAGTTGATGGCATTTACTTTTTAAAAATGATATTATGTAAATGTTGGCCCATAAAGTCAGCCCATAAACCACACCATACTATTGTTTTTAATAGATGTAATGGTAGCTTTTGGTACTCTTTGGGTTGCTCATCAGCCCAAATATGACAATTTTGTTTATTAACATATCCATTGAACCAGAAATGGGCTTCATTATTGAAGAAAAATTCACGATAAAACACCGGATTTTCATTGAGTTTTTCCAAAGCCCATTCACTGAAAATATGACGCAAATTCAAGACGCCTGGCTTCAATTCTTGCACAAGTTGAATTTTGTACGCTTTTAGGCCAATATCCTCATGTAAAATACACCAAGTCAAGTTGCTGAGAACGACGATGAATCGATTCGTCACGGGCTTCGCGCACACTCTCAGCTACAGCTGCTTTAGTCTCTTCACTACGCGCTGGATGTGGTCTAACCGGTTGAGTATCATCCACTAATTCGCACTCAAATTTGCGAATGGTATTGACAAATCACAGAACGCTGATTTTCGTAATATAGCTGAACAATTTTGAGACGCTGTTGTGGTGTGAGTCTTTCCATGATGACTTGCCAAACGATACTAAACAAAAATGACAAAGCAGTTTGATAGGAGTCACGCGTGATCTGTCAAAAAAGACTATTAAAAATCAAACCTCACGATAAATCACCCTATATTAATATTGTACTTGTATATTTCGAATTTTTTTATTTTAATAACATATTATAAATTTGTGGTTCGCTAAATCTATTAATTTGTGGCAGAAGCTTATACTAGACTAGGTCGTACGTTATGATGGGATCTACAACGAAAATTGTAATAGATGGGGTCCTTTATTCGTATGTACATACATATATATATATATATGATTTCTATAATATATATTCCAAAGGTGTGACTGATAATTTGCAACAGTATTCAAGAAATTTATGCAGGGCAGTTCCTTTTAATTCCATAACTCCGAGTATGAATAAAGATATTTCCAAATGGTATACTTGTATTTCTCTCGCTTACCTCGTGCCTGGGTACGAGTAATTGTTCAAGCTATCCGCCTTGGTATTGAAACGATTGAAGTCCAATCGTATATGTAGATCCGATAAATACAGTGGCGACAAAATAGTTAAATAGCATATTACATATACATATACACAGTATTATGGAAAGCGTTAATCACATGCCAACCATGTTTTTTTTTCGTATTGTTGTGTTAAGTTGCGTATTGGGATGGGATGGCAACCTGTTTACTAATGGCTGAATTTTCCTATTCCAAATTATTTGTCATAAAAAGTTCAAAGGCACCTTAGTTTAGAAGGGATAATTTAAATAGCACACCTTGCTTATTTGCTGGTTTTTATCATATAAGGGCTTTTTTTATTTTGCTGAGGCAATTAGTAATATAAAATTTTTCTGTTAGTTGTACTGACAATTAAATTAAATTTTTAGTATAGGACGCGGTTAACATTCAACAAATGTTGTTAAATTATTTGCTTTACTTTGGGTCCGCTTATGAAAGAATCCACCTTGTTTAGACGAACATTGGGGGCGATCGGTCCATACTGTGGTTTTTCGTTTCCGACTTTTTCGTATTTTGCTTTAAGTGAAGGTCCTGTTTTATTGTAGATGCGAATGGCATTAATAACCTTATTTGAATAATCTAACATTCATGATATTGCTGATATTGAATGCCCCAATTCTAAATCCAGTACGCATTTCTATGAAAAAAAAACAATGTTTTCGAATCGGAAACTAGAATGGAAATTTCAGGACGATAATGATCCGAAACACACGGCTGGCTAATTACTGAATTAAAAAATTGAAGTCTTAAGTACAGTCCTCTGATCTCAACCCGATTGAAAACTTATGGAATGACAACCGATCTGCAGCTTGATTTTTGAAACAACTTTGGATGGAAGTTTAGCGAGCTTGGGACACGATACCGCTAGAGCGTTTTCAAGTTCTCATATCATCAATGGGCCACCGACGTGCTTCTGTTATAAAAAATAAGGCTTGTTCCACACATAATAATGAAGTGTGCTATTTATTTTGTCGCAAAGAGTTTAGATGTACCATAAGTGTAACTTTTCTTTAAATTTTTTATTTTCTATTTTTTTTATAGCTATTTATTTGTCGCAATGTGATTCAGGACCCACAAATAAGATTATAATAAGTGAAAGGACAAGGTGATACAAAAAAAATTGTGTGGGTGGTTTAAATGTTTTCTAACATAAACCACTTAAAGTTGTATAGTGCTATTGAACAATTACAATCTGATCAGTTTAATGTTTTTGGAAAGCAAAACCAGTTTAACGTTGTATAACAAGTTAAGCAAAAATCTTTTTACGAAACAGGGACCCTCAAAATCTATTTTTTTGTAACTTTTTAAAAAAAAAATCACATGCCATTGTTTTATTCAAAATTTTGCATTAATAACATATGTACAACATGTTTTTGATATGTTCTTTATTAGAATATTTTTTATAATTTTCTTAAAAACAGCTCATAATTATTTGCAGCCGTTTTGGAGATGGAGACAAAATAAAAGGGCACAATTGAATTACATTACCATGAACTATGTCAAAACAAAAATCAAAAATAAAAAAATATACATATATAGGTTGCATTGAGAAAAAGAACTTAGATCAAAGAAACTGCTCAAATTGAAGTCCGTTCCTTTCAATGCATTTTTCGCATCTTGTACGGATCGACTTGATGGCCTGAAGTGGTCTTTCACTTTCTCGCAGATCTTCACATGCTTCTACAATCCTGCCCATAAGCTCCTCAGGGGGGTAAGGGGAGCCGATCTTGCCGGCCACGACACAGACCCCGAACGACCAATCCACTTATGAGGGTAGTAAGCATCTAACTTCTAAGACTCTCTTACTAGTCTGCCTCGTGATCTGCCCTTTAGTTAAGAGGTACATTCACAGGCAAAGTTTCATGAAAAAATTTTAGAAAGACTTCAAAATTTGTCCTGTCGAGAAGAAAAAAGAGCCCAAAAATAAATTTACTAACAATACCTAACGTTGACTTTCAATTCTTGTTGAAAATTTCATTCGCGGTGAGCATGTGGATTAGAATAAGCCATACAGGTTGATTATAAAAATTGTAAGAGTAGTTTTATATCACAGAATTTTCTGCAGTTGTAAAATTTAATTCTTCTTTCATTGTCATTGAATCATTGTCGTTTAGTTTTTGTTAGTTTTTGTAGTGATATGGAACAAGACCATCGGCACGCACTGTTCTGATCCGAATGAAATTCATTTAGAATGAAATCATATACTGGATTATTTAAAATTCCGTAGTATGGGTAAGGATGGTTGGGCGTATTAACATTACAATTAATTACATAGCTCCTAATTCGGTTAGACTCGTACGTGTTAGAAAAAAAAAAACGAAATATTGTGAAGTCCTTCTGTTGAGAAACCGCTGTTGGTACTCACAAGCTACTTCTAAAAAATTGATTTTGAGGGGCTCTGTTTCGTAATAAAAAAGATTTTTGCTTAACTTATTATACACCTTGTCCTGTTACCCCCTGAAATCTTATTGTACATACAATATGTATTTAATTTATTACACTGAATTCGATGGTTTTTTTATGTTATATTTTTTAATTGTCGCCTTTCATTGGCTGTTGTTACTCGTATTACCGCGATCTTTATCTCGATCTTAGATCGTGATCTACAAAAATCGTGCTGGTGTTGTCAATAGTTTTACTTCTTCTTTCATTAACAGTTGAATTATATAAGACCCTATTTTCTTGGCGATCTTTTTAGACTTTGGTACATTACAGGCTATGGCGGTTGCCGGGTTAATGCGGATTGCTGATCCAGTGCCGACGGTGAGTACGATAGCATTTTCCTCCATATGCGTCCAGAAATATTGCCCAAGTGCCAGTTAGGAACCCTGGCAGCACTAAAAGTGTTTACTTTTTGTAATTGGCTAACATAATATTCAAACAAGAAAATAGATTATACCAAATTCCATGTGTTAAATCACCTGCTACCGAAACTCAGGCCTACTCATATACTGTTGAAGTTTTACTTCATTTGTGATTTCTTTATGAATCTTGTTTATCATTATGCTTGCAGCAGCAATCGTTTGGGTCATTTATTTCTAACTGCCACCACTTTTTCGAAGGAAACCATTTTAAATATAGGGTTTTCCAATAGGGACTTGACAACTTTGAATTAATTTGTGAACGCACTCTTTCACAAATTATCAAACTGTCACTGTCAATTTATTCAGTAAACTCAACATTTTAATCATGGTAAAGTACACTAACGAGCAACGTTTGCAAATTATAAAAATTTTCTACTGATATTCGGGGTCGGTGACTGCAACTTTAAGAGCGTTAACTCCAATTTTCGGTCGTAATTCTCGCCCTAGTAGACAGGCAATAAAGAGTTTAGTGCAAAAATTTAAGTCTACATATTCGTTGTGTGATGTTGCTGTGTCAGTGAGATAACGGCTTGGTCAAAGTGTCGAAAATATCGCTGCCGTTCAAACGTCCGTAGCAAATCAGTTAATTCCACGGCGTTCTTAAGAATTGGGCATCGCTCAGACCACATTATGTCGTATTTTATTGTACGTAAGGATCTTGGTTTACACCCATACAATATCAAGCTGACTCAAGAATTGAAGCCGATGGACCATTTGAAGCGACGTATGTTCTCTGATTGGGTTCTACAGAAGATGCGCCAAGATGATGAATTTCATTGCAAAATCATCTTCAGAGACGAAGCTCATTTTTGGCTCAATGGTTTCGTTAATAAGCAAAATATGCGTTATTGGTCGGGTGAAAACCCACATGTGCTTCATGAATCACCACTTTATCAACAAAAATTAACTGTTTGGTGCGGTTTGCATGCCGGCGGCGTTATTGGGTCATATTTTTTCGTAGACGATAACGATCGTCACGTTACTGTGAATGGTCAGCGTTATCGCGCCATGATCACCGATTATTTTTGGCCCGAATTGGAAGATATGGACTTGGACGGCATGTGGTTTCAACAGGATGGTGCCACAAGCCACACAGCACACGCTACAATCGATTTATTGAAGAGTAAGTATGGTGAGCGTGTTATCTCAAGACATGGGCCAGTTGATTAGCCGCCTCGTTCGTGCGATTTAACTCTGCTTGACTATTTTCTGTGGGGCTACGTTAAGTCATTGGCTTATGACAACACGCCGACGACGTTGGAAGAGTTCAGAGCCAACACTGAAAGCGAAATAGCAGCCGTTTCGGCCGAAATGTGTGGCCGAGTCGTTGAAAACTAGGTCCAACGAATCAACCGCTGCAAACGTGCCCGCGGTGGCCATATGAACGAAGTCGAGTTTCATTCATAAATGTTTTGATTGTACTTCAAGCCAATAATAAGGTTTTTGAAATATCTCAAGCGGTTTGTATTTTATTTAAAAAAAAAGTTGTCAAGACGTTATTAGAAAACCCCATATTATGTAAGTTTTTTTATTGTGTCACGTAATTCTCATAGAGATTGTAACAAAACGCCTGTAATTTCTCACTTGGAATCAGCAGGATGTTCAACTCAAGCTCTTTAATAAACTAATAAAACTAAGATTTAATTAAATTTCAGCTATGTATATTTACCAATTTCCACTTGAGCTGGTCTTTGTTGTATTTTCGGAAAGATAGTAATTAACATAATTTTTTAAAGACATACTTTTCTTAAACAAATGCTATCTTCTATTTAGGAATGTTTATGTGCATGGTTTGTTTTTAATAGATATCTAAATCAATACTTTAGACATAGTTACTTTAATATAATTATAGAAATCTAAAACAATTTTTTTAGTTAATTTGGATTATATGTATGTTTTTTTTTTAATTTTGAAAATTTTATCGAATTTAGCACATCAGCTCTCCAACACAATATGTTAATATTATGTATTTGCACAAAGAACAGTACTTAGTAATATATTGGTAATTTGCACTACCAGTGGTGTCTGCACAAACAAATTTCTGTAGTTTTATACATGCACTTGCAAGTACATAAGTGAACGATTACAAATTTAAACTTTGGTCAATTACGCGCAATTACATATAAGGCATGGCTAATACAGCACAGCTTCTACGCCGTCAAAGCTCACGGGATATCCCACTGAAGTCACAGAAGAGCATTGATAACCTCGAATTAAGGGTGAGTATTTAACTGAAGTACATATTTATATTCTTTTTAAATACATTTCTATACACGCACAATTCACTAGTTGTGTAAAATTGTTCCTACGGCTTTTGAGTGAGCATATACAAGTTTATAAATTAAAGAGGACGATACTGACATGAATGATTTTCATGAAGTCATAAAACGCACAATATTCAGTTTTTGTTTTTTATTTATTTATTTTTTTTTTTAATCACAAAATAAATCGTCAAAAACAAATTTAATTTTTGTTTATAATCTTTGTAGTGCATCGTAGAGCAATAAACAAATATTTTCGTATCTGTGTTTAAACTTAAAATGCATATGGATATGTTTTCTTCTACAGTCAAATCTCGAAATGTTGTCAATACAACTTTTAAGTTGTAAGGTTGTTTATAGTACGCTCAAATTTTAAATTGCGTTTTTCTGAACGTTTTTTACTCTTGTAAAGCAACAAATGGTCTCGGATAAGGATGGATTCACCACTGACGACCCTTTCAAAGACAACAATGTCAAATATGAACTATTCACTGTATATGTCAATATACAAGCAAATGACAAGCAAACAAAATAAAACAAATCGCTCTGCAATATAAAACGCACCCGCACCGCGATGGTGTTTAAAGAGCACTACAAGAAACTTTATTAGAAATTCTTTGTTTGTTTTCAGAATCAAAAGTTTTGCGTAAATCAACGGAATTGATATCACTTTTTCTGAAACTCAAAGCAGCAAATGCACGCGGCGAAAATAACTTTTTTGTCTCTCATTATCTGATACAGGAACTCTTCGAAGTTTAGTTTGGAGATTTAAATAAGCTTAACAATGTTGGTGGTCCCGAACCTCGGATTTCAAGTGCGCTATCCCTTATATAGGAAATACTTGATATACCATATCAATATTTAAGTGGTATTGTATTGGCTTCTAAATCGGACGGTTTGAAGTTCAATCCGCGCCGGAATGGCATTGCTTTTTTCGACTACAATAATCACGTAAGATGAGTGATTGTCTAGAATACAACAAGTCCAATTACACTAATAATTTAGTCT
Source organism: Volucella inanis (assembly GCA_907269105.1). Taxonomy (NCBI): domain Eukaryota; kingdom Metazoa; phylum Arthropoda; class Insecta; order Diptera; family Syrphidae; genus Volucella; species Volucella inanis. The sequence goes on from OU026156.1 coordinate 116,305,281, forward strand.
ACCCATTAAATGTCGGATGCCACCCATGGAGTGAAATAACCGCTTAACACGTGCTCACGCATTTTAAGTGTAGTCATGCCCACTTGGGTGTTGAAAAAGTTTTAAGTTGTAATTGTACCTGTAAGGTACTTACGTATTAACGCCACTGCAGCTACAGATTTGGTGGTTTAAAAGTGCCGCCAATCTATACTTTAAAACTTTTGCGACAAATCATAAAATAAAACACTTTATTTCAAATCAAAATTTCTGCTGCGGTGGCGTTAATACGTGAGTACCTGTAATTGCGTAATGATTTGTATTATATGTACAGGTTGACTGACTCGAACTGCAACCAACTTCAGACTGCTATAATTTCCAAACAGTTCATTATTGTGAGCTCAAATTGACACATGACAGATAATTTTATTATTCACGAGCCTTTTAAACGATTTGTGTCTCAGTTGTGTTGAACAATTTTTATCCGCGATGGAGTTCAAACGTGATAGTGTGATTGCTTTACATTTGGCTGGAAAACCACAAGTAGCTATCGTTAGAGCCCTCCAGCACCTCAACTTGAATAAATCATTTGTGTCTCGAACCATAACTCGTCATGGAGATGGTCATACAAATACAGCAACATCAGAAATGGTTTGGAAAGTCAAGGCTCGAATTGAGCGAAATCCGCTTCGAAGTGGAATAAAAATCGCTCGTGAGCTCAACATATCGTTGGAACGGATGCAACACATACTGAAAAATGAGCTTTGGCTCAAAATATTGAAGGTACAAAAAAACACACCGGAACAGAAAAAAGTTAGAGTCGAAAGAGCGAAGAAGTTGCTACGCTTGCACGAAAGTGGTGAGTTGCTGAATTTTTTTTTCCAATAAGTCGCCATTTGTTATAGAGCAATATGTCAACAAACAAAATGACCGAGTTTACTTTCCAGAGAGGTCTTTCGAAAATTTACACCTTCGGACGTCCACCAGAAAGCAGGCAGCACCGACGGTGATGGTTTTTGCCGCCATAACCGCCGATAGTCGCTCGTATTTTTGAACCGTGGCGTCAAAATTAATGCGATCGTTTACCGTGAAACTGTCTTAGAGACAGTATTGAAGTCTTGGGCAAACAATCATTTCGGTGGTCTCACAAAGCGCGCGTCAACCAAGATTGGTTAAAAAACAATGTTTCACACTTCACTTCTTCGACACAATGGATTGCAAATTCTCCAGATGCAAATCCGTTGGATTTCTCTATCTAGACGATTTTGAAGGCGAAGGTTGGCACTAAAAAATACCAAAGTTTGGCCAAAATACCACAGAGCCACTTGTATGCAATTGATGTATTTTCCAACATTTTTTGCTTTGGCACATTAAAATTTATCAAAAAATAAAAAAATTATAGCATTTTAAAAAGTTGCAGTTCGAGTCAGTTACCCTGTATACAATACTCAAGTAAATATGTGACCAATATCAACAGTTAATTATCAGCATTAACCTAACAGCATACATGTCCTAATGTTACTCCGTATAGGGATACTGAATATCGGAATGATTCTGTCAACTTGGGCGAATGGTATCGATTTTATGTTATATAATACATATAACCAGATTACGAGCTTATAATAAATGTAAGCTTTCAGAGAATACGACAGACAAGGGCTTTTAAGCGATCCTTAAGATTCTGATGCCTATGTAGTTAACCAAATCAGCCCTTTCTTAAGATTGGACAAACTATTTCATATTTCACTTATTTCATAGGTAAGTTGTTACAAATGTTGTCGTTTGGCACGCACCTATTCGATATAAGCGCAGATGTTACTCTTCATACTTCATTAAGATCGGGACATAATTGAGCATCACTGTCAGTATTAAACGTTAATTAATCATTCAAATATCTTGTCCTTGGCTGAAATAATGTATGATTTAAGTGTGGTGGATTTGGTGGATCTTTTAATAGTCCATAACTGTATTTCTGAAAAGTCTTTCAGCTAAGTTTATATCTAGATGGGTGATCATGGTGTCTGCGATATTTTTCGATTGCTATACTCAAATATGTTTTTCTTTCATAATTTAAATGAACAATTGGAAATTGTTTATAACTTATAGGAACTTATATTGAAGATCTCATTATTTTTTATTATAGGGACATGAGCTCATGTAAGTCTTATTGTTATATCAATCCAAAAAAAAAGCAAAAAGTTTTACATGTACAAGTATATTTATCCGTACTTGTATCTAAGTCCCTAGCTAACTTCTTAAAACTAAAAAGTGCTTGCAACAACAATCACAATCTAGAATCTTTCACTACCTTAATTGTGTTTGGATTATTTTTATTATTTATTAAGAATTATTTGAGAAACGTCCGATAAAAGCGGACCATAAATATAGAAATTCCTCAAGGTGCAGTTGTTTCATCTCTTTTTAGATATTGATTATAAGCAGAATGGTAGTGCTACTAGCTAAGGGACAGTTTAAAATAGTTGAGTACCAAAATTTGATGAAATGGGGATGAATCTGGAACAGTTATTTCTTGCGCCATAAGCTGTTGTGTGACATGAATCTAGATTGAACTGATATGCTGCTTTTTACCTCGAACACCAAAGTGCACGATTTAAGAACCCTAAAATTAAATAGTCAGCCACTCACACTATTATCCAATGCTAGGTAAGTTCAAAATGGTTGTCTCACTCAAAAATTAGTATATAAAAAGCCGCCCCTTACTTAGAAATCTGTTAAATTATGTAACAGATGTTTTAAATACTGCTCTTTTCATCTGGCTGCAGTTAAAGTGGTTAGTCCATCCACTAGATCTTGGAAACTAGTCAAACAATGTCGGCTGGCATTTCACTACCTTTCTTACTCACAATCTGGCGTAATGTCTCTCTAGCAGAAGCAGAAAAAGAATTGATTAAGGGCCACAATTCACCAACACTTCCTCACCAACACTATTATTAACTGCACTGCAATAAGAAAACTGTGTCCTAAATATAGCAATAAATAATAAACAACCATTTTTTTGAATTCGTCTGCGGAAATTGTGTGTGGCACACAACAATACAAGAACAACTGTATGCGCTCGTTTAAAAAGTGATAGTTAAAGCTTAAATTTATGTGTACACGTGCTTTTTCTGCAGTAGTTCTGAAGTCATTCTCATTTAAAAATAATGAAAAAATTCTCTAAACTTTGGAATACTACTACTAAAAGGAAAAAACGCTGCTCAGATTTGTTAACAAATTTGTGCCGTTTATGGGGAAGGAACCTTATCAGAATTCGTAGTGCGGAAGTGGTTTGCTCGTTTTTTTTTTTTCTTTTTTTTTTTAAATGGCAAAAGATTATCAATAATAATGAAGCGTATTTGGTTTAAATAAATTAATTTGTACACTTCTAGGAAATTGTATTTCACTAAGAAAACTCCATAAACTTTTTCCTACACTCACTATATCGCTAAATTATAGCCATCGACTAACAAAAAATACACCAATCATATTTATTTTCATTTTGTGTAAATTTATTTTTCAAATTAGCTCACCTTAGCAATATTTAAGGCTCTAACGCCTACCCTTTTAATACCTATACCTACTTATCATACATAGGTTACATTAATTTGGATGTTGTAAATCACATACCGTATACAAGAATGTAAAGTTTAATCTCTTTGGCAGGAATATCGTGGACGTTTAGTCAGAAATGAACACGGCCACCCAAGTCATCCACCATTATATGGTGCAACAAATCAAGGATTCATATCAGATATTCTCGATGAACAGGAGCCAGATGAACAGGAAGATTTTACGCCAAATACAACATCAAAGACTGCTCCCGTTGTTGTGGAAGACATCGTCCAGGAAAAGAACGAAGATGAAAGAGAAAGTTGGGATAGTAAGATAATGTTCTTACTAGCCACCATTGGGTAAATTGAAAAATATAAATAAAAACAAAAAATGCTAATGTTCATATTTTATCTAGCTATGCTGTTGGCCTGGGAAATGTTTGGCGATTTCCTTATCTGGCACAGAAAAATGGTGGAGGAGCATTTTTAGTTCCGTATTTTATAATGCTGTGCATTCAAGGAATACCAATATTTTATCTAGAATTAGCAATTGGCCAGAGACTGCGCAAAGGAGCCATAGGTGTTTGGAGTCAGGTATGTAACACGTGGTATATGAGTCACTCCCATTTTTAACTCTATATTTAATTTAAGGTTTCTCCATATGTAGCAGGAATCGGTGTATCATCAGCGGTGGTAAGCTACATCGTAGCACTTTACTACAATACCATAATTGCATGGTGTTTAATCTACCTGTTGCACAGTTTTGAGTCACCATTACCTTGGGCAGAATGTCCAACGCGATTGTACAGTAATTACACTTATGATCATGAGCCAGAGTGTATGGTGTGTATCACTGAGTGTATTTAACTCTAAAGAATATCTTATTCTAATTTGTTTATGTTTTTTTGATTCCAAAAAGTCTTCATCGCCTACGCAGTACTACTGGTATCGTTCAACCTTAATGTGCTCGGAAAGTGTCAATGAGCCCGAGAGCTTCAATTACAGTATGGCATTGGCGCTATTAGTTTCTTGGTTCCTGGTATATATCTGCATGGTGCAGGGAATTACATCATCCGGAAAAATCGTGTATATGACAGCAATTTTTCCTTATGTAGTACTAATTATATTCTTTTTTCGTGGTATAACCTTGAAAGGTAAGAATAATACTCGCATTAATTTTACATTCGTTTTATTGGTAAAGGCAAAACATTTACTATTTTTATGACTTAAAATGTGATTGAAGTTCGAGAATGTTTCTATACTCGTATTGTATATATATATTTTAGATTGAGTTTATTTGAGACAAAAGAACGAATCACAAGTATTTGAGTAATTATGTCGTTGCAACCCCCAGCTCCGGACGCGGAAATCATAATTTCACATAGTTTTTTTTTTTTACTTTGAAAATAAAGGTGCAGTTCCGTATCTTACCCACCTCTGATTTTCTTGAATTTGAACTGTGGGGGTTCAGCAACACAATATTAAAATGATGAGCAATTTAATACAAAATTTGATATTTCGGTATAGTCTTCATATATTCGTAATATCTTAAGAAAAATTTCTACTTCTTTATTTTTTGATATTTTTTTAGAAATGTAAGAGCATAATTCACACTAATAAAAATTACATGGTAGATACAGTGTCAGAGGAAAGTGTTATCATGTGTACACATTTCCAACCATCATCAGAAACTATTTTTATGAGTTATGAGAACGAAAAACGGTAGATACTATAGATATCATCGTGTTTATGATTGTTTAAGAAAACCTTTATCATTTGTGTCGAACGTCACTTGTTTGTACCTAATTTCAGTATACATTATGAGAGGAAACAATTAAAAAGGAATATTATGAAATAGAAATATACATATTATAAGTTACATATACATATGACTGTTAGTTAGTTAATGCTTAACTACATATGTGTATTGTCCTTAAGTTAATGCAAAGAAATACTTTTTTTACTTACGTATATTTGTTCTTGTTTTCAGAACAAATAATCAGACTGTCGCTTTGGCTGAATAAGTACTGAATTACTCGTATAATGTACGAAAAAAAATGGCTTCATGTAGTCGTTCCTCCTGGAGATTTTTTTTGGTGAAGCACAGTCCACAAAATTATAAATTGTGCTCAAAACAAGAGTAAGGCGGTCACAGCTCTGAGCAGTGAAAATTTTGGACCAACATAGAAGTTCGAGGGAGCAGTATTCTACTGTGATATGCCAGGATGGACTATCTGAAGTAACGTTTAACCGTATTTGTATATCGACTTCCAGTAAAGACGATGTCATTGCAGCTTTTACAGCATCTCAAGAGGTCTTGCATTCATTGATAGACAAAACCTAAAAAACTGAGATTTTTCTCGAAGATTTCAACAGAAGAACTGTCGACAAGCTTCCAAAACACGGGAGAAGAATTTGTGTGCTGTCAACATTATATTTAAAGTATTCTTAGAGCGGTAGAGCCTTACACCATCTTGGGGCTGCACTCTAACCTAATCAGGCTAGTTTTCGGTTGCGATACTTATGTGTTGACTTTCCACCAGTTGTTTATTGATTTTGAAAAGGCTTTCAATAGCGTTTACATGAAGTCTATATGTCTTGCTTTATGCCGGAGCTAGGCACCGGATGAAATTATGGCTGCAATGAAATGGGTTTAAATAAAGGGTCCAAATGCCATGTTCTGCACAAGGAGAAGCTATCAAAAAATACCCTTTCGAAATTTGTTTTCAATAGTGATACAAGTAAGTGATGTGCTTCGCGCTTTTCTATCAAGGGAAAACGGAGGAATTCGGTGGACTCTGACAACAACAGCACAAAATGATAATTGACATGGAGGGGATGCTTCCAATGTTGGGCTGAAGGTGAACTCAGATAAAACTAAAATAATAAGGCCTCCGAACTATAAATGGATTAACATGGTAAACTTTCTATTAAATGTTTCTGCCTCTGGATTCGTGTGAATTCAAAATTGACGGCGTATTGCACATACCTATTGAGCGTTAAGTATAAAATGAGTTGCCTCGCGAAGCGCATCTTACATAAACTATGTAGTTCGATGGCGTCAGTGGCGTATGTTTATACTTTGGTTCTAGAGCTAAAGTCACATGACCATTTATTGAGTCGGTTGTTCATTCATTGGGCCTTAAATCATTTTTTGCCACAAAATTTTGCTCTGTGATGAGGCCCAATTCTGTTTAAACAGCTACGTTAACAAGCAGAATTGCCGTATTTCCGTATTTGGCGCGAGAACAATCCTCAAAAATTTCAACATATGCAGAGTGTACGTCGCACAGTGGTTGATTTTTTTTTATCTCTTCAATTCCTCTTGCCAGCCAGCTTTATTATTCAATTTTGCAAGATACATATAGCAGTGCTTTCATAAATCTAATGTGAGCATGAAGACTTTGCTAGCTGTATGAATAGTCAGTGGTATCAGAAGTTTTATGTAAGCAAAGTTCAATATTGTTTGTGTCTTTAGGAGATGCCTTGCATATATAGCAAAGTAAACTAGCCCTGTTCTCTATAACAGCATTACATGTTTAGCCATGTACCATTGTTTTTAACAAAATATGATTAACTAAAACAGTTTTGTCGTTAAAGGTTACCTTTGTGGCTTCTAGATAATTTATTTTGACTTCCATATGTTTGAACTCTCTTGTTATTGTGTCAATATTTTCCTTTGTGAATACGAAACGTACTGGATGGCAGTATTTTGGAGAAGATGTTCTTAAATTTATCCAGATATTTTTAGTCCCAGAACCAACTCTACTTATTTTTAAAGGTACTATGCATGTAAGTACAATATCAGTATCACTTGCGTCAGGATTTACCAAAAAGTTTTGCTTATAACGCGAGTGCCCTTCACTACCATCACAGCCCCATTTCCAAGAACATTTTAAAGTATCACCGTTTTCTAACTGGTTCTCAAAAGTTTCAAAGTGTGCAGCAGACAAACTTTGTAGTGCCAAGTCCAACAATGGCTATAGTTTAACTTCACATAAGGTTTCGGTTATAGTACTCTTGTTTTACTTCTAAAATCATAGGCTGGGTAAATATTAGCATTTCTTTTTTTGCGCTTTTTTGAAGTTGCTAATGTTGTCAGTTTCCAATCAGTCTAGGGCGTTTTCAGGTGTATATGGCTTGATCGTATTCGGAATTTCAGGTTTCTTAAGTTTTTTAAATGTTTTAGGAGAACACTTGACAACCGTTTTTACGACTTTAGTTTGAACGCTTTCCTTCTATTCTAAGCTTAGACTCAACAGCAAATGATAATTTTTCGGTCAATCTTTTCATAAGTTTTCGCATTTTTCATTTCTACCTCTGTTTCCGCATTTCTGGAATTCCTTTTCCGATTTTCCTTGTTTAGAAGTTGTTGGCACATAAATTTCAGGCAATAGAATTAGGAAGAGTCAAAATTCTTCAGCTTTTAAAAATCGTTCTGGTGATATTTTTTTTACTTGATACAAAAGTTTTACTATATTCGAGGTATCAAGAACGATTATTGACTTTTTTGACATTACGTACTGCAAATGACATGATGACTTGAATTAAGATTTTCACTCTTAATGAACAAAAAAAAACTTCTTGACGTGAATGTAATGGTTGCCTTGAAAAAGGCGGATTGATACCTGAAAGAGAAGAAAAACGAATTTTGCGCTGAGTTTCAGCACTTTAATTAAGTATTATTTTAAAGGTAATACTTCTTGCGAACCAAGAAATACAAAAAAATATTCCACCACATTTAATTCATAGTTTTAATAAAAATACTCTGAATTTAAAAATATTTACCAAAAGCATATTCTGACATATTTGCTACAGATAATCATATCACTTTTATTTCACTATAACATTTTATAAACACCTGTTAGCGTGCGAAAGGCAAAATCGAGAGTGGGAAAATCTTTATGCATTGCATTGAGATGCTTCACATTGATAGAGTAACGGAATTAAACTTTTTTTTCTTGTTGTCTCTTGTCTCTTGTCTCGTTATTTGGTTGGTTGACTTTAAGCCTACCGGTATTTTTTTTAATAGTTATAGCATTTTTTTTTTTCCACTTATGACCAGCTAGTGTTGTACTAAATCGGCCATTGTGCCCGCGCCGGTAGCATCATCGGTCCTATTTCTTCTTTCTTGTTCTCAAATTTAAGTGACACCAACGTGAAAGAACTGTGCTTCCAACAGGATGGTGCTGCACCCCTATACTACAAACGAAAATATCATCATCAAGAACTACTCATAAACCCGTCAATTGGCCATCAAAATCGTGCGAATTTTCACACACAATTTTTTGTATGGAGAAAAACTATAGTACTTACCGCACAAAAATGGTCGAGTGTAAAAATTCAGGAAATTTTTCGATTGGATTATCCTATAACACGACATCCAAGCTTTTCAGAATACTTTTACTCTCAAAAGTTCATTCGCTCTTAGAGCTTTAATGAGTTTTTTTTTTTTTTTTTTTTTTTTTTTTGTAATTGATGACCATTTCGCAAAATAATGGAAATGGGGGAAAAAAGATTGACAGAAACTCGTCCACAAAAATCACTACTACGCGGGATGCACCGAAATGCGGTCATTTGATGCTTTCCACAAAACAATATAATTGGTGAGCAGCGGCTGAGCAAACTACACTTCAAAGCGAGATGTAAATAAATAATTAGAACTAAGTATGTTGGCCTTTTTTGTGATTTAAACAATGTTTGATCGGCTTCTTTTGATGATTAAAAATTAAACTGGCATCCGAGCAGTGACCAATGTGAAAGTGCGTGTATTAAGTAAAAAATTAAAAGTAATTCGTTAAAGAAAAATAGTTAGAAATTATTTAATTAATTCTCTAATGAAAAATATTCGAAACAAATATCTTATTCTAATATTATATATCTACATATATGTATATACATATGGTATATATTATATTAAAATATAATTTTTAACTATAATTTTTATTGCCAACCAATCATACATATATTTAAAATATATATTTGGGGTGGCCGTGGTGTAATGGTTTATGCATAGACTCCTCAAGCAGAGGCTCGTGGGTTCGAATCCCGTGCGAGGCAATTCTGTGAAAAAGTTTTTTCATACAATTTGTATGTCCAGTTTGACAACCACCTCTGGCAAAAATATCGAAACCTAATACACCTGAGTTTCAAACTACTACACAACCCGCCCGCGCCTTGGAGAAAAAGCCAGTAAAAGGGTATTTATATCCCCTTGGTGCGTGCGCGGTATTATAAAAAAAACAAATAAATTTATAAAATATTTAAAATACTGTGTGAATTTCAACTAGAAAGTTTTCACTCAATCGTGACTGAAATCCTAATGTTTATTTAAAAAAAAAATTCAATTACAATTTTCATCACTGGCCAGACGTTTTTGTTATTATTTTTGAGTGACTCTCTTATATTATTATAGAGATTTTTTTTACTTAACTAATATAATTGTTATTTGTTTTAATTGATTCCCTGCTTTCTTACCATGGCAGACCCGAATTAAATAAAACCACTCGTACTAAATCCAGCTGTACTAAATCTACCCGTACAAAATCCACCCCAACCACTTTCGGCAAACGGCGTCAATACAAACGAAGCGCTTGAACGCCTAGTAAATAGAATCGTGTTCCGTGTCCGTCAAAGCAACAAACGACAGACAATTCAATTATTGACAAATTCCAAGTCCGACTACTTTAATGACACAGATCAAACCATACACCCAGACCTCAGCGGAGACCTTAGCAGCTTAGACTTCTGATCACATCTGGAATCTTGTCTAAGAGCCAACCAGGGGAATTCAACTCCTAGTAAAAAAGCGTGGGTCGAGTCCAGAAACTATACGATAGAATGAAAGACGCCCGAAGTATTTTAGAATATACTAAATGTAACCCGAAATAAGATTATTTGCCAAGCTGAAGTAGTATTAATGCCGCAGGCATTAAATCTATGCCTAAAATTAGAGAATCAAAATTTCCATACCAAGTACGTCAATGCGCATAAAAGCTTCTTACGTGCCGCTTATAAACAAGTCGTACCTCAACCAAAACCCGAGCTTATGGAAACGAGTTTCCAGACTTACACAGTAAATTACATGAACAGACCAACGTAGAATCAGATGCGTGGATAAAGACTTCCAGTCGAAACTCAGCAAATACCCAGACCAAGTAAACACCAGGGAAATTTCAACAGGAACAGACTCAAAATGCGCAAAATGTTGATTACGAACAAATCATGACGGAATATTTGAAACAATACGAACAACCTGAGGATACCAATCAGGAAATTGTCGACTTCACCGACAATAATTTTTTAGATTAAATAGCTCTTTTCTGCCTTACTTCGAATGCAGAATGAAAATCGGCAAAATGCTTAAAATACTTTAAAAAAACTTATACATAAAAATAATATACAAGCAAGACTTATAGCAAACCCGATTCCAAACTCCCAACCAACCCAACGCTAATTCTATAGGTAGCGAAGTTAAAGTCAGTCACCACACAATGGTCAATTTATTCGATTAAAAGGATGCGAAAATTAAATTCTTTTTCCTTCCCACTTATAAATCGTTTAACGCCATTCTAGGGAAAGACAGTCTCAAAGGAACTCTCAGCGGTTCTTCATACGAAAGATATATACATTGATATATTTTAATCCAGCCAGAATGTTTCGAAGAACATTTAGTATATATACTTCAAAAATATTTGAATCTAAGTGTAATCAATGGTCTACTAACATCAGAAAAGGAAATGGGCAAAATACAATGAGTATATCCCGAACACTTTAGAAATTACAATTACTGAAGTACAAGTCGAAGATCTTTCAGACTCAGTCAGGCAAGAGGAGGGAATTAGGGCTTACCGTAACTCTCATAAGGACAATGATCAACTATTAGAAAAGTATTTCTTTCCTCAAAGGAGCGCTAAAATGAACGATTACGACTTTTTTAAGCAGTGTGTCACGCCCAAAGATCAAAAATACGATAGGCACCCTAACTAGCCTGAACCAATTCATAGTTTTTCTGGCTAAATCGTATATATAGACATCTACACTACCGAAAAGAAATTAGTACTTACGGCAATAGATAACTTTTTGAAATACGCGCAGACAAAGGTTCTAAAATCCAAAGCCATCGAGGACATAAAGCAACCTATTGCGAACAAATATTTTTATTCGGTGTTCTAAAAATTGTAGTAGATAACGAAAAATCCCTGAATTTTCCGTCAATAAACTTTATGTTATCAGACCTGCTCAAAATCAAAATAAATAAAACTCCTTCTTACTCACAGAAATCATGCTGTGCATAAAAGCCGATTTTCTACGTAGATCATATCCGGAACTCCTGGATAAAGCCAGGATAATAACAGTACAATTTTTCTATACATTCAACAGCCGGTAAGAGACAATTCGAGGTATACTTTGATAAAGGTGTTAGCACTAACCCAGAAGAATTTCAGAATGTCAGACCAGACAACATAACTAATAGGAAAAATAGGATATCGATTCACGCAATATCAATAAGAAAAATCAACTCATACAAAAGTATAGCTCTGGTAGCATAACGTTTTTTGAAAAAAAAATAAGCGTATAGGGTTCAAAATATCTCCTAGGTTCAAAGACGAGGTAATAAAAGAAAACTATTCCAAAACTGTTTTAATCGAATCAAGCAGAACTGTACACAAAAATAACATTAAAAGTTAATTTCTTCCCCTGTGGTTTAAAGCCAATTGTCTTGCAGAAAACAAATTCTGGAATTCGAATTCAAAGTAAATAACACTTTACATCAGACCATCAAAATTCCAAACTGGTACACTAAAAATCATTCACGGCATCTATTTAGAATCCTATGAAAAAACTATGCATGATCTAGAGCATATGGTGTCGATCCAAACCATCCAATCTATCCATTCCTACAAGAAATCCTATCCCTATTTGATAAGGAAGTAAGGAAGTCTTTAAATTTTATTAGAAGCGCATGGAAATGATTTGCCGGTAACCCTGAACATGATGAGTTTCTAATTTTTAAATCAGAAATTAATGCTGTCACAAAAAAATAATAAACAGTTAGTTATTTATAAAGCAACAATAGAAATAATAAACGAAATAACGAATTGTAAAAGCATACCAATCAAGTGGAAATATAAAAAAATAATTGTTAACAAGAATTGAATTTAATTTAGAGCTGATAAAAAAACCTTTTATTCAAATGATAATATACCGTACTTAAATATTGACAAACCACTTTGCTGAGATAGGAATTGCGGCAAGTAATTCTACATTACTTTATATCAAAACTATACTTAATACAGAACAAGAATCTTGTGAAACCATTTTAATAAAGCCTGTCAAAAGAGGTAAAGTACCATATAAAATAATATTTAAAAATGTTTTGCTATGTAAAAACAAACTTTACGGAATAAAAGATGAATGTAACACAAACAATAAATTATCAATATATAATGAAAGGCAGCGATTTTTATATCCCAACTGCACCGAAATTACTAATCAATACATCTCTAACGTAGAAGAAATCTTTCCTGGAACCCTATTTTTAAATTCATTCAATGGGACAATATAGTATTTATTAATAATGGACCAATGGACAATACAGAAATAATCATCAATAAGCAGCCCCATACTTTCAACGAAATTTCTAGCACAAAACCGCTCCCTCCAATTTTACATTCTAATACTCCAAGCCATAAAAGAACTCCATCTTAATAATAACGGTCACATAAAATTTATTGAAGACACAAATCTTTATAAGCCTTGGCTTAACTTTGATAGGTTTTATGGTCAAAAGAGCTATGACATGATGCAAGAACAAACCCATAAGCAGTACAACGATCACAAAAACTAAAAAATTTCCTTTTAAAAATATTGCTAGACCATACTACCAAATAAGGCCACGTCCCAATACCCTACTTTTGAGAATGAGGACTTTTCCATTTAAGGAGGGAAGAGTTAAACTAAAATAAGTTTAAACTCTTTTCCACAAAAATTACTACTACGCCGGATGCACGGAGATCCTCCGGTCTAAAATATGTTTTATTTTTTTCAAATAAAATTAATAATTCAAAATTTATCTTATAGCTTTAATTGTTTTTAGGTCTGCTAGTACATTCCACGTACATTTTTGTTGCTTATTTATTAAAAATGAAAATTTGTGGAATAGATTACCATTATTAGCTTTATTCTTACAATAACCTGGGGATTGAACCTTGTGGAAGTTGCAGGATAGTAGATGCAGCTGTGTTTAAGGAAATACAAATGTTGATATACAAGTATATTGCTGAGGCAGTTTGAGGTTAATTCAATGGCTCTGCTATTCAATCTATGCATAGCAAAAATCTTTCGATTAAACAGGGCTTTTTGTAATATCGATTTTAAAGGGCTCTCGTCAACTATTTTAGTGTTTCAAGGGGTGCTTGCACGCGACGCTTAATACACATTTTTTAAAGCAGAAGTAATACTTATTGGACTTTTTTTTTTTTTTATAAGCCGGAAAGCTGCAATTGACCTCGAATTCGCCAGAAGAAAGAGAGATGCGTGGTACCGATGTCTAAGCAAAGTAATTTTTCGATGAATTACTATCAAAATTTACATATACTATATTATCCGAAGAAGACTTTTTATAGCTACGGGCTCGCTCATGAAAATTTATCTCTATTTATTTATTTAAACATTATGTAAATTACAATATACGATATTATTAATAATTGGTTGGCAAAACTAGTTCTATTTACAGACGAAGAATAGGTTTTCCATCTATGATGTATTTTCTCACGAACTCGCATTAGCGTCGTCGGTAATAAAGCAATTTTATTACCGAGCAACGTCTGAAATGTTCTTATTCGAGTTTCACGTCTAATTTAAGGCCTCGCTATGCAAATCCTCTAGTCAATATCTCTGAAATTTCTAAATCGTATGAATATTTAATTTTCATATAATATAACAAGAATTCAAGCAAGGTACAAAGAGAAATTTTTACTCGTTATAAAAAGAAGTTCACAAATCGCAGAACCAGCTTAAAAGTGTGTAGGTATAAATTGCGCATGCATTGCTTGTTAACAGTTTCTTAGTGGAGTCATGCACTATACATATTATGATTTGATAAAACGGTTTAAGGGTAGATAAATCGGCTTTTAACTCAGTGAGAGCAAAATCATGAAATAGGACATGAGCAGAGCCAATAGGACTTTTCTTATTGTTACCAGAGAATTCGGTAAACAAAAAATCTATGCTAGTGGATAAGCATTCCTTTTATCACAAATTCTCAATTCATAACTGCCGTTATCAGTAGTATTCAGGCCCTTTGCTAAGTTATTATCATCTATATTGTTCTAAAATCGAAAATCGAATAACACACAGAAACATAAATTATAACATACTGAGAGACATATTAGTAAAATTAATAATTTTAAATAAATAAAGCATATACCATAAGCTAACAACAACATCTCAGCTTTCGCATTCCTCGCAACACGCGCAACCACCTACAGCGTGCAAAACTCCAAACGCAACCGGACACCGGCATCAGGTTGACATGAATTGGCAAAGTTGGGAAATGCAATTTGCATTCGTCCGTATGAGTAAGTTAGGCTTAAGTTTGCAAAACCAATAATTGTTATTTAGCCTTAAGTTTGAACTCGAGCAATAAAATAAGGTAATTTTTTGGTTTTTATAAAAATCCCGGTAAAAAAAATTAATTGGCGCCCGAGCAGGGACAATGGAAAAATATTGCGTAACGGAAAGCCGTTTAGTGAAAGTGCTATAATAAGCGGGTAGTTATCGCCACCGAAAAAAGCCGTAAAAAACAAGTGTGAAGTGTCGCAAAGGCAAATAACTCTCGTGCAGCTATTTAAGGAATTTCCAAGTCTCTTGAAAAGGTGCTGAAGTCACGTTACATCTAAACGGGCAAAACCTTCACAACGCGAAAGGATCCACCGTCGTCAGCATTATGAAACTTCTTATGTGAGGTTATTTTTTTTTTTTCTAAATTCAAATTAGTTTTTCCTTTTCTAACCAAAGTAAATAATTTCCAAAGACTTAAATCTGTAAACTTTTCTTCAAGACTCAACATTTAAATTCGTTCATTAGTATCAGTGTAATATAGTGTCCTCGAAATAAATTTAGTTAGGAGAATTAAAAAAAAAAAAAATGTGGAAAATAAAAATAATAATGAAGGCTTACTCAGGACAAGTGTTCTACTAGTAATTGCAATAAAACAATTCCGTTAAACGACAACAAACTGACACAATACAGCAATTAAGTATTTCCAAATGCCGTCGCGCAACTCTCAACATCACCCCATGACGCTGACAACCTCGCCAAACGACTGATGGCAGTCAAGCCAGAAATCTGGATGGTCTCGAAAGAATCCCATATGTGGTCAACAGCCTTCGGGAGTTCTCTGCCCTCTGTTGGAAAAAGAGCGTTAATAGAATTTAACAATTTACGGTCCCATACGTAATTCGCCAAAGTACTACGGAGTTCTTACCGCAATTTGGAATGAAATCACGGGACATGCAGATATTGCACTAGAATCTTACAATACTCCTCTTAACTGGTCTAAAATCTCTCGTTGTTTAATATAACACTACGCCGACAAAAGCGGTATTGGTACTCTCTCATATCACTTTCGATAAAAAGTGAACGCAAGATTCCATTAAAGCAGCAAAAATCATAATCCGTAAATTAGATTACTGACCTAAAAACCGCTCACCCAGTCCAATCTATTCGAGATCATATCCATATCCCATGGCCGGAAAGATAAAGTAGACTCCCATATAAAATAGCTCTTAAAGGACGGAATCATTAGACCTTCACGCTATCAGTATAACTTCCAGGTTGGATCGTTTCCAAGTTAACAGATTCTGAAGGAAATAGACAATACAGAGGTAATTGATTACCGAAAGCTTAACTTATTCACCATCCCCGATAGATACCTATTCCAGATATGAAGTGTTGTCCAACCTAGGGAATAATAAATAGTTCACGACTAGAAACCTTAAGAGAAGCTTTCACGAAATGCGATATGGAAAAACTGCGTTTTCTGTGAACAATAGAAAGTATGAGTTCACACGTCTTCCTTTTGGTCTAAACAACGCACTTTCCGTCTTCCAGCGTGCTCTGGATGATATTCTAAGAGAACATACCATCAGAGGTTTCATCCTTAACGATGATATTATAATGTTAAGTACAACTGAATACTGTATTTCAAAAGGTCCAACTAAATAAATTGTAATTCTTTCAAAAAGAAGTCGAATCGAAAACAAATCCTTACAAAGTAAATTCAATAGCCGAGTTCCCATCTCCAATAACATTGAGATAGAGATATTATCATATTATCATACCATATTATCATAGGTACATAAGATACTACGCGCAGATTGCAAAGCCCCTGACAACATTCTTAAGAGAGGAAGGTGGACGAGTGTTCGAAACGCAATCGAAAAACAAACTTATACATTTGATCAGGGAGCAATAGACTCATTTGAAAGAATTAAAAACACTCGGATTTCCAACGAAATCATATCCATGTATCCCGAATTTTCAAGGAAATCCCATCTTACCACCTTCAATTTGACCTTGAACTATTATAGAAGCATTGAATTATTGTATTAAAGAACAAAATAACTTCTATATGAAATTTTTTTTTGCCAAAGTTGCCTATACTAAAAATCAAACCGATACAACCTCTTCAGTTAGAATGCAATACCTATAATGCAATACAATCAATTTAAACAATATCAATCTCAATTCAGTATCATCAACATCAACTTAAGCTATTACAAGAACCATCCGGTTCACACTCAGCAGATAAATAAAATCTACAATCCAGCACCTTATGCTTCTAATTTCAAACCTTTTCCTAACAATCAATTATCACGCCCAATACCAGTGAATATAGCCAGTAGTAGAACCCTTCCAAATCCCAAATACTCGTACATTCATATCAAATAATTTCCGATCAAATCCAATAGATATTACAGGTCAAAATACAAAAAAAAATTCACTTGTGCGAAAAAAAACCACGGATGCAATGCCATCCACATCCACAGTGCGGGCATCCTAATTTTCCTGTCCACGGTCTAACTGTTGCTTGCACACTCTGTTACTGCCGTTGCCGTATTATGTTACATTGCCATATAATGCGGGTAGAAATTGAGTGTTACCGATGGTTGTATGTATGTATGAATTTTGTTGGTGTGTTGTTTCCTATTGTGTACGGTCATAACACCTACAACGATTTGATTAACAGTTGTGCTAAGTAGGTGTTTGTGTGTTTGTTTTTTATAATGACTCGGAAATTTAGAGTGGGTACAGCCAATATTTGCGGGCTAAGAAGTAATCAATTTTCTGCGTACGTCCACGTCTGTAAATACAGACTTAGTAAATTCCCGCCTACACCTCTTAAATCTATCTGATCTGAAGTTACCTGGCTATAAACTAGTTCCAATATTCTTTTCTCCCCGTGGTCTAGCCAGTTACGTACGAGTTAAATATTGATCTTAAAACGTTGTATTCCCTTTTACTTTGTATTCAATTTAATGTAAATAAACAAAAACTAAAATTACAAAAGTGAACCAATGAACTGGGTTCACATTGAAAATGTAAACTCAGAAAAGATTGTGGACTACACAAGCAAATCAATTATGACCTATATTTTCAATCGATATTGGTGGAGTATGTTATATAGTATGTCGCAATAGTAAAGGAATACAAGGTCTTCAATTACTTCCTCTGACATTCGTTTTTAGATTTTAAGTCAGTTGAATTACAACCGTCAATCCACCCAGCCAAAATAATAGCAATAAAGGCTTACCAAACTCCACCACGATGCAATCCAAGCAAATTGTCCACTCTTGCTTTATTTACAGAAGCCCCAACAATTGAACAACAACAATTTGAATTTTAATGAGTTTGATGCGCTCTCTGACTCTATGGTATACATAGATATACATATATATCCCTGTATCATCTTATTGAAATCGTTATTACGGGCGATTTCAGTATGCACAATTCTGAGTGGCTTCGACATTCTGGACAGACAACCAGCTTCTAAATGAGACATTAATAGTCATACCGCCAGTACCCTGGACTTATTTTTAACTTCTCATCCCGACAAACACAAGGTTGTCGAAGCAATGTGTCATATATAGTTTGAGAAAGGGCTTCTAAAAGAACCGTATAGCAATACGAGAAAGCCAATCGAATCGAACTTTACAGCTTTTTTTGGAATTTTAACTAGTCGTTATGTTGTCTCGACAATGATATGGATGCTACTATTCTCTTTGGAATGAGACTCTATATCCCTCATCGGGTGAAGAGTATCAAATTAAGGGAAAACGCATGGTACAACTCGAGCTGTAAAAAGGTTGTCAGATTTAGAAAAAAATTTTTTTCGGTCTTACAAGACCAACTGACTGAAACGCCTTCCTTAAGGGTGTAAAATTTCAAACGACCAAAACCTGAGGTAAAAAATACTACAAAGCCCTTAAGGTAGTAACAAAATATTAGAAATTTTGCCTCATCCTCCACCCCAATGTGCATTTAATGACATTCGTGCTGTCACCTCAATCTGCTTGCTCCACACTTTGTGTCCAGCTCAACACTTTCAGATTGTGCTTTATCTCAGCCTACACTTGAGTGTTGAATCATCAATGGGACGAATCTCTTTTCGTACTCGTGTAATAGCAAGAGTACATAAAGATCTAAACATTATATCTTCACTTCTTCTGAAGAGGTATTCTTCCACTTTGGCAAAACCACTACAGACCCATTGCACATACGTCTCTTTTTTCCAAGGTCATGGAAACGCTGATAAACCGTCAGCTCATGAAAAATCTTGAAACATGTACCACAGCGTACATCAATCTGATGATGATGTTAAGCCGTACAACTCGCTTATGGAATGAACGATACCTCTTTATTTCTTATTCATTATAACCTTCAAACATTTAAAACCAACGTTCATCGGTACCTCTCTTCCTTTCCTCCTTATTTTTCCTTCGCCCGCGATTTGTGCAAGCATTTTAAGGGTATCCAAATCCCTTGAGCGCGAGTTATGGGTAATGAAAAATAAAGTTGGAAAAAAAATCTATTTGACTTTATTGATCGAGAGGTAGATTACAACTGAACTTATTTCTAATTCTTTATTGAAAATGTAAATTGTAGTTTGCAATATTTAGGTTATTCCAAGATTTACACGTGCCGGATGCAGCTAGACTTTCTTGGAGTTTACCTGTACATTGTTTGCTGAATATGGTATTTAATTTATTTATTTTAACAAAATGCTGATAAAGGAAATTACAATTGTTTGATATAGGGTTCTGGGAATTGGTTGAGCTGCATTTCAATTTGTAAAAACATCCAGAAATATATGGAGAAGAATACGTCTCATACAATAATGCTACTGAATATTAAATTTACCATTCTGATTTAGATCGCTACGTACCAGACGATTACCAAAACGTCGAAACAACCGACGGTGAAAGCGGTTCGTCCGCTCATTTTATTGATCCCGATTTAACTAATTCTCAATATATGAATATAATGAGCCAAATATAATAACAACTGTTATTAAACTAACATAAGCAAGTTACCTTCTTTCATTTTCCGAATTCAAATTTAGTGAACCAATTAAATTTCTCTTATTCAAGTTTTTCAACTATTTTGATGGGTTGATATGACTTGAAACTTGACTAGAAGTTATCCGCAATTATCTATTTAAAAACCATGCTATTAAAAACCAAAAACGCAACTTATTCCATTACCGCCTAAAACAAATTTAATATTTAAAGTCTACATGATCCCATCAAATTCTAAAATAATAGCATGATTGCCCGTTGATATAAAAATTGGAGGGATTTATGGTAATATACATAAAGACAACGAAATAAATATCATAGTTTCCTGGAAATACCGGAAGTATAACGTATATCAATCCCATGATTGCTACAGCCAAATGGAAGTAATAAATTATTCCCACATAGAAGTAAATAATATGAATATTCACCAGAGTGGTGAACAAATTAAATTCAAATCCGAAATTGACATAACTAAGCTTATTAGAGTAGACCATCTTAACGATGAAGAAAGAAGGTTAATTTTAAAAATATGTATAAACTTTAGTGATGGTTTCTTTATGAAGGGTTTTCTAATAACGACTTGACAACTTTTTTTTTTAAATAAAAAAGGCAAACCATTCGAGATATTTCAAAACTTTATTACTGGCTTGAAGTACAATCAAAACATTTATGAATGGAACTTCGCTTTCGTTCATATGGCCACCGCGGGCACGTTTGCAGCGGTCGATTCGTTGGACCCAATTCCCAACGACTAGACCACACATTTCGGCGTGTGTGGCCAATATTTCAGTGTTGGCTCTGAGCTCTTCCAACGTCGTCGGCGTGTTGGCATAAACCAAGTGGTGATTCATGAAGCACATGTGGGTTTTCACCCGACTAATAACGCATATTTTGCTTTTGACAAACCCATTGAGCCAAAAATGAGCTTTGTCACTGAAGATGATTTTGCGATAAAATTCATCATCTTGGCGCATCTTCTCCAGAACCCAATCGGAGAACGTTTACAGACGTTGCTCGTTGAGTTTACTGAATAAATTGACAGCGACAGTTTGATGATTTGTGAAAGAGTGCGTTGTCAAGTTCCCTATTGGAAAACCCTATACAAAGTCAAAAATAATCATTCTCGAAAACTAAAACAAAAGATGATATCGCAGTACGATTATATACCAAATATGTATGCCAAAAATATCGTATATATCCGGAGACTCATAAGGATTAGGTTCAATCACAAATTCTAAAACTATTACAACATGACGTAACTAGACCAATGGGGAAGTCCGATATGGTTACTACCTAAGAAACGCGATGCATCAGGAATTCTGATGCATACTTTATTTCTTTTATATCTGGCCTCTGACTTTAAACAAATCGAAGTTTTTGATGATTCTCTCATCATCAACGAAAGCTACTAGGTTACGGAGTACTTCTATATCCCAAATAAAGAAAATATAATTCAAAAGCCAGTCAAACCCCTACCAATTATTGATCTGCAAGTAACAAAGTATGAAAGCTTAATTAAGTCATTGGAGGAAAATAAAATTAAAGCTAATATAATCTTAATATATAAAATGACATTAAAATCAATGTAGCTGAAGAAGATTCATATAGAAAACTTACTAAAATACTTAGTAAAAAGAAGGTAAAATAGTTCTCTTATGATAAGAATCAAACAAGACCAATTAAGGTTGTTGTAAAAAAACTACAGTGATGAGAGCACCAGAGAGTAAAGTTACAGATCTAAGAAGATAAACTTAAAGATATTAGAAGCTGTCAATATGCTAAAATCTATGATTAAAGCATAGCACCGCTTCCAATGTTTATGATTACTTCTGAGCACGGTGAAAATATCAAAAATATATACGACATTAAAGATATCCTTGGAATTAAGGTAGAGATATATGCAATAAGGACATCAAAACTAGTACCACAATGCAAGAATTGCCAAAAGTACGGACACACACACACAAATAATGCAATTCCAACCCAAGATTCGTAAAGTGTTCATTAAATCACCATACTAAAAAATAAGCAAATTGCAAAGAAAGCATCTAGCCAACTACAGAGGCTGCCTAGGCTGCCTAGGCTGCCTAAATAGACTCAACTGGCAAAGGACAAAAAGCATAAACAAACTAAACCAAATTCAGAAAAGGATGCCAGAGTCGGAAAAATTATCAGAAAGGGCATTGACGCACAGGCTGCATCAAAAAAAAAAAAAAAAAAAATCTTGATAATTTGGAAACGTTCAGAGAAAAAATTCTCAAGATCTCAATTACAACTCAACTTCTCATATGCAAATTTGAATGTTCACTACCCGGCAGTTCCTTTTTCTCTTAAATTCTCACCACATCCTGACTAGCAATCGTCCCGATTAACCAACATTTTTTCGAATTAATTTAGCTAAGGCTTGAGGCTAGCCACCTCCCATACTCCAGTATAAGGGATTTGACTTAACTGTAACCCTTTTACGTCTTTTAGTAAATACCTGTCATTTGGTAGTACAGTGGCTACAACATAAGGTCCCTTAAATCTAGGTGCGATCTTCTTACATGCTGCAGGCGTACTTAAGAAGTTTCTTACCATAAAATTATTACCTTCTTTGTACTCCTTATGAATCCTATTCCTGTTCTTAGATAATGTATTATACTTCTGGCATTCTATCATTTTATTCGCCGCTCGTTTTCTCATTTCAATTAAATCCCTTTCTTCTTCCTGCTTATTTATTTCCTGTTACTTTTCCTTAATATAATCAACTACTTCTCCTCTTTGATGAACTCCGAAAAGTAACTGACTCGTACATAATCTGGTGCTATGATGAGTTGTGTTATTCAGAGAAAACTCAATCGCAGGCAAAACTTTATCTATGTTTAACTTAACATTGTGCTTGCGCTTAATTTAGCTGTCATGGGTGATATGCACCTATTGATTCTCTCCACCTGCCCATTTGCTTGCGGAGAACTCGTGGCTATTTTGATATGACGTATGTTACGTTTCGTTCTTCAAGAAAACTTTCAAAGTCTTCAGAGGTGAAAGCGCTACCTCGATCAAATACCAGTACTCTTGGTCTGCTGTATACATTGAAATAATCTTTTAAACACTTTAATGCCTTAATCACTTAAACACCGCGCCGACCACCGACGAGTGCACACGTCACCCACTGCACTCGTAATTTCTCTTGTGCTGCATAAAAAAAAAAAAAAAAAACCAAAACCACCGCGCATAAGTGCAAAAAAAAAAAAAAAAGTAAACAGTGCAGTGAAATTAAAAAAGAAAATAAAACAAAAATATCACACAGAGAGGGTATCCCACCTCTCCCGCCCCTGATCTTAGTACTGTCACAGTACGGTCACTGCCATTACTGTATTTATCATACGGTACGGGCAGTGACTGAGTGTATGTAACAACCGATGGATAGCGGGTTGTGTAAAAATTTTGTTGGTGCACTGATTTATATTGTTGTAAGGGCATAACACCTACAGTAATTTGATTCGGAAAACCATCGCCAGAATTTTCACTTCGCAGCCTTGCTTGGTATTGTCGGTGTTTGTGTTTGCTGTGTTTGTTTGTAATTATGACTAAGGAATTCAGTGTGGACGTAGCCAATATACGCGGGCTAAAAAGTAATCACTTTTCTGTGTACGTCCACGTTTGTAAGTACGGACCAGTTGTTTTGGCACTTAGCGAAACACAGGTAGATCCCCGCCCAAACCTCTCAGACCACTCTGATCTGAAGCTACCTGACTACGAACTAGCGTCACTATTCTTTCCCCATCGCGGTCTCGCCATTTATGTGCGTAGTGATGTAGCTTACCAAATTCCACCACAAAGTAGTCTCTGTTCCAATCCGGAATTCAATTTCATGCGGTTAAAATTCCATCTTCGTAAGCAAATTATCCCCTACTAAAGCCCCAAACTGGACAGCAGTTCCACCTTTCAGGAGTTTGATGCGCTGTCTGACTCCATTCAAAGAATTGTATCCCTGCATCCTCATATTGAAATCGTGATTACGGGTGATTTCAATATACACAATTCTGGTTGGCTTCGACATTCTGGACAGACCGTCCCGAAGGACGTTGTGTTGACATCTTCACTGCGGAAAATAATTTAACCCAGCCTGTGAATGAGCCCACACGAATACCAGACGTTGATACCGTCCGATGCCGTTCATACGTCATACCGCCAACACCCTGGACTTGTTTTTAAGTTCTCACTCTGACAAGTACTGCGTTGATGTGCTCTCCCCTCTAGGCTCGTCGGACCATTGTGTCATATCTGCTTGCTGCACACTTTGCGGCTACACCTTGAGTGGGTCGAATCTATAATGGGACGAATCCAGCTTCGCACTCGTGTAGTAGTAAGAGTACTCAAAGATCTTAATATGCATAAACCCGCTGATCCAGATGGTATGTACCCTCTTCTTCTGAAGAGGTGTTCTTCCACGCTGGCAAAACCACTGCGTAAGCTTTTTCATCAATCCTACTCTTTAGGACTCTTTCCGAGCAGATGGAAAACAGCATTTGTCCAGCCCGTCCCTAAAAACGGCGGATCTTCTTCTCTCTCCACCTACAGACCTATTGCACTAACGTCCCTTCTTTCCAAGGTCATGGAAACGCTGATAAACCTTCAGCTCATGAAATGTCTCGAAACACGAAAACTTCTCAATGACCGGCAATATGGTTTTCGTAGCAACAGGTTCACTGGTGATTTGATGGCATGTCTCACTGAAAAGTGCAACCAAAGCATACATTAATCTGGCGACAGCAAGATAGTTGCACTTGATATTTCTAAGGCATGTGACAGAGTTTGGCATCACGCCCCTGCTCTTCGGTTGTAGAACGGGAACGGCAGCGTATGCTAAGCTCATTAAATTCCTATATTAACAGCATAACCAATAAGGGTACTTGTCGATCGTATTGCGAACAATTTGGTAAATTTCGTGAAAGCGTTTACCACTTATTTAACAACACAGGATCAAAATGATCAATGTGTACAGTATCGAATGGTTCGTTTTATTTGGGAATGCTATGCAAAAATCCCAAAAATCTGCGACTATCTTAAACCGTATTCCCTACAAATAAATTCTGAACCTTTTTTAAAGCATACACTATCGCTAATGTTTCCCGTTCAAAACTGTGATATTTGGACTCTTGCTTCGTTGTTCGCTTAGAGAAATAAAACACGGGGTGGAATTTCCCGTCTAACTTTTTCTGCATCAGGATCGCTCCAAAACCAAGAGAGCTGGCTCTACCTCATCTCGTGGATCAAAGATTGCAAGTATAGGTGCTTCCATCAATTTCTTTTTCAAATCTTCGAAACAGCGTAACTCGCTTGAATTTGACATCCTTTCGTATTAACTTATATAATGGTTCAGCTAAAAGTGAAAAATCTTTTATAAATCTCCTAAAATAAGAACAAAGTCCGAAAAAACTATGAACGCTCTTGACATTTTGCGGCACTGGAAAATTCCTTGCTGATTCCATTATATCATCTAAGTTCATAGATATTTTTTTCTGCCCTCATCAAGTCATCAAAAATTTCCGTAGAATGTACGAATGTAGAAGGCGCGTTTCTCAATCCAAAAGTCATCATGACTAACTCGTATTGGCCTAACGGGGTAAAAAACGATGTATATTTTAAAGAATCTTCGCTCATTCACTTCACGTGATAAAATGCACTTTTCAAATCTAATAATGAGAATAACTTTTTGTTCCTAGCTTATCCAGTAAGTCAACTGTTAGTAGTATCGGACAATTATCTTTTAATGTTAATTTGTTAAGACTTAGGTAATTCACGCATAACCGGATATCACAAGTCTTTTTCCTGACTAAAACTATAGGCGTTGCATACTCTAACTTGCTAGGCCTAATAACTCCTGACTTAACTAAGTCAACTAAGATAATCTGGACCTTTTATTTCTCCTTATATGACAACTTTCATGGGGTACAATGGAAAGGCTTATCACTAGTCAATCTTATGGTCATTTCAAATTTAATTTCAGGCGAAACGGGACGTTTGCTTAGCAAATAACTCTCTTTATATAAATTTAAAAGTCCATCTTTTGCTTTGAAATCTAATTCAATGTTATTAAAACGTATATCTTTATTATCATTTTCAATTTTCATTAACATTTTACATTCTTTAAAATTAACATAATTAATATTCGTATTTATATTTTTTAAGAGAAGAACTTCAGGCACGAACTGTTGACATATTAAACTTATTGGACTACCGGTGTCTAATGTTCCTAACGATGTTTTATATATACAGTTTTCTTTCTTAAAAATTAAATATATATTTCTTACCCAATTATTAGGATCTTCTTCATGACTGATTTGAAGGACTTGTCTCGGCTTCCTTCCTTTTGGGACATTTGGTTGCATAGTGCCCCATTTCGCCACACACATGGTAGGCTTCTGGCTCCCTCTTCGGCTTAAAACAGTCTTCAGAGTTGCAGTTGAAGCATCTTATTCCGGATGTAATCGGACGCTGTGATTCGGCTTGCTCATGAAGTGGTTTCGGTGGCATCCTTCTTGGCAATGTAGCATTATAAAAGGCATCCAATAATTCCAGCTTGTCTGCGAAACGATGCGTCCTAGCTTGAACTCTTAAGTTGTAGTCAGGTATTCCTTCGATCAAATGTTTTAGCAACTCATCATCCGGTATGTCGGCCTTATTTGCGAGGATTAATTTCTCATGAACGTATTCGGAGAATGCTTCGTTTGGCGACCACTTTTTTGCCTCAATATGGCGCCGGAGAGTTATACGACTTGTTCGATATTCGAATAACTTACTTATGTCTGGAGCAGTGTATTAATTGGTACAGTCGTTATGTCCGATCTTGAATGGAACCACTTTAAAGCTTTTCCCTTCAGTTTACAAGAAATTATCATTCTCAGATTGTCATCGTCAACTTTGTATGTAGCTTTTATGTTTTTTAACTGAGACTAACGTCGCACATAAGAGCTTTCCTTTTCTTCGAATTCCGGTAAATAATCTTTAACATTTTTGAATTTTTCACCATCCATACTCTTCATCTGACTTTTCTCTTTTTTATTAACTCATTTTTTCGTTTTACAATTTCGTATTCTCTTCTTTGCAGTTGAAGCTCCCATTTCATTAACTGTAATTCCATTTTCATCATTTTCTCATTATTTCGTTTCTTTTCCAGCTCACTCCTTTTACTCTCTTTCTTAATTCCTTTTCTTTCGTTAGTCTTCTCTTCATCATTGCTCTCATAAGGGTTGATTTCTTCGATCGTTTGGCTTGTCATTAATGTATGTATGTATGTCGATGTCCTCATTATCGACGCTGTGTCCTTCATCGATGCTGTTGTTGTTTGAGTTGTTTTCTTTCCCTTCTGGACATAGAATTAACTCGTTCTTGTTACCGTCAGTTTTTTTCCCAATGTCTTCAGCCATTCCTTTAACTGCGCAGCTGTCCTTTACTTCAAACTTTCCACTTCGGTATTCATCTCCCACTTCTGATAAATTGTAAGAAATCTAAATTGTAAAAACAAATCACATTGGCAGTTATTTTTAATTTTCACTTAACTGTATTTATATTACTTTCTTTTTTTTTCACACTACAAAAACTCAAACACAACTTGCCTCTACAAGATCTCAATTACAATTCTACTCCTCATATGCAAATTTGAATGTTCACTACCCGGCAGTTCCTTTTTCTCATAAATTCTCACCACAGTTGCATCAATTTACTGTTCTCGCAGCTATTGACTTCTTCCGCATATTTCGCAATAGATTGATCGCAGGTGGCAAAACAAGTATTAGGGACCTAGATTGACAAACACGAGAGGAACGGCAAATATCATTCAACGGAAAACCTACGTATTGGCCAACAAATAGGAATAAAACCCTAGATCTTGTCGACTTTTTTGTTTCAAAGAATATTTCACCAAATACTATAAAAGTAGAAGAAGGGCCAAACTCAGATCACTCCAGAATACTTTTAACATTTGGCGATAAAATCGCTACCAAAGAAAATAGGATAAGGCTTGCTAATAATGACTGATTAAAGCTGTCTTATGCAAAATCTAGAGTTTAATATTCAGCTCTTAGAAACAATTGAAACAGAAAATCAATTAAAAGAGGCTGTTCAGATCCTAAAACTAGAACTAATATAAGATACAACAAAACTCATATTTAAGAGTAATACGCGATATAATTCTATGCGTACAGTGACAAATCAATACGGATTTACTTAAATAATAAGTTAAAAAAAAAAACTATCAAAGATTATAAATTTTGCATTCAGGATAAGATATGTGTGGAGCATGTGGAAAGCCGCGGAGGTTGGTTTGGATTTAGAAATGATCAGGTGCAGGTGTATAGAATAATAGACAAAATCGAAAAAGGACAAGAAAAAAACTATATAGCACAAGATTTCGATAAAGTATGCCCCAAAGAACTGATCAATAAATTGCAAAAGCATTCAACAAAGTAATTTTCAAAAATTCTAGAGTCATATATTACAACAAGGTGATGAAATCTCCACATTGAGAGAAATAGAAGCTGGTGCACCACAAGGCAGTATGCTAGGTCGTGTATTATACTTCTTATTTACCAACGACTTGCCAAAAATTGACGAAACTACTGTGGCAACATTTGCAGATGATACTTCTGTCCTTGCTGTGGGACAAGTAGGAACAAAAAAAAAAAAAAAAAAAACTACAGAACGCAGTGAGTAATACATCAAAATGAACCAAAAAATTGAAAATTAAATTAAATCACCTAAAGTCAGTCCATGTTAATTTTACGAACAGAAATGTTCAGCACATCCCAATATTCATAAATCATAATGAAGTAGAATATTAAAACAGAGCCAAATATCTAGGCTTGCCATTGGACTCAAAACTGTAAAGAAAAAAAAACAGAACATGCGCTACGGTAAAATGTATTGGCTTATAAGGAAATACTACTCTTTGTCTAATTACAATAAATAACTGCTTTGTAAGCAAATTCTGAAACCAGTATGAACCTACCGGTTTCAGCTTATGAGAAAATACAAACATTTCAAATTAAAGTTATACGGAATACTCGTATATGGTAGAATTATAAATGCACTATAGTACATAAGATACACTGATCTGCATATAGATCTAGAAATTGAAATAATTAAGGATAAAGTCAAAAAAAAATTGGAACGCTGGCTCCTCACCAAACTGCGATGAAATGCCAAGAACGCAAGGGGTCACTGTGTAAAAATCCTACACTTTTTCTGAGTGCGGGCTCAGTTTCGTCTATTAAAAATTCCACCTTCCAGCGTAAAAAGAAAATCTCCGTAAAAAAGGAGAATTTCTTGGTAACATCATTTTTTCTGATTGAGTAAGAATCAGTCCGAAGAAAATTCACGCTATTAAAAACTATACCAAACCCACTACTCGAAAGAAAATAAAATATTTTTTTGGGTTGCTTGGGAATTACAGAAAATTCATTAAGGATTTTGCCAATGTAACAAAACCTATAACAGAAGAAGGGCAACAGAATTAATATAAATAAACAATATATCAGTTCTTTCGAACACTGTAAAGATATGTTAAGAAACGACCCCCTATAACAATATCCGGATCTTACTAAGGATTTCAACTTGACCAGTAACGTTACTATCGAATGCTTCACGAACTTTGTCCCAAACAGAACATAATTGCAATTTTACAATAAAAAAAGGATTATTGACAAAAGTGTGATCAACCAAGTATTTCATAATGTCATATAAAAAATTGCAGGTGGCCCAAATAAGGTTTTAAAGATGATGCTAAACTTACCTTGGCATTCTTCAACCATTGAACTACACCAAAGAGCGGATGTTGAATTGGTTAATGATAGAATTATAAGACTCACTTCTAATTTTATTGATAAATGTTTGAGTGTTGAAAATCCCCTTGAAAACAATCTATATTCGCAATATTCAAATTATTAATTTTTGTAATTGTATGTCTTTATTAATTTCTTTGTTTATTCGTTTCTACAATATTACTGTAACTCAGTTTTGTTTTATTTATTTTATTGATTTACATATTTATTTATTTATTTATCTGTTTTTTGATTTTTTTTTTCTTTTTTATAATCCCGCGCGCGCACCAAGGGGATATAAATACCCTTTTACAGGCTTTTCTCCAGGGCGCAGGAGGGTGGTGTAGTAGTTTGAAACTCAGGTGTATTAGGTTTCGATATTTTTCCCAGAGGTGTTGTCAAACTGGAGCCGGTGCATCCTCAACCAGTGGGTTTTAGTATGTGCCAGTTGTTAATTCGTTACATTTAGCCCAGACAGCAATCACTCCAACATCAGTGTTATGCCTTCATGTCAAAGTTGACGCCGAAGGGATTTTCATATAACTACATTCAAATTCTATGAAAAGACTTCGCGAGGGACTTGAACCCTCTACCCTCTGCTTGAGGAGTCTATGCATATACCCCTACACCAAGGCCACCTCCAATGTATTTATTTACTAATCAATTAATTTACTAGATTGTATTACGCATTTCTTTTTTTATTTGTTTGTTTATTAAATAATTATTTAATCAATAATAAATTAACTAATATATTAATTTTCTTACTTGTTTATTAATAACCACATTAATTATTTAATTGTTTATTGCTTAGGTTCTGGTTTGTTATTACATTATTAATTATTTTCCAAAAATTCATTAATAATTATTACTTGCCATTTGGTTCTTACCTTTACATACTTTAATTATATTATTATATTTTTTTCTCTTAACTATACTAATGATTGTTCAAGATAAAAGACATTTTAGTATCAGATATCTTAATTAATATAAGTTTATGGAAGATGTAAAGAAATATTTTTGCAAAATAAAAAACCTATCTATCTATCTTATGGGCCACAAGCCGCTTAACTGGTTATTTTCTCCTAAATAACCAAATTCGAAACTTTTTAGATGGCGGTTCAAATTGGAGGAGCTGGATTAAGCAATTGTGTTCAGAAATTTTCAATGTGTTTCTTCAAAAAATGCTAGTGATTTAGAGTACGATGAGCGATGAACGATGAGCGTTTATGAGTAGACATTTCTAAAACACCACTTACTGAGTTTTCAGAACAGTTAGTTTCGAACACAACGAGTGACTCAGTCAAACCGCCCATGATTTATAATGTTCTCTTTAGAACGAAACGCAGGCGAGTATTTAGACATCCGGATTTATTAGAAGAAGTAGAAGTAATCGTACGGTACGGTACGAATATATTAAGCCCCATAAACTTACAGATGATAAGACATCAAAATATTTTGGCATGTTTTTCCTAAATATGTTGGTAATAGTAAAATATTTAAATGAGTAGAGTGTATAGAAAAACTTAATACTATAACTGAGGCTGATCAACAAGATGCTCTCATAAATAAAAACCACATTAAGTGTCATATAAAAATTCTCCGATGTTTTTTGGTACATTTTTGAAAAAAAAATGTTCTTTATTCATAATCAATTTCAATCAAGTACATATTGGCCATTATTAGCTATACCTATACCTTTTGCCACTTTCCGGCATATTTTCATCTGTGGCTTATCAGCGAAATACTTGGCCAAGTGATTTTCAGTGGCTGTTCGGTCGGCCAATTTTTTATCAACAAAAGAATTTTGAAAAGACCGAAACAAATGATTATCAGAGGGTGCATGGTTTTTTCAGTTCAGTTTGTATGCATTTTTATTGTATCACTTAATTTACTCTTACTTGCTAGACAAAAAAATGCTTAAAAATTAGCTTAATTAACTTAAAACTATCTTATTCTAACTTACTGGCCCCATGCGAGCACTCTAAGTTAAACCTAAAGCTTAAATTATGTCTTTCGACGTATCTTACTACCATAGTATACTATTTCTATTCATTATAATTAAAACTAAGAAAACATTTTTTACAAAAAAAAACTTAGTAACCTGACTTTTTTATTTTATTATAAAACATAAAACTAAAATCCTACAAACTACTTAAAACTAAATCTTAATCTACATAACCTACTTACATCTAATTCATACATACACACACACACACACACACATATATATATATATATATATATATATATATATATACATGTCCTTTTTTTTCATTTTCTATTTTTTTTTTTATTTATTTTTTTTTTAAATCCAAGTTAATCCTACTTAAAATTATGTAAGCCGGCCATGGCTAAAAAAAATTAGGCGACCCACTTTGCTTCACATGAAGCTACCAAGTATTGGAGGAATTCGACGACGAAGCATCCTCTCGTAGGGTGCATGGTGTAGGCTATACGATGGATGCATCAAAACTTTCCAACCAAGCTCCGTCAACTTGTTCCGGATCAACAAAGATGTGTGTGGCCTAGCATTGTCATGATGGAAGACAACTCCCTTTCTGTTGGCCAATTCTGGTCGCTATTTCTTGATAGCTTCATTCAAACGGTCGAGTTGTGCTCAGAGAGCTCATAAACAATTGCCTTCCAATTCCACCAAACATTTAACATAACCTCTTTTACCATCAATCAAGGCTTTGAAGTCGTTTGTGGTCGATTAACGGCTTTGACCATGATCTTTTTCGTTGGATATTTTCGTATTTAATCCATTTTTCATCGCCCGTAATGAATCGCTTTAAAAATGGTTCCATTTCGTTACGTTTCAGCAGCGTTTCATCGATGGTTATTCGGTCAGTTAAATTGCTTTGCGTTAATTCATGTGGCATCCAAACATCGAACTTCTATGAGTAGTCTGCTTGTTTTAGATGATTCGAAACTTTCATAAGGTTGATGTTTAGTGTCTCCACTATCTCCAGACAGCTTCCGTGCCGGTCTTGCTTCGTCAGTTGCAAAATTTCGTCGACTTTTTCAGTGACAGGCCGATCAGTGCGAAGCGCATCTTTTACATCGAAATTTCCGGAACGAAATCGAGAAAACCACTCCTGGTTCGGCGTTCACTCACAGCATTTTCACCGTAAACTTCACAAATTTATCGGCATGTTTTCGCAGCATTTTTCTCTTTTTTATAGTAAAAAAGCATCACATAGTGTATTTCTTCAGATATTTCTCTCATGTTCCAATGGTAACTTTTAACACGACCAACGAAATACACAGCTATCTTCACAAGAAATGTAGCTTGACATGTCACCTGTCATAATGTTTGATATATGGAACAGGATCTTAATATAAGGTATCGCAGGTAATCTGTGATAGTTACATCGACGTTTTACAAATAAATAACGAAGTTAAAGCCCTACAACTGAACCAAAACGATATGGACAAAGAATTAACGAGACAAGTACAAATAAACAACAAAACATTTGCTAACATATTTAACCACATAAATTCGCAACAAAAAGATTTAGAAGATCAACTGGCCAGATACGTACTGAAAAAAAGAACTTTCAATAGATGCAATATTATAATATAATTATAATATTAAAATAATTTACAAAAAATTACAGAGTCGATAAATTTAGTAA
The DNA here is from genome assembly GCA_907269105.1 of Volucella inanis. Taxonomy (NCBI): domain Eukaryota; kingdom Metazoa; phylum Arthropoda; class Insecta; order Diptera; family Syrphidae; genus Volucella; species Volucella inanis. Next base: position 116,338,835 of record OU026156.1, read on the forward strand.
GGTTAAATATTATCTCCAAACAAACTTTAAGTCCGAATGAATTGGAATTTATACAACAACATACCATAAATCAAAATATAAGATTTTCTTCAGACGAACAATTGTATGAATTCTTGGGCTTTCAGGCCTATCATAATCAGTCGAATATTATATTTAATATAAAACTGCCTATCCTGCCCCATGAACCCTTTATGCTATATCTACTAGAGGTCCTTATTGCACGGGTACACTTATGCACGTGTTATACGTGTAATTATCTTCACGTGTGTAAACACGTTTATTTGGTATAGCACGTGTATATACATATATATAAATATACACGTGTATTACATTTTTAATTTTTATGAAATTTTTTTGATACCAATTTTGATTATTTAGAAATAAAACACAAAGTTCATTTTCTTTGGTAGTTTGGTGACAAATTATTTTATTTTATAAATCAAACGAAAAATTAAATTCATTCTTAAGTAAAGTATGTGTATGGTCTTATTTTAGAAACACTTTCTATCTTGATAAAGAAATACCAACAAATCTACATTATCAGGGAGCAATGAAGTTCTTTTAGATGTGACAATATTTCCAGCCGTGGAAAAACAGCGTTCTGAGCTAACAGATGTAGCTGGTATAGACAAATATTTTCTCGCTAAAATTGCGATAGCCGGAAATTTATCATGTCTATTTTTCCACCATTTATATGGATCTAGGTCAAACTTCAGCTAAATAAGTGTCCAGTTGATGTTGGATAGTCTTTCGCTTAGTTCCATGTGTGTTATAAAGAAACTCTTAGTCACTTGTAAAATTCATAAAATCTATTTCGTATATCATTACGTAAACTGATTTTGAACGATGTAATCATGTCTGAGTCGCTTGAGAAAAAATTCATATGTTGCTCCAGCATTTTTAGCATAAGGGGTCGCACCATGAATGTACACGAATTTTCATTGCAGAGAATCTTTGTAAGCGCTTGAATAGGCCGCAAAATTTTTCCAAATTCATCCATCAATGCCCATTCTTGTTCTAAAATTTCCAACTTTGTAGCGATAGCTGAGGAAGTGACTGTACGATCTGTCAATACATTTATCACTGGACTCCGGTTTTGTGTTAGATGCTGAAGCATAAAAAAGATTGATTTCCATCGAGTGTTGCATGATTGTAAAAGGGATTGTGCTGGTAGACCCAATTGTTTCTGCTCTTCTTGCAAAGCATATTTCGCAACGTTGGAGTGTTTAAAATGGCAAACTATTTTACTGGCTTTCTCAATTATTTTTTTTATATTTTCAGAAGACTGCCAACTGAAGACTATGTACTGCGCATGCCAAACCGACATTCTGCTCTACTTGCTTCATAGATTCCACAGCTTTAACCACATTTGCAGCATTGTCTGTGACTACTGCTGTGACTGTGACAATGTGCCGTCATTGCCATATATGATTCTTGCGCGGCAGACATCCAACAATCAGACGTGCAAGAAACTTCATTAACGCTACCAATTTTGTCCTTTATTACTGTTTCAACTTCCTGTTTAAGTGATTGCAGTCGTTTTTTTATTACCTCTTCTCTCAACGGTTTATAGTTCGGTTCAACAACACTCATGAATTGGAGAAAACCCGGGCTTGAACAGAAAGAAATTTGAATTTGGTTTAACGCAATCAATTTAGCTAGGGCCTGGTGGATCTCTTCCATCCTATCCGGCGAACATAGTCGGGCATTGCTAACTTCTTGGGCTTTCCTTTCTTTTTGTGTATTCTGCATTTTTTGAAAGAGGACGGTCCAGGACTGCTATCATCGTTGGTTTCAGTTCTTGACGAATCTCTATCAATCATGCTGTAATATGAATCACAAAAAGTATTTTTTACGTTAAAGTGTTAATCTATTTTTATTCACTTGATTTGAGTAGAAACCGGATTTTCTCTATTTATGTTTGTTTGAATTGCATGAATTCCTTTCAAATGCCGTCCTAATGACCCTGTCGTACCACCACGACAGGAGAAAGAATTGTACCTGTCCTCACTGCACAAATCACAGAAGGCTATATCACCTTCTCGATGTGCATATTGTCATACCCAACTCTTTGGTTTCATTTTATCACTTTAACAATTTGAATTAGGAAAAGATATACTTATCAGCCTTTCGAGATCAACACTCAACTAAAACTGATGAGAAGCTTTTCGTCATCAATTCATAAACCGGTTTAATGATTAAACTTTAATCTTAATAAAACATAGAAAAATAAACTAGTGCTTGAACTAACTTGAAATAACTGTTTCGGCAAGTACTCGTAACATCCAATAATCGAAAAAACGTAGTGTAGTATTTACATGTGTTATTTTATTTACACGCATATTGAAAAAGAACACGTGTATTTCAATGTTCACGTGTAAAAGTTTCTTACTAACCGTGTACACGTGTAATTACACTTGTAATTACATAAACGCTTTAAATCGATAGCCCTAATACCTACTAAACCCCATTAATAATGATTAATTGACGAACCATGCTTGGTGATTAAGCATGTTTTCTATTGCCAGAAAAAGAAATTGGATAATATCACATCAGACTGTGACAACCTTAATATAAGCAAAAACATAACTGCTACCTTGCCCTAGTGATGAATTCGAATTACCAGAGTATAACTCAACCGGAAGAAAATAAAATATTGATAAAATATTAACCTAACATCAACATATCCACATCCTGCGGCATTGAAAACAAACCAATCTCAGGAATAGTACTGCCAGACTATGAAAATTGTGAAATCATCATCAACGATATAATATATGAAAGCAAAATAAAAAATATTTTGGGATAAAATACAAATTATTTCTTCAATATTCATTCATAGTAATTCTTCTCATCCCACAAAAAATTTAAATACCTACAGAGTAAATCCATTTCACATAACCAATACTGATATCATTGAACTAACCGAAAGTACAAGGAGTTAGCAAACCTGCCCGCTGTTCGCCTGCATCTTCATGGCCATCATAGCATATACACTTTTCTTCATCCGCTTCATAAAGAAACAATCGAAATCAAACAGAAACCATAGCCGGTTCTCAAACACTCTACGAGATTAATCCTGGAGCTCCAGAAAGATTCTTTCAGCATCAGAGTATCTTTGCTACCGCTTCACAACATAACTATACACATCGTAAATCCATGAAGCTAATCATACATATTCATGTTTTCTTTATTATTGTATTCCTTCTCCTTGATTATTTTAATTTAAAATTAAAATTTGTCTTAATTTAAATCTTGTTTTTCTGAATGTAAGAACATTCTTGCTTATCATGTAATTTCATTTTCATTTCCAAAGTCTTTAATAAACTATTCGGACGCATTTGATTATTACCTTTAGTAAATAAAGTTGACCAAAACAAGGATTTGGAGATACCAATGATAGAAATACTTTGAGGAGATTTTTTCATTGGGGCAATAGAGAGGTAATAACGAGGCTTGAAGTAAAACTTCATGTTTACAACTCGCACCTACTCTTCATAAAATGTTTGCTCATAATTAAAATATAATCGAGTATTAATCGTTACCACTTGGACGGCAGAATGAAGACTTTTTTCAACTTACTTGCAGCTTCATCGGACCCACTTATCAATTCATTAAGGCATGTCTGAACTGAAAAAAGATCTCAAAGCATAATACTTCAGATGTTAACGAAAGTTTGTAAGAAATCAGTTTTTTATTTAAATTTTTCATCCTCAAATGAATCACTGAAATGTTTCATTATGTACACTTGTGTACCACAAAATAAAAATATGATATACCTAAAAGAGAATTTTCCTCTCAGCATCATGATGGCAAATTCAAGAAGACCAAATTCCCTCTTTACGAAGCCGGAAAGCATGACGCAACAAAGAGCTATTCCCCAGCGTTAAACTCAAATTGCTGGCGTCAGCCACCTGTAAATAGCTTTTGAGACGTGCAAGATTTCAACCTGTGCAGTAACCAATGATTGTTGCTCTATGTGCGAAAAAAAGTATCAATAAAGGACCGTAATCGTGTGAAGACTTGGATTTCAAAAGAAAAGCATCGAAGTAGAATGAAATTGGGTGGTGATTGTTTCTACCACAGGAATAGAGTGTTGTAAAGTCTTTTTGATTCCCGCCCACAATCACATCTCGAAACCGGTCTATTATCAACTAAATTCTCTTTTATTCTTATTTTTTTCTTTTTTTTTATTCCCAAATCTCACTAAATTTACTTCTTTTCTTATCTCACTTAATTCACTCTAGAATTGATGCACTCTGAAGAAATGAGTTTCTGATTAAAACTGCAAAGATCTGACTAGGCCTCAAATCTTGGCAATTCAACATTTCCTTTGTGTCCACAATATTAGCCTTAAAATCCTCATTCGATGTCCACCAATGTGATAACTTTGGTCCTCTTTTATGTATTCTGACAATCTATAATATTGACTGCATCATAATGGATTCATTTAAATTTGAATATACATGAAAATAAAATGAGGCACACATCGTGTCTTATCTGAATGCTTCCGTTGCAAGTGATTCGAACATTTTCCACTTGATCCTGAAAAAACCCCCTTTAGTTCAAAGCCAAGAAATGGCAGGCTATTATATATCCATACACTCTTACAACTAGAGCCTGAATTCATTTTATTGACCATGAGCCAATGAGTGATATACGGACCGAAATGAGTGATATACGCGTAAGTGTTTTCTGTGATAATGAACTGAGGTTTTGTTACCATCTAGATGACGTCATAAGAGAAGCCGAATATGCTCTCGGTATTCTCAAATGTAGGTCTAGGAATTCTATCATAAGCTATTACCGTATCCTTCTGTAAAACTTAAGTCCAGATTCTTTTTAATTGGAATAAGCCTGATCATCCTATTACACCATATATATGTATATAATATATATTTTTTAAATTGAATGTACTCATAAATTTCAGAATATTCTTGCTTTTGGTTTGCATTCAATAGCACATGTATCATTACGATCAGAATTGTAAATAACGTTCGTACTCTGTTGCTCTGAAGGGTTTCAATGCATAAATCAGTTTCAGAAATGCAGAATCGTAGATAGATACAGCTAGAAACAATCAACAAAGTCTTGGAAAGTTGGGTTGGCCAATTCTGATTTGTCTTTCTTTATTTGCCTTTGCTGCCATATTGAATGCAAATACATATATTTATTTATATATATATTAGATATATGAATACTAATTTCGAAACCTTATTTTATGTTTCTAAAAAAATTAAAAAACAAAAAATTTTCCTGAAAAGTTTCTTTGGTGTTTCTTTACACACTGGTATGGACATTTTATTTTCCTTTCTCAAGACTATTTTAAAATATTAATTTCGGTATGCGCGTATCCTGTGTGCTAAAATTTTAACTCAATTTTTCAATTTGTCAATTTTTATTTCATCGAGTGTTTTTGTATTATAGGTGCATCAGATGGCGTTAAACATTTATTTACACCCCGTTGGGAGACACTTTTAGATCCAGTTGTGTGGCTGGAAGCTGGAACGCAGATCTTTTTTTCACTCGGTTTAGCTTTCGGCGGTTTAATCGCATTTAGTTCCTATAATCCAGCAAATAATAATTGCTATCGGGATGCTATACTTGTTTCTCTGACCAACTGTGGTACATCAATGTTCGCAGGAGTTGTAGTATTTTCGGTGATCGGTTTTAAAGCTCATGCAACATTTGATCGTTGCACAGAAGAGCGATCTCATTTACTTTCAACCAACAAAACTAATATCGTATTGCCGGAATGTGATTTAGAAAAGGAATTAGCGAATGTAAGTTTTCAATTCTTAAAGTACTGTTTTAACTGTTAATTTATTTTACAGAGTGCATCTGGAACTGGTTTAGCTTTCATCATTTTCACAGAAGCTATTAATCAATTTCCTGGAGCGCAGTTGTGGGCTGTTTTATTCTTCTTAATGCTGTTTACCCTGGGAATTGATTCACAGTTTGGAACGCTGGAAGGTGTGGTTACTTCTTTAGTTGATATGAAACTTTTTCCAAGTCTTTCCAAGGAATATATTGTCGGTGTAAGATATTGAAATAATAGTTAATAGCAAAACTTTCACTTTATAAAAAAATTGATACATCTTAAAGATACTTTGCGCTACTTGCTGTACGATTTCCATGTGCTTTGCTAACGGAGCTGGGAGTTATATATTCCAACTCATGGATAGCTTTGCAGGCAATTTTCCACTTCTTATCATTGCTCTTTCAGAATGTTTGTCAATAAGTTATATCTATGGAGTTAGAAGGTTTGCTTAAATTAATAAAATCAAACAAAAACAAAATAAGTAAATATAACTGCTTTGATAGATTTTCCGATGATATAGAAATGATGACTGGGTCGCGTCCATCGCTATACTGGATGCTTTGCTGGAAATATCTATCACCAATTGCAATGGTTTCCATACTAGTGGCATCGTTCGTCGACTTAATGACGAACGGTAGTAGTTATCCAGCTTGGATCGGATCTAAAGGTGCCACTGAACAAACGGAATGGCCACATTGGAGCATTGTTGTTGCTATTTGCCTAATAATGTCGTCAATTTTATGGATCCCTATTGTTGCAATATGCCGGTAAGAATTAAAATTAAATATTTACAGAGCTTTTGTTATTGTACTCGTACTTTGGAATTTTCTTGTAGACTCTGTGGGTTAAAGTTAATCGAAGACACAGATCCAGCTTGGTTTCCCACTGAAGAACTAAGAGAAGTCCATGGCATTGTCCCACATGAACCTACGGATATTGAGCGCTCGATATTCTGTTTTAATATGGATGGGACTGAAGGTATGTGCTGTCCTAAATACGGTCTTCCAGAGAAGACCTTGGAGGAAGAGGAATAAGTTCACAAATGAAATATATCTTCCCGAATATACACTCTGTAATATATTACCACCGACAAAGAGGATAATCGACAATAATAACCATTCGTACACTAAAGACAATATATATATATATTTTTTTTTTTAACAAACACAGATAACACTGAAAACATTTAATGAAACGAAAATAATATAATTATACCTTAATAGAAATGAAATTAAATAATAAATGTAAGAAAGAAAGAAAAGAGTAGAAAGTATGTATGCAGGAGATAAAATCATTTCAACATTTTTAGAGGTAGGAAATCATTAGTAGAACTTCTCATTATCTTCATATTTTAATTGCGCTCCAGTTATAGATTCGATTAAATTGAAGAAGAGATGTCATAAAAATCAAAAAAAAAAAAAAAAAAAAAAAAATTGTATTACTTTCTTAACTACATATATGGCGGCTTAGTCCAGGGCCTCAACCAATGAACTTCTCTAGTTACCGCAGTCTTTGGCCAACTTCTTCCAATTGGGAACTCCATGATGGTTAAGCTCTCTTCCATATATGCGCAATACCCAAGTCTTGGTCTTCCTCTACTACGTAGTCCGACTGGAATGTCAATATCAATTTTAATGTGTATTTTTCTGACCAGGTCAATATTTTATTTATTTATTTTTGTTTTTTTTTATCTATTTATTTGTTATTTCTTTTAAACATAAAGCTAAGTTATTATAACAACCACTCCAACTTGCGATATCATACTACAACTTGGAGTGAGCAAGGCCGTAATAAATTAACTTTAATACTTCTTTAGAACAATATGTAATTTAACACTTTGGATATGATCTTTCCAATTTAAATTATGGTCAATCAATACTCTAAGGTATTTATAGTGATGCACCGAACAAAACAATTATAAGAACAAGGTAAACTACTAACAAAATTACATTTTCCACAATTATGTACAGGTAGACAGAATTTTTTACAATCATAAGCATGGAGGAATAAACTAAAATCATTTAAGACGTTATTCGATATTTTGAAATACATAAGATTTGTCTTCTCGCTTATAATCAGTTTATGTTTCGTTAACCAAAGTCTCAATGTTTCCAGATCTTCCGAGATCTTTGCAACACTTCCGTATTTTGTATAAAATTGGTAAATAAATTTAAGATTTAGATTAAGTGCAAAAAGAGAGTTTACGTAAATTAAGAATAGCACAGGACCAAGAACTGAATCCTGTGGTACACCATTTTTTTTAAATACGACAGTCACTAAGGCCATTTACATTCACTTTTTGATTCCTTCCATTTATATAAAAAGTAAACCACTTGTGAATTTTTCCTCTAAAACCAAGATTGTATAATTTTGTTAGAAGCTAGTCATGGTCGACCTGCCGACATTTCTCTTCTAAAACCAAACTGATGACTACTAAACAAATTGTTTCTGCCTAAGAAAGCCAATATTCAGGAAATAGGTCTTTGGTTTGAAATATTAATTTTATTACATTTTTTAAAAAGTGGTATAACTTCAGCGTTTTTTAGGTATTGAGGGAAACAACTATTTTGAACACTAAGGTTACACAAGTTACATAAAACATCCACCACATAGAAGCACATTTTCTTCAACAATATACTTGATATACCATCACTAGTACAAGACTTCTTGTTTTTTAATGGCAATATTACCTTATAAATTTCATTTGAAGAAAATTATGGGAAAACAAAACTGTTTAGTTGTGTGTCTTCTGTAGTTCTTATAGAACAATTGTAGTCTATTGAAGTTTTAAAACATGTTTTTATTGTTTCTATAAGTAATCAGTACGCATAAATACATGATCAAGTCGAGTCGGTTACACGGGTAGGTTCATTAATAATACTCTTTAGACCATTTGATGTCATAAGAAACAAATAATTCTCAGTAATTCTATCAAATTCGTTTAAAATATCAATATTTATATCATCAATTACTATTAAGTTCTTCTCAATACAAGCACTCAGAGCATCACTTAATTTACCAATAAAAATACCTTTTCGAAAATGCATGCAATCTATTAACACACAACATATATTAGCATAACCCTCATTTATGTAATCAAAAGACAATTTCATAACATCAACACTACGAAAATTAAGCTTAAAACATTCGAGTAGATAGCCATTCTTCACATAAATTGCTACATCTCCAGCTGGGTATGACTCATTACAATTTCCGAAAGGTGCGTACCCGGGTATGTTATATAAATCGAATTCTACCTTAAAGAGCCAAATCTCAGTCAACAGGTAATTATAACAGGTAATTTCATGACTCAATATGTGCTGCCAAAGCTGTAAAGTTTTTCTCTAGTACTACGTATGTTTTGATGTATTGTAAATAAACAATATCAACACAATTAAGAGAATTGACTTTGCATTCACATGTATTGGGGACTAACCACGAAAAATATCGCTGTACAGTCCGTAAAGTTCCTTGTTATATCTCCTTTTCCAAAAGCCCAAAACGAAAACGAGATGTAGTCTAAAAATCTTGCTTTTAAAACTTTAGTGTCTTTTAAAGCTTTATAGATATAGTGTCCTTAGTGTTTCTTGACAAGATCTTATTACCCAATCGTTTTCTTAGGAAAAAAAAAAAGGGTTTGGCACTTGATTTATTGCGCATTTCTTTAAGTTTCTGATATATATTTATCTTGTTTGCTTGATATGTTCTTTTTACCGAACATTGTTCTTACTGTATCTAACCATTTCCTAAATCACACAATTCTCACCCTTTTATTTTTTCTCTGGAAAAGTCGGTGTTCGTTGAACGCATTTACTCGCCGCTCGTAAGCGTGTCGTTTAGGTAGATGTGCATGCCTGCTATATTCATCAAATTTGAAGTTTCTTAAGCGTGATCCGGTAAAACCTACCGCAGTTTCGACAGAAAGGAGAAGGTAAGAAATACGCTAACAGTAAAAATCGTAGGGGTTTAGCGATTGCAGCTGTTCACCATCAAATCTCTGCTGTCGTGGTGTCAGAGTTATTTAGAGAAGAACTTTGACTGGTTGGTTGTGGACCGAGTCGACACTAGCCAATATGCCTTGTGTAGGTCGCATCGGGATCAATTTGACTGACTATTTTATATTCGAATTAACGCCATGTTTATGAATACTGAAGTGAGTGGTAGCAACAGTAATATTCTGTCCCGCAGCGAGGTCAATTAGCCTTATTCTAGGCGTGGTATCATATAGTATATGCGTTACAATTGTGTTACCAAAAATGTCTTTTCTTCCTTTTGTAGATTTAAACACAGTCAAAAATAATCTTTAATAGCAATGTCTATTTCTCGTGGTGGCATGAACGCATATCAGGCTGATGTTGGCGAATTAAGCCCTTATGCCGTTAACGACTTTAGTTTGCCGCTTATAATAAATTTGCACAAATAGATCCTGTTCCTGTTTCCCGTAGCACTCACCTTAGTCACACAGTTTTCCATCCTCCCTTTGCCCGATTTATTATAGTCCTGGGTATCTGCTAATTGTTCTGCCTCACTTGGCCTATTCAATGTCATTCCATGTGTAAATCAGAATCGTTGTGAAATTTGTCATGCTAATTGCTGCGCCAACAATGTTTGGCAAGTCAAAACCAGTACTCGATGATTGAGACGAGGACATTAATACATAATACATAACTTATGTCGCTTAGTGTTTATATCTTAAACATTAACAAACAATATACATTCCCAGAGTCTTGAGAAAAGGTTGGGCCGACCGCTTGAAGCATTGTCAGCGAAGCCGAGGAGGCCATTTTAATGATGTGCTGTTCTAAACATAATGGCATGAACGTAGATTCAAAATAGAGCCTTAACCCATTTATATCCCACACCGTTGTTGTTTTATTTAAATGTCTTTCCTATTGTTCTTATCTGGTCACCCTTTATAAATAATAAGTGAGATTAATACCAGTCACAGCAGTCCTTGAATCTGAATTTGTGGACGCTTATCAAGCGGTCTGTACCTATAAAAAACAAGGTAAAACCTTTTTATCTTACAGAAGTAAATGTTCTCTGTATACTCGTTAACATTGCTTTGTTGATGAAAGTAATTAAGCCTGCCGCCGCTTTTTGGACATATATTCTTAATTCAATTGTGAGTCGCTCAAATTGCAAGTAAGGAATTGTTAATTGATAAAAAAGTATGAACCAGCCTAGGTTTCGGACAACAACTAATATTGTAGCTGACTTATTCTAATATAAAATCGGCACATGTCTTCTTTGACTTCCACAGGTTACAGGCTGCAGTACAAGATTGTAATTGGTAAATGCTTTTCTGCAGACTATGAATTATATGCATTCTTGTATATATAAATTTCAAGCATTTGCCCGAATCTAAGAAGTTTTCTAGATAACTTCATCTTTAAGCAGAAGGGTTTCTGTCTCACGATTTTTACGAGAAATACATATGGCTAACGGAAGCCGTTTATCATAAATCAAAGCCATGGCATGGCGGATAACCAACAAAAGTTTATTAATCAGAATCTAGAAAGCTATATTTCCGTTTGTGCTGTATGCAATTGACCTTGTATTTTCAAAGTTGAAATACGAAATACTAATACCTGGTTAGATGAGTAAGGCTTATTGTAACTTTTCTTCAGAATAATGTAATTTTTTGAGTACGTACGAATTACTTTTTTTTTAATTAATTTTCATACAGTGTATTTCGTAAGCATACATACTTTCTAATCTTTGGAATAGATTTTAAATGTAAATGTTCAAAGAAATTATGCAAAAAAAGTTAATAACAACCAAAAAGAAGAAGACAAGAAGAATTTGAAAATTATCACCTGAAATGATATGTGTGTATTTCATATTTATCCAAAAAATGTAATGCCTGAAAACACATAAACAAATCTATCGATTTGAAAAAAGTTACGTACCTAAATGGGTTTATCCGGAAGCATTTGTAAAATTTATGTTCGTAAATGAACGCTATAGTTCAAATTCCAACGATAGTCCATATCTTTCGAATATATGTAAGCACATATATATATATATGTGTGTATATACTCATACACACCCTGTTATGGTTGTGTTCAAAATTTTAAATTGTTTTCATAAATCTTGATTGTGTATTTGACTGTTTTTACAACAATTTAGTTTTCGTTGCAATTTTTTCCGATAAACAAATACATTTTTACCATGTATTGTATGTATGTGTGTATGTATATTAAAGGGAATTCACTAATGTACCTATCACTTAATATATGTGTATGTATTTTAATCAGCATATTAAAAAAAAAAGTTACTACCGTTGAATTGTTCCAATTACTTCTATCACTAGCCATTATTTATTATCTATATGCATACACAAAATTTATTATTTTAAAACATATCTTCATGAGTCATATCTTAAAACATAAATTTGCTGTTTATCTTTTATTAAAAAAAAAAAAAAAAAACAAAAGTGTAATAAAATGAGTTTGCTTTAAATAATTTATACGAAAATATACATATTAATGCGTCCATGCTAAATAACCAAAAAATCATTATATATAGTGAAATAAATTAACATTTATGAGTTTGTTACATAAAGTAAAGTTAAAGCAGGGTAAATTAAATCTGTGAAATTATAATTATGTAAACTGCTTAAAAAAAAAAACAATACATGTATCAGCACAGATTTGTGAACATAAAATTATTTATTTCACTGCTATAATTTAATCCACGCCCACCATTCTGCCTTATTTGTATTAATAATTTTCAATTCGTATCTACATATAAATATATAACTCAATTGATCGAAAAATATAGCTTTGCATTTTTATGATTTTAATGCCTATCATGCAACATATCCCATAATTTTTTAACAAAATTACTTCTTAAAAGCAGTTGCATCGCTACGAAATATAGAATGAAAAATGAAATAAAGTATACAAAACCCGTGGTAATGGCTGTGGTGTTAACGTTATTGGAGAGATAATTGTATATTAGTAGCCATTAGTACTTTAATCCATACACTCCGCGGATACCTCGAATAAAGCACAATTAGGAAGTTAAGTTTTCTATCTCGATCAACTGGGGCCGTACATCGGCAATAAAGCAATGTATGTTGACTTCCAATTCGTTTATCGTCGCTAGTTAAACGACTAGACTAGAGGCTTTTTATACAATATATCCACGAAAACATTCACACGATCTTGGAGGCCAAAAACGCAAATTTATGGAGCCATCGAATGTTTCCATTATTAAGTCGATTGTGATACGCACTGGGTGACAGACTGTGCAATAAGTTTCACAACCTGAACCACGATTTTCGAAATAAATTTGCAGGATCTGCAAGCGTTGTATTGTAAATTGTAAATCTTTTTTTGAATGAAAAAAAAAAAAACCTTGTAAATTGTATTTGGTTTTTGGTAGAAATTCAATATCAGTTTTCTAATTCCACATATTCTTTATCAAAATTTAGTTCTGTGGTATAGTGTTTGCTTCGCCGACACACAAGAGACACGGTTCAAATGCAGACCATATAATAAATAGTTTGAATTCTCAAATGAGCTATGTCTGACCAACCACGCTGAATATACATACTCGTACACAGGGTATGTTTTATGCTTCAGGCAGATTTTCTGTGACTTTTATTTTAGTTTGACTGTTATTTGAGTCATGAACTCATGTCATGATGTTCGTGTCAAACTGCCTATAAAAAATGTTTCGACCCCACGTAAGCGTTTTTTAATATTCGCACATCCAGAGTCTTTCATCGTTAAACACTTTATTGATTTATGCGTTGTCTGACTCCATACAAAGGAATCCCACTCCTTTTTATATTTGTCATAACAAATAATACCTGAAAAACGGCGTGTTAATAGGTTTAACGCTGTAATAACACGAATACTAAACGTTGAAAGGCATGTTCCCAGTACTCCGCGCGATAAGATACACATTGTTGATGTATTATTCGCTCTTGAAATCTCTGCATCATATTAGATTATTAGTAACTAAACAGTTAGAGGACAAATTCTAAAGAAACCGTATGAAAATACGAGAAATCCAATTGGAGCGGACTTAACACCTTTATCCCTCACCAGATAAGAGTGTGCTGTAAAAATGTATTAAGGTTAATGAATACAATTTTCGATAAAAGGCCAATCCAAAAAATGCAACCGACTTAAAAATAATTGCAATATCTACCACTTGTGAAGTTCCTCTAAGACTAGATATTCAGAAAAAAGGTCTATTACTTAGTCTAATTTCGTTGTATTTTTTAATGACCTAAAGCTTACCCGAGTACCTTTTCTAATCTATATAATTTGTTGAGTAATTTTCCTTTCCAATTCTAATCTCAATGAAATATCAGCTCCTTTTATTAGCTACAAAAACTTATTAAATGCCGCTAGAAATCCAGAATAATTCAATCCCTTTGTTTCCACTAAGGAGCATACTAAATAATTTTGTTGGAGGAAACTATGATAGACTGACTATAAGTGTAGATAGTAGATAGTAGATAGTGCCCAACTAGAAGAATTAAAAGCAGAAGAATTCGGCCTGCTAGTTGACTTTCTATTAAAAAAAAAAAACTAACACTATTATAAAAAAAATATTAGTTTAAATCAGATGTGTAAACGCTAAGTCAATCCAATAAATGAAAAACTAAAACTCGTTACTTTAATTTAATATTGTTAAATCACACCATTTTGGAATATTAGAGTTTGTGTGCATAAGCATCTTGTAAATTTGCATATCAAACATGAATAACGACTTTTGGTAGCTGGTATACATCAGCGTATGTTTGTTGCACTTATCTATATTTATTATATCTGAAGCTAACCAAAGGATTTTCTGGTTTACTTTTCGACATATATTATTTGGGAGACTAGTTTTGAATCTTCGCGTTGACTTTAACATTTGTACGAAACATTCGTTTTTTAGGTTGCGCGCCTTTTTAAATAAAATATTTATTTGTAAACTTGGGTTTGCATTTTTGGATACACACAAGTGGGAAATAATCAATGGAGCTGATTTTTTGTCTCACTGCATATTTCGTCTTATGGGTGAATAGTAAACATTTAGATTTACCACCTAAAGTTTGTTCTTATGATCAGTTGGGTTATTTGATAAGAATCCATAATATAATAAATTTTCATCGATTTACTAAAAATACGTTATTCTCAGTTATAAATAATTAGTTGGAAAATATTAACATTATGTTTTAAAAATATAATAATTTATAATTTTTATTTTTATAATTAACACATTCCCTTAAATTGTTTCATTTAATCAAGGCTGACGTTTTAGAATGTGGCCTTAGGCAGATCATAGCTGAAAAATATTTAATATTTAATAAATTTTTATATTATAATACATATATTCGTATTATATATTATATATATATATATATATATTGTTTTACATGCCTTTTAAATGAGAAAAATAAAAACAAAAGTTACAAACCGGACAATAATTATACATAATAACTTAAAACAATTACATTTAAACAAAACTAGCATACTTTAAAGTGTTTCCTTTAGTAATTAATTTTTTAATTATTTTTTTGTAGTAGCCTTTAAAAAAAATTAACCCTTTAAATGATTTAAGAAAATATGCAACATATATTCGTAAACAACGCACACTTTTACCCTTATCTATTAAATGTTCATTGTTATTGATTAGAGAAAAAAAAATATAATAATAATTTAAATAAAGAGTTACACAACAAACCATGCAACAAGAAGGTTATTAACTGATCTATTATTAAATGAATGCTAACTATCAAAAGTACACATATAAAGTGCTTTTTGGGAAATCCACGCAAGTTGATAAAAAAAATTACCTTATAGGTGTAAACAACAAATGGCAAAATTATTGTCGTTCAACAACTCACACATACTTATGCTTAATGTCAAATAATTATGTATTTTAATTTTATGTGCACATAAATTAAAAAAAAAAAAACAAGAGATCAACGTTAGGCCATTAAAGTCGATTCCAAAAGTTATAAATGTGTTAAAATTTGAAATACATATTAATATTTCTTTAAATTATTTTATTGTATTCATATTGAAAATATTGTATGTACCTTAATAATAAAAAAAAACAACGCGGACATTAAATATGGTAAAAAAAGTTTTATTAATATTTTATTTTGCAATTTTATTATTGTTTTTCTTTAATTTTTTTTTTATTTAAGCGTAGTTAATAATTTTTCCTTTTTCCTTAAACTTTCCCTCTTTCGTTTGTGCTTGTTGGATGTTAGATGAAGTCTCCATTGGAATTCACCAATGAAAACTCTTTCACAAGTTGAGCAATAGTTTGATGTCTAAAAAAGAACAAACAGTTTTTTTTTAAAACTAATGATATATATAGCTATATATGTTATATGATAATATACATATATATACATAGGTATAAATAAATTACGAAAAATAGTTATGTATATCGTTTTAAAAGAATTGATTCGATTCGAGATTTGTATCTTTGGGAAGGAGGAAAGTAGGAGAAAAGAAGACGTCTCTATGTGCTCATAAAGTTACAGCCTATTTCTAAACACCTACTTTAATTGTGTTGAAAGCCTTGTATTGTTGTCACCTGACAAATCTACCCTAGGACATTAATAAAGGTTAATGGCAAGAGATGGCTAATCGTTTACAGAATTGTGCGGACGGACTAATCACAAATCTTCAACAAAGTTAATCATACCATAAAAAATTCGAAGAATTCAAATGAAGACTCAGACATTAATCCATTTATCGCAAATGTATTGAGGCGTTGAATGTTGCTGCGCGGAATTTCAATGCATCTTTATGGTAGTTGGACAAATACAAAATCATTTTAAAAGGTAAGGCCATTCTAGAGGGCGTAAAAATAGGCTTTTTGTGATTTTTTCTTTCAAGAAAAATATAAAATAAATCGAGCCTACAAAGGTAGAAGTTTATTGTGCATATGATTGCAAACATAATCTTTATAGAATAATTTAGGCGGCTGTGCAAGGTTTCTCACATAACCTCTTTTTTTTGGAAGAGTCTACAGCCGTACCAACAGCTCCTGAAAATTTTGGATTAGGATAAGTCACTAAATTTTTTCATTGTACATGACATAAGCTAGAGATTTAATGAAATTTTACCGAATGGCGCACTTCCAAGTCAAATTTGCAAAATCACCAGAAAATTGTTAATAACAAATGAACTAATAAATGGGCTGAAAAGTCCGTGCCGTTTCTAAGAGAGGGCACCACTTGAATTAAATTCATATTTAGTACCAACCTGCAAAAGATACGTGTATAAATTTGACAGCTGTCGGACGATTAGTTCTCGAGATATAGCGTTGTGAGTGAAGCAACTTTTGTTATTGTGAAAAAAATGGATTCAAAGCAATTTCGTGTGTTGATTTATCATTGCTTTTTTATGGGGAAAAATTCAGCCGATGCAAAGAAATGGCTTGATAAGTGTTACCCGGACTCTATACCAGCCGAACGAACCATTCGCAAGTGGATTGAAAAATTTAAAAGTGGTCATACAAGCACCGAAGATGATGCACGCAGTGCACCTCCAAAAGAGGCTGTTTCAGATGAAAACATCAAAAAAGTCCACAAAATGATTACGAATGACCGTAAAGTGAAGTTGATCGAGATAGCTGAGGCTCTGAAGATATCAAAAGAGCGTAATGGATATATCATACACGAATATTTGGACATGCGAAAAGCAACAACGTGTTTATGATTCAGAGTAGTGTTTAAAGCTGTTCAACCGCAATAAAGCCGAATTTTTGCGTCGGTATGTGACAATGGATGAAACTTTTCTCTATCACTTCACACCAGAGTCAGAGCAGTTAGCTAAGTGGCGAGCAGGCGACGAACCTCGTCTAAAACGACCAAAAACTCAACAGTCGGCTGGCAAGGTTATGGCCAGGTAATGTATTTTGGGATACACATGGAATAATTTTTATCGACTATCTCCAA
Source organism: Volucella inanis (assembly GCA_907269105.1). Taxonomy (NCBI): domain Eukaryota; kingdom Metazoa; phylum Arthropoda; class Insecta; order Diptera; family Syrphidae; genus Volucella; species Volucella inanis. The sequence goes on from OU026156.1 coordinate 116,356,585, forward strand.
AAGGGACAGACTATCAACAGCGACTAATACATTGCGTTGTTGGAGCGTTTGAAGGACGAAGTCGAAGAAAAACGGTCGCATTTGAAGAAAAAGAAAGTGCTGTTTCATCAAGACAATGCACCGTGTCACAAGACGATGAAAACGATGAAAACGATGAAAACGCTTCCCCGCCCACCGTATTCTCCAGATTTGGCCCCCAGCGACTATTTCCTGTTCGCAGACCTTAAAAGAATGCTCGCCGGAAAGAGATTTGAGACCAATGAAGAAGTAATCGCCGAAACAGAGGCCTATTTTCAATCAGTGTATCGCCCTCGAAGGCAACTATATTGATAAAAAAAGTTGAATTTCGCAAAAATTTTGTGTTTTACTATAACTATATACTATATGTACTTTTCATTCCATGTGTTATGTCATATAAAAAAAAAATCCTACACACTTATTTAGGCAATATATTTTTAAAGATCTAGTTAAAATTTAAAGTGAATTGCTTGAAAATTGTTCAAGTTATGGGTGACAAGCTGACGCTCTGTCATATGACTTATTTAATATCATACTTGAAAGAATTTAGCAGAACTCACAAAAGAAATCTCTAGAGGCACAAACAAAGTCTGTACAACTACTACCGTACGCCTATGATCTTGACATACCATAATTGGCAGAACTCAGCTGGGGATTACCGGTGCGTTCACTTGTATTAAAACGGAAGTTGGCACCTTAATAATAAGCTTAGCGGTAAATGAGGGTAAAACCAAGTATAAGTATGGTGTCAACCAGAAGAGACACATAACATGTACCAATCTACCGAAAGTCACTATAGATAGCTATAATTTCGAGGTAGTAGGGGACTTTTTCTACCTTGATTCTGCTATAATTTCTGCCGACAACACTACAGTAGAGACAAAACGAAGAATCACTCTTGCCAATTGCTGTTTCTTTGAGCTAAGAAGGTAAATGAGTAGTAAAGCCCTATCCCGAAATACTAAGAAGACTCTATATAAGACCTTGAATATTCCAGTCCTACTTTACAGTGCTAAAACATGGACTCCTTCGAAAGTGTATGAAGATATCCTCAGTTACTAGTTGCATCTTGCCCGGAGGTACAACGCAATAGAGGAAGACCTCATCTTAGGAGGCACGCAGAAGTAGAAAGGGAAAGCAACCAATTTGGAGTGCCTTACTGGAGACAGTTGAGTTGAGGCCCAGGTTCACCCCCAACTGTAGCGCCACCATTCGTGGAAATTTGTTTCCTTAATTTAACATATTAAACAATCGTCCGCTCTTAAAATCTGTTGAAAACTGGAATCAGTTATTCCATTTGTTTATTAACTTTTTGTACGTGTACGAGGGCTGTTTAATGAATACCCATATTAGAAATGACAACGCAACTTTTTTAAGCTTTGACAATTTATTTTTCAATATAATCCCCTTTCAATTTGATAAACTTTTTCCAGCGGTTCTGCAACTTTTTTAACACCTCTGTATAGTTGATCTTTTAAGGTTTGGGATTGACCGGCGGGCTAAAAGAGGTTATTATAAACCATAGTACAATAAATTAGGCTTAGTGCACCACTTATCCTCCAATCCGGGTACTCATCAAACAGCCCTTGTATTTGTAAAGGCGGTTAACAAAAATTTAAAAAACAAGATATTGGTTCCCCGATAAATGGATATGAAAAATTCATCTCTTTTAGTTTTAAGAAAAAACTATTGTAATTTCTAGAAAACCTCATTCGCATATTCAGCACATAGGTCGAATAATTTAGCTCAAATTTGAAGGCTAGCCTTGATGACTCGACAAATCGTTCTTCATTGTCATTCTGTTGGGAGAGGCTTTACTTGACCATCGAGTTATTTAAAGCTAGCTAGTGATTCGAAGCTAGCTAGAATTATCCAATTTTATTTTAAACTCCCGAAAAATTTTTGATTTTGATCTTTGACGTCATCATGTTTACTTTGTATTTATTGTGCCTACTGAGAGACTTTCTTGCTTCTTAAAAGTCAAGTTTGTAGGTACTGAATAAGCTAACCGTATGAAGGGTAATGGGGGCGGCTGGGATACCAGAAATCAATCTTTATCAGGATAATATAACCAAAGCTGTTGTCTTCGTTGGATCAGTCTCTATCCAAGTAATCTGGAGGGTTTATTTTAAGTAAACGAATTTGTTTTACACAAATTTCTTACCAACACAATCAATGAGTATGTTACATAGGGTGATTCATCGTGAGGTTTTATTTTTAATAGGCTTTTTTTTGACAGATCACTCCTATTAAACTGCTTTGTCATTTTTGTTCATTATCGTTTGGCATGACTCACACTACAACAGTGTCTCCGAATTTTTTCAGCTGTATTTCGAAAATCAGCGTTCTGTGAGAAATGTTTTTTGTGCGATTCGAGGAACATACAGTGCGCATGACCGACCTACTATTGCCAATACCATTTGCAAATTTGAGTCCCAGCTTACATTAGTAGATGATACTCAACCGGTTAGACCACATCCAGCACGTAGTAAAGAGACTATAGCAGCTGCAGCTGAGAGTGTACGCGGAAACGCTGACGAATTGATTCGTGTCGTTCTCAGCAGCTTGGCTTGATGTATTCGACAACTTGGTGTATTCTACGTGAGGATCTCGGCCTAAAGGCGTACAATTTTCCAGGCGACTTGAATTTGCGTCATATTTTCAGTGATTGCGCTCTGGAAAAACTCAAAGAAAATTCGGTGTTTTATCGTGAAATTTTGTTGTGATGAGGCCCATTTCTGGCTTAATGGATACGTTAATAAACAAAATTGCAGTATTTGGGCTGATAAGCAACCCGAAGAGTACCAAGAGCTACCATTAAATCCATTAAAAACAACGATATGGTGTGGTTTATGGGCTGATGAAACCATTGGTCCATATTTCTTCAAAAATGAGGCAAATCAGAATGGTACCGTCAATAGTAACCGTTATCGCGCCATGTTAACGGACATGTATGTGCTTCCTGAAATTCAAGCACATGATCTCGGTGAGCTCTGGTTTTAACAAAACGGCGCTACGAGCCATACAGTGCGTGAAACAATGGACTTGTTGAGAAATCATTTTGGTAAGCACTTAATTTCACGTTTTGCTACTGTAAATTGGCCGCCTATATCGTGCGATATCACACCTTTGGACTATTTTCTTTGGGGATATAAAAAGTCTTAGGTCTTCAGGAATAAGCCAGCTACGATTGACGCGAGAAACGAGTCGCTATGCTCGAACAAGTCGCCCAAAATTGGACCTTCCTAATGGACCACCTCAGCTCGTGATCGTGACCAACATTTACATGATATCTTTTTTTAAAAATAATTGAATGAATTATTTTTATGAATGAATTGTTCTTTTAATCGATAATAAAAATTTTAAGTTCACTTTCAAATTTATGTTTTATTTTATATTATAAATCAAACCTCACGATGAATCACCCTATATTAGACAGATTATACTTAGAATTTTACCTCCATACACAACAAATATTAAGGTAAGCTAAAAAAAAAAATGTCTACAAACCTCTTCATTCAGTCCATGTCCAGGGTGCTCAAGTTTCTCCAGGGGTTTTAATTTAGGCTTTCTATCGTTTATGTATGATTCAATTATATCAACGGCTGGTGAATACACCTCCGAGTTCCACTGGCTCACGTCGGAAGTATCAAGTTTATACAGATCTGGCACTTGTCTATCGGCACTGGCCAGAAATCGATTTTTAATCCATTTAATCTGTTTCTTCGAGTATCGATTTGTAACAAGTTTTAACTTATCCAAGCAGCTTATCAGAACCTCAAAACCCTCCGGGCGGTCATTAGCATTGTCGGCGGCGACGTTCACTTCTAAACGACACCAAAGATCAAATAAAATAAATGCCATTATAAGAATTGGTACTCTATAGGACAAGAGCCATCAGCAGCATATCGCAAGCTTATCAAGTGCAATCGTTTTAATTGGTCTCAATCAATTACCTGGAGTTTTATAGAAATTCGACTTCAAATAGATTTCATTTTTTATATCGTTTTCCTCATTAAACTGCTCTAAGTAGGGTATGAACTCTTTTAAGCCGATAGTTTGAAGAATTCCCTTCGTGTATTCATTCTCACTACAAAAAAAAAAAAATAATAATAATAAAAAAAAAAAAAAAAAAAAAAAAACAAGAACTAGAAGATAAAGCTAAAATGTTTGACTAGGTGCTCGTACGAGCATACTGGTATCTTATTGAAAGTACGTTACCTTGAATCATGTAAGTGGTCATTATAAAAGCTTCTTATTTCTGGTAACAGCCCGAGCTCCACCATTGAGTCCACACGTTTCTCAAGACGTTCATTAAGGACCTCCTGAAAGAAGAGCCGGGTAGATAATTTTTTAATTTGCTTCAATTTGTATTATTTTATTCTTAATCTATTAAGTATTAAAATATAATGATTAGCTATTAACCATTTGGGTAACAAATGGAAACAATTTTATTTTATGTTTGAAAACAAACAAAGAGAAAATAAAATTGAAAATATTTGCATTAGTTAATGACTGGTTGCATTTATTTTAAATTAACTCACTAAAAAAAGTAGTTTTTGTTAAAACAGTGGTTACGAAAAGCTTAAAGGATTTAGTTGACAACATAGAAGCTACTAAAGCTATCGGGTATATATTTTAATTCGTGCGGTTTTTTTTTTTTAAATTTGAACGTTTATTTAAGAAAAACATGTAAAATAGTATTATTCAAAGTAATGCCCATCTGAAGCTATGACTTTTTCCCATCTTTCTGGCAATTTGTGGATTCCATCCCAAAAGAACTGCGCCGGCTTGGCAGCCAAGAATGAATCAAGCCAAGTTTTGATATTCTGCTCTGATGTGAAATGTATTTCAGGCGTCCTGCATCGACCGGAACAAATGGTAGTTAGAAGGGGCAAGGTCTGGGCTATAAGGCGGGTGAGGTAAGACTTCCCATTCACTGTTTTCTAAATAGTTCTTAACCGGAATAGCAACGTGGGGTCGAGCGTTGTTATGATGGAAAATTATTGCCTCTTATCTGGTCGCATATTCCGGGCGTTTTTCGGCTACTGCTCTCTTCAAATGGATTAATTGTGTTCGATAGCATTGTCCATTGATGGTTTCACCCGGTTTTAGCAGCTCATAATACAGCACGCATATCTGATCCCACCAAATACAGATCATTACCTTCGTGCAATGGATATTCGGCTTTGCCGTTGATTTGGCTGGTTGGCCGGGTTTCACATATGATTTTTTGCGCTTGGAGTTGTCGTAATGGATAGATTTTTCACCATTAGTAACAATCCGATGCAAAAATGACTTCCTTTTGTGGCGTTCCAGCAGAATTTCGGACATGCAAAACCGCCTTACGACGTCTCTCGGCTTGAGTTCACGTGGAACCCAATTTCCTTGCTTTTGAATATATCCAGCTGCTTTTAAAAGTTTTGAAATGGCTGCTTGAGTGACACCCAAAGATTCTGTGAGCTCTTCTTGTGTTTGGCAATAACCTTCATAGAGTAATGCTTCCAGTTCTTCATCTTCAAACTTTTTTGGCTGCCCAGGACGTTCATTGTCTTCCAAGCCAAAATCACCACTTTTAAATCGTGCAAACCACTTTTGGCACGTTCGCTCAGCTAGCGCATGTTCACCATAAACTTCCACCAAAATACGATGACTTTCGGCAACAGTTTTCTTCATATTAAAGTAATGAAGAAGAATTCCCCGCAAAAACACTTTTCAGGCACAAGGTTCGACATATTTGAGTGAAAAAAAATTATTGTTGTTTACGCTTCAAATGAATGACATTTACTGAAATGACGTACAATGACAGTAGCTTTCCAAGGCATGTTCCAATGGAATAATAACAATGGAATGATACAAGTTACGACATCTCTTTGCAAACCGCAAGTTATAGACCCAATACTATAAAAAACTTGGATCTTCAAAATAAGATTTGGAATTTCATTTTGGCCTTTAGTTGCAACGATCGATTTAATTCATCAACTTCTTATTTTTTTTTTTTTTTTAATCAGCTTGTGCTTAAGGGGTTAAGATACCCTTAAAATGTTTGCAAAAAACGTGAACGAAGGAAAGCTAGGGAGAAAAAAAAGTGAGGTATCCATTTACATTCGTTTTAAATGTAATAAGGTTATAATGGTCTTATACTCGTATGTTCGTCGTGCTGCTCATCGTTTACCTAACGTTGATTCCGTTTTTTGACTTAGCCAATTCAAGTCTTTAGTTAATATATGATATAATAACGTACTATATTTTTATTTTTTTTTTTAATTTTTTATATATTTTTATTAATGTAAAATTGATGCATAATTATTCTTACGGGCTGTGGACCAGTGTCCAAAACGTTTGTTTGAATATAATCAACCAATTATTGTTAATATAAATAATTGTTGGCTCTTTTAACAATTGCAAATCAAAAAGTGGCCTGCAAGGAAGATATGTTTGGTAGATCATGACGTTACTGAAAATCTTGAACAGCGGTTTGAGGTTCACATAACCCGATTTCTATCGAATTCATTTTAGAAAAATCGTAGCAAATATAAATTTAAAAATATTATCCTATCTTCTTTTTTTTCCTGGATTTTAGGGGCGTCTTCATCTGTTCCGGAATACACCTAGTACCAATTTTATTGGCGCTTCGACAATCTGGAGCTAGTCAAATTAGAAAATTTTGTAAATATTCCTTGTGCTTCGAACAGCATCTCATGTCAGTCAGCATGTCAGTTTGTAGACATTAAATCTTTCCGTTTAATGGTAATTGAACTTTCTAACTCATTCGAAATATGTACATATATGTACATATTTTAACCAATTTTAACACTAAAATTCCTGAGTACGATTTTGTCGTGGAAGTTCGAACTTATTATACAATATTACGCTGGAATTAAAAACATGGTTTACATATGAGTAACACCAAAGTTATGGCTTATTGTTTTAAGCATAGTTAAGAATAGTTTTCAGCTGTTCATGACGAATCTTGATTCTAATATGTCAGAACTTTTATATCAGTTGAAGCACAGTAGCTGTCAGTTCTAAATCGTAGAAACTAACGGAAGCGGATGAAAATGATCTCGGACGCTTCGAAATAAAAGTTCTTCGGTCCCAATTGCACAGATGGAGAATGGAAACGTTTTATCTACAAACTTAAAGGAATGTACAGAGATGCCGACCTCATCAGAAAAGCTCAGATAACACGGCTTAGATGACTAGTCACCTTGAGCTCATGGACAGCAGCGCCCTAGTCCGGGGCAGCGCCCTAAGGACGTACAAAATCTAAATCCATTTAACTTTGGTTTACGCCCACCCTTTGATTTACGCTCACGCTTTGATTTAAATCACATACGTGGGTGGAGATACACCCTTAATTTTTCATTTGATTTTTTAACAAGAACGGTGGAACTAACCCGTAGGCTATAACTTTGAATTCAATCATTCGATCTAACTCTTCCTTTATATTATTTTGCAAAACCATATCTTATGCTACGCGGACTATCAGTTACCGGCCATATTTCTGGATTGAGTTTAAGTTTGATTTTTCGTTTTAGACAACTCAAACTCGTAAACGAATCTAGATTGCAATTTAATAAAATATATGGTATGCATTAAAAATTAAATTATATACAATATAATACATATATATTGTACAATTTATTTAATTAACAAATTTAAACAATTTTATTAGTTAATTATGGTGTATGGTATAGTTACCATACCAGTTATTTTCTACAACGTCTTACAAATTTTCCGGAATTCGCAAGCCTCATGGAAACTGTGTGGTTTTCTTTCAAAAACGTTGTAAGATAGCTTCGACAGTTTCAGTAGGATCAAATTTCTTTCCACACAAACCGTAGTGAAGAGACCCAAACAGACGAAAATTTGAAGAAACAAGGTGTGGGGAATACGGCAGGTGCTAAAGGATTCCCCATTTTAATTCTTTCAGTCGTTGCAGTGTTTGTCACGCGACATGTGGCTTGGCGTTATCATGATGGAAGATGACGCCTTTCGATTAGCCAAAACGATACGATTTTCCTGAACTTTCTCATTAAGCTTATATAGTTGCTCACAGTACTTATTTAACGTGATTGTTTCGCCAGGTGAGAGCAGCTCAAAAAAAATTTATACCATCATTGGATACAAGCCAGCTTTTGCCACGGATTCTCCATCTTCACCTGCTAGTTTCCGTTGCACGTTCTTTTTACAGAATCTACTACTCGTCAACTGTTACGACTCGATCCAAAAAGGGTTCCCTTTAATGGGGTCTAAGCGGAGATATGGCCACGAAGACACGGTCCAGGTTATTTTTTTCCGTCAAACAATGCAGCACCCATTTCTCGAGGTTGGAAATGAAGTTTCTTTAAACGGCAAAATGTTGACGAATGGTCAATATATTGCCCCTCAGCAATTTCCCAAGTTGAAATTTCGGGTTATTTTTCAATAAAGCTCGCATAAAATCGTCATCAATTTCGGAAGGCCGTCCAGAACGGGGTTGATCGTCCAAGGTCATATCTCCGTTCCGAAATTTATTAAACTGCTTTTAAACGATCCTTAGAGTAGGAGCACGATACGAATAAACGCTCTGAAAGTTTTTTGTTGCAGTTCCAACACTCACTCCTTTTCGAAACTCATACAGCATTGCATGGCAAAAGTGTAAGTTTTTGATCTCCATTTTAGAATTTTTTTTACACACAAATAGACTGAACTCAACGGGGTCAATAGGACTCAATAGGATTTCTTATGTCACGACCTATCCACTGGTATACAACAAGCCCATTCTACAAACAATAGCAAACAGCATACTTTCTGCCACATATGAAGATCGGGCACGAACTTTTGCAATGATCCAATACTTTATGAACTAGATTTAAACAATCTAAAATACATTGTCCAATTATTGGTTTTCGATTTCCATTAAAAGTCAACCATTTTTTTCAGTTGGTTTTACTTTAATTCAGTTTAATATGGACTTATAAATAATGTTGCATTCTCCTCCTACGTCATTAACGAACTTCCGCACTTTAGTTTGTTTATTGTCTTCAAGTTGTTGACAGAAGCTATGGATAATATGTATGCTGATGAGGATAATATGGATCCCGATGAACAATATTGCTGATGCAAACGATGACTGCAACGAAAGCGACAGTTTTGGCTTGATTGACGATTTTGCTGACGACGGTGGTGCCGAAAAAATTAGTAGTTGTTTTGTTGTTGTTTTTTTGGTTTCTATGGCTGAAGGCTTTGTTGTACTGCTCCCATAAAATTTGTATATACCTCAGCCTGCAGCTGCTTCACTTGCTCAATAGCTAGCTAGTTAGCTTCGGATTTTTTAAGCGTAATGTCTCCTTCATTAAGGAGTTTTTTTTTTTTATGGCCACGTGTCCATCAAATAATTAACAGATAAATATAGTATGTGACGTTCAAAGTTTTCGAATTCGCAAACAAAATTCATGTTTCGTAGTACAGTAACATATTCCTCGATGGACTCTCCTGAATGTTGCTTCCGAAGAAATAACTTGATCCTCTCTACTGCAATATATATATATATTTTTTTTTAACTTTAGCTGACCAAGATCGAGATTAAATGCAGTGAATATATTTACCGCTTCCGGACCCAAATAGTGAAGAAGAGCTAATTTTCTATTATTGTAGTCTATGCATTGAGCTGGCCGCAAAGTTTGCTGTAACCAGATTGGCCTTGCCTTCCAAGCTGAAAGCTGAATAGCATCGTGAATTGAGAATGAATCATAATGTCTTCGATATTTTAAGGAAGAACAACATTTTAGATATCATATTTAGAACCACGTGAGCAGGATATGACAAATAAACTACTGATAAAACACACTGCACCGACGAAACTATAGAGTTTTTATGAACTCATTTGTCGCATTTTACCTATAGGACACTATACACGATAATCTTTTCAAGTTTGTAGGTGTGGATTTTATGAATGATGGCTTGATTTACAACATTAAAAGAGGCTTTATCTAACGAAAACTTAACGCTAGTAAAGGCATTTAATAAGTCCATCCTTAATGAACCACCGCTCTATATATGGTATGTATATCGATAAAGTAATCGTCAGATGATATATCCAGCTGAAGCTTTTAATTTATTTTTTCTTTAGCCTATATGATAAAGGTCGTTCAACATTGATTCTGTTTAGGACCAAATATTGACATATTTAGATAAAAAGGAATAAGACAAGGAATGAGATAAAAACACAATTGCTTCAGCTGGCAATTACATAATGTTCCATGCTGTTTGTGCAACTCAATCCATAACTATTGGAGTAGATATTCATTGAGATTGTTCTTATTAAAAATACAATTTTCTTAGTCTCTTAGTTTTTAAATGGTATCTTGCAAGAAATTTTTGGAAAAAGCTTTTGGTATTCTAGGCTTTAGCAATGTATGGAACATATATCTATGCATTAATGCTTTCAGTGCATTTTAGATTAAAAAATCTATCTGACTAAACCTTATTACAGTCATTTTATCTATGTAATACATGGGCTGAAAAGTGCCGAGCCGTTTCTAAGAGAGGGTAGTAAGAGAGATATAGCGTGAGTGAAGCAACTTCTGTTATTGTGAAAAAAAATGGATTCAAAGCAATTTCGTGTGTTGATTTATTATTGCTTTTTGATGGGAAAAACTGCAGCCGATGCAAAGAAATGGCTTGATAAGTGTTACCCGGACTCTGCACCAGCCGAACGAATCATTCGCAAGTGGATTGAAAAATTTAAAAGTGGTCATACAAGCACCGAAGATGATGCACGCAGTGGACGTCCAAAAGAGGCTGTTTCAGATGAAAACATCAAAAAAGTACACAAAATGATTACGAATGACCGTAAAGTGAAGTTGATCGATATAGCTGAGGCTCTGAAGATATCAAAAGAGCGTGTTGGATATATCATACACAAATATTTGGAAATGCGAAAGCTCTGTTCAAAGTGGGTGCCGCGTTTGCTCACAGTCGACCAAAACCAACAACGTGTTGATGATTCAGAGTAGTGTTTAAAGCCGAATTTTTGCGTCGGTATGTGACAATGGATGAAACTTGGCTCCATCACTTCACACCAGAGTCAAGTCGGCAGTCATCTGAGTGGCGAGCAGGCGACGAACCTCGTCCAAAACGACCAAAAACTCAACAGCTGGCAAGGTTATGGCATAGGTATTTTGGGATACACATGGAATAATTTTCATAGACTAACTCCAAAAGGGGCAGACTATCAACAGCGACTATTACATTGCGTTGTTGGAGCGTTTGAAGGACGAAATCGCAGAAAAACGGCCGCATTTCAAGAAAAAGAAAGTGCTGTTTCATCAAGTAAATGCACCGTGTGACAAGTCGATGAAAAAGATTGCAAAATTGAATGTATTCTTCAGATTTGGCTCCCAGCGACTATTTCCTGTTCGCAGACCTCAAAAGAATGCTCGCCGGAAAGAGATTTAAGACCGATGAAGAAGTAATCGCCGAAACAGAGGCCTATTTTGAGGCTAAACCGAAATCGTACTACAAAACTGGTATCGAAAGATTGAAAAATCGTTTCAATCAGTGTATCGCCCTCGAAGGCAACTATATTGATAAATAAAGTTGAATTTTGCAAAAAATTTGTGTTTTACTATAAAACGGCACTGAATTTTTAGCCCATTTAGTGTTATATTTTGAAGACCATTCACGTATATACAAAAAGACCTCCCAAAGCTAAATGTGTACTTTATAGAATGATTAATGTCATCGTTATTAAAATTCTCATTTCAAACGTGTAAGCTAAAGGTCAACTCGAAATACTTATTGGTACTACCCTACCATAGCCGATTACCGCGCTTCTAAGGTAACATGATGCGATACATAAGACCTGCATCATGGTGTTTAACTTTTTGTTCTCTTTCATTTATTTGTTAATGTCACTCAAAATATACGCAACCAAGTTCAATACTCTTGACAAGCGGTGTCTTTTTCGCAAGAAATATACAAAACAAAAGAAATTCTTTAAAAAATAACAATAACAAAAAAAACAAAACATTTTGATTTCCTTTCCACTCACTTCAATAGTTAAAACCATATCGTAGCTCGTATATATGGATGTACTCGTAATCTACTGGTACCACACTATACATACGAATTGTCGTTTTTCCCTTTTTTTTTTTTTTTTTTTTGTTTTTTTTTCCAAGCAGAAAAAGTAAGGCGCTGCTCATAAATTTCCAGTTTTTATTCTCAGATTTGTTGAATGACTCCTTTCACTTCACATACCAAAACCAAAGCCAAAACCTCTCTTAGACTGCATTGAACCTGAACTCGCCTGGAATGCTAATTCTTCCCATCACTCGATGTAATCTTTCTCCTCTTTTCTGTTGTGTGTTTATTCATTTTATTCCTTTTTTACCCCTGGATACCTACATTCACTTCGCAACTACGTACTCGCATCTCTTCGTTATTGGCTTTGACTTTGGCTTTTGCCCGAAGTTGATTTAATACTCGTCCACCAACCGCAACAATGGTGGCATCTTCCCCGTCTTGACTCTCCCCCTCTACAAGAATGTTTAGTAAGCTTGTACAGACCACATTCTCTTTCGAAGCTTAAATGGTCATCACATGTGTCCAGATGAAGAATTAAACTTGTAATTCTCATACTTCTAACCAATCTGCCGAAAATGAAAAGATTTTTATTCGAAGAAGTGACGCAATGAAAGCAGTCTTCCTCCCTGCCGACGCGCACGTGTTAACCATAGATTCATAAATCTTTTCGGATCATTTGAATAGAACTCGTTTTTTGTGAATCGCAAATGGCCTTATTAAAGAAGAGCAAAGCAGCAATTATCCACCCTTGAATATTGGATGCGATTACTAAAAAGCTTCTTGATGGATGTGGAGACTGTGAGATGGCACCAAATTTGCCAGACGGCGAATTTTGGCATGATCGTGCGATCACCAGCACGGGAACGTTGGTTCTATAAAAGTTATCTAAAATTGGCAATAAGACAGTTCGTTGTTCGTGATTGATTTTGCGTGGTAGTGGTATAAAATCCATTTAGATTCTGACACATTTGACAAAATAGTAGCAATGAACTCTGCTCATTTCCTTGCGACGTAGAAACAGATATGTTTTTTTATTGCGTTTTCATACACTATTTGTTTATTTTTTGTTTCTAGATACATTTTTATTTATATATTTACTTTTCTGTTTTTATTTTTTTTCTAAAGCATGATAGGTTTTCGGTTGACGATCTCCGGATATATGGACAAAGCAAAAGGAAGTCGTTTAATGCGTGTGGAGACTATTTTTTTTAATAATTACATCGTACTTCATTAGATCAGTATTGTGCTTCATTTTATCTATTTTATAAATCTATAAATAATAGAATATGGAGGGGGTTCGTTTAGCCAAAGGGCAACTTCAGAGATACTTTGTTGATTAGAATAAATACATAATATATTGTATATTGTGATTTTTTAAGCGTTTGGTTTTGTTTTCAAAAAAAAAAAAAAACAAAACAGGAAAATTACAAAATCAATGCTTGCCATTTACTTTTTAAAGATTATTTCATGTAAATGTTGACCACGACTACGTTTTAAGTGGTCTATACGGAGAGATTTTGAATCATTTTTTCGAGCATATTAATTGGTATCTCGCTAATAACACGTGTATTGTTATCTTTCAACACTGCAATTGACGCTGGTTTATTGGCATAGACGAGTGCTTTGAGGTATCCCCATAAAAAATAATCTAAAAGCGTCAAGTCGCACTAGCATCTACCATAGTCCAATACACCTGTCCAAAACGAGAGATATAAATTGCTAATCATAAGTCAACAACAATAATCAATTAGTCCGTCGATTCGTATGCTGTGTGGCATATAGCGTGGCCTTTCTGGAACCACATGTCAACCAGGTTCAGCTCGTGCATTTTTGGCAAAAAAAAGTTCGAAATCATTGAATGATAGTGGGCGCGATTGACGGTAACGTTGTTCTTACGGTCATCTGTGGAAAAATATGAGCGAATGATTACGCCGGACGATGATACGGCAGATTTGTTTATTAACATATCCATTCAACTAGAAATGAGCTTCGTCGCTGTGGCAGGTCTTTCGGCTACAGTTTTTGCACGCGCTGTATTTTGTAAGGTTTAAGACCAAGGTCCTTGGGCAAAATTTTCCACGTAGTTGAGTAACACAATCCCAATTGCAGCGAACGGCGTTGAATGAACAAATCGCAATCTTTATTAACAGTGGTGGATACAGCAGGAATAATTTTCTCTGTACGCACTCTACGCATACGGGTAGGTGACTTGGTGTTTGATAGCGTGAATTTGGTGCGAAGTTTGGACACTATGGCTTAAATTTTTGGCTTAGTAGGTCGATTATGACCGTTATTTACAGAGCACGAATTTCGATAATAAAATTCAATAATTTATAAGCGTTGTTCGGGTGTATACCGATGTAACATAAGTAAGATGAAATGGCAGGTCCAATTTTGGGCGACTCGTTCGAGCATAGCGACTGTTATCTCGCGGATAACACGAGTAATGTTGGCTTCCAAAGCGTCAATCGTAGCTGGTTTATTCCTGAAGACCTGAGACTTACATATCTCCAGAGAAAATAGTCCAAAGGTGTGATATCGCATGATCTAGGCGGCCAATTTACCGTAGCAAAACGTGAAATTAAGTGCTCACCAAAATTATTTATCAACAAGTCCATTGTTTCACGCGCTGTATGGCACGTAGCGCCGTCTTGTTGAAATCAGAGCTCACCGAGACCATGTGCTTGAATTTCAGGAAGCACATACTATAGTCCGTTAACATGGCGCGATAACGGTTACCATTGACGGTAACATTCTGATTTGCCTCATTTTTGAAGGAATATGAACCAATGATTTCACCAGTCCATAAATCACACCATACCGTTGTTTTTAATAGATGTATTGGTAGCTCTTGGTACCCTTCGGATTGCTCATCAGCCCAAATACGGCAATTTCGTTTATTAACGGCTTCATCACTTAACAAAATTTCAAGATAAGACACCGGATTTTCATTGAGTTTTTTCAGAGCACATTCACTGAAAATATGACGCAAATTCAAATCGCTTGGCTGCAATCGCTCGCCTTTAGGCCGAGATCCTCACGTAAAATATCCCAAACTGCTGAGAACGACGACGAATCAATTTGTCACCGTCTTCGCATACACTCTCACTGCTGCTGCTATAGTCTCTTCACTACGTGCTGGATGTGGTCTAACCGGTCGAGTATCATCCACTAATGTAAACTGGGACTTAAATTTGCAAATGGTATTGGCAACAGTGGTTTCAGTAGGTCGATTATGCGCACCGTAAGTTCCTCGAATCGCACGAAAAGCATTTCTCACAGAACGATGATTTTTATAATACAGCTGAACAATTTGGAGACTCTGTTGTGGTGTGAGTCTTTCCATGATGACTTTCCAAACAATACTGAACAAAAACGACAAAGCAATTTGATCAGTCAAAAAAATTTGAAAATCAAACCTCACGATGAATCACCCTATATAACTATTCTCATAAGTTTTGTAACAATTATATTGTTATTAATCAATTTGTACTAGGTGGAATGGAATGGTGCTACAATCCGTAGTGGACCAGGATAAGTCCTCCATTTTTGTAGTCCCCATTTCTTCCTTATGGCTTTTTGGATGTCGGTAGAGACATTCAGGTTATTTTCACTTCCTGCTGGGTATTTGGTTTACAGTTCAGTTCACTATCTAGAATCGATCGCAGTAATTTCCTATTTGAAAAAAAAAACTTCGATTCTGAACAAGAATTTACACTCAATTGAATATACCACACATGGCTGCCAATGATGTAAGCTTTAATTTGCCTAAAATCTGTTTACTAGGTGGAGTGAAAAGTAACCGTCTTGACCGCCAGAATGTGCTGCTACTGCCTCTGCTGGTGCCTTGAAATCCGTTCATATTTAGGCAGACATGCCAAATTTCAGTGCGATACTGTCTTTAGTTTTGTTGACGTGTTTGGCATCATGTTGAATATGGACAAAAACAATTTTCGTTCTCTCATAAAACATTATTTTTTGAAGCAAAACGGCGAAGGAAACAAAAGAAAAGTTGGATAAATATTATGGGACTAATGATCCGTCAGATTACACAGTCAAATATTGGTTTAGAGAATTTCGTGGTGGCCGCACCCCACTACCCTTCGATGCGGTCAATGTAAAAAAAAAATACATGAAATGGTGTTGGCTGACCGGAAAGTGAAGGTGCGATAGCTAGCAAAAACCGCAAAAATTAGTACTAAGCGCTCACGCCATATTTTGGGCAATATTCTGCATATGAAAAAGTTATCCTGCTGCTGGGTGCCGCGCATATTTACTCCTGACCAAAAACACGAACGCGAGAACACTTCAAAAGAGTGTTTGGACTTGCTGATGCGGAATCGAGCAGACTTTTGGCGTCGATTGGTAACTGTTGAACACCAGAGAACATAATGAGTGCCCGGCAATGGACTGAAGGCGGCTCGATGGGTCGGAAAGGTTATGGCGTCGGTTTTCTGGGATTGTCATGACATACTCTTCTTGGACTACCTCGAAAAAGAAAAAACCATCAACGCGAGTATTACTGTGCAATATTGAAGCGATTGAAGGCCGAAATCGCTGCAAAACGGCCTCACATGAAGCGAAAAAAAATTTTGTATTTGCAGGATAATGCACCGGCGTACAAGAGCATCGCAACCATGGCTAAAATCAATGACTTACGGCTCCAATTGCTGTCGCATCCATCGTATTCGCTCGATTTGGCTTACTCGGACTATTATCTCTTCCCGAACCTCAAAAGATTGCTCAGCAATAAAAAATTCAGCTCACGCGAGGAAATCATCGACGCCACGGAGGAGTATTTTGCAGACCTTACGGATAATATCTTTTCGGACGGAATCAAGAAGTTGGAAAATCGCTAGAATAAGCGTATCAAACTAAAAGGGGACTATATTAAAAAAAAAATAAAAAAAAAACATTAAAAAAAAAGTTTTTTTTCATTCCCAAAGAGGTTACTTTTCACCCCACCTAGTATAGTATTGGATTTTAAGAATAACGAATTAAAAAAACATAGATTGAGAAAATTGAGATACAACAAGAATACTGGTGGTTTTTTTGGAGACATTAGAAAACATTCGTTTGTTAATGATTTCGCATTTGCGTGACGTCTCTTCTTCGGACACCGGATGGAATTTGAACTTCAATTGTTCTTCAAAGGGGATTTTTCTTAATTTTTCTAAGCTAGTAATTTGCTACGCGAAGGAATGTGGTCCTCCCTATTTATTTATTTCGTTTATTTTAACTGAAAGTTGTATGGTTTGACATACATACTTTCAACAAGCTATGAGAAAAGAATTTTAATTTCGATTTGGGTAACATTCCTTCATTCTTTTGCATTTTTCGCGAATTTATTGAATGCCAATGACAAATTTATGACATAAAGAAACATGTTTACGCACTAGAGTATTTAATCCCAGAAGTTCTTGCCCGCAGGCAAATAATATTAAAAATTCAACTCTAATTAAAGATCAAGGTTGCCGATTTATTTACCTCTCGGCAAATGATAGCTAAGCCAAAACCTATTCATTTGTCATCATAGACATGAAATTGGCCCCTCGAGTAATCGCTCTCGTACAACCAATTTCAATTTACCACAATACATTCGGGAAACATTTTGTGACGCGAACTGTTTAAATCAGTTCGGTAAAAAAATTAGTGTACGTGTTCAATTAAAATGAGCCGTGTAAAAGATTGGAAAATGCTAAACAGCAAATGTATCGACAAGTTCGTGTACAAAAAGATAATGGATCAAGGCTTAGAGCATAAGTCAATTTCAATCAATTTGAGAATACATAAATACATTTGTATGTTGCTTATGATATCTAATTCCTAGGCGAGTCCATATTCATAAATCTTACGTTTGAATATACTGTGAAAAAAGTTTAGGCTATTTTGATGAGGAAAATTTGAATAAAATATCCACACACTGCTAATTTTGTCATATAATGAACGACTTTCAATTATTATTTATCAAGCAATTAAAAAAAAAAACTCATCAAAATAGAGCGGATCTAGTTCGACCACTTTTTATTTAAAGTCTTCTTAAAATAAATCAATTCATAATACAGGTCAACAAAACAAAAAAATTTTAGGAGTTTTTATTTCAATGATTATTTTTTAATTCTTTATACCGAAAAATAACTAAACCCATGTTTATTTTTGAAAAAAAAAATCGTTTATACCTTTTACAATGATATGAGTATATAAAGAGAAACTTCCTGTATTAAGTAGATTTGATATTATACTCACATAATTCATTAGTTAGTATTTCAATGCACCTAGCAACGATAAAACATATTTTGTGTAACGGAAGCTTTAAAAATCACCTCAAGAGATAAAAGGTATCGTATTATCTCAATTCCAAACTACTAGTGCCAGCTATGAGAGCGATGATTTCGTGATCAAGTCAATAAGTTCTGAACCATACCTCATTAACTCCAATGAATTAAACGACTACTTAGTCAGAGATCTAAGCCTGCCTAAAAGTTAAGCAGAAATTCTAGCTTCTCGGTGGAACATATAAAAAAAGTTCAAAAAAACGGACCTTGCTATTGTAATGATGCAAAGCGCTTGTTTGAAGAAATCGAAATTCCGTGCGTTTTTTCTGACTGGCTTTTCATAGACAGTTCCACAAAATATTAAAAAGCTGTCCTTCTCCACAATGGAAGTAAATTTTCATTTATGACCAATTGTTCATCAAAAACAACGTGACGATTATTTTGCATTTTTCAGGTGTCCAACATTACACTGCTTATTCACAGAAATTCTAATTCTTCACAAATGTAAAAACCGAATTGACATTCGACGTCATTTGTAAAATCGATGGCCCTTTCCGATAGCATCATATATGGCCCACCTTGTACAATACCACGTGTAATTTTTAATGGGAAAGTAAAAAACATTTTGTTCAAAGTATTGGTCATTGCTAGCTCGACATTTTCAGGCAATTTATGGATTCCACGCCAGTAAAACTGTTCGTCTCTTGAAGCAAACCAAAGAGTCACTCAATTTCCGACTTCCTCGTAGGATTCGAAGTGCTGCTCAGCTAATGCTTGTCCAATCGATGAAAACATATGGTAGCCGGAAAGAGCCAAGTCTGGTGAATACGGCGGGTGAGGCAGCAGCTCCCAGCCAAGTGGTTTGGTTGTATCCTAAACCAGTTTTGCTTTGTGTGCAGGTGCATTGTCATGGAGCAAAATTACTATGCCGTGTCTTATGGCCCTTTCTGGTCGTTTTTCGATCAATGCATGGGTCAAATTGATTAATTGTTGTCGTTATCGATCTGCATTAACGGCTTTAGCAGGTTTTAGGAGCTCGTGGTACACCACACCTTACTTGTCCCACCAGATATACAGCATTGTCTTCTTGCTGAATCGATCTGGCTTTGCAGTCGAAGTTAATGGTTGTCCCGGATTAACCCATGATTTTTTCCGTTTAGAATTCTGAAAATAAATCCATTTTTTTGAGCAAAATTTCACAAGTGGTTTTTCAGTTTTCCATCTGTCTTTCATTATATTCATGTGGCACCCATTTTCTAGGCTTTTGGATCTCTCCCATAGCTTTTAAACGGTCAGTGATTGTTTGTTGTGCAACATTTAACATTTCTGTCATTTGTTTCTGACTCAAAGTATCATCTTCATCCAATATTGTTTGCAATTCGGTGTCTTCAAACTTTTCTGGTGGTCTTCCCCGTTCTTCATTTCTCACATCAAAATCCTTGTCTCTGAACAGTTGAAACCATCTTTTGCATATTGCTTCTGATAGAGCATGATCACCATATGCCTCGACAAGCTTTCGATGAGACTTTGCATCACTTTTCTTCAAATGAAAACAAAAAATTAATGCTTTCCGCAAGTCATCATTTTCGACATTTTTAACACGATGTTTGACAGGTGTCATAGCAACCAAACAAAAAGACCCGTTCACAATAAATGTTCCCTATCCAGACATTTGTATCTTGACGCTCACTTCATACTGGTACACCTGGTAAAGAGATAAAAAAGGAACTTTTCCTAAAATCCGTATTTTTATTCTGACAGCCACATAAGCAATTTTTTTTTAAGTAAGCCTTCCTTTTTTAATTAGTAGGGTCGAAAAAATAAGAATCAGATAAGAAAAACTCAAACTCGAAGTTTGTGTTGACCTGTGTAATAATTCAACTGTAAAACTAAAACGTCTAAATTGCTAAATTGGTTAAGGGCTAAAAAGTGGAAGAGAACAAAAAAAGTAGACCTTTACTCAAAAAATAAAAGTATAAAAAAATACAAAAAAAAAAAAAACTCAAATTAAATAAGATGTGAATTAAGATTCATAATCTTAATAAAGCAATTAAAAACAGCTTCGAGCAATTCAAGAGCATTTTTACAGGAACGTTTTTCGCCCGGTAAACTTTCAGAGTATGTTTCTATACACATTTGACAATAACATTCCGGCTCTTTTTACTCTCCGGGGCTTTACTTTTGCAAAATTTTTCTTATTTCGTTTTCTTTGAGTTTCTTTTTTTTGACTTAGCATTTGGAAATGACAAAACCATCCAGGCGAAAATGTATGGAACCCTCAAGTTGTAGAAACCAATGGGTTACCAATTGTATTTTCTCAACAATAAGTTCCGTGGACACAGCTGAGTCTACTATAAACTAAAATTTTTTCAACGCTGTAAAAATTAACTAAATTAACTAAATAACCTGTTCCCTCTGGCTGATCTGTCACATATGATGGGTCAATTTCACTAAAAGTAAAAAATCTCCTTGTCGTATGGAAATATCCCAGCCTTCTTAAAACTATGGTAGTATTTAAATAGGATGCCACTAGGGTAAGAAATTCAGCTACAGTTGTCCACCCTGGATTAATGCCTATCCACCCATCTTGTCCCCCCGATAGATATTTCATGAAACGTTTTAATAAGGGAATATCTAGAGGCTGAAGTTTATGGCTACGATGAGATGGAAATGAGTGCATGACAATTTCATTGGCTTTGGGTAGCTCCAGTTTTTCAATGGAGAGATGGGATGAGTAATTGTCCAAGGAAAGTTGCCTTTTATTGGGTATGTAATTTAATTCGTGCGGTTTTTTTTTCAATATTTGAACGTTTATTTAAGAAAAACATGTACAATAGTATTATTCAAAGTATTGCCCATCTGAAGCTATGACTTTTTCCCATCTTTCTGGCAATTTGTGGATCCCATCCCAAAAGAACTGCGCCGGCTTGGCAGCCAAGAATAAATCAAGCCAATTTTTGATATTCTACTCTGATGTGAACCGTATTTCAGTGAGGGCGTTCTGCACCGTTGTTCGACCGAAACAAATGGTAGTCAGAAGGAGCAAGCTCTAGGCTATAAGGCGGGTGGGGTAAGACTTCCCATCCACTGTTTTCTAAATAGTTCTTAATCGGAATAGCAACGTGGGGCCGAGCGTTTTCATGATGGAAAATTATTGCCTCGTGTCTGGTCGCATACTCCAGGCGTTTTTCAGCTACTGCTCTCTTCAAACGGATTAATTGTGTTCGGTAGCGTTGTCCATTGATGGTTTTACCCGGTTTTAGCAGATCACAATACAGCACACCCATCTGATCCCACCAAATACAGAGCATTACCTTCGCGCCATGGATATTCGGCTTTGCCATTGAATTGGCTGAGTGGCCGGGTTTCACATATGATTTTTTGCGCTTGGGGTTGTCGTAATGGATCCATTTTTCATCAGCAATAACAATTCGATTTCGGACATGCAAAACCGCCTTTCGACGGAACCCAATTTTCTTGCTTTTGAATATATCCAGCTGCTTTTAAACGTTTTGAAATGGCTGCTTGAGTATACAGTAATGCTTCCAGTTCTTCATCTTCAAACTTTTTTGGCTGCCCAGGACGTTCATCGTCTTCGAAGCCAAAATCACCACTTTTAAATCGTGCAAACCACTTTTGACACGTTCGCTCAGCTAGCGCATGTTCACCATAAACTTCCACGAAAATACGATGACTTTCGGCAACAGTTTTCTTCATATTAAAGTAATGAAGAATAACTCCCCGCAAAAACACTTTTTCAGGCACAAAGTTCGACATATTTGAGCTAAAAAAAATTATTGTTGTTTACGCTTCAAATGAATGACGTATACTGAAATGACGTACAATGACAGTAGCTTTCCAACGCATGCTCCAATGGAATAATACAAGTTACGTTAGTTAAGTTAGTTAAGTTATAGACCTAATATAATTTTCTTTTGCGGAAGAACCAACCTACCATAACCCATAGCAAAATTGTCTCGTGACTGTGACATTTAAATAAATCTTTGAAGAGTCTTTTTTGCTACACGAAATTCAGAAACTTGACTACCAACTCCTCCAAACAATGATAAATACAATTCCACATGTATGGAATGCCATAGGCCCGATTTCATACGGATTAGATTCCAGAGGAAAACTTTTGTCAAAAAAGGTCATTACTTTCAGTCATGTAAAAAGAACGTATCCTTGCCATCACAATGGTAAAATTTAGCCTGCCCGACACTATCTGTGATAACAAATTCAACCAAAAGAGGACTCGAAAGACTTCCAATTAATTAACCGACAATCAGGTTGATCACACTGCGATCGACGCGAGGCATAGCTCAAGCTTTCTGGATGTTAATACTTTTCGAGGAATAAACATTGACTCTACCACTGCCTTGTTGTAGCCAAAACATCAAATGCATATCATCGTTAGCATCGAACAACTACAGCCGTTTGAGTAAACTATTAGAAAAAAATACCACGCAGGAAAACAGGGTCTACTAGAGGCACTAAAAATAAGAATAAGAGCTGCTGGATATGAATTCAAAAACAATGACCGGTTATTAGCGCCGCTGTATAGTTTTACTCAATTCTTAAGAAGGGAACTTAGCCGTTTGCGACCAGATGGCAGTTCTAGCAGAAGATCTAAGTAACATAAGTAAGTGTAGAGAAGGGCAATGAAGAGCCAATTCTAGTTTTGAAATCTATGCCACACTCGTAGCCCCTGGATGCATGATAATGCAAACTGCTTGCTGCTTAATAAAATGAGCCTTTAATACTTTTGATAGACTGTACACAACTCAGTAGCTGGTATTACAACAATATTCCAACAATATTCCAACAATGAAAGACGTGGGAAGATTGAAAATAACATTTTCAATAAAATCATCATTACTGGATATAGGGTCGGGAAGCTAAAAAATAGTAACTAACAAAGGAGTTCTCTCTCAACAAGAAATGGATCCGAACACGATATACTCGTAGGTCAGGACAGTGAAATGTCCTCTAACAGATCCTTAGGCCTCACAGGTCTGGGTTAAATCTCGTCACGAATCATGAACTTATTTGTTAAAACCAAAAAACAATAATAATTTATATATCAATAAGAGCATCTCCCAAGGTTAATACATTCGTATGTACATATGTATGTACACATTTTCGGAATAGGGGTTGTGTGAACTCACATACATACAAGTATACCATCTTTTGGCAGATGTTAGATTTGTGTTTCAGATTGTCTACCATTCCATCGTGGAAATGTACTATACGCTTCAACAATGTTAAAAATTTATTAAAAAATTTTATCAAAATTCGTGGTCAGTTACGATAAGTTACGTGCAATAATTCCAATATTTTTACACATCAAATGTGCTTATTATACCTCCAAGTGGTAACAATCGGACACTGGACCATGTACACCCACAGATGTGCTCCCACAGAGGAGAAAGATGACGAAACCAAGTACAGTTTTTAAGAGCTCTTGGACGAGACCTACAAGGAGTGCTCTAGTCATGACTTTAAAATTGCCCTGGGCGATTTTAAAGCAAAACTAAGAAGAGAGGGCATCTTTGGTAGTACCTTTAGTGGGTACAGCTCACCATGTATATGTATTCATACCAACAATTCCATCCATCCGACCTGGATGAAGTGAAGAAAGCCACATCTAAGCTTAAGTCCAACATAATTGACTGTGAGCATACACCAACTCATCTCAAATATGCCCGAAGAGTGGAACCTCAGCATTGTTTGTCCGTTTCTTAAGAAAGGATACCCTCTGAATTGCTGTAACTACTAACATCACCTACAAGATTCTATCTATCGTATTGTGTGTACGCATGGAGCCGTTCGTCAACATCCTGATTGGTCCATATTAGTGTAGCTTTAGGCCAGTAAAGTCCACATAGACCAAATATTCACGCTACGGCAGATCTTGGAAAAAACGTATGAGCTCTAAATTGATACACACCACTTATTCATTGATTTTAAGACGGCGTATGACAGCATCTATAGAGACGAGCTATATAGCGATGGAGAATTCACGCTGTCCATCAAGGTCGGTAAAGAGCTCACCGAGACCTTTAATGTCGAAAAAAGATTCAGACAAGGTAATTCGCTGTCATGCAATTTCTTTAACATCATTCTTGAATGAATAGTGCAAAACTCGCCCGAAGCTGAGGTGACTTGGGCGTGTAGAGTGGATTAACACCAATACTCCGGTCCAAAAAGTCTTTGAATTTAACCCCGAAGGACAATGCAGTAGAGGCAGACCGTGACTCAGGTAATCTCAACCAACTTAGCGTGCGAAACTACAGGCAGTTGGGTAAAGATCGAGCTGGCTGAAGACGGTTGTTGGTTAAGGCCCAGATCCACCCCGGATTGTAGCGACACCTCAATTAAAGCATTTTTAATAAGCAAAATTGTCGCATTTAGTCAAACGAATATCCAGTTGTGTTCCAAGAGAACTCATTGTATACAACCGTTTTGGGTGGTTTTTATGTTACAGTTGTCATTGAGCCGTACTACTTCCGATAATGCCAGCGAGCCGGTTATAGTTAATGGAGACCACAATGGAGACTCCTTGTCAGCAGTTTTTTTATTTTGGTAAATTGAAACTGGAGGGCTTGGAGGATATGTGATTTCAACAGGATGGTGCCGCTTGGTATACAATAAAAGCCACATGAGGTTAGGTTATAGTATCAATTATAATTCAATTCCAGACTAAAAAACCTTATACTACAATATGTGTTATGTGGTCAATAAAAAAAAAAAAAAACGAAAAAACTGATAAAATGTTGCTTTTTTTGCAGTGTTCTTAAAAATTAACGTCAAAAATATAAAAAAAAAACATTAAATGACATTTGAACAGTCACAACCCTTCACTAATTTAAGTATCACAAGACTGCATTATGTTCACATTAAGTAGATAATTAAAAAGTCCATATATTTTAGCCACTCTAATCAGATTAAAATCTCTGAAGGTTGGTTGATTTTAACTACAAGAACGTGCCGGTACCTTATGAATAAATGTGTTTTTTTTTTTTACAAGACGAGATAAGCTTGAGCGTTACAAATATGCCTATTTGAAATATGTAGACTCGCAATGATTGAGCTTTAGCGTCAGACTGCCGCACCTACCTTTTGTTTATAATTTGTCTAAAGAATTTATTTAAAGTACAAAGGCAAACCTGATCGATAAAGAGTTAACTATCGTACTATAGATGAATAAGAATGCAGGAATAATATTTATCTGTAAAAACCAAAAGCTTTAAAGAAATTATTCTGACACTATCAAAACTTCAAGATTTTAGACTTAAAAATATATATATATCTTGAGGTCATAAATTATTATATATATTAAGTACTAGCTAAAAATTAAGACTTGCCTGATTGCAGCGGAGCCAAAGAAGAACAGTATGAGGATACCTTAATGGACCGCCTAGTCTATTTCCCCCAGGAACACATCTTTGACTTTCAAATATAGAGCTCATTGTCTCACCAGATTTCTGAAAAACCTCCAATGCCCTGTAAAAAAATTTAACTGTGTATTTTTTTTTTTTTTTTATTTATTTATTTATTTATTTATTTTTTTTTTTTTTTTTGAAAAATAATCAATTCATAAATTTTTGGATTAACTTTTAACCCATATTGTAAAGAGCGAGATATTGCACATATTGTAAATCGAACTTGCAGGTCTAATATGTCTGTTCTTAAGTGATATATATAAACTCTTAAGTGTTTTGTTTAACTGCATTAATATTTCCTTTTTTTTCTACAGATATTCGGAGTCGGTGACTGCAACTTTAAGAGAGTTAACTCCAATTTTCGGTCGTAATTCTCGCCCTAGTAGACAGGCAATAACAAGTTTAGTGCGGAAATTTGAGTCTACATATTCGTTGTGTTATGTTGCCGTGTCAGTGAGACAACGGGTTGGTCAAAGTGTCGAAAATATCGCTGCCGTTCAGACGTCCGTAGCAAACTTGGTTTACACCCATACAAGATCAAGTTGACTCAAGAATTGTAGCCGATGGACCATTTAAAGCGACGTACGTTCTCCGATTGGGTTCTGGATAAGATGCGCCAAGATGATGAATTTCATCGCAAAATCATCTTCAGTGACGAAGCTCATTTTTGGCTCAATTGGTTCGTCAATAAGCAAAATATGCGTTATTGGTCGGGTGAAAATCCACATGTGCTTCATGATGCACCACTTCATCCACAAAAAATAACTGTTTGGTGCGGTTTGCATGCCGGCGGCGTTATTTGGCCATATTTTTTCGTTGACGATAACGATCGTCACGTTACTGTGTATGGTTAGCGTTTTCGCGCTATGATCACCGATTATTTTTGGCCCAAATTCGAAGATGTGGACATGGGCG
The DNA here is from genome assembly GCA_907269105.1 of Volucella inanis. Classification (NCBI taxonomy): domain Eukaryota; kingdom Metazoa; phylum Arthropoda; class Insecta; order Diptera; family Syrphidae; genus Volucella; species Volucella inanis. The sequence goes on from OU026156.1 coordinate 116,383,310, forward strand.
ATATGTGTTTTCAATAGGATGGTGCCACAAGCCACACAGCACACGCTACAATCGATTTATTGAAGAGCAAACATGGGCGAGTCCATTGGCCGCCTCGTTCTTGCGATTTAACGCCGCTTGACTATTTTCTTTGGGGCTACGTTAAGTCATTGATTTATGCCAACACGCCGGCGACGTTGGAAGAGCTCAGAGCCAACATTGAAAGCGAAAAAGCGGCCGTTTCGGCCGAAATGTGTGGCCGGGTCGTTGAAAATTGGGTCCAACGAATCGACCGTTGCAAACGTGCCCGCGGTGGCCATATGAACGAAGTCGACTTCCATTCATAAATGTTTTGATTGTACTTCAAGCCGATAATGAAGTTTTTGAAATATCTTAAATGGTTTGCCTTTTATTTAAAAAAATAAGAAGTTGTCAAGTCGTTATTGGAAAACCCGATATAAGTTGACCAGAAAAGAACGATAGAAAAAAAGTTTAAATAACACAACAACGGTGTGAGTTATATCATAAAATTGATTCTGGCTTTATTTTGAAGCTACGTTGATTCAATTATGTGTGGAATAGCACATCATTCAAATGGCGGCAGTGCGGCTTCAATTTTTACGTCAGCACAATCTTACACGAATATAGGCCCAAATCCAACCGCAAAATAAACAAGGTTGACTCTATGGCTTTATTTCTGGATCTTCTTCGATACTGCCCATTACGGCGGCTATCATTTCGCACCAATATCTGTCTGGTTGGTGGCTTAAGATCCAAAAGAGTGTAATCACGCTCAAATTTTTCCACGGTGCGACGAATTGCCAGCACACTGAAGCCATAATTACGACCGACTTCGCTACAAAATTCACGTTGTGTATTTACAACTGGGCCGGAAATTCGATAATATTTTTTAATATTTTCCGCACGTAAACGTGCGTAAAACATTGTATGTACAATATGTATGTATGGCAAACCTTACTGTATACTTTTACAGCTGAATGTCCGCAATTTTAAAAATTTAATTATGCAGAATGTTAAAGGCGATGTTAACCTGCTATCAGGCAGAATTCATCATTAAACATGATAGCTGAATTTCGTCAGCTTGACGAGAAAGACTTTTGGGTAGCGATAACCTAATTAAAGGTCAACACAGCTGCTTGAACAGAAGGACTAAATTCAAAAAGTACGGCCAAGAAATGGAGTCACAGCATGCTTAATGAGCATTAATGAACTGTGCATCGCGACCAGAGATCTATCATATGACAAAAGACCTAGGTAATCATGACATTTGTAGAGAAGAACTATAAGGAACCATTCCGTATCCTCATTATTGTACTCATCCAACATAGGAAGCGACAGTAACCTATCCTGATTTTATATGCTAGAAAAGCGGGTTGACAAAGAAAGTCGTTGTGAAGGTTTGGATTAAATTTCACCATGGTATACCAAAAACAGAAAAGAAGCTTTTCTAAATGTGCGATGTGAACTTTCTCTGCCTTCTAGATTTTGAAGCGTTGTCGCACACGACCTTTCGTATTGTAAGTATGTTTTTTATATCAAAGTAAGAAGATTTTTTCGCAGGGCGGTTGGTAGACATTTTTATTGATTTTTGTTTTAAAATCCTAACTGTTCTAACTGTTTCATGGGGATTTCGTGTATAATATAGAATCAGACTTCTTGAGAAGACATAACTTACTCGTATTGATACCATTTTAAGCATCACGAAATGATATTTTTAAAAAGTCCCTAAGTTTTTATAGTCAGCGAGAAAAGGCATGACCCCTTCATCGAATTTGAGATATGACGACCGCGACAGTGCTGCCGTAGTATAGAAACTTCAACATAAAAAGTAAGCAAATATAGTAAATTATCTTAAAAATTAGTCTCGACTAAATTGGCTTATTCAAAACAATAAAATAGAGAAGCGCCTGGTGCATGTAAATTAACTGCACTGAGATTTTATGATAAATTGTGTTTCAAATCAAGTTGCTTTCAATCATATTAACCCTCTACCGCATATGAAACCAAGTATGGCTTTTAATTTTATGATACATATTTTTCTAAGAAAACCTTTCCTGAAATGACCTGACTTTATTAGTATGTATCCTTTCAAAGGTACTTTTTGATTTTGCCTGATAATTATAGCTAATGATATTAATTTAATTTATACGAAGTGTGTTCATAAAGGTGATTTTTGAAATATCGTGGGCAACGTATATACGAAAATCGATTTTATTTTTCGCTGTATTGGTGCACATGTCCTGAACTATGTTCACAGTTTCAAGTATATAGCATACTTGGTATATTTTTAACAGACAGAAAGATTAGACGTGTCTACCAACTGCCTTACGAATAAATTTTCTACTTTAGATACAAAAAATATACTTACAATACAAAAGGCCATGTGCAACAACGCTTCAAAATCTAGAAAGCAGAACAAGTTCACATCGCACATTTAAAAAAGCCTCTTTTCTGTTTTTGGAATACCAAGCTGAAATTTAAGCCAAACCTTCAAAACGACTTTCTCTATCAACCCGCTTTTCTAGTTTATAGAATCCGGATTGGTAAGTAGATTACTGCCGCTTCCTCTGTTGGATGGGTACAATAATGGGGATGCGAACCTTTGCGGGCTATATCATTTTAAGACAATATATTGGTAATTTTATTAAATTAAACATTATTGTAATATTTTTTTAATTATTATAAAAAAAAGGAGCAAAGAATTTGCATAAAATTTTGTGTAAAAAATGGAATCAAGTGCTCTAAAACACTTGAAATATTGACAGTGACATACGATGAGTCTGCTCTAAGTAAGAAAAAATGTTTACAAATGGTACAATCTCTTCCAAGATGGCCGAGGAGATGCCATCCGAACCTCGTTGAAGAACCTCGCTCTGGACGCCCCAGCACATGGACAAAAGATGATAACATCAAAGTTGAGGAAAACATTGTTTTGGAAAATCGTCGAATTACTATAAGAGAAGATGCTGAGGATGTTGGCATATCGGTCGGCTTGTATCATGCAATTTTTTCAGATGTTTTGGCCATGAGACGTGTGCTAGCGAAGTTTGTTCCGAAACTTCTTCATTTTGATCAGAAGTTTTTGAATGACGTCAATGATGATCCTGACTTAAGCAAAATTCGGATTTGGCCTCATGCAACTTTTTCCTGTTTCCAAAATTGAAGAGACCTATGAAAGGACGGAGATTTGCGACAATTAAGGAAATAAAAACGGCATCGTTGGAAGAGCTCAAGGCTATACCAAAAAGTGCTAATGAGCAGTGCTTCAAGGATTGGAAAAAGCGTTGGCACAAGTGTATTATATCTGAGGGGAATACTTTGAAGGGGACCTCGTACAAGTGATTCCAGCTCGAGCGCGCATTGAAAACTGAAATAAAAAATTAATTGCGATTTCGTGGTAATTACTATAAGTCTTCGGTAAGTATAGTTACAAAAAAAAATATTTTGAGAAAAAGGCATGATGATGAAGTAACAGACCCTAAATTTCAATTTGAGACCGCACTAAACAACCGCGACTGCCTAGTAATCGAACTAGTTGCATCCACTTTAGAACAAAAAAGACAAGCCTGAAAATATTTTGTATTGGAGAAAACAATTAGATCCATACGATGAAAAGAATTTTTAATTTACAGGATGCTACTGAATACCCTTTTTACAGAGAAGTTCATTCAATTTGTCGTCGATCAGTCAAACCTAAAAGGTCTTCAATACAACATAACTAAGTCCGTTAATACACGATGACTCTTAAGTTACGACTCTTTTAAAATTACACAAGAGCAAAAGCGAAAAAAAAGAGATATCAAATCAACAACCCTGTAAGTTATGTGTAGAATTCCGATGCTTCTTTTTTGAAGTTTCTCTTCCTTCTTATTCGTTAGAGTCGTGTCTCAAGAGTCACCGTGTAATAGCAGACTAAGCTAGAAACAGCAAAATCTTTTTGACACAATGACATGCAGCATTTAGTTAAACACCGATTTAAAGCCTTTTGGAACAGTTGGATGCGAAAAAAATACGTTAATGGTTTCTTCAATACTTATCCCAAAAGTAGAGCTTTACGCGGTGGGTGAGTAAATAATACCCCATTAACTGGCATCACGAACTAGATCAGTACAACCCAGACAAGACTCAGAAGTGGGATTACAAGAACAAAATTCTAAGTGTAATTTCCGGATTCAGTTACGACTGAGTAACAGCTTCTCAAAAAATGCACCTGATTTAGGAGACACTAGAGAAATTTATTGTACATCTACGAGGCTTACATCTTCAGTTGTTGAACTTGTCAACCACCAATATTTTCCCGATAATCAAATCAAATAAAACCGCAGTTCCAAATTACAAGTTCACCTCTACCAAAATGTATTACTATCCTTGGACACAGTCAGACTAAACTGAGTCCCCAATTCTAAAATGCTAATAGAAAATAAACTGAAAAAACAAGCTTACGGAAGCATGATTGAAAAATTACTACACTTGATGGAGTGATATTGGTACTGGTATCCTAGTTTAATGATAAGTCGAAACGAAAAGCAGTAAAGAGATATTCCTACTCCCCAATCTGTTGAGGTTTATAACAAATATATGGGCGGTGTTGATTTGCTGGACTCCACGTTTGGGTAATACAGAGTCCCTTTGGGGTCAAAAAAAAAAAAAAAATACCAAAAAAAAATATATTTTCGCATGAACGATTTGTGCTCAGTAAACGTATAGCTCCATAAGAATGAATTCCGCCTGCCATCATATGATTTCAAAACTAGCCGTTTTTAAAAATATAAGCAAAAAAAAAAAAAAAATCACTTTTGAAAAAATGTGGTTGGTATTGCGGCAGATCAGCTGCTATTAAATTTGATAAATGTATAACATAATCATTACACTGTTTTCGTAACCCTTAACGAAGCCATTTATGGCTTTGTTTTTTATTTTTTAAACAAATAACAATTTTTAATATATTTTAATAAATGTTGGGTAAGAATACCTAAAGAAAAGGGTTATGTTCTGACAAAACGATTCAACTATGGATAAACCTAAAATGGGAAGAAAAATATTATCAAGAACTGACTACATCCATGTTAGCGATTGTAACAAAAAACGACTCAACTCCGCTTAAGAGTTATAAAAACTTGGTAGCACAGATATATATTATCTATGACGTTTAATAGCAATCCATCTGTCGCGATTGGTAAACAAATTTAATTTGTTTTGAAAAAATGTTGTTGACATTTCTGAAAATTCATTGGAAAGCAAATGAAGAAAATTGGATTTGGAAGCACTGTTTTAATTAAGCTAAGTAGATAGGTTATAGAAATTTATTGTTATAAGTTACACGCAAATAATTTTTTAGCGGATAGAGGATGTGTAAAAAAAAAAAAACGGCTATTGAAAACGTTAAATAATTTTCCGGTAGGTATGTATGTACCGGAACTGCACCATTTTGATGGTTAAAACATAACACACGTCTAACATGCCTTCGCCATAAGTTCGTGAAGTTTCCCCAAACATACTTATTTCCAGAAGCGATGGCATAAACAGGCTGCCCTACATTCCTACGAATTTTTTTAAATAATAAGACGTGCGTTGTGATACCTTAACAATGATATTTTTATTATGGAGTAAAATATATGTAACTGATATCATTAATTATGCTTGCATGATTGGATGCGCTTGACAAAATGTTCCATAACTTCTTCGCATCATTCGGTATGTCAGTAATTTCACGTCCAATGTTCGCGTCCTAGTAATTTTAAGTTTCCACATTGCCGAAGAAAACAAAGTCTGAACATATTAAATTGCACAAGCGTTGCGGTGTATTGACAGTCGATTATAATACGCGCTCTGTACCTGTTGAAACTACATATCCTTAAGGCCTTCAGTTCAAACTTATCTCAACAGAGATGAAATGGGGCGAAAGCCGTCTTTACCGTAACTAACTAGCCCACATCATCTCGGAAAAAGTACGACCCAACGACAAAGCCATTTTCAAAAGAGCTCAATCATCGAAATTTCGACGTAAACAATGATCATTTGGGTCTTAATCTTGTGTCAATACAATTCTATAAGGACGTATAGCCAAAACTATTCGCAAAATACATCCGGGAGATGCCTAGCTCTTAAGAACGGCATGGAATTGATGGATTACTGTATTAACTTACTGGCTCGCCTACAGCTGCAATATTCTCTTCTTTGTTGGTGTTTCGCTATCTCCCTTGCGTAGCAACATTTTGAAGTGAATAAGTCCACTTTTCACTTAACGCTCAATTCACAATTGGAATTAAGGTACGTAACGTACTGAGTTTTGGATGATTTGGAAATGTTGTTTAATGGTAGACATTTAAACGATTAAAGACAAAAAATGGTATGAGTGAGTTCAGAGAAGTTGAAAAATCCGTTGCATCTAATAAAAAACCTTTATTTTATGGTAGTTAAGATGAGCTTCTCATACATATTCATGTTTCCGTTGGACCTCAACAAATCAAATACCCTAACTTGCTTCGGGATCTAAACTTTTAACAACATTGTCTTCTGATTGCTGTTTGCAAATTTGACGCTTTGATTCGCCTTTTTAAAATCATTTAAAGTAATTAGACTGTGTAATCGAATTTTCAGATTTTGAGGTGTTTGATTTTTATACATTTTGCTTTCTGGAATAATAAATAGCATCACATTGCAGAACTAAATAATGGCAACACTAAAATGCAACCTATAGCTTGAACTTTGTACTATACATTCCAACCATTCATCACCGTTCACCGGTTTGCTTACGTGTTAGTTGCGTTTAAAATGCATCATTCGATGAATACATAGTGCTTGCCCTATACCATCGTTATAACATATTTCTATCTATCTTTTTTCTTGACACACTATTCATGGTACGAGTAAAAATTCGCGAGTATAATTCGTCGTGAAACAGAAAAAATATATGAGTACACACTGCGGCATAACAATATAAAAATAAACAAATGCCATGTTTGTGTCCCCGATAAGGGGGGACACAAGCAATTGCAAAAACTAAAATGTATTCCTACACTCCGGCTTTTGGCGCCAAAATTGACCTCGTATACTCACTTAAGATCTCTCTCTTTATATACCCACTCAAGCATGCGTGCCAGTGCACGCCAGTGCTACGATCTTTTTTGAAGAAAGTCTCCATGTATTAATCACTGAATTGGAATTGAAGAGTCGAAAGCCGGTTACCTCCACATGGCGATGTTTTCTTTCACCTCTCCGTACTCTGATGAATACCCCACAAACATTGGCGGCGTCGACCGCCAGCATTGACGGTGGCGTAAACGATGCATGTAGTGAGTGGAAATGAGTGCTTCAGTGTTGGCTATTGAGTGAGTGAGCTGAAGCCGGTTTTATATGTGTAGAGTGAATTGATATGCCAATGCCAAAGATTACACAATTATATGAAAAATCAACAGAGAGAACGAACGCTAATAGACCGACGAAGAGACACAAAGTAAAGCGAAGATAATGTGAAATCAAACGTATGAATTAAATGCGAATTGCGATGTCTTCGGCGCTGGCAGCAACGATCGTGTTCTATGGAGTTTTTTTTTGTAAGGATATCCGGCAATGCTTTCAGTTCTCATCAATCCAACAACTCACTGATTATTCCTGGAAATGCGATGTTCTCTTTTTTAATTGAAACAGGCGTTCAAATTTGTAACGGTCGCTGGCTTCCTAAATCCAACATTTGGAAGATCTTGAAGATTTTAGGGCGCTTTTAAAGTAATTTGATGTTTCCTAAAGGAATGAAAACATATTTACGATCATCGTTGTTCGCATACGTTTTATGCATCTAAAAAATATTGTATCCCAACTTTAACACAAATTTTGGGAGTCAGTTCAACATCGTATGGCGGGTTCTCACCAATCTTTTTCACTTAATTGAGGTGGAATTTTCGGCCAAAACGTACATATCAGTTTAATTTTCAATAAATAGTTTGTAATTATCATAGTTTAGGAAGCCATATATGTATCTATGGTGCCTCGTACATATATAAAGGCTCGAATCCGTGAGCGAACCTAGTAGAAATTCATATTTGTATGTTATGTACTATATATCATATGATAACAACTGCAAGGGCCTTGGTTCAAAATCAATCAGTAGGTACTCGCATAAGGCCTTTATTAGTTATTAAAGAAGCGTATCTGGTGTAATAAATATAGTATGGTAAACAAATTTAAAATGGTGCCATATGACCGTATTTTTTGATTATACCAATCATTTCAAATCTGCTGGCAAGTGTATGACATCACTGTTAAATTATCAAGGAGAGTTGAAATGCTTGACAAATATAGTATTGTACATTGTCATGTCCAGAATTGTGTAAAAAATACCAACAGGGAAGATAATTCAATGATGCGGATTATAAAGCTTTATCACTTCTGGTATAGACACTTCTTTGTCTATCGTAGTTAAGTAAAGAACTATCATAATAATAGATGTATGCTGAAATGTAAAAGCTGGACCTGCAAGAGGACAATGTCGATGTGACTAGTTTGCATCAAAAGACTTCTTTACGGTTTCAAACCAGCAGATTCAAGTTTATCCCTATTGAATAGCATACTCAACGGCTGTGTAAGCCGCTCAAACTAGTCTTCATTACACCGAACATCGCACACGAGTCCGGCTTTCAGTACAGATATGCAACACGCCAAATTATCAGACTTATCCGAATTCACGAGAATTCGGCCAACAAATAAAGTCATAGAATAATCTACCTCCTTCATCAAAAAACATTCTTTTCGTCGGGCAACTGAGCTCATTTGAAATGAGAATACTAGTAAAAATACGATTTCAGTAACGTTAAATAATTGCCATTTAATGTTTCGAACCGATAATTGCCGCCAGGAAAAACTCCTACAGAAAGCAAACTATGAATTATCTATTCTATTATCCCCTAATTCGTCAAGGATAATTTTGGAAATGATTTTTGGGTGTATTGTAAGAAAAAAAATCGTTCTACAGCAAGTACCTATCTCCAATGTTGACACATTTATTGAGAATTTAAGAAAAGCCTTACTTTGGTATACCGGGAAGCAGTTCTTACACACATGTTGTGGCATGGATAAAGATTTTCTCCATGCAGTACATTAGAAATTTTGTGTTTGGAAATATTGAATTGCAAAGCCAAGCATCTGGTACTGATTGATATATCAGTTGTAACAGCTTCCAGTATTCTTTCATCAGCTGAAATTCTTCTTCTTCTTACTTGTGGAACTCTCTAGTTTCTCGAAGCCTTCGATACGCATTTCTAAATACTACTTCACAATAGGTTGTCGGTTAGGTTAATGTTCAGGGTATCTTTATCGCGCTCTAGTTGAACTTCCATTGCACAGCCCATACACGAAAATAAAATTAAACTGATGAATTAATTTTCTTTTTCTAATCTTCTATATCATTTTTATTTGGTAAATTTTCCAAATAGACGTTCATCCCCCCAACCTAACTCTTTCTGAGAACCTTTAAGGAATATGATAAGGAAATGAGGGTTTTGACAGGTAGTCAAGTAAACGAGCACACTTTAAAACCTATGTAATTTAAAAAAAAAAAAGTTAATTCTTGGAAAACCACTCTTATTGTCAACCATTGTTAGAAACGTTTAGAAATTCATTTTTTTAACTGCTGCAGAATTTCCAAAGAAACATAAAATTTTCTGCAAACTTAATGATGATTTTTTTTTATTGTTGTTACGTTCATAAGAAAAAAATAGTAAATCGTTTTATTATTTAGGCTTTTTCTGGAGAAAAGTGACCTCAGAGTAAAAAACAGGCTTCGAAATTGGATATATGTAGATTCAAACAATATATCAACTTGTCTTAAACGCAGTTACAAAGGCTAGTATTTATTCTAAAAACAAAGTCCTAAACGAAGTTTCTACAATTAGTACTAACAGACAAATTTTCGTTATTATGATTCAGGGTATACCAAAGTAAGCCTTTTCTTAAGTCCTTGATAAATGAAGTCAACATTGGAGATAGGCCCTTACTGAAAAACAATTTTTTTCTTAGAATATACCCAAAAATCATTTCATTTTCAAAAGTTTTAATGTAATAACATACATACACATGCTATAGGGAACATTTAAGATGCAAAAGTACCTCGATGTGATAACAAGCTTCTCCGGAGAATTCAGAGTAGGGAGAAAATGTTTATACTGCAAAATATTTTATAATAACGCGAATGTGTATGAAGTAATAATAACAATTAAGGCAGTTGGTGGTACTGTTTCCGTCATCTTATATCGAAGGACATTGTGAACATATCAAGACGTTATGACATGTATTTACATATCTTTTGAAATACAATAGTATTTCTTATAATTCAAAAAACATGGAAACTTGTGTAAATAATAATTCAATTTATCCATTGTTGAAGCATTATCAAATGTACATATATATGTTTGTATGTGCTTTCAAAACTAATACGGTAATTACATAAAATACAAAATAAACCATTTTCTAATACTTTTCGCTATGAATACTTAAATAACCACCTCTGACAATGAATTCCATTGATAGGTTTCGATAAGACGCCAGGCGCCAATGTTCCCAATATTGAATGAATTCCTTGAAATGCTAGATAAAAAGCTGATAGGTGAAATAATTGCAGCGTGTTAGTGAAAATCACAATTTTTATGCGATTAAACGTAACAATATTGGAATTCTACAATTTTTAATATTTTAAGAACAGCGAAAGCGACTAGTGACTGTACTGATATTTGCCACTCTATCTGCCACTCCATGATACAAATTAATCGTTCCAATTCCGAAAGTGCGGCTCCTTTCTAAATTGCTTTCTTTTCTTTTGCCGGTTTTCATTTATTTTACTTTCACTATTGAATGGGAATATACGGATACGAAGAGTTTGGATTCCAATTTCTACCGCAGCACCCAACATCGCCACATAGTGGTATCTTCATATCGTCCAATTTTTTTGTGCGTTGCGACACTGCCAATAACAGCAGCAAAAACAACAACAAACAGAAGCAATAGTGTTTATTACAGCACTTATCATATCGACTATCAGCCGAAATAGTGATTTTAGGTCGGTTCAGAATTTTATGTGATTATCATCATCGCTCGAAATGAAATTCATTTGTCAATTAGCAATATTCTAATGAAATTTTAATTTAACATATCGAATTTTCAAAGCCTTCTATATTGCATGGATTTAGTTTAAGTTTAAGTATTTCAGTCAACGTTCTTGCCAAGAATATTTTAGGGTTTTTGCATTTCTTACCAGCGTCAGAAATCGCTGCTTAGAAATAAAGTAAAAAGCTATAAAACTATACCCAGTTTCGATTCAATTCACCCATCCATCTGTCCAAGTATGCTCGTTAATACGCAATCTAATAATAATAGTTTAATAATAATTAATAATAGAAGTACGAGTATGCCGTTCTATGTCTTTTACTACTGCGTGCGATTTTGTAATAGTAAAATTCTGAGCACAATATAGGGCGTTTCTTGATTATTTGTTTTACGTTTTCTGAACTTCAAATGAGGGTTTACCTATATTCGCTAATTCGCTATCGACATATGTATTGATACATAATATGTATATTGGTCTACAGTCAGTTCGCTTAAATTTCATTAATTATTTCTCTTTCATGCAATCGTTTAGTTGAATAGAATGTGTATTGTTCCTTGCCATCTAACAAAGAACAATGTTTCGTTGACATTTTTGTGCCGATAAAAGGTGCTTATGTAAAAATTCACATAAAGATATTAGTAGAATCATATTTGCCAATATATTAATTGGACGCAATAAAGAAAAATGGACTACCAGTCAAAGTATGACTACATATCAACTCAATAAGTCGTATAAAATATACGGTCATTCAGAGGTGCAGTTGTCGACTCTGGCTATTATCTCATGCGCCTAAAAAAGGAGATTCGACTTTAGATGCCTTTGTAAGGTTGAAATAGTCAGAGTTTAGAAAGAGCACCTGGTTAAAAGCTCTCCATTATGCCCACTTTGCAGATGACAACAATCAGCAAATACAGTATAAATGTCCTTGGAATAATGATGAGTTGAAAAAGTAACATAAATCGCACATTGGTAGGACTGCAAATCAGCACCAGAGCAATAAGAGAAAAAGGCTTCGCAGATTCTCAGCACAAGGAAGTTAAAGAGGACAACAACATCCGGCGTGCGGTTCTACGAAAAGACCAGCAACTTGTCACCAACGCGCAGCCTTCAAGCAGTTGTTGAATGAGCTTCGAGCAGCTGTTGAATGAGCATATTAAGAGAGTAATAGCGTGACAGTACACTCTATAATTTGAAAACTGACCATCTGAACTTTTCAGCATAAAGGCACTATCTTCTATACTGTTTGTATACGCTAACGACATGCTCGTTCTTCCCCATAGTGCTGATTTAAGCACATTTACAAAAAGAAGATGTGACACGACGAGTTCATCTCGTAGTAAAAGATCAAGATCAAAAACACGTTATCAAAAAAACAAAACCATTCCACCTGTCACAAATGTAAATTTGTAATAGGTTAGAAGTTTACGTGTCTAGGAGTTAACATCAGCTCTATGAAATATACCGTCATAGAAACTAGACGAAAATTGACTATAAAAAACTGCTAACACCTAAATTTGACAAAGTACATGGGTTTAAACTAGTGTTCGAAGACAAGATACCGTCACGCACATGTCAAGAGCCTGATAAATACATACATATACCTGTACATAGTACAGGTTGATGTTATACACATGTGAACATCTAGTTCTATTCGTACAGAGTTTAATTGGTCATTATCAGTGTGATTGATAAGTTATCAAGTTTAAGAACGATCGCAGACCTATCTTTAAAGTTGGGGCAGATAAGTTCATGTTTGAAATCTTAAAATCATCATAATCCATTTGCAAGGCAGCAAAAGGTTCCTTGAAAGATATCTGGCCCTTTTATACTAAAACATTCTGATATTCACCACTGGAGGCAGGTGACTAACGACTTCGTAAATGGAACAGTATCCGGGATTTAAACGATTTGGCAAGTTTTATATTCGCATTATAATATTCAATATAATAACAAAAACCAAGCTACCTCTTTCACCAGAAAAAGAAAACCTTGTTTCCTTTCTAGGCATTTATCTTGACAAAAAACTGACTTGCCAACATTATAAAAATTAAAAAAAATAATTCTTTTGTACGAATGCCAGGTCTGGGGTAAATGTGCAACGTGTCATTAAAAAAAAATACAAATAACTCAGAACCAAATCTTAAAAATAATGTTAAACCTACCCTGGCATCATTCTACATCAGACCTTCATCGAGTAGATAATGTTGAATTGATCTGCAATAGAATACATTGATCATTTAGGATCAGATGCGACATTCCTGAGAAACCTCTCATTAACCAATTATACTACCTTGATCAAAAAACTTTCGGAATTTATTTAGAAAATTAAAAATACAAGTTTATTTAACTAAATCTACAATATATTGTCTCCTTCAAAGTCTCATAACGCCCAAATAATACTCTTTGTTTACTGTCTGGCCTTCTGGCGAAAATTCATGATGCACTACACTGTTGTAATCCACAAAAAGCAGTGAGCATTGCCTTCTTTTTTGACTGAAAGCGACGTGGTTTTCTTGGTCTCGGCTCATTTGGTGAACCCCATTCACTTGCCTGATGTCTGGATTGCGTGTCGTACTCATAAGCCCACGTCTCGTCTCCAGTAATGATCCTTTTGATGAATGTGGAATCGGATTCAGCTTCGAAAATCATCTCTTTTGCAACGTCAACACGGTCTCTTTTTTGCATGAAATTAAGGTCTTTTGGCAACTACTTTACTGCTACACGACGGAAACCCAAATCATTAACCAAATTGTCTTGGACGGAACCAAGTTCAAGTCCTTCGCTAATGGTTAATTTGCGGTTATTGGCCAAAACTTCTTTTACTTCATAAATGTTTTCGTCGGTTTTCGATATTGATGGTCTGCCAATGCGTTCATTATCTTCGATTGACTAACGACCACTTTTGAACCGCTCGTGCCAGTGGTAAACGACCGTTTTCTTTAAAGAATCGTTGCAGAAACACTTTTCCATCATTTTCAACATTCGCGCACCAATAAATCCGTTTTTTTTCGGAAAATTTAATACATGTTCGCTGTTGCAAATTTAAATCCATTTCTAAAATTCTAAAAAATCGCCAACACACAGAGATAGCAAATGTCAAGCTATGACGCTAAGATTTAAAGGAAATGTCAACAAAAATGTCAAAAAAAAAAAAAAAACAGAACTCAATTTGGAACAATGGGAGCGTCACACGGTGGTAGATTAAAGTGCACGATGCTTATATTTATTTATTTATCTATTTATTTATTGGGTCTATAACTAAGAGATGGCGTAACTTGTATTATTTCATTGAAACATGCGTTGGAAAGCTACCGGCATTGTACGTCATTTCAGTATATGTCATTCATTTGAAGCGTAAACAACAATAATTTTTTTTTTCACTCAAATATGTCGAACTTTGTGCCTGAAAAAGTGTTTTTGCGGGGAGTTCTTCTTCATTACTTTAATTTGAAGAAAACTGCTGCCGAAAGTCATCGTATTTTGGTGGAAGTTTATGGTGAATATGCGCTACCTGAGTGAACGTATTAAAAGTGGTTTACACGATTTAAAAGTGGTGATTTTGGCTTGGAAGACGATAAACGCCCTGGGCAGCCAAAAAAATTTGAAGATGAAGAACTGGAAGCATTACTCTATGAAGATTGTTGCCAAACACAAGAAGAGCCATTTCAAAACGTTTAAAAGCAGCTGCATATATTCAAAAGCAAGGAAATTGGGTTCCACATGAACTCAAGCCGAGAGACGTCGAAAGGCGGTTTTGCATGTACGAAATGCTGCTGGAACGCCACAAAAGGAAGTCATTTTTGCATCGGATACTAGTGATGAAAAATGGATCCATTACAACAACCCCAAGCGCAAAAAATCATATGTGAAACCCGACCAACCAGCCAAATCAACGACAAAGCCGAATATCCATGGCGCGAAGGTAATGCTCTGTATTTGGTGGGATCAGATGGTTGTGCTGTATTACGAGCTGCTAAAACCGGCTGAAACCATCAATGGACAACGCTACCGAACACAATTAATCCGTTTGAAGAGAGCAGTAGCCGACAAACGCCCGGAATATGCGACCAGACACGAGACAATAATTTTCCATCATGACAACGCTCGGCCCCACGTTGCTATTCCGGTTAAGAGCTATTTGGAAAACAGTGGATGGGAAGTCTTACCCCACCCGCCTTATAGCTCAGACCTTGCCCCTTCTGACACTGAAATACGGTTCACATCAGAGCAGAATATCAAAAATTGGCTTGATTCATTCTTGGCTGCCAAGCCGGCGCAGTTCTTTTGGGACGGGATCCACAAATTGCCAGAAAGATTGGAAAAAGTCATAGCTTTAGATGAGCAATACTTTAAATAATACTATTGTACATGTTTTTCTTAAATAAACGTTCAAATTTTGAAAAAAAAACCGCACGAATTAAAATATATACCCAATATTTATTTATTAATTTATTTATTAATTTGATATATCTATACACATACATACATATTTATTTATTTATTTATTTATTTATTTACTTATTTATTTATAAATTAATTAATAAATTTATTTATTTATTTACAATATGTATTAATTTTTTTTGTTTTTTTTTACTTACCTATGTATATACATAAATGTATGCATATGTATACATATTTTTTTGGCAAATTTGTTAAGCCGTTTTTATTAATTTATTCTGTTTAATCAATAACTGTTAATATAAATTCAAATTCTTTATAAAATTTTTATTTTTTTAATTATTTTTTCTCAAGAATATCATATTTGTACCTTTTTTGCTTTCCTAAAATTTGTACACAATTATTCAGTACAAAGATATACTATTGTATATCTATATCTATATCTACACCTCTGTACTAAAATCTCTGTAAATTGTGCGATAACAAGCTGTATTTTTTTTCGTATCGTTCTCATAACTGGTGAACGATATTATACGTCAACCGCTCGTATTGCTGATAGGTTTTATTCATTATTTCAATAATATCAAAACTGATTTGGACTTACCTTCAACAAGCAATTATTATTTTTATTATTATTATTATTATTTTTTTTTTTTACAAAAACCTGGTCATAAACTGCGCTGTACTTAACTCTGTAAGTGCTCTTTAATATATAATTTGATGATGACAAAAACTTGAAATAGGAGATTTAATCAATACACAGGTTGATTGCAAATATGATCTCTTGACAAAATTTTGATGTACTAAGCAGTTTACTTGCTAAGCGATTAATTATGCCATCCATCATATAACGTTGAATATCCAGTTCTCGCAAGTTCTATCAATCTCAATGAGTATCATGGATCATATAAAACATATTATATTCATTTGCTAGTTATCTATCATTTTCTAATAAAAAGTTTTGTCATTTTAAATACGCAACTCGCGAACCTATTTAAAGAAAGTTAACATTAATGAAAAAAGGTTCCAACGTTGATTGATGTTAATGTACTGTTATGCTTGAAATGTATTCGTCATTAACCCACAATTGCACATATTTGTATACTTCATACTCTGATATTGTTTAAGGGGTTATATACAGTTAGAATTTTCAAAAAATAGTTTTTTTTTATTTCATTTTCGTATTGTATACATATGTGTACATTTAAGTACACGCACAGAAAATTTTAAGTCAATCCGACGATTATTCTTGAAGTTACAGGAATATTTGTAGACATCAGAGCGCTTGAAAAGAGGAGACCGGAGCACAGCGCGTAACAATTTCCGAACAAAAAGCGTATGAGGGCACACGAGAGGAAAAAATGGCCCGTAGACAACACCAACTAGAAATTCTAGAAGCTGCTGAAGCAGCGGAGGGTTTATTATATGGCCCTGGAATAGACGACTCGATGTAAAAAAAAAAAAAAATTACTCTATGTAAAGTGCTTTTCAAACTTTGAACGTATTTTTCTCAAAATCATGTTTTTATAGTCGATTTCTCAGAAACTGCTGAACTGATCAGTCACAAAATTTAACACAAGCTTCTTAAGCATATTTTTTAGTAATTAATCGAAGGTTTTTTCTCACCGATAAATTTTTTTTTTACATATAAACAATTTAAGGCCAAAATTTTGGCCAAAAATCGTTTTTTTTTTTCAGAAGACGTTATTTTCGCAAAAAAATTTATTTTGCTTATTCGATTAATAACAAGATTATACATTTTTTAACGATATCCGTTCGGTTTCATTTTAGATGATCCAGTCCAGAGATATCATGGTCACCGCAAGACGTTTTTTTAAGAGGAGCTCCTGGAGATCAGCTATAGCAGCCTTTAAAACTATTATTTTTATAATTCAAAAATGTTGAAATATAGTTAAAAGTAACCAGAATAAGTGTAAACAATTTTACATTAATAAATTTAAACCTTTTCTCAGAAAATATTCTTAAAAAATCTTTTTTTTTTAACCTTCCTGATTGTATGTTATATAACCCCTTAAGTCATTCAAGTCAAGTTTTAATTAATGAACCACAGGTAAAATCTACTATCAAATCGAATTTAAAACTAAAGCACAGTAGGCAGAAAACAACCAACAAGCTTATTTCTATAGAACGTTTTGAAGAACCACGTCATTATGATAAACATGATTTTTTTAAACATAGATTTCCAGTTGCTTTTCAAAGATGTTCACGATTTTATTCCATTTTTTGGTTGATATGAATTTTTTAAGTCTCTGTAAAAGACGCAAAGAGCACTCGTATGACAAAAAGTTCTGAGAATTAAAGACGTTAAACTTTGTAATGCTGACTCCAGAATTAATTTACACAAGCTAGACAAAGAAATGCTTAAAAATTAACTTGATTAACTTACAATAACTTTCTTCCCTAAATGGGAGCTCTAAGCTCAACCAAACATTTAACCTTTGTATTTCTCTCGACATTGATATTTAGTTTTATTCGGTATATTAATACTAACACTCAAAAAATGCATTTCGCCTAAAAAAAAAAACTTATTAATTAGACTTTTTTACAACCTACAAAGACGTAAATAATAATCTTAACTACTGAAACCCAATACACTGTTTTCGTTTTTGTCTTTTAAAGCTACCTTAATCCTGCCTAACATCTGTATTTAACCTGGTCATGGTCAGACCCGCTTTACCCCACAATTAAGCTACGACGGCCTTGAATGAGTTTTTTCCACCTCACCAAGCCAAAAAAAAATTCTTGGTGCTACCGAGCAACATCCCTCATATCGTGACTTTTTACTTATCTACTGAACTGGAGAAGTCTCGCATTGCCACGTGCGACGTTTCTGTCGTAGTTGATAAGTTGATAATGTAGCGGATAATCGTCGTATTCGCATCGAGTTGGCTGCTATAAAATGGTCCTTTGTAAGAACAAAAGCACCTTCTGTTCTGGCCGGAATATGTTATCTATATATTTGTTATAATAAAGATTTTGGTCTAGCCAGATTCCAAGTTATCTGACAACATTTCGACAAGAAAGTGGTTGCCCATGTTATCGCCAGTTCATTCTGGTATCCGCAGAGGCCCAAGGCAAAGGCGTCATAAAAATAATGGTTTCCGACTCCTGAAAGTTGATCTTCAACTTCCAGTCATAGCAATATCATTTAATCTAATCGAACTCACGTAGCAAACCATATCAATAACCTCGATTTTTGGATCTAATCTATTACCCGATAAAATCGTCTGCGTACGCTATGGCGTGTTGAAGTGAACTATAGTGATCACTTGTGTAGATCACGATGAACCTTCACGATGAACTTTCTACTAGTGATCATATCAAAAATAATGTACAAAAACTTATGCCAATGGTTTGAGCCAATAACATCATTTGCCTTGTATACCTATTGCCTCTACCTTCTCATGCGGATCTGCTATCACGATGAAATTGTCATCATCGACAGCTTATCCTGGATCTATGGCTGCTGTTAGCAGTATTTGTTCATTGTCCGGACGATCTTTAGACATTGAATGTCATTTTGATCTTTTCTCCGGAATATTATATTTATTTGTGGGAACATGTTTGGGATTTTTTTTTTGATTTATTTATTATTCCATCACAAATTTACAGAAGCTATGTAATTCTCCTTTATTAGTATTTGGAGGTTTTTAATCGACAACTTAAATGTCATGATCTTCTGGTGATTTCTGTCAGTATACTGTCTGTACAAAGTTTTCAGTCTCGACAAAAGTCTACTTTCGACTATGTGTTGTTGCAGTGAGTCAATTGTTGCATTGACAGTGACTTCGCTGTCAGTGTATTGATACCGCGGTATTGTACTGCCAAATGTTCGCTTTATATGCTCGTCCAATTGTTAAGGGTACCTGTTGGTCGGTGAGTAGAGCGCCTTCGAAAAGATACTCTACTATAATTGAAGGAATATCTTTGAACAAACTACTCTAATTCCGCAATTTTGTTTTGGAACCGTTTTTCGGTAGTGAGACCGAAATTGTCACTGCCATATACAGTGACGGACTATCTTTCGATTTTAGACCGGGTCAGTACATAATACTGTGACCTCGCCAAATGAATATGTAGTAGATTCCCTCTTCTATTTGGTATATTATATCCCCAATTCCTATCTTTGGCGTTAAAACCTCATCCAATTATAAAATTATTTTTCCGCTATTTCAGTCTTAGGAACCAAAAAGTGTCTCGAGTTCTGAGATCAATAATGTGGATTGAGTAGTTTCAGGTACATATACAGAGAGCATGTACAACCGCTTTACACTACGGAAAATGAAGCAAAGGATGGATGCCTCAAGCACCTGGAACCTTCGCACTACTCGGATGTACACCCAAGTCTTTTCTTATAAAGATCCTAACACGCCCTTTTTGTATACAGTTGGGTCGTTTTCTTCTCACAATTTTACATATATTTGTAGCGCCTCGTATTTTTTTTTTTTGTAAGTTTCGCTAACCAAAAGCACGTCAAAGACTTGATCTTTAATTAAAAAGTATGGCTCTTTGCTCGATCCTTATGAGTGAATTTATATTCAACGCGAGAACCTTTAAGGTTCGCTCCGCCATGTTTGTACCTACATATTACGACTGAAGGCACGTTCGGCACGCAGCAATGCGTAGATCGGGTCGACGAGCGTAGCCTGCTCTTGTATTTGACGTTGTAGCTGAGCCATCTGCCATGATTTGAATGCCAAAGTACCATGGACGATTCAAAAGTGACATTATGTCAATTTGGCTAGGGAGACAGAAACCATCATAGCATTTACTTTATGATCTTGTTCTTTAAAAATAATTTACATATGTAGAAGTGGGCGTGGAAAAGTCTGGGCTGTATGATGGTGTACTGATGAGAATTCAAAGGAGGGTGTCACGGGTAAAATTTGGAAAGGGCGGAATTCTACTGGCAATTTCTATGGAGCACTTATGGTGGAAATAGCGATAGAACAAGGTGAGGCACGAGACGTTACGTCGGTGTTCGAGTGTGTCCATTGTCTGAGTGATACAGCATCACGCATTAGTTTTATATTACGGTTTCAAATCCCATCTAGTATCTAGCATCTAGAATCCTAGATCAAAGGGGATGAAATATTTCTGACATCACTTGAGGACACCTAAGCTTTTCGCAATGTTTGTGGAAAACATTATTGAATGATGGCTGAGTGTTTAAGTTTCGTTTTAACGACAGCAGACAGACATTGTGATTTGGAAGCATTTTGGAAGCGATGAACGCTTTAAGCTCATGTAATTTTGTCTTAAACGAATATCCTTCCAGTCATAACGCTAGCTTAATTACAATCACTAATACTAGGTATATTAAACAATATTTTAGCATCGAACCTACGCAATGAACCTTAAGCAGAGTTATACTCTGTATTGTGTAAAGTATAGCTTTTGTAAATTTAATAATAACGGAATAAATATATGTATATTTATCTGTCTTAAAGCTTTTGTCTGAAAGTTCTTCCAATCTATTACACTTCTTTAAATTTTCTCAACCCTGTGTTAAGTCTTCTTAATTCTTACTAACTCTTATCAATATTCCATACACCATTGTGTTTTAGATTCATTAAATACTTTTCTCACTCTTCTGCGGAGTTTTCCAGTTGATTGTTTTATGGCGAAAACAAGATACCAGATCTTGCGATTGACATTTCGTATTGACACAGTTTGAAATCAAGTTCTATGACCAAGGATAAATGCGTGCATTTGGGATCGATGAAACTCTTCCTCAATAAATTAGAAACTACTTTCCTGAATGTTCACACAGCTCACATATAGTAAAACTCTTTGTCGAGGCCTTTGCTTTCTTCACGCTTAACCGTCTCATTGGTTAGCCGATACACTTTCACGTGAGCCACGGACACTCACATTTTTATGGGGTTAAAGGTCAAGACGAGGGTAGAGAAATAGTACATGTCATTATGATACTCATTACGAAATATTCTTTAATCTACCTTAAAAAATTCCTTATTTGTAATACTAGGACATAAATTGGTTTCGACAAGCGCAAAAATATCGCAAAGACCTTGTTCAAGAATGAACTTATGATATTTCGAAAAGAAAAACTACGAGTACTTTCAACACTACAGTCTACTTGCTTTTTACACTTCCATGAGAAACATAACATGAGAAATTCAGCTGAGGGGTAGTTTCATTTCAAAGTAAAAAAAAAGAACACACAAGGACATGGGATAGATAATAATTTATGGTAAACTTTGAAATACTTATGGAACTTTTTTTTTTTAGTTTGTATTATTGTCCGCACACAAAACGAAACGGACAGATTTAGATACAAGATATTTTGTATATAAATAGTATCAATGGAAAAATAAAGTCAGTATTGAATTTGTACTTAGTTTCTTAGTATTCATTTAATAGTTGGTCAATCGAGTCTTTAAGTGAAACAACAACTTAAAAAATAAAAAATAAATTATAGAAGAATAACAATAGTATTATTGTGACTACTATTATAATATTCATTATATCATCATTCAATTCAGAGTAGAAAATAGATTAAATCCTTTGCAGGATTTCCTATTGTAAAAAAGGGCTGCTGCGGCCAAAACAGTAGAAACAGTGCAAATAATAATAATAATAATAATAAATAAATAAATAGTTTAAATAAACAAAACGCAACAATAATAAAAAAAATTGAGTCAAAGCCAGCATGACATTGGAAAAGAAATTGTGGATAAACTGAATAGAATTCCCTGACAATGACTATAAGTTAAGGGCATCAAAGGTGACTACTTCACCGAACACTTTTACACTGAAATTGAGAAACAAGTGAAGCTATTAAGAAGCCTTAAAAATTCCACGCTGGATGAAGCATCCAAGCGCAAGCAAACAACACCCAGCAGATAAAAAGGTTGTTGAGTGGCATAAATAAGATAAGACGGAATAAGATAAATAACGGAACCACAAAGAAGTTGTTAAATAGACGTGTGAAAATGTTGCAAGATTTTATTGAACAATAACAAAGAAATTGGCAATCGACCGGAAGGTCGATTCCCAATTCTATTCTATAAACGAATAGAAGAACTAATTAAAAACTTTCCACCGGAAGACATTGAAGTAATAAAAATATATGGTACAATAATATGACGAAATTTTCTGCAAGTATTCCGAGACCAAATCGGTTATTTGTAAAAAAAAAGTAAAAATAACAGTATCAGCTACCCACAACTAGCAACAATATAGTGTTCAAGTCATAAAAATACCTACGTTTAGCGGCGAATTTTGGGATTGGACATCGTTTTCTAATCTTTTTAGGAGCCTGGTTCATGAGGATAACTCAATGTCAAGGTCCAAAAAAATGGTACGTGTTCGAACTAAGCTAAACGGCAACGCACCACGAATAAATATTGTCACACTCTAATGCGGCTTGTTACATTCTGGTCCAGAGGTAAGCATGCTATTTTCCACTTACTTATATAAGATTCTGGATACCACAAGGATAAACAGTTCTTCTGTAGAAAATGTTAAGCAACTTTTAGATGTTATTAATGTCTCGGCGTGGTAATAATAGACGGTGATGCTGTAATTGCCGTAGTCTGGATAAAGAAGGTGAGATTTTGATGTGATCGAGTTTTTGGAATGACGATTTCATGCTTTGAAAGCAATTTCAAGTTAATATGAATTCAAGGGAGAGGTCAAATGATTTCAAAAGTATTAATGCTTTAGCATAAATGGGCACAGTGTTGATATTTGCAGAAAAAAACGTAAAAAATACTTGGTAGAACAAGTTTGAATCATAAATGTGGGAACAGCTGACCCAACAATCTCCTAAATACATTTGAATTCATCATTGTAACTTATACTTGACTGAATAAATAGTCTTACTTTACATTTAATCGTTGCGTATCCTACATTTATTATTGACATTTATATTGACAGAGTTTGGTTTGGACATTGAAGGTACGAAAGCTGAAAGAAACGCAGAACGAGGAGAAGGGGTTGCAACAGACAGCAGCAGTGATGTCGAATCAATTTTGGAGATAAGACATCATACGATAAATACTCCTACATCAAGGGAAGCATTAAAACAAGACGAAGTGGAATTAGAAGGAGCAGGAGGGACCATGCGGGTAAAAGACATAGAAAATCTTATTTCTGTTTTCAGTGGTAGGGACGGTCAGGCAATTAGCTCGTGGTTTGCGGAGTTTGAAGAAATAACGGGATTATTAAGGTGGTCTGAAATTGAGAAATACATATGGTATTCGCAAAAAAACAACTGTCAGGAGCAGCGAGACTCTTTATTAAAACATGCAAGTGTTCATCTTACAACGATTTAAAAGTTATATTAATGAAGGAATTCGAGAAAGCCGTGTGTATAGCTGATGTTTATAATAAAGTACAAAGATGCAGAATGCAAAAAAGTGAAACTTTCTGTGAGTTTGTATACAGAATGCAAGATATTGGTCGAACAGCAGATGTTGATACGGAGTCATAGATTCAGTATATAATTAACGGAATACCTGGTCGTGAAGATTATAAAATTATGTTGTATGACGCCAAATCTATTTCAGAATTGAAGTCTACGTACGAAGTCTACGAGACGGTGGAAGTTTTAGACAGGCGGATACTGTAAATTTCACGAAGCATTTTAAGCAAACAACATGATCAACATAAGAGGAATATGCACTGCGTTAATTGTAGCTCTTCAGAACATCACAGAAGAGATTGCAGAAAGGAAACAAAGTATTTCAAATGCAATGGTGTAGGACATATGTATGTATGCCTAGAACCTGTCCTGGGACAGCAAGCAGGGATACAAACATAATTATGGTGTCAAATTTGAAAACTATTTTGATTAATAAAGTACCATTTAAGGCATTGATAGATACAGGCGCTTAGGTTTCCCTTACGCGAAGACACGTTTGCTAAGTTAAGCAAGAGGAGTCTTTTAAAAGAGCAAATTAACTTAAGCGGATTGGGATCTGCAAGTGTTCGCACACTTGGAAGCTGTATGTGTTCAGATGAAATTGATAAATTTATTGCTGAGTCATCAATCAATATAGTTCCAAAAAACGGAATATGCTATCAAGTGGTAATTGTCAGTGACATCATTTCCAAAGCAAGGGTAGTTTTCGATGCAAACGAATCAACTTTTTATAAGGCTAATGCAGAAAATTGTATTATGCAAATCCAAATCGAAGATGAACTAGATGTCTCATCCTAATATTATAATCCAGTGGCTACTGTCAAATGCCCTATTGAGATGACAAAACTATAGCACACTCACCTCCGCGCCGTTTACCCATCTTAAAAAGAGATGTAGTGAAACAACAAATTTCTACGTGGTTGCAAGAGGGAACAATTCGCCAATCTTCGTCTCCGTTTTGTAGTCAGGTAGTTGTAGTTAAAAAAAAAAAGATAATACACACAGAGTTTGTACTGACTATCGCCGATTGAATAAAAATAAAATTAAAGAACCTTTTACGATTCCATTAATGGACGTTATTCTAGAAAATTTACAAGAATCAAGGGTATATTCAATGCTCGATCTGAAGAACGGCTACTTTCATGTTCCAGTAGCGGAAAGCAGCAAGAAATTTACTGCTTTTATGACAGCTGATGGACACTTTGTTTAACGTAGTTGCATTTGGTTTGGCGAATGCGCCAGCAGTTTTTATGCGTTTCATACAGTTTGTTTTTCAAGATCTAGTGCGAAGGGGAATTGTGCAACCGTATATATATGATCTTACCGTCGGTTCAAAAACTGAAGACGAACATCTGGAAAAGCTTACACATGTTTTATCTATTGCAGTATCTTCTGGCAACAACCGTTGCCAGTTGATAAAAATGTAAGTTCCTGAAAAGAGAAGTAGAGTTTCACGGACATCTGATAGAAAATGGTACAATAAGTCCGTCAGCTGACAAAACTGAAGCCGTTTCTAAATTCCCTGAGCCTACGAATTTAAAAGATGTTTGAGCCTTTCTTGGACTGGCTGGATTTTAAGACGTGTCATCAGTGGGTATTCAATTTTGGCGAAACCGCTTACGGATCTGACATGAAAAAAATGTGACGTTTATATTCGATTCGATTCGAGTCAAAGACGCTCTTTTCAAATTTTTTTTAGTACAGTCAATCTGCTGAGACCGAAGTACACATCGATGCCAGTCAGCTGGGTACTATAACCGTCTTGATGCAGAAGAGTGACGACAATGAAC
Source organism: Volucella inanis (assembly GCA_907269105.1). Taxonomy (NCBI): domain Eukaryota; kingdom Metazoa; phylum Arthropoda; class Insecta; order Diptera; family Syrphidae; genus Volucella; species Volucella inanis. The sequence goes on from OU026156.1 coordinate 116,409,006, forward strand.
TTCATCCAATTCATTTTCCAGCCAGAAGAACAGACGATCAGATGAGCGACTCCATAGCTACGTGCTAGTAGTTTTGGCGGTATTTAGAGCTTTAAAGAAATTCAGATTCTATTTACATGGGAAAAGATTCAAAATTGTTAGTGATTGTGTGGCTTTTAAGCAAATAATGACTAAGAAGGAGTTTCCAAATGCCGTAAATAGTTGGATTGTGTACATGGGAGATTTAGATTTTACTGTAGAGCAGGGTTCAGAATAAAGAATGCCTCCTGTGGACACTTTAAGCACTTTAAGTTTTTAGTGTACCTTCGAAAATGTCAAGCAGAAGATGCATTTTTTACAGCAATTAAAGAAATTGCAATTAAAGAAAAGCAGTACGGACACTTTAAAATAAAGAGAGAGTTTCTATTTAAGGAAGAAAATGGCTTCGACCTATTAGTAGTTCCTCGTAAAATGGAATCAGAAATAATTAAAATGAAACATGACACAAGTCACTTTAGTGTTGCAAAAACTTATCACTTAATTTCACAAGAATTTTATATTCCAAGATTAAGAGACAAAATTCAGCAGTGTATTCTCAACTGTGTACAATATATTTTGACAGACAGACAAACATAAAGGATTCATCCAGCAACTAAGTAAAGGAGATCGGCCATTACATACATACCATTTGGACCATATTGGACTATTGGATACAACCTGTAAGCAATATAAATATATCCTCACGGTTGTCGATGGATTCCCTCAGGATCTTATCATGCAAGAAATACTGAAGGAGCACGATTCAGAACGAGAAAAAATTAGACAAGAAGCACGACAGCAAATAGTTTAAATTCAAGCTGAAAACAAGAAGACTTTCGATGGTCACCGAAAAGAAGCTCATGATTACGACATTGGAAATCTTGTGGCTGTAAAACGAACTCAATTCGTCAATGATAAAAAGTTTGCTTCTCTATTTTTTGATTCCATATGAAGTCGTATCGAAAGGTCGTTGAAGACCTGAAGAAAGACCTGAAGAAGTTCCCTTATAAGGTGCAAGCCGTTCACCAATTGCTGCTTACAAGTCTGAGCGTCAAGTAAGGTTAACTTACTTCCATGCTCTGTTAAGCCTGGTGCAAGAAGAGGATAATTTCGTTTCCAAAATCATAATGAGCGACGAAGCCAATTCCACTTAAGTTATGTGGGTAAACAAAATTTGCATTGCTGGGGTACGGAGAATCCACATGAAATGCGCGAAAAGCTATGGCATCCCCTCAAAGTGACTGTTTGCTGCGGCATTTGCAGTGAAAAAATAATTGGCCCTTATTTTTTGAGGACGCCGATGACACCACCAAAACCGTAACTGGTGATTGCTATAGACAGGTGTTAAACGAGTTTTTTTCCCGCAAGTTGCTGAATTGGGTCTCGAATATTGTTGGTTCCAGCAGGACGGAGCAACCACTCACACAGCCCGGGCAACGATGGAGATTTTGTATTACCAATTTTCGGGCCGTGTAATCTCCCGTATTGGCTATTTGATCCGGCCGGTCAGATCTAGCATTTACCACAACAAACCACAAACCTTGCATGTCTGAAAAGTCATCATTGAAGGAAAAATCTCCAATTCGGAGCCAGATGTTTTGCGAACAACAATTCAAAATGCCGTAACACGATCACAAATGTGCATCAACTCAGGAGGTGGTCATTTGACCTATACCATTTTTGCAACTTAACGTCGTCAATTTTATACCTTCAAATAAACTTTTCAAATAAAGCAACAATTTTTTTTTATTTCTAACAAAATGACAGCCAATTCACATTGTTACATTACTCTTTAGATTACTTTTGTATATGACACTCTTTGAAATGTTTTGGACAAGCAACAAGATCTAAAACTAATATTCAAAAACAAAACATCTGTTATTGACTCAACAGTAAATGTACTAAGAAAAACAACAAAAGAAATAAATAGCCACTTCACAGAGATGAATAAGCAGCTTAACACATTTTAACATAAAATAGTTATAAGTCAACACGTAGAAAGAATGGCTTTAATGTCCCACATGATGTCGTTCCAAATGTCAGTTTAGTTAGACCATTGTAAAAGATTCAGTCGAGTGTTATTGATTTTGTGATTGATTTGAATCATGGACATATTAATCCACAATTAATTACTCCAACACATATACAGGAGAAAATAATGAAGATAAAAGAACACTTGGCGGCTGTCAAAAAGGATCGCACACTAAGTATCTCTGCAACTGCTGATGCAATAATGATTGAGGCAAAGTTAGTCATAACGGCAGAAATTGCAATAGTCTATGAAGAGACATCATACCTATATCACACTATTTTAATGTATTGTGTACAACTTTATAGCGGATACGAATATATTCCTTTCACAAGTAAAAGGCTGTATTTCGAATTTATGCAAACACTAAAGAAGGACTTCTGGGTAGAAATACACAAATCAAACACTTGGTCACATCCGGTAGTAAGCGAATCAACAATGCTTTGCAAGGACTACTGCTGTTGGAAGAAGGATGTCTAGTTCCCTATGAGAATTTAATATTCTGAAAAACCCAACAAGTTCAGTCCGTGTCAACAATAGCATTTACAACATCCCCCAATGATGTTGTTCTATTCCTTAATCGTCAACATTTCTTAAAGCATCATTTTTTTATTGTAGAAGGTTCAACAAAAAACAAGAAGGTAATATTCCATTAAAAGGTCTACAATATCAGCATTTAAGGTATCATGTAGCATTGTTTATTTCTACTGCGTTAATCACGTCCTTATACATCTGCTATATAAAACCACAGGTGTAACAAATAGACTTCCATCTCGATTCATTTTAATTGCATTCATATGCAGAATTTTTAAAAACTAACAAATGTATTTCCAAAAAAAAAAATACTTCAACAGTACAGTCCAATTGACATGAGAAAGTCAGCAAGAGGTTAGTTTCAAAGTAAAAAAAAAAGCAAGAACACACACACGGATATCGGATTAGACAATATAATTTATGGTTCACTTTGAAATACCAATGCATCTTTTTTTTGTGATATTATTGTCCGTACAAATTTAGAAATAAGATATTTTGTGTATGCTTGAATAGTTTCCATTGAAAAATATAGTCAGTGTTGAATTGGTAATCAATTTGCTAGTTTTTATTTAACAGACGCTTTTAGAAATTAAGAAGTACGTGTGGGAACTAATTCCATATTTAGTTTCCGGGGCCTATTTATGGGGTGTCCGATTAAGACCGCCTATCTTGAAATTTGAAAAACGTCATCGAAAATTTCGTCAAAAAGACCAATTTGTGCCATTAGTCACGGATCGGCGATATATCGAATATTGTGTTACATACACAACCTCCATGCATACACTATATGTAGTATCTATTAAAATAAAAACATCAGAACTTTTCTAATAAACACATTTTTTTTTTTTTTTTAATTTCAAAATAGGCGGTCTTAGTAAAACACCCCTTAGTTTGCCACGACTCTTGTTTTGTTAATGTAATATTGGGTATGTAATTTATTTCGTGCGGTTTTTTTTTCCAAAATTTGAACTTTTATTTAAGAAAAACATGTACAATAATATTATTCAAAGTAATGCCCATCTGAAGCTATAACTTTTTCCCATCTTTCTGGCAATTTGTGGATCCCATCCCACGACCGGAACAAATGGTAGTCAGAAGGGGCAAGGTCTGGGCTAAAAGGCGGGTGGGGTAAGACTTCCCATCCACTGTTTTCCAAATAGTTCTTAACCGGAATAGCAACGTGGGGCTGAGCATTACTTTCGCGCCATGGACATTTGGCTTTGCCGTTGATTTGGCTGGTTGGCCGGGTTTCACATATGATTTTTTGTGCTTGGGGTTGTCGTAATGGATCCATTTTTCATCACCAGTAACAATCCGATGCAAAAATGATTTCCTTTGGTGACATTCCAGCAGCATTTCGGACATGCAAAACCGCCTTTCGACGTCTCTCGGCTTGAGTTCATGTGGAACCCAATTTTCTTGCTTTTGAATATATCCAGCTGCTGTTAAACGTTTTGAAATGGCTGCTTGAGTGACACCCAAAGATTCTGCGAGCTCGTCTTGTGTTTGGCAACAATCTTCATAGAGTAATGCTTCCAGTTCTTCATCTTCAAACTTTTTTGGCTGCCCATGACGTTCATCGTCTTCCAAGCCAAAACCATCACTTTTAAATCGTGCAAATCACTTTTGGCATGTTCGCTCAGCTAGCGCATGTTCACCATAAACTTCCACCAAAATACGATGACTTTCGGCAAAAGTTTTCTTCATATTAAAATAATGAAGAAGAACTCCCCACAAAAACACTTTTTCAGGCACAAAGTTCGACATATTTGAGTGAAAAAAAAATTCTTGTTTACGCTTCAAATGAATGACATATACTGAAATGACGTACAATGACAGTAGCTTTCCAACGCATGTTTCAATGGAATAATAACAATAGAATAATACAAGTTACGCCATCTCTTAGCAAATCGCACGAATTAAGTTATAGACCCAATATATCCTCGTAGAAACATGACATAATGTGTGAATTATTGACAGTGGTGTTTGTGAGCTCTTTGATGAGTTTAATAAGGGTAGAAAATAGTGGATCCAAAGAACTGAATGGCATATAATATATAAAGTCGAAATTTGATAAAAATTTCAGGATCGAACGAACAGAGGGAAGGTGATAGAAAAATGGATTCGGGTTGGAAACATGGGGATCTGGAGAGCATAACTCGTTATTCTAAAAGGACCACACTGATTTCAGTCTCTGACTGATATAACTTGTACGACAGTATTATTGAACTAGAGTTCCGGAAACGAGCACCTCTATGCTATTTGTATAAGGAATTTAAGATGTTGTGATTTCTGTATTGAGGAGGATGAAATGACTTGGCTTAATATTATTAGTCTTTTCTAATCTGCAAAGACTATAGATAATTTGGTGTACTTTATTATTATAATATATAATGCACATGATATTATCGGTTTTTTTTTATGATACCACCATAATAAAAGTACCACCACCATAATGAAGTACAACATTTGTCCCAAATTAACTTGATAAAAAAAGGCAGCAGCTATAGAAAGTCTCCTCCTCACGAACGAATTAACATTCTGACTACGCTATAACGATTTAAATGTAAATTACATTAATGTTTACATCTCAGGGGCAGACTTATTAAAAAGTTTTAACCACTGACCTATCGGCTATAGCCAAAACTACCTCCGTCTATTTTTTTTCGGCGATTTCATTCATTATATTTGGGTTCTATTTGGACAACTATACTCAAGAGCCTATTTGAAACCGTCAAATTATTCGTAATTTAAAATGGAATGTGCTATCGTAGATACTCCAACTTCATATAATTTAGCATATGTATCACGTTCAAGACATTATAGTATTTCACATGCGTAGCAAAACTATTTGATTAAGTTGTTTGAACTTTTCTTCTTGGCCTTGACTCTACCAAATATCATTAATTATTTGAACACCTTTTTGTTGCGAACAACATTTGTGTTCTTATCATGATTCATTGAATATAGCAATAGAACATAACGAACGGAATCAAACTGTCATGCTATTATGGATGAAACGCGGTGTTGCCAACTGCGGATTGTTTACATACTTTCGTAAATGCTTCCAAAAATTGAACAAAAATAGAAAAAAGCATACTGACAAAATTATTTGCAGAAAACAGATACCATATTTTAGAAATAGAAAGCCATTACAAATCATTGTGGCATGGGGTAATGAAAATGTTTGCAAAATAAGTTATTGAATAATTTAAACACCAAAGAATTGCCGTAAAATGCGTGAGATGACTAAAATGTTAAACAAAATATTTTGAAAACGCAATGAACTATTGTCAAAGAATTATGTTTATAGATGTAGGCACATTCGTGTCGATGTTTCACTTTCGTGTTTCACATACGTGTGCATGTGCACACATTTCTGATAGTAGCACAGCTATAATTCAAATGCGCAATCATAAATATAAAACTTAATGATGGTAAATATTTAAGATAGGCAAAGCTGGAAATAATCGAAATAGTTTAGGATTATTAAAAGGAAAAGACAACACGCTTTCATTGTTCAGCAACATTTTAAAAATGATGAAGGTTTGGCAGCTACAGTTCACAATTTTCGTAGAAAATATGGTCGGAATAATGATTTAACTTCATCAAATATGAAGAGATTAATTCAACAATTTAGAGAGACTGGATTAATTACTGATCTTAGACACTCTACAGCATATTCCCACGAAAGATTTGTATCTTCATGCATATAAGGTGCAATAGACTAAGACCACGCGTGCAGCGAAGAAAATTCGTTGAATGGATTACGGAACAATAACAAGTGGATGCTTAATAACACAAATTTAGCAAATGGCAATAGTGATTAATTGTTTAACCTGGAAAGCAAGGATTTTCTGATCTTTCCCTCTTAAAATTGTTTTTTTTCTTTTTTAATTAAAATAGAACAATTAACTAAACCGTTAACTTTTTTTATTTAATTGAAAAATTTTGATTTAAAACCAATCTACAAGGTCTACAAATTATTCAGCTGTATTACGAACATCAGTGTTCTACGAGGAATGTGTTTTGTGCGTTTAGAGCAACTTATGGTCCTATCGAACACACAATTGAAAATTTGAACCCCAATTTTCATTATTGGATAATACACGACAAAATAGACCACATCTTGCACGTAATGCAGAAAATATGTTGGCGGTAGCAGAGAGTAAACGCGGTGACCGTGATGAATTGAATCGGCCCGTTCTCAGCAGTTTGGCTTGTCATATACTACAACTTGGCGTGTTTACGTGAGGATCTTGGATTAAAAGGATACAAAGTTCAATTCATGCAGAACTGAAGCCAGCCGACCTTCCGATTCAGGCCCTTAAAAAGTTTCAAAAAGATCCACTATTTTCGACCAAAATTTTGTTCAGTGATGAGATCCATTTCTGGCTTAGTGGCTACATAAAAAAGCAAAATACCCGTTTTAAGGTGAAGTTGAAGAGCTGCCATTACATCCAGACAAGCAACGGTTTGTTATGGGGAGGTCAATTTTGAGGCCAACATTACTCGTGTTATTGGTCAAATACCACTCGTAATACTTGAATGTATCATCGAAAATTGGAACTTTAGAATGGAATATCTTAGGCCGCAGTTAAGGCTAACATTTGAAAGAAATAATCTTTAAAAAATAAATGTAAAGAATTGTTCGTTTGTGGATTTTTGATTGTTTTTTTTTATTTTCGAAAAAAGGACCTCTAAAAGAATCATAAATTAATAATACAAATGTCATCCTGTTAGTGCAATTTTTGACCACTTCCTCGAGGTACAAAACGTACGCCCTGTTCAACGTAAATTGATCTTAATTCCATTCATTCAGTTATACATTCGTTCACCATTTGGATTTTAATCGCATGTAGGCCAAAATTAATGACGAACCTATGAGTTTGATGAACAAAACGTTATTGAGGCGTAGGTTTTTTCGTGATTTACCAAAAAAAATGACGTGCATATGTATGTGTTACATCTGCCAAATTTGACAGCTTGTTTGACAATTATCCCTATGGAAAATTTATCACACACAAAAAAAAAAATGCAAGCTGCAGACGACGTTTTCTTCATGCTCGGTTAAAAACAAACAGTAAGAAATGTGAGGAATGTGAGGTACCAATGCACAGTGGTGTTAAATACATTTAGAACTGAAAAATACCTAGATAGTAGAGCATTCCACCTTTGTTTTGCTAAGAACAAGCATCAAAATATCTTAGCAGACATTCGAAGTTACGAGTAGGTTAACAGATCAACAGATAGACATTAGTAGAAGGTTAATGGTAAAGGAAATTGGCTTGTAACATCAACCGATAAAATACGAGGGGCAAGAAGCTAAACCTCAATATCGTAGTATCAAGGACGTCCAGATGTAACTTAGAGTGAGATTATCATAGATATCATTTACCAAGTCTCTCCAGTTAGCTATCTGCCTCCGACTGCGAACTCCAGGTTGACTGAATTCACTTGCTTCCGCTTAATCTCTAATATGTTAACTCAATGGCTTAAAAAGTAAGACTCTCCATTATTCTCTGGTTTTTAGATTCAGAGTCCAACTGCTCAGCATATATAAGCCATCTTAAACAAATAATTCAGAATCGGTTAACATGAATAGGACCAAATATTTCGCATCAAGCATCGCAGGATGTTGCGTCACTTATACCCAGCTCATTTAAGTGTTTTGCAGAACTATAATGTCCCATCACGACACCAGTAAGCCAACTTAAGTCTTTCCTGCTGAGAGACAGCAGAAAGGCCGCTAACTTTCTAGAGAAGTCGGGAAGTTTAGTCTGCCTACATCCTGCGGGGCTGTGACATCTACAGTTGTGCTCATATGAGACCCAACTGGTCAATGGAAGCCTTAACCGAGGACGCAGGCAGACCCCACGTAGTTTCGGGTTCTGAAAAACTCTCCTCTAAAATGTGCCTTGCAAGTTCGTCGGCGATTTCATTTCCCGTGATCCCATTGTGTAATAGGACCCAGACAAGGGTCACTGAATTTAGCCTTCCGACTGCGTTCAGTAATCTCTTGGATTCTCAAACTAGCTTGGGAGTCGTAAGAGGATTAAGCAAGGCTCTAAGCGCAGCTTGGCTCTCGCTGCAAATGCAAATGCTTAAGCTTCTGCTTGGAAGACAGATGTAAGCTTTCCCAATGTGAAGTGAAATCTAACGTTATCGTCCTCCAGAAAGACACCAGCGCCACATCCTTTATTGGTTTTAGAATTTTCCGTGAAGACCCGACTGCATTCCTTTCCTGGCTCAGATTCTGACCGAAGCCAGTCCTGGGCACAAGGAAAGTCGATTTCGTATTTTTTCCGCAACAGGAGTTCTGATGTCATTCCGGAGTCATTAAACAGTTGGCGCGCGGGGTCATTGAAGCTCCAGTGCGAGTTGTACCAAAGAACACTTCTTTTTACTTGCTTTGAGGGTGCAACCAATAATATGAATATCAAGGGAAGGGAGATTCATCAATACGTCTAGAGCGGAGCCAGGAGTGCTAGGAAAAGCCCCCATGCACCCGAGACAAACCGTTCTTTGGAGTCTGGTGAAAGCAGTAATTACGTATTTTCGCGAGAGCTTATTCCACTAGACAACCGACGCATAGGATATAATTAGCCTTATCACAACCGTGTACATCCAAACGACCCTTTTCGATAACTCCTCTGCACTGCCAGAAGGCCGACAGCGCCTTAGATGCTTTTGTCGTAACATTTTAGTGCAGAGAAGTCTGTTATCCAGAATAACACCCAAATACTAAGCTTCTTTGGAGAATTGGATGATGATGCTTTTCAGCACTAGATAGGCCAGACCAGGCAGCTTCCTCCTTCTAGCAAAGAGAACAACCTCAGTTTTGAGATGATTGAGTGTAAGCCCATTACTAGTGCACCAGTCGTCGACCACGTCTAGGGCTGCCTGTGGTTTGGAGCAGACAGTCGCTAGACACGATCCAACAGGCAATACAGCTACATCATCCGCGCGTGCGTATACGTATACGTTAGAACTATTGAGTGCGTTGAGCAGTGAGTCGACCAACATGCACCACAGCAGTGGAGACAGAACGCCGCCTTGCGGACCGCCCCTGTTTATACCCGCTACCACATCTTGGCCGCGGCCAACATCCGTAATCAAAGTCCTATTCACCAGGGTTGCTTTAATTTACAAGATCAGTGACTGGTCTACGCCGTGTTTTCTGGCCGAGTTGCACATGCCAACAAAAGTTGGGTTGTCAGAAGCACACTTCTTGTCGAGTGCGTCTTCAATTCTGCCTACCAGATTCTGAAGCGCACTCTCGCAGGAAGTGCTTCCGCGTTGGTAAGCGTGTTGCATCGCCGACAAAATATGCATTCGCAAGGCGGTTTTGCGCACATGGATCTTGACCATTCTTTCGATGCTTTTTAGCATCGGTCAGATGTTAGGAGGTCAGACTTTGATTGCCTCATCCGTCACCACAACCGATATACCAGCTACGGCGTGTTGTGTTGTTCAGCTCACTACTAGCTTCTTTGATAGTAGCTAGTTGTGAACGGGTTTCGATGGGGTGACCTAGAAAGTGAGACTCGAGCATGAGACAGAGAAACTCTGCTTTCGACTCGGTATAGGTACCGTCAGATTTTCTGAGTGATTCCAGCATGATTGATCTTCCCCTTTTGAGGGCTTTGACCAGCCTACTGGTTTCACCGAAAGTTTCAATCTTTTCGCAAAAGGATTTATAAGAGGCTGTCATCGAAGTCCGAATAAGCTTCTTAAAATTACTTTGTTTTGATCTAAAAAGATTCCAATCTTCCTTCAAATTAGTCTAACGGGACCTGTTTAGAAGTTTTCTGGATTCTTTACGAAGACGCTGCAGGTAAGCCTTCCACTAAGGAACGGGCGATCTGCAGGATTGCTTACTAACTGGACATGCCATTTCGAAACACTTGGTGAGGGTACCGTTCATGTTCTGAACGGCTTACTCAAGTTTTTGTTTTGTCCTGAGCTTAATGGGAGCACTATTTTATTTGTCGAGCTCTTTCATAAATCGTGTCCAGTTGGTTTTATGCGGATTCCTCCGTTTCAGCAAGGTCGAGACCTCGCATCCAATTCTGAATTCGATGTACCTATGATCTGATATGGAGATCTCCGATAGTACTTTCCAGCTAGTAATCTCCTTAGCATACCTGTTGGATAAAGTTAAGTCGATTACTTGCTACCTTACTCTTGTAACAAAAGTTGCTGTGAGCCAACCTGATTACCTCTCACGTTGCATTTCCTTTTTTTTTTTTTTTTAAGAACTCAACACTCAAGAGGGTATTACTACTCTTACAAAGGCCTGACCAAGCCATGGCGGTAATTGTTTGAAAATATCATTGTACGCAGTCTATTAAATATATGTTTCAAGTTTCAAAGCGCCACGTTGTTTAGTATTTGTTTGGCAGCCATCAATAGTGAACGATGTCAGTGAATTTGTGAAAATGGTCATCGTTAAGTGATACAATACTTTTATTTGAAAGGCCTTAGCCTTTCTCAGAAGAAGTGATGTCGACAGTTAATGTCTATCATGAGGAGCAAGACAGTTCTTTTTATAAAAAGGGTATCGAAATTTGTGAACATCGCTGGGAAAAGTGTGTAGAGCTCAAAAGCGATTGTGTTGAAAAATTTTTTTCCAAAATTTTTTTGTTTTCTTTGTTGGGTCGGTCACTTCAGGGACCGACATCGTAAAATGCCGGAGCACGTGTTAAGTTTTTCGGAAAATTGTATAGAGAGAGAGAGAGAGAGAGAGAGAGAGAAAGATGTTTGGGCTCAGTGGTTATTTCGCTCTATGGGTGGCTTTCGACTTTTAATGGAGAGACAAATTATGAGTGGAAGTTGGCTTGTTATCGATTTTCTAGTCTAGTTGACCTTATTGATTTTTGTTAACCGAAAAAAAAGAATGTCTTTCAAGTGAGGCTGAGATTCTACTACCACTTGAGATACTGCCTCAGAAAGCATTAACATCGCAGCATATGATAAGTCCCATCTCTCGGTTTTACCGATCGCTTGTCATAAAGTTTTGTGAAACCCCTCCTTAAACATCCGAAACCACAGATGTGTTTCTTCCACACCCATGGTTCCTGTATGGGTATTATATGGGATTTGTTTGGACCTAGTACGTAATAACTTAAAAAGATCCTCCCGTATATATACATATATCATTTGTTTGCAAGGAAATATTTGTAGCCAGATATCCGTATCTATCATTTTTCTTTCATTTGTTTTTTTATATTTATATCTATCCTTGTAAAGGGTGATTTTTTTGCTGTTTGGTTTTTTAGTGTTTTATATTTTGACAGCTCACGCGTGATTCGTGACTTGTGTCAAAGCCAAACATGCTCAGTTAGTACTGCCATTTCATCATGGAAAGACTTGCACCCGAACAACGCTTAAAAATTAATGAATTTTATTATCAAAGTTATGTTCTGTGTAAAATGTTTTTTGAGCGCTTCGACCATTTTACGACCGTCATAATCGACCAACTGAGCAAGCATGTCAAGTCATAGTGGCCAAATTTCGAACCAATTTCACGCTTTTGGGCATCTACCCGTATGTGTAAGCAGTGCGTACAAAGAAAAATATTGTTACAGTATCCGCCAGTGTAAGTGAAGACCATGATTTGTCTATATTCCCGCGAAATGTCTGTAACAATTTGTGAAAAAGCATCTTTTACTTAAATTTGGGGAGTATGGATCTCAGAATCTCATGGGAACGTTTTTTGGTAAAATGTGTGTAAAACGTCAAGTGATAATTTAAAACAAAACATAAAAGAAATTACAAAGCAAGAAGATGATTTTTAGATTGGTTATAATTACTGTTTTATTGATTTAATATGCGTTTAATGAGTTTTATTGTATTAGGCGAACAATTCACTTCAATCCGAAACTCTTTTTTATCATCTTTGTCCATGTTCAAGTCTTCTTTTGAATTAGTTTCCATAAAATTTTCACGATTCACACAAATTTAAACTTTTACGGGTTTGGCAGTTCTTTTAAAAATTATTTGATTTTGCTTTTCTTACGATTCCTGCCCAAAGAAAAAGCTTGTGTAGGAAGTTATAACAATTGGCAGGATGGGGAAATGAATTACTCTCTCAAAAGCGTTCTCCTTTACAATATTTTTCTCCCAAGAACAGGTTTTCGTATAAATTTGTACAATTTTGATCGTGCCTGTTCACATTGGCGTAGTGTAGGTGTCGGCAGGTAAATTGTACGAAAGTGAGGGAAAACTTTTTATTTAGTTGGGAAAAACAAGGGTTTTGTTTTTTTTTGCTCTCAGAACAGAGCACTAAGACAAAGAACTAGTGCATTATACTTTTTGAAAGTTCCTTTCGATGAAATCTTTGAGTCTTACAAAGAAAGATGAGTAAGTGCGTCAGTGATCAGAGAGTAAGCCGGGCGTTCACAGAGATAGTGCTCCGCGGTGTCGTCATTTAAGTGCTTCGCAAAAGTGTAATGTCCTGTCACGACATCAGTAAGCAACTGGCATTCTTTCCTGCTGAGGGACAGCAGAAACGCCGCTGACTTCCGTCGGGAAGTATTGGTTTGGTCTGCTTGCATCCAGGGGAGCTATGCCACCTGAAGTTCTGCTCATATGAAACCCAACCGTCAAGAGAAACCTTAACCGATGACGCAGGCAGACCCAACGTAGGTTTGGGTCCTGAAAAACTCTCCTCTAATGCTTGCCTTGCAAGTTCACGGCGATTTAATTTCCAGCGCTCCAGTTTTATTCTTTCTTTATATTTTGTTATGACGCACTATTACATGATGCCAGTCTAACTTTGTAGGAACGCATTTAAACGTGACCTCTGCAAATAAGAGAACTCAATATCTATGTACAATACTATTATTTACAAGACAATATGGTTTTTTATTTGATAAACACGCTCTTTCATTAATAAAGTATTTGAAATTGATAAATTACATTTTTAATGCAAAAATAAAATTTCGTTAAAAGAAACCAGAGGAAAAATAAATGAGTGTCCTATTAATCAACGCATTAATTTGTTAAAAAAAAGGGTTTGATTACTAAGTTACAAACATAAAATTTGCGTTCTCTAAACTAAAATGGACAAATAACTTATTGATGCCTATTAGATATGAAAATTGAAAAATGATACGAGTTTAAAAACATAAAAACCCCTCCATTTCAAGCGAAGAAGCCTTTTTTAGTTAATGCCTGCAAAGACATCGCCATTATAATGTCAAAATGGGCCTAAATAGAGAAGAAGAAGAACAGAAGAACATGACCCCGGAAGTCGGATTGATATTTTGTGTCAACATCTGACGAATGAAGTTAAGTATCATCTGGCAAGACTGACAAGAAACAAACGTCCAGCAAGCTTAATCAGTTTGCAATACGATGGCGGTCCCAGAAGTACCCGACCCAACAAAGAAAACACAAAAATTTTGGAAAGAAATTATTTATTTTTCAACATAATCGCCTTTCAGTTCTATACACTTTTCCAGCGATGTTCAAAAAGTTCGATACCCTTTTTATAATAAGAACTGTCTTGCTTCTCAAAATAGCCATTAACTGCCGATATCACTTCTTCATCGTTGCAAAATCTTTGAACACTGAGCCGTTTTTTCAAGTTTGGGAGCAGAAAATAATCTGAGGGGACTAAATCTGGCGAATAGAGTGGATGAGGTAGCAATTCAAACTTTAATTCATCAATTTTGGCCATTGCAATAACAGATTTGTGAGCTGGTGCATTGTCTTGATGAAACAACACATTCTTCTTAGCCAAATGAGGCCGTTTACTTGATTTCTTCGCTCAAACGTTGCATAATACTGGGCGTTGATAGTTTTTCTTTTTTCAAGATATTTAAAGAAAATTACCCCACGCGCATCCCATCGGCATCCCTGCAGATGAAACGGCCTTCGCCTTCTTTGGAGCCGGTTCTCCTTTTTGAATCCATAGTTTTGATTGTTCTTTTGTCTCGGGTGTAAAGTGATGGACCCATGTATTATCCATTGTTATGAAACGGCGCAAAAATTCTGCTTTGTTGCTGTGAAACTTCGCTAAACACTCAATTGAAACATCTTCACGACACTATTTTTGCTCGAGTGTGAGCAAACGCGGCACCCATCTTGAACACAACTTTCTCATGTCCAAATTTTCAAATAATATGCGATGTACCACACTTTTTGAAATGCCTACAATGTCTACTACCTTAGGCACATTCAGTCGACGATCATCCAGTACCGCTTTGTGGATTTTCTTCACCATTTCTGGAGTTGTCACCTTAGCTCGTACGGCCTCGCTTAAACTGAGCAACTCAAAATTTTACTGTTGTAAACGAAGGAGCAGACTCACCCAGAGTAGAATCCAGTTCAGCTTTTATATTGGTTGGGCTGAAGCCTTTCAAATAAAAGTATTGTGTCACATAACGATGACCAATTTTCTCCATTTTCACAAATTCACTGACAACGTTCACTATTGATGGCTGCCAAACAAATACTAAACAACGTGGCACTTTCAAACTTGATACAAAAGTGTACTATCAAGCATATACAAATTTTCAAAATTTTTCAAAAAACGATGAGCGATTTTAGGACTTGCTTTGCACATGACTGACTTTAAAATAATCAGCAATTGGATAATTTTTTAAATTATATGTTTAGCCAAGACCAAGACCCTAAGATAAGCACAGAATCATTATCGACGGTCCTTCAATATGAATGATGTGTTTTATTGCAGACGTTTCAAAGACAACAGAACAAGCCCCGGTCACGCGACCGGATCTGCTCATTTACAGTGCGCTCATTTAGTTAACGCCCTGCAAAGAGTTACAAGCTAAAAATAAAATACGCAAAGAATACAGGAGAATTGCTAACTAGCCCCATAACAGCTGTACCATGGGAGGACTGGTTTGATAAAGAGTGCAGCGGCGCTTGATAGAAGGCTGATATCGTCTTTGATAAGAACTTAATAGTAGAGTCACAGTTGGTGTTCATCATATACGAAAACCACTTCTACAGACTGTTAAACTACGAAACGATCCAAATCCCTCACGCAGAATGATTCATTCAACTTGTGCGATCACATGCAAGACTTCCGTCCACCCGCGTTAAATTAAGTAAGTAATATCTTAATTTAAATGTAAGAAGGCTGGTGGACAACATTGGCTAATTATCCAGCTAGCGGGAGATAAATTGGACGCGGCATACACTATTTCGTTTTTAAGATGTAAGTAGTTAAAAAAAAAAAAAACTTTAGAATGGAACCTCAACATTGTTTGCCGATTCAAAAGAAAAGAGAAGGAGAAACTGAATTATCTAGATAGACATAAGAATCATTGTCTAATTGTCTAATACATGAAATAGTCTCCTTTCGAAATGATTGATTTGGAGTATTTACACATTTTTCTGCCTTTAAGAAAATGTGATAACGACCCCTTGTCAGACATCAAACGGAGGGTTAAAATTGTGAAAAAAGACTTTATAAAATAACATTTTGATGACCTTTTATGATGCAGAAGCATGAACGTGAATCATGGCGAATGAAGATAGCTTTGGATGTAAGATTATTTAACTAATTTTGATCCTGTTTACGTGAAGAAGGTTAAATCTACTAAGAGCTTTACGAGCTACATATATACCGACCTCGTCCTTGTCGGAAAAGTGCGTAGTTGAATACAGTAATACTCTCTTGTAGTATGAGGTAACAGCTAAGAACTACAGACTTTAAATTATAAATGTCAAGCAAATTAAGTTTATTTTGTTTTATAAAATTTTACGTACATAACCTTTTTTAAGCTTTCGAATACGATTACTGAAAAAAATATTTCGAAACAAGGTTGCTGAAAAACTTCTTCGTCGGTTAAAAGTCTATATGGTTACGCGTTGTCTAGTCCTTTGTTATTTGGTTGGGTAACTATCCCTTTTCGTATTACTATTCAAATTACGGAATAAACATGGTTAATGGTATTTCAATATTCAAAATATAAACCGTCTAAATTCTCCACTTGATAGAGAGAGGGAGAAAGATGTTTGGGCTGTTATTGGATGAGCTTTTTGCTTGCCATTTTATATTTGATACTTAAGGTAAAAATTAAAAGAATCAATATTTTTTTTAAACATGTTCTTTTTGATACAAAATATATTCATAAAACTTAAGTAGCAAGGGTTTGTTACGGGGGACATAAAAATCCGATTCTTCGACTTAGTTGTTAATAAATAAACATTGTCTCTGCTTCAAGTGAGATGGTGTTAGTTAAAACGGCGCAAAATTTCCGATATTTTCTGTGGCAAAAATTAAATAGAAAACAAAAAAGACGGTGATAGATGTAGCATATTTAATGCATGTTACCTAAAGTATAGAATAGAAAGTATACAATAGAAGCACGAGTATTTATTTTTGGTAATATTAGCTGCAACTCTACCACAATCTATCAGAACTTCAAATGGGTGAATCATCTCATAAAAATAATAAATAAAAAATAATAACTTAGAAAGAAAAACCACGAAGATATGGAAATTATGCCAATGACAAAAAAACACATGCATACATATATGTATACACAAGGACCTGGAGCGACTTCCATATAGCCGTATATAAATTTCCCTCTTATTCTGCAATTAAATTAGTTAATCTTGCACTTGTTCCCATAGTCAGTGCTCATTCTGTTATTTCCCAAGTAAATTCTTCAACTACAAACATACAATCAACACATGTGCTTTTGCTTCCACGCACTTGTGGTTTTCCTCTTCCGATTACGACAACTTTTATTCAAGACCTTTTCAAGAGGTCTCCTAATCAGCTTTACGAACAATTTTGGACTTGCCGGTCGCACATCCAAAGTGCACAGCAACTTCATTCATAAAAGATACGGATAGCATAGCTGCGAATCTTTGTTTCTATTTAAGCACATTTCAGATGGAAAACCCGTAAAAAAAACTTCTGTCTTCATCCTGCTTTATCGAGGCATGTGCGGTTTTGGCTTTTTGTTTTTATTATGATTTCACTACTTGACCCTCACCGAGTCCATACCGCGGTCGTCATTCAATCATAGATTGAATCTTTTTTCACTCGACAACAACCTTCGTAGAACATTATGACGCCGTCGTCGTTTTAATCTCTCTCAAGCTCTTGACTCCCGGCCTTTATCATGTAATAGTTCTCACGATTATTAAATACCAATGCGCGTAAATATATTTTTATTAGTTTTAAGTAAGTACAAAAAGTGCGATAACGCGAATTTCATCTTCGTTAATTTTAAACTTCTGCATTGGTCCTTGTCTCTGTCTCTGTCCCTGTCTATGTTCCAGCTCCAGCCACTCTACTATTTCACATCTACGAGTATGTCTATAATTTAGCGCTTAATAATAAATGAATAATAACATTAAAAGTTTGCCCGTGGAATTGAAGGAAAGCCATGTGCCCATGTGCTACTATAATAAATGAGACATGGATACAAGTATATCTACACATGTATACGTATTCGTATCTATGACTGCGTATTCGGGTCTATGTGAAACTCTATTATAAACAGTCTTATCAAGAAGTAGGTCAAACTTTAAAGCGTTATATTGATAGGTGTGTTGATAGTGAATTTCCTATTAAGAATCGACAAATAAATGCACGGATATTGCTAGTGGAAGTCAAACTATGTAAATTACTCTTTTGAAGCTCTTATCAAGGCTGCGGTACAAATTATTATTAGTTGTTGCTAATGACGGTATTAAACAAGAGGCGTACATTGTTCAGATATACCGATAAGTTACCAGAATCGGCTGAAGCGCTCTAGCTACAATCACGATCGACATGTGGTATTAATGCCAATGGTGATTAGATTAAGTACCGGCGCCGACAAGTTC
Source organism: Volucella inanis (assembly GCA_907269105.1). Classification (NCBI taxonomy): domain Eukaryota; kingdom Metazoa; phylum Arthropoda; class Insecta; order Diptera; family Syrphidae; genus Volucella; species Volucella inanis. The sequence continues at coordinate 116,427,409 of OU026156.1, forward strand.
TATTTAACGCATACATGCATCGCAGTCTAGTCTGTATTGATATGAGGTAAAAAATTTGAATGAATTAGTTGGAAAAGTTGAAAGATCGCACGTGTAGCAGTTACAATTTCTAAATTGCAACATTGAAAAGCGTGTCAATTGCTTTTTCGATTATTGGAACAGATAATTTGGTTTAATAATCCCCAGTTATAGCACCAATACAATATTATGTGGTAAAATGGGTGTTTCCAAATTAATTGATTATGGACTTTATTTGTTTTGTAAACATTGAGTATTCTAATTAAGTCACTAAAAGCGTATAAAATGGTCAAATAGAATTGGCTGATTTATGTCAAAAACCTACTTTTGCTATATGTATTTTAGTTTAAAGATAAAATTCAAGCAATAAAGTATATTCATTCATTTAATTCAAAATTTTGATAGTTTTAGCGCCAAGTAAGGAAAGGAGGAGGACTAGCAACACAGTTGACATACACAACCTGAATGACATCACCTCTGGAAACGGGGCGAAATATCATCATAGATAATCCTTCCGATCAAGAAAAGATCTGGCTAGTTCTGCGAAAACTAAAGAAAAATAAATCTTCCAAAACTAATGGTCCTAATACTGAACTATTTAAAGCAGCGGATACACCTTGCTAACATCACTCCAACAATCGAAACCCTCAAACATCGACGTAATGTTACGTGCCTCACTTTGTTCAATCGCTTTTTCCACCACCAGTGCTCCATAAAAATAACCAGTAGCATTCCGCCCCTTCAAACTTTTAACCGTAACACCCGTCTTGCTATTAATGAATGCTCATCAGCACCCCCTCAAGCCGCCTTCGGGCGTATTCTAAAATATCGTGATACGTTCCTAAGCTGTACAACTCCCTTATAGAATGCGCTCTCTAATATTTTCTAGTCGTTGTAACATTTCAGACCAATGTACGCGTACACCGGTACCTCTCTTTTCTTCCTCCCTAAGTTTCCTTCGCCCGCATTGTGTGCAAACATTTTAAAGGTATAATAACCCTTTAAGCGCGTGCCAATTATAGTTATATACCAACTCATCTATAAAACAGGGTCCGATGAAAGTATGTTCAAAGAATGAAATCTTAATTAATATGTTTTATGTTTTATTTTCCTAATTGCCACAATTTACCCTCGTGCAAATATTTTAAAGTTAACACCTTAAGTACGCTTTAGGCCGGGGTAGACTTGACCCTCACCTAACACCCTTTTCAATCTAGCTTGATCGTAAGTTAGCTTCCTCCAGTTTCGCACGTGGGTTTCTTTGATGACCTTTTTTTTCTTGTGGACGCAACCTAAGTCTAGGTTTTTCTCTAGTGCGCCGTTCCTCTTATGTGGATTCGACGATGCTCCGGATGAAGCGTCATCGTCTCTACAATTTGTCAATGTACCTTATTCCCCATTCACCGAACGGAAAATTGTTCTCTCAAAACAACTAAGGGAGGCGTCATCCATTTTTGACCAGGTCATATTTTCGCGTCATAGAGCACGTCACTTTTGTTTTTCGAGAGAGCCCAAAAAAAACAGCGATTGGGAAGAGTTACTCTCAGTTTGATCCCAGTTTGACACCGACAGTCTTTAAGAATTTTCGACTCGAATATTAAAAACTCACTCCTTTAGGGCAGAATGTCGACAAGTTTCTATACTATCTTCTACGAGTATTCATGCAGAACTTAAAGTTAGAACTTTTAAGAGCATTTAGCAGGTATTCGACAAACAGCTTTTGCCTTCTTTCTGTCTTGTTCTGACTTTGAGTGTTAGAGTGTTTAGTGGTTTATGACTGCAATAGTCACCGACAACCGAATTAGCCAAATCTAAGAGTGATTCTGGTCCAATAAGTTTACTGAACGCTAAAAATTGAGTATGTATTGGGTATATATTTTAATTCGAGCGTTTTTTTTTTTTTCAAAATTTGAACGTTTACTTAAGAAAAACATGTACAATAGTATTATTCAAAGTATTGCCTATCTGAAGCTACGACTTTTTCCTATCTTTCTGGCAATTTGTGGATCCTATCTCAAAAAAACTGCACCGGCTCGGCAGCCAAGAATGAATCAAGCCAATTTTTGATATTCTGCTCTGATGTGAACCGTATTTCAGTGAGGGCGTTCTGCATCGACCGGAACAAATGGTAGTCAGAAGGGGCAAGGTCTGGGCTATAAGGCGGGTGGGGTAAGACTTCCCATCTACTGTTTTCCAAATAGTTCTTAACCGGAATAGCAACGTGGGGCCGAGCATTGCCATGAGGGAAAATTATTGCCTCGTAATTGGTCGCATATTCCGGGAGTTTTTCGGCTACTGCTCTCTTCAAACGGTTTAATTGTGTTCGGTAGCGTTGTCCATTGATGGTTTCACAAGGTTTTAGCAGCTACAGAGCATTACCTTCGTGCCATGGATATTCGGCTTAGCCGTTGATTTGGCTGGATGGCCGGGTTTCACATATGATTTTTTGCGCTTGGGGTTGTCGTAATGGATCCAAACCACTTTTGGCACGTTCGCTCAGCCAGCGCATGTTCACCATAAACTTATACCAAAATACGATGACTTTCGGCAGCAGTTTTCTTCATATTAAAGTAATGAAGAAGAACTCCCCGCAAAAAAACTTTTTCAGGCACAAAGTTCGACATATTTGAGTGAAAAAAAATTATTGTTGTTTAGGCTTCAAATTAATGACATATACTGAAATGACGTACAATGACAGTAGCTTTTCAAGACATGTTCCAATGTAATAATTACAATAGAATTATAAAAGTTACGCCATCTCTTAGCAAACCGAATTAACACGAATTAAGTTATAGACCCAATATAATTATTTTTTTTCTGAATGTAAACACTATTCAACATTACGATATTTCTAGTATAAACCTGTAACTTATACAAAACTACAAGATTTGTGTTTATGCCTTAATTTGACAAAACGGATCTATCTTTGTGCTTAAAGTATGCAATGAATAAAAGTAATAATCTCTAAATACAAAGTTGAGCTAGCATACAGCTTAAATTACTAGATGTCACTATGCTTGTAATGCTTGTAATCTAAAAAGCAAAATGCCTATGCTGCTAAATCGGTAATCACTTCAACCCTTATTCTAGCTAGAGTCAGATCCCCAACAATCTGCAAAATTCTGAAAAATGTCTACATAATACGAATATGCATTGTCTCCTCAGCAAAACAAACCATCGTGGATGATGTTGATGCTTGTAGAATGAGTCGTCTGTTGAGTTCGACAAGTCATGAACATAAAATTGTCTTGGAGTATAATTATTCGCCCTGTTGGTTCATTCCTCAGAAAATGCTTCTCAGCAAATAAACGAATTCCAACATTACAACATTACAAATTAATCTAAAACAAATTGTTTTTTGCTCTAAGAATGGCAACCCTGTTAAAACGTGATGCACGATGTTGCAATCTTCTCACAAAACAAGCTTCATCGATTGATGAAATGAAGCATAAATGTATTGGCATTTTTTGACACATAATACATAGTACATTTCGCATACCAATGATTGTGCGAACGGAGCAGTTACTATTTGATTAAAAAAAAAATCGCAAAAATTGCACTCTGACTTGGTATTATCACAAATCAGCGACCTTCCATTCCAATTCCCTTGATTGTTTGAAGAATGTCAAAACAAAAGTTCTACTTGTTTACACATCATTCCACCCAAAAATAGCAAAGCTTATCAAAACAATGTTCACTGTATGTTGGTAAATTTTTACACCTTTGCAATTTTTGAAGTTTGCATATTTTTATGAAACATGAAACTCTATTATTTAGACCTTACTTTTGGTTTGTTTATATTTGGAAAAAAAAAATACAATTTTACTCGTGTACAATATCTGTTCTATTTTGCACGAAACCTGATAATCATTCAACAGGTGTGGCCGATTTGCTGAATGGAGAAAAAGCACGTATCAAAATATCAACACATTTAAAGGACCAGAATGTCATCAAATAATTTCTAAGTAATTTGGGAATTCCTTCTGGGCTAAACACAAGGGACAAAAATCTGGTTACTTCACCGAAATCACAACTAGGTTAGCAATGAAATTTAATACTATCATATCATGACGTGGAAATTTGTCTTCAATATGTCTTCATATATAAAAAAAAAAAAAAATATTTATATATATATTATGATCAGTTACGCAAAAAGTATCAACTTGCTTCCATTTTGCAATTACAAATATGATTTCATCGATAGGGTGTTTTACAATCGACAAAAACTCGTACCACTTTGAGGCCAGAAAATTATTACAACATCTAGATTGTCAACATACAAGTGGACATCGCTTGGCTGCTAGATCTGCAAATGAAGATCACCTTCTGTCGAAAAGCTTTATCATCGTGACAATTCAACGTCTTATTTTAGCGGGCTCCTATTCAGTAAAGATTATTTGCTAAAGTCAGAACAGCTCTTAATCTTGTGTTTTACCATCAATAATAGCTTGACTTTTAAAACGGACGGTCGGATTTAATTGTCTTATTGATAATTGAAAATCTTAAATGGCTGGATGTAGCCGAGTCGCGTAACGTGTTTTATATCTCTTTACTACATTCACTACATGTTGATACAATACATCTCACACACCCTGCCTGACTCGAACTGCAACTTTTTAAAATGCTAAAATTTTTTATTTTTTGATAAATTTTATTGTGCCAAAGCAAAAAATGTTGGAAAATACATCAATTTTCAAACTGTATCAGTAGTTTTCAATATGTCCACCTTTGGCGCGAATAATAGCCTTGAGACGGCCGAAGAAAGCAGCGCACGCTGCACGCAAGTGGCTCTGCGGTATTTTGGCCCATTCCCGGCGAAGTGCTTGTTTGAGGTTGTCCAAACTTTGGTATTTTTTAGTGCCAACCTTCGCCTTCAAAATACCCCAGACAGAGAGATCCAACGGATTTGCATCCGGAGAATTTGCAATCCATTGTGTCGAAGAAATGAAGTGTCGAACATTGTTTTTTAACCAATCTTGGTTGACGCGCGCTTGGTGAGACGGTGCCGAGTCTTGTTGAAATGTCCATGGTCTCCGACCGAAATGATTGTTTGCCCAAGGTTTCAATACTGCCTCTAAGACAGTTTCACGGTATACGATCGCATTAATTTTGACGCCACAGTCCAAAAATACGAGCGAGGAGCGACCATCGACGGTTATGGCGGCCCAAACCATCACCATCAGTGCTGCCTGCTTTCTGGTGGCCGTCCGAAGGACGATATTTTAAGCTCACTAGCCATTTTTCTTTTACTTCGACGCGAATTTCGCTCAATTCAAACCTTCATTTCCGAACCATTTCTGCCGATGTTGTTGTTTTTTATGACCACCTCCATGGCGTTTTGCAACGCTGCTAGTATCACGGTAACAAGCTATGGTTCGAGACACAAATGATTTATTCACGTTGAGCTGATGGAGGGCTCTAACGATAGCTACTTGTGGTTTCCCAGCCAAATATAAAGCAATCACACCATCACGTTTAAATTTAAAATTGTTTAAAAGGCTTGTGAATAATAAAATTATCTGTCATGTGTCAAAATTTGAGCTCATTGTCATGAACGGTTTGGAAATTGTAGCAGTCAGTAGTTAGTTGCAGTTCGAGTCAGGCAGGGTATAACATATATTGTACAAAGTTGTTGGTGAAATTTCCTTCTTCCTCGTTTATCAACCGGCTTCTTCTCTGCTCCGCTTAGGTTTTATCTTCAAGTCAATTTCTCCTTGTTTGCCCCGTATAAGGCCAAGCCTTTCTCAGCTTTGTTGACCGAATACCCTCTGGGCAGAAAGAAACATGTTAATCACTTTTTTATGCACTAGGCGCGTCTGATTGACCTCTGTGGGACTAGGTCAATAGTGTTAATAGGTCAATAGGCATTTATAGTTTGAACCTACCCCCTTAGCCCGCCAGGGAAAATATTATCTGTTTATTCGATAGCTGAGTTTGATGCTGCCTTCTTAGTTGTTCTGGATACAACTTTATAGCACAGTTGCCGTTAACGAAGGAGCGATTGAGTAGTTAACTTCCATAGTCAACCTGTCAAACAAATGAGCAACGTCATACTTTGCGTCGTTCTTTCACAGATTGGGCAGTCTGCAAATTGTGTTCAGAGGTGAAGCTCATTTTAATGTCAAATTAGGGGAATTAAGAAAAAATTCTAGAGATACTTAGCGTAGAAAACACGCCCCAAAATTTTTGCGAGACCTGCGTTTCAATCCATGCAGATTATTACCGGGCCATGAATATTTCTATGTATGGCATTGATTCGGACGAGAGTTGGCTTTACCTTACCTTAAAGAAATCACAAAAAAACAACAAGTTGACGGATCCTAATAGTTCCTTTACAGTTACTCAAAGTAATTAGTTTATGATGTTAATAAGCAACGAAAGCTACTTGGAAGCTAAAATTTTCAATATTATTCGTAACATTACATATACCGTACCAGGTGTACCTGTATGAGGTGAGCATCAACATTCATTGTGAACGGGCCTTAATTTATTTATTTTTTTTTTTTTTTTGTTTGGTTGCTATGACATCTGTCAAACATATTTAGTATACGTAGGTACGTCAAGGCATTGAGTAAACAACATCATATTTTTTCATCGTCTTCAAAATGTCGAATTTTGTATCAGAAAATGACGACTTGCGGAAAACTTTAATTTTTTGTTTTCATTTGAAGAAAAGTGCTGCAAACTCGCATCGAATGCTTGTCGAGGCATATGGTGATATTCTCTATCAGAAGCAATATGCAAAAGATAGCTTCAACGGTTCGGAGATAACGATTCTGATGTGAGAAAAGAAGAACGTGGAAGACCACCAAAAAAGATTGAAGACGCCGATTTGCAAACAATATTGGATGAAGATGACACTTTGAGTCGAAAGCAAGTGGCAGAAATGTTAAATGTTGCACAACAAACAATTTCTGACCGTTTAAAGGCTATGGGAAAGATCCAAGAGTCTGGAAAATGGGTGCCACATGAATTGAATGAAAGAGAGATGGAAAACGGAAAAACCATTTGTGAAATTTTTCTTCAAAGAGACGATAAAAAATCAGTTTTGCATTGAAATGTTACTGGCGATGAAAATGGATTTATATTCAAAATCCGAAACGGAAATATCATGGGACAACCATCAACTTCGACTGCAAAACTAGATCGCTTCGGCAAGAAGTCAATACTGTGTGTCTGGTGGGACCAGAAAGGAGTGGTGTACCACGAGCTCCTAAAACCTGGTGAAACCGTTAATACAGATTGCTACCGACAAAAAATGATTAATTTGAATCTTGCATTGATCGAAAAACGCCCAGAATGGGCCAGAAGACACGGCAAGCAAAACTGGTTCAGGATACAACCAAAGCACTTGGCAGGGAGCTGCTACCCCATGCGCCGTATTCACCAGACTTGGCTCTTTCCGGCTACCATATGTTTTCATCAATTGGACATGCATTAGCTGAGTAGCACTTAGAATCCTACGAGGAGGTCGAAAATTGGCTGGCTCTTTGGTTTGCTTCAAAAAACGAACAGTTTTATTGGCGTGGAATCCATAAATTGCTTAAAAGGGGGGAAAATGTGTAGCTAGCAATGGCAAATGCTTTGAATAAAATGTTTTTTTACTTTCCCATTAAAAATTAGTGTTCTATTTTCAGAAAATACCGGTACACCTGGTATGTATGAACGTACAGAAAATTATTATTATTTGTTGTATTTTTTTTCATATTGTATTTAACAGTCACCTTCCGTTTTGAGCGAAACCACATAAACGCAAGTTTTGTCATTTCCTCAAACGGGTACGTTTACGAAGTTAGACATTAGTGCCTATATAGGGTGATTCATCGTGAGGTTTGATTTATAATGCAAAATTTGAAAGTGAACTTTTTATAATCGGTTAAAAGAACAATTCATGGCATTTGCTTTTTAAAAATGATATGCAAATGTTGGCCACGACTACGTCTGAGGTGGTTCATTCGGAAGGTTCAATTTTGAGCGACTCGTTCGAGCATAGCGACTGGTATCTCGCGGATAACACGAGTAATGTTGGCTTCCTAAGCGTCAATCATAGCTGACTTATTCCTGAAGAACTGGAACTTTACATATCCCCAGAGAAAAAAGTCCAAAGATGTGATATCGCACGATCTAGGCGCCGTCTTGTTGAAACCAGAGCTCACTGAGACCATGTGCTTGAATGTCAGGAAGCACATAGTTCGTTAACATGGCGCGATAACGGTTACCATTGACGTTAATATTCATTTTTAATGGATGTAATGGTAGCCCTTGATAAATTTCGGGTTGCTCATCAGCCCAAATAAGGCAATTTTGTTTATTAACGTATCCATTAAGCCAGAAATGGGCATCATCAATGAACAAAATTTCACAATAAAAACCGGATTTTCATTGAGTTTTCCAAAACCCATTCATTGAAAAAATGACGCAAATTGAAGTCGCCTGGCTTCAATTCTTGACAAGTTGAATTTTGTACGCTTTTAGGCCGTGATCATCACGTAAAATAACTCAAGTTGTCGAATACGCCAAGTTGAGCTGCTGAGAACGACGACGAATCGATTTGTAACGGTCTTCGCCTACACTCTCAGCTACAGCTGCTATAGTCTCTTCACTACGTGCTGGATGTGGTCTAACCGATCGAGTTTCCCCCACTAATGTAAACTGGGACTCAAATTTGCGAATGGCTTTGGCAGTAGTGGTTTCAGTAGGTCGATTATGCGCACCGTAAGTTCCTCGAATCGCACGAAAAACATTTATCACAAAACGCTCATGATGACTTGCTAAACGATACTGAACAAAAATGACAAAGCAGTTTAATAGGAGTCACGCTACGTGATCTGTCAAAAAAAGCCTATTAAAAATCAAATCTCAAGATGAATCACCCTATATATTATTTAGTACTCGACTTCTACAAAAGAAGCGTATGATTTCCACTTTTGTATATCCAATAAATTAAACAAACCATTTTTTCTAATCAAATTGTATATACATATATGAGCATATAACATATACAGGGTGACTTGTAATTCGACCTATTCCCTGAAAGGGGTTATTCTATAGCTTATTTACAATGTTTTTAGCTATGACAACCAGCGGTCGAAATTAATTAATTTTCGAGTTATTTATAATTTTAATGCTTTTTCGAAAAAACATCGTCGTTCGACCTTAAGGTGAGAGAAAAAATTTTTGAATCTGCAGAAAAAATTAAAGAAAACATGTCGACGCGAATAACAGTCACTAATATACGGAACGAGGGAAAGCAATTCGAACAAGATTTGTAATTATTATTATTAATATTTTATTTTGATTATTCATTTGAAGTCTAAAGTTGTAATTGCTATTATTAAGATATCTTTATGATTATTTATTTAGGATTGACACAAACAAATCGATTTCGGGTCAGGTACGCTTCCAGCACACCCGCTACCTGTTCTATTATTATCATTATTATTTTCAATAATTTATTAAAAGATGTCAACATTTGTACCTATTTTGGAAAGATTATAAATTGAGAAATTCATTTCTGTAATTTTGAGTAATCGTCTTTGATTTAAAAAAAATGTAAAAAAAAAAATTATTCTGTCTTGATATTTATTAACCTTTTATTTCTAAAGTTTTAATAATGTTTTGATATGATTTTTTTTTAAAAGTAATCTTTTATTCACTAGCTTTTAAGAAAATAAATTTACCATCCTTATGCATATACTTTTTTTTACAATTGCCACCTTAAGGTCGGAAGACGGTGTAAATAACTCGAAAATTACTGAATTTCGACCCCTGGTTGTCGTAGATAAAAACATTGTAAATAAGCTATAGAATAACCCCTTTCAAGGAATAGGTCGAATTACAAGCCTTATTTTACAGATATGTCCAAACCATTCCCATGTTTAATTCGGGTGACCTGTACATGAATATTCTACTCTAGATGCGAAACAAGATTACCTTTAAATTTTATTTTATTTTTATTTATGATAATTGAAAGGGCAAAACTCATCATAGAATTATCTAAAGTATCTAGTAGAATCCAAAGTTGATAACAGTCTTTAATCAAAATTTTGTGCCGTAATGAATACGAAATGAAAATTTACTCGAATCCATTGAATTGATAAAAATGTACATAGAAATAGTTCACCCGAAATTGGGTCATCATGGTGGATAGATTAGGCATAAAGCCTTAGACATTTTTGGGCATACATACAAAAATAAAAAACAACATTTTAGATGACATCTATTAAGACACGTACACACGTACCCAAGAATCTAAAGGAATCTATTAAATTTTAACTTTAAAATGTGCTGGCGCTCATGGAAAACATCATATTTTAACTTTTTGTGTTACTCAACAATATTGATTAATTTTTATAGTTTTGACAAGATGATTTGGAAATCGTTTACCGTTAACCGTTACCAAAAGTAAATGTTACACAATTCAAACTTTTTGAAGAAGTTATGGTTCTTTACCTATGTAAGAATGATGAATGAGATCTTATTTCGAGTACGGGTAACCCGTAATTAAAAAAAAAAAAAATATTGTAAATAAATAAATAAATAAAAATAAATTACAAATTATAAAGCAAGAAAATTTAAGAAAACAAGTGAAAATTTGAAAGAGCAAAGTATCCTAATTGTGTACTCCATCTTTATTGATTTTATATAGAGCTCGTAATGTTGACAAATGTCATACATGTATTGGCTTAGGGCAATATTCTGTACATAAAAAAGTTATCCTGCCGCTGAGTGACGCGCATACTCACTCCTGGCCAAAAAAACGAATGCGAGAGCACTTCGAAAGAGTGTTTGGACTTGCTGATGCAAGTCAATGCAATGCAATGCAGAGAACAGAATAAGTGCCCGGCAATGGACTGAAGCCGGCACGAGTGCTCCGAAGTGGCCGAGGGAGGCTCGATGGGTCGGAAAATTTACGGCGTAGGTTTTCTGAGATTGTCATGGCATACTCTTCGTGGACTACCACGAAAAAGGAAAAACCATCAACAGCGAGTATTACTGTGCATTATTGGAGCGATTGAAGGCCGAAATCGCTGCAAAACGGACTCACATGAAGCGAAAAAAAAATTTGTTTTTGCAAGACAATGCACCGGCTCACAAGAGCATCGGAACCACGGCTAAAATCAATGACTTACGGCTGTATCAATTGCTGTCGCTTCCACCGTATTCACCCGATTTGGCTACCTCGGACTATTATCTCTTTCCAAACCTCAAAAGATGTCTCATTAATAAAAAATTCAGCTCACGCGAGGAAATCATCGACGCCACGGAGGAGTATTTTGCAGACCTTCCGGAAAATTACTTTTCGGACGGGATCAAGGAATTGGAAAATCGCTGGAAGAAGTGTACCAAACTAAAAGGAGACTATACTGAATAAAATAAAAAACATTTAAAAAATTTTTTTTGTTTCATTCCCAAAGAGGTTTCTTTGCACCCCACATAGTATTTTCGACTGCATTTATTGGCAGTATTCTCATGTGGTGCTGGCGGCCTTACAGACAGATAGAACTTCTAGAAAACGCGATCGGAAAACTTCACAAATTACTAGCGTTGCGACCGCAACATCGATGAAAAGGCACAGATCGCCAGTGACACAACTGGAATGCTTAAATTTCGCTATAGATCGGCATGAAGCATGAACAGCTTAGGCATGAAGCAGCTGTTGTTAAAGGAGATAGTCCCAGAACGGCCGGACAAATTCAACGACGACGTCGCCATCTGCACAGCGTATATTCGAGCGAAACAAACACAAGCAACTTTCCCGAACAGCAACGAGAAGAAAACATCGCAGCGACTGCAGCTAGATCACTCAGACATCTGCGGCCTCATAAGGAAGGAATCTCTTGGAAAAGCGAAGTACTTCATTACTATACATTCATCGATAATTTTTTACGTAAGATATTTGTATACCTTCTAACGCTTTTAAGACATCTAAGACATTTTGCTGACACGCAAACTGGTGAGAAACTCACCATTCGAAATTCGGCACATTTTTCGAGACCGAAACGTTTTGCAAATGGAGATCAGGTGCATTTACTACAAAATTGTAAATAAAAAAATACGCTGATCACTGTTTATGTGGACGACTTATTGGTGACAACGACCGATCCGAAGGAAATCGACATGCTGAAGCAATTTTGAAATAAAGGACTTAGTATCTCCTGAACTGTGTATCGGACTCGAGGTTAAACGTTCATCTAACAGTCTGCGCATCTGTCAAGGTGGATTTATTATCAACCTGTTGAACTAATATGGATTTAAGGATTGTAAGTCGGACCGACTACCAATACCGACAAACCTCAAGGAACCGACAGCCCCAGGAGAACGACGGGAAGTGGACACGACAATTTACCGTTATTTGATTGGAAGTCTATTTCAGGTCTCCACGTTTAGTAGACCGAACATGGCGTTCGCAGTCAATGCATTATCACAATTCCACGTCGATTCTCGCCAACAGCATCGGAGTGCAGCGATGCACCTCCTCCAGTACTTTCAGGGTTCCAAGAGCGCTGGGATGATGTAAAAAAGAACGGCAGCGAACCTTTATGCATTTGCTGATACTAGTTTGGCAAGCCATTTCAATGGTCCAAAGTCGCAAAATGGAAACGCAGTGACTTATGGAGGGGTAACAGTTCTTTGGGGTTCGAAGAAACAACTAATTGTCACTATATCAAGCACAGAGGCTGAGTACGTAAATCTCAGCTTTGTTGCAAAGGAAGCGAAGTTTTTACGAAGCTTGCTGGAAAAACTTGGACTTCATGAAGTAACAGTGATAATTTGGAGCTACAAACGCAGTGAACAGGCGATGGCAAATGATATGGGTATCTAGGGGCGAACATCTCGATACCAGGTATCATTTTATAAAAGAGGCGATAGCACATTGAAAGATCAAGCACTAACTCATCTGTCTACGATTTAATAACTACCGAAGTCCTTTAGAAGCTACCACCAAGATCTTTGCTTAAAATGGCAATTTAAATAAGCGTGTGTCTTAACTTGGACCATGTTCTCTGTCATTTAAACGTAGCAGAGGTCATTATGATCCCCAAATCACGAAATGATCCACACGAACCACCATTCTACATTTCGTATTTAGAAAAAATTTTTTTTAAGAGATTAAGCCCTTTTATCACTGATGGAAATATGATTCCAATACATCAATTTGGTTTCAGAGATAGACATTCTATCATAGAACAAGTACAGAATTACTGACGTCATCGAAAAAGCTCTGGGAGAAAAAATTATATGTTCAGCTGTATTCTTCAAAGACTAAAATTACTTTTTCTCAGGGAATATATAGAAGTATTAAAATCGTACCTTTCTAACAGATATTTTGCAATTAAACACGGTATATCCTATTCTCAACTGAAAGAAATCAATGTTGGGTCCCACAAGAGAGTTTTATACCTTTTATTTACTAACTTACCAACACCTTAAAGTTACACAATAGCTCCGTTTGCGAATCAACTGAATCTTTCAAACTGTTGTAATTGAAGTTCTCAACTGGACCAAAAAGAATAGAATTCTCCTAAACAGCTCAAAATCTGTCCATGTTGTATTCACCAACAAAAAAAAAAAAATAATAATAATAAAAAATAACCATATACCAATATATATTTCAGATGTTCAAGTTTCTTACTCTAATACAGCTAAGTATCTAGGAATAAATTTAGATGCGAAACTAAGATAGAAGCAGAAGATAAAAAAAAGAAGGGCTTCACAGCAAATTAAGAAAACTTTACTTCCTCATTGGTAAAAAATCGCATCAATCAGTACATAATAAACTTTATATAGGGTTTTCTAATAACGACTTGACAACCTTTTTTTTAAATAAAAGGCAAACCAGTTGAGAAATTTCAAAACTTTATTATTGGCTTGAAGTACAATCAAAACATTTATGAATGGAACTCGACTTCGTTCATAAGGCCACCGCGGGCACGTTTGCAGCGGTCGATTTGTTGGAATAAATTTTCAACGACTCGATCACATATTTCGGCCGAAACGACCGCTATTTCACGTTCAATCTTGGCTCTGAGCTCTTCCAACGTCGTCGGCGTGTTGGCATAAGCCAATGACTGGCCCATGTCTTGAGATAACACGCTCACCATACTTACTCTTCAATAAATCGATTGTAGCGTGTACTGTGTGGCTTGTGGCACCATCCTGTTGAAACCACATGTCGTCCAAGTCCATATCTTCCAATTCGGGCCAAAAATAATCGGTGATCATGGTGCGATAACGCTGACCATTCACATTAACGTGACGATCGTTATCGTCGAGGAAAAAATATGGCCCAATAACGCCGCCGGAATGCAAACCGCACCAAACAGTTATTTTTTGTGGATGAAGAGGTGATTCATGAAGCACATGTGGGTTTTCACCCGGTCAATATAGCCGCATATTTTGCTTATTGACGAACCCGAAAAAAAATCTCTTACTTCTTTTCTCTTACAACTTCCGAATTTTTTCTTATTTTTCTTCGTTTATTGTATACGAGAGGCTTCAATAATTTTTTATTCAAAGGATTTTAAAACGCGCACTCAACACAGTTGACAAATTGCCCCAACGACCTGCACACATTTGCTCTTTCAGAGTATATTAGTTTCTAACAAGAGTATTACATATTACGAATTTCACCATTCACTATCACTGAATGCCACCGCGACGGCCATCAAATATTGTTCAACTCTAAACAGTCCAAAATCCGCATCAAACGGATACTCGTTGTTGTTGCATATCTTTCTTATTATATTAAGTTTGTGTGTTCATTCAGCGTCCATTTATTGGTTTTCTCATACCCAACTGATGAAGGTACGGCGAGAGGCATGCTCACCTAGCTTGAATCGATTAATTGTATAATGATGCAAATGAAGATCTTTATTTAAAATTCACTGCATACTGTTTTCATGGAAGTGCTCGAATTATTACCGACACTTGCAGTCATTACGGCAATATTTTCAATGAGTCGATGATTTCTCGTTCACAACCGAGCCGTTTGATCGATCAATCTCCTTATTCGAGTAGCGCTCCATGATTGAATATCGCGATGTCACAACAATTCGCGACCGTTAAAGCTTAAGTCTCAGTCAGAACGTCAATGAAGTAATATACTCGTAAAATTCATGACTGTAAAAAATGAGATTTTTCTGAGAGTCCAGTCGACAACAGAATTCAAAACGTGGACGAACTCCATATTAAATTGTGAAAACGTTTGCTTAAGTTTCAAGAGATCTTATGTGGATGCTGCATAGCTAAAACGGCCTCGCGGGTTCGAATCCCGTGAGAGGCAATTTTCTGAAAAATTCTTTTCGTAGAATTTGCATGTAGTTATATTATAATTCCATCCACGTCAACTATGACATGAAGGCATAACACTGATTTTGGAGTGGTTGCTAGCTGGGCTAAATGTAACAAACTAACAGCTAGCACGTACTTAAGACCCACTGGTTGAGGATGGACTGGCTCCAGTTTGACAACCACCTCTGGGAAAAATATCGAAACCTAATACACCTGAGTTCCAAACTACTACACCACCCGCCCGCGCCCTGCTGAAAAGTCAGTAAAAGAGTATTCATATCCACTTGGTGCACGCGCGGAATTATAAAAAAAAAAACAAGTATACTATATATCAAAATGCCGTCAAAATTAAAGTAAAATGCAGAAAGGATAGTATTCAAAGTTCTTTCGCTTTTCAATATCGTGCAAAATTTAAACAATATTTTTTAAGGGAACATGAATGCGTCTAGAATGAAATCTGTATTTTTTAGTTGGCAACAGCGCAATGTTAGTAGAAACGAACAAACCTTGGATAATGGCATAGAGGATAACATTTAACGATAAAAGACATAAAATGATGGAATTCGAATGCTCAAGATTAATTCTAAAAATCAATTTGCTTAAATATTACTACAACCTATAGTATATCTGGGTCTCATCCAACGAGTCCCTGCAAATAACCCAGTCAGTTACTAGCTGATTTAATTTTCACACCAAGATGGTCAATGACTCTCTCTCTACTTCGTTTGGCTTCCATATGCACAGTAATCTAAGGCGTTGGGAAAGTACCCTTATAAAAAAATTAAGGGGTCTTTCTGGTTAAAAAAATTTTCAAAAAATCGAAATTTTTTTTTACGGATTTTACTTATAAATATCTTCAAAAAAGTGCAATTCTAAAATTATTTTTAAGCGTAAACAGTGAGACGTTGTGAGAAATCATTTTTCGACGCTCGGCTGTGTTTCGATAATCTCGACTCCCCACCTGTTTTGAACATCTGCTTCGGCCTGATTCACTCATACTATGAAGTATTATTTTATATTATTATATACATCTATCCAAATAAGAGGGGAGAATGAAAATACCGTTAGGATCTATTTCTATAAAATACATCTCGCTTATTATAGTAAATAACGTGTTAGTTAGTCAATAAGCAACGTTTAGAGAGAAAATATTATCGACTGTATATCGAAGTATGGATAAAAAAGGAAATAGAGAAGGTAATAAACGATCTTCTCATACCAAAAATAAGAGAAGATTTAGTAGAAAGGACTTTACAAGTGGCTCAGCGACCAAGTTACAAAAGTCTGGAGAATTTCGATCCAATATTGAAGTACTGTTTTGGGCAGTTTAGTTTTTTTACTTGTTTTCAGGGTATCTTTAAATGTAAAAAGTGTAATAAAGATGTGAAATGTATTAGGCTTTGCACTTTCTGTTACTTGCGAGCGCGATTGTGTTTACTTCGATTCGTGTTCGATAATTAATTGAGCAATTGAAAAAGTGCGGGAATATAGTAATATTATGGGCTTACCATCTATTTCGAATACTACTTACTACCCTGCG
Organism: Volucella inanis; assembly: GCA_907269105.1. Lineage (NCBI taxonomy): Eukaryota > Metazoa > Arthropoda > Insecta > Diptera > Syrphidae > Volucella > Volucella inanis. The sequence goes on from OU026156.1 coordinate 116,444,261, forward strand.
TTTTGACAATGCCGTTGATTCTGTTGTCAAGATCGTTCTAAATAAAACTACAGGTGAAGAGAAAACTGCTGGCAAAACCGAAAATTTATTGACAGTTTCAGGTGATGGATCTTGAGCAAAGCGTGGTTTCACTTCTTTGATGGGAAAATATTCTGGAAAAGTAATGGACATCGTGGTCGAGAGCAAATTTTGTAAGCAGTGTTCTTTCGCTCTAGAATATGACTATTTTTTTTTTTTTTTAGCGAACATGAAGGAAATTGTCAAATTAATCATGATGGTTCTGTTGGAAAAATGGAAGTGGATGGAGTAGTTGAAATGTTTCAAAGATCTGAAGGTTTTCGCAATGCAAAATATAAATATTATGTTTATAGGTGACGGAGATTCCAAAACCTTCAAAACATTATCAGAGGCTCAGCCGCAAAAAAAAATTTTTTCAGAAGAGCAAAAGAGGAAAAAAAGCATATATTGCAGCAATAAAAGCAAAAAAAAAACCTAAGCAAGATTATAAAAAGGATTAAAAAAACGACTCAAAAAAAAAATACCGAGAAAACTGCGAAATTAACTAATAAACTAATGTCAAATTTATCCACCTACTATGGTTTGGCGATAAGACGTAATTCTGAATCTAGAGGAAATATGTATAAAGAAATTTGCGCACCTTTTTACCACAATATTTCCACAGACTCAGCATTCTAATAGTTCAGTTGATCCTGACTCTTGGTGTACGTACCGCCAAGCTGAGGCAGCTGGGGAATTGAAAAATTGTAAGCATGCTTCATCTCTTGATGAAGAAGCGCAGGAAATTCTTAAGCTATTTTATTTAACTTCTGATGATTTGCTGGAACGGTGTTTGAGGAACAACACTCAAAACCATAATGAGAGTTTTAATGGTTGTATTTGGAATTATATCCCTAAGTAAACGTTTTCGGCAAAATTATCATTGAGGTTGTTGCTCACACTGCTACTTGTGTATTTAACGAAGGTTTATGCAGTATATTAAAAATAATGCAAGTGATGGGCATCACAATTTTTCGTATGTTCATTTTTGATATGTTCGACCGGCAGCGTATACGAGTAGCGAACCTCCGAGGCGCTGAAGCTTCCAAAGAAGTCAGGAGAGCTCGGAGAGACGAAAATTTTATACCGCAAGAGAAGCACAAGCAGGGGGAAGGACTTATGCACGGCTCGGGCATGGCAGATTAAAAGAGTATATAGTTATTCTTAAAAATTTCTATAACAAAAATTTTAACGCGATTTTCTAGAAACCATGTTTTTAGGTTTGCCGACACAATTTAAGTAAAACTACTTGACCAATTGCTCTGATTTTTAAATATGTTATTGTAAATCATTTTAATTGGTACCTAAAAATTTTCCGATTTTAAACCTTCAAAAATGTTTTTTTTTCGAAAAATGGCTGCTATTTTTTTTGTTTTTTGTTAAGAAAAAATATTCTCGTTCATGCTATAATAACTTCAACAAGGAATAATTTGAATTTTTTTTTTTAAGATCATCCAGTCGCCCAAATTTTGATGTTTTTTTTTTTTTTAATCAATAGGTATGTCAAAAAAAAATATTTTAAAATCTAAAAAAAATATATATATATATAATATTTGAACGTCAATAAACATACCTAAAAACTTTTCAAAACGATATGTCTATTCTTTCTATGAAAAAAAAACTGTTAAAAATTTTTTATTTTGAAAATCGTAACCAGAAAAGCCCCTTTAGGGGGGGAAATAGGGTTAGACGGTTCAAAAAATCGATTATTTTATTTCGTAAATTATTAGTAAAACTATTGAAAATTTCCCAAAATTGTAAATGAAAATTCCGACTCGTTCTATTGTTATGAGCCATTAAAGTGTGTAACTCTCCTCCAGTGTATAACCGAGCGGTCACTCAGGTAACCATTAACTTACTACCTGTCATGTATTTAGGGGGTCACAGCTGGAATAGCAGATTAACCTGTAAGTAATTTTAAAAAATCTATGACTGCCTTGACTTTGTTTACTTGGTACTATTTTTTTTAAAAACTCGTTTTTTTCAGAACGAAAATTGGCAGTTACTTTTTTAATAGATAACCTAATACCGAAATATTATCATTAATTACATTTTTTTTTTTTTTTAAAAACAAAAATTCATTTTTCTATTTTTTTCATAGCATTTAGGTTCATATAGAAGAGAGACATAATAAAAGTAAACTCCAACCTCGTTTGATTTCAGATAAAAATTGCGACTTCCAGAATATACGCAAAATGCTGAGTTTGATTGTGACCTGCAATATGGGGTCGGTGATATCATCAGTGTTTTTCAAGGAAATTCTTCAAAAATTTGTAGTTTATAGTTAAATTTATGTATAAAATATTCTCAAAGTTTCAATAAATTATATTCATTTTTTATACTATAAAAAAATTCTTGAAAATCATTAAGAAAACGCTGTCCTAACCCTATTTCTCCCCTTAAACTGGTTTTACATTTCGTTCTAGAGCTGATGGCACTCAACGTATTCTTAAAGGGCCCGAGGTTCAATAGATATTGTTTTCTTTTGAAACAATTTTATCGATTTTTAATTAACTTATTGCGATAGCGAAGATGTCCTTTTCCTTTTCCTTGTTTATTATTATGGTAAATCACCCAAAAATTCTCTGCTGGTGTTATATTAGTCTAATATTGGCTAATTCAACCTATATAACATATATATTATAGAGGCTAGACATTTTGATAGCGAAATTTGATTTTAAAATTTGAGAGCTGCTATTTAACTGGCAGAAAGCCGACCACTCAAAAAAAGAACACATCAAAACGTACAGCAGTGAAGACTAGCAGGAGGTGCACAGATATCTCACTGGATTGTATTATATCCGAGCTCATTTATTTTATTTATAAAACCTATATCTTAAACGGCTGTACACCAAAATGTAATGGCTTTAAAATACAAAAATGTTAATTTAAATATAAAAAAATCTCAAATCCCACTTATCACCCTAAAGGTAACGAAAAAACCAAATGGGTCTAGATACATAATACACACATATGTATTCAAGAAATAGGTCTCGTTCACAAGTTTCTATCTCTAATTTTATTCTCGCCAAGAGAAACCCCTTACAGCAAAGTTTTTAAATTCTATTGTAGGTGATCAAGATAAAAACAAAAAAAATAGACAATTCTGAATTCTGCGCTTAAGGCCAATGAACTCCGTGCGTAACAAATTGTAAACTGAAAACTAAAAACATCCTCGCCAAGATACTCGAAAATAGATTATCGACACAGCTGTGTTTCTTATTTCAAACATTTTAAGAAATATTTAAACAGCTTCTTTTCTCTGAATGTTTTTTTTTTTTTTTTTTTTTTTTTTTTTTTTTTAATTAAGAGTTCAAGAAACTTGTTATTTTTTTTAAGATTTTTTATTTATTTCTTGAAAATAAATTGAGTTATTTGTCTTAATTTAATGAAAAACAAAAATTAAAAATGAAAATTTAATGATATCTTTACGTTTAAAGGTGCAGCCAACATTTAATGGGGAGACTAAATTATTAGTGTAAATTGAATTGATGTTGTATTTAGGCAACCATTCATATCACAAGATTTTACAATAGTTGCCTGTAAAAAAGTCTTCCGGTCACGGCTGGTATTGGGACGTCAATACACTCCCACTTCAGACACGGACACCCACGGATACCTAGCCATTAAAATTCCTCCATCAAGGGGGTAATCAGGGGCTTAGCTGCGTCGGCATTATCATTATCAAGCTGCTTTGGGCGCTGCATAGCTTCAAACCGTACAAGTCTGTTGGTCCAAACGGTATAATTCCCGAGCTACAAAGGTCCTCAGATATTATCCTGTCTACGCTAGAGAATATCATGAGGATCTGCGTAGAAATGATTCACATTCCACCGTCATGGAGAGAAGTTAATGTAGCTTACATTTCCAAAGCCGGAAAATGTTTTCATGTTGTCCCAAAGTACCCCAGACCTATAACTCTATCATCTTCTAAAAACTCTGAACGACTGATTAATATCCATATGCGATCTAAAATTGCTCCACGACCTTTGTCAACGTCTTGTCAACGATGGTAATGGGTGTGAATGCAGTGAATGCAGCACTGATTAGCCATATCGAACGATTCCTACAATATAGAGAGTACATAATGGTCGCTTGTCCATCCCAGGCAAGCATGCACTATAAATACCATTAAAGAACTCCTTGAGCTTAATCTTAACAGATTAACCCGTTGGGTGGATCGATGTGGATTGGGAGTTAACTCCCACAAAACTCATCTTGTCCTCTTTTCCAGGAAATATAAAATTTCAACCCTAAAGCCTCCCTCAATAAAAGGTATCAGTTTATTCTTTTTCGATACAGCAAAATATCTGGGTCTCAGTTTTGACAAGAAACTAAACTAGAAACCCAACATTCAAAAAAGAGTCAAGAAAGCTACAGTAGCGTTATTCTCTTGCAAAAAAGCCATTTGTAAAATAAATAAATAAATAAATAAATGTTGCTATTTTCAGTGTTCTTTCCAAATTTTTTTTTTTCAGGGCTACTTCCTCTCTATGGTGGTGGCGATGGCGTGATGGTTGACTCACTGGCTATCACACCACCTTCCTGGGTTCGAATCCCGGTAGGAGCGCAACAGCAAATTTTTCAAAATCGTCATCACCCATTCGGCGAGCAATGGCAAACCTCCGAAAGTCAAATTCTGCCGATGAAAAAGTTTCTCAGGAGAGCCGTTTGAAACCGGCAATAAACAGTGGTCTGCTCAGGAGTGTAAAAATTCACAAAATGAGAAACACAAATGAGTGCGAGAAGCTAAGCCTTGGCCCACACCGGGCTGTCGCGTCATTTATTTATTTATTTATTTATTTCCTTAACTGTTTTTTTTTTTTTTTTTTTTTTTTTTTTTTTTAAATTCTGTTTATTCTTTTTACGTTAAATGGCAGCATTCCTTTTATAGAAGTTTACTAATTTGTTCGCTCATTTTTAACAGTCTCGGAATACTATATGATCTACTGTTTTCCATACTTTTGTTTTGCACATTTTCCGTGACCGGTGGATTTTATGTTTACTTTCAATTTTATGTTTCTTTTTAAATTTTATGTTGACATTTCGGGGATTATTAATTAGAATAAGTAATTTTACTTTTACTTTCTTGGAACTTTTTGGCAACTGGGCATTCTCTATAATTTGCAAGCCATACATTTCGCTTGTTGTTTTTATAAAGTGAACATTTTTGGTTGCATGTACCAATTTTGACAAATACGCTACTAATTGATTTACACTTACTTTATTGTCAAAATTCAACATGAACAATGCCTTTAATAAAATTATAGATTACTAATTTGCAGTCTATGTATTTACAAGTATACATACTTAAGTATATCTAAAAACACTCTTAAATGTCTAGTGTCACGAAGTCTCCTTACTTCAACTGGTAGGTGAAAAATGTTTGGCATACTTAAGGGGGAATAGAATTAAAAATTTGAGGAGCAGGTTAAGATTTCGGGGAGTAAATTATTTTGATAAACAAAAACATAATTTCGGTTGCTATTTTGTAAAAAATATGCAAAAATTGTTACATATTATACTAACTTCTGGCAATTGTATCTGGTTAAGCAATTATGTCAAGCAATGCACTAATCTCAAACCTACATACAATTATACACCAGATAGCGATCACCAGAACATTGCCTCTAGAATCCTAAAAGAATTATCGCCTAACGATGCCGTTGGCCCAAATGGCGTACCATACAGTCAATAGCTAATTTTCTGTTATGTTGTGTTCTCTATCCCCTCTTATTAAATTGCTAACTTTTATTAGATAACAGCTCTGTGTTCATTTAAACACATTTTAGGCAAATTAAAATGTACATCATTGGCAAACACTCGTATACCCAAAGCCCTGTGTGGAATATTCAATTGAGCCTAAATTCTTGTTCAAAATCGAAGTAGGAAATTTCACTAGTTTCTGCGATCGATTCTAGACAGTGAACTGAACCAATGAGTATGAGTATGAGTAACATATCTTTCTGTAGTCTCGGCAACAGCTTCAATACAAACAGCAAGACCATATTCTTCTACTCATCAATTTCAGGTGATGTACAATACATATATACGAGGTGTGTTAAAAAAGTAAGGTGACTTTATATATTTATTAAAAAAATATTTCTCTATCCATCAATATTAACGTTGTCCCCTTCAAAGTAATCCCCCTTGGATATAATACACCTGTGCCAACGCTTTCTCCAATTCTTGAAGCACTTCTCATAAGCACTTTTTGGTATAGCCCTGAGCTCTTCCAACGATGCCGTTTTTATTTCCGCAATCGTTTCAAGACTCCGTCCTTTTCATAGTCTCTTCAGTTTTGGGATCAGGAAAAAGTCGCATGGGGCCGAATCCTGTGATTATGGCAGCTGAGGCATGATTGTTGTGTTGTTTTTGGCCAAAAAATCTGTCACAATAAACAATGAAAGAGCAGGTGCATTATTGTGATGCGAAAGCCATGAATTATTTTTACACAATTTCGAACGTTTTATTCGTATTGCTTCTCGCAAACGGCGCAAATTAAGGGTAATACACCTAATTGACTGTTCGACCTTGAGGTAAAAACTCCTGATGCATTACCACACGGTAATCGAAAAAAAAACAGTGATCAAAACTTTGACATTTGATAGAACTTGGCGTGCTTTTTTCGGTCTGGTCAAAATTAAGAAGTCTCGGAACAAACTTCGTTGACCACGTCTCATGCCCAACTATCCGAAATTTTGCATGACACGAGCCGACCGATATACCAACATCCTCAGCAACTTCTCTTAAGGTAGTTCGACGATTTTCCAAAACAATTTTCTTCACAGCTTCGACGTTATCATCTTTTGTTATTGCCATCTTCTCGGTCATCTTGAAAGATCTTGTACCACTTGTAAATATTTTTTTCCCTTAGAGCAGACTCACCGTATGCCACTGTCAACATTTCAAGCGTTTTACACAAAATTTGATGCAAATTCTTTGCTTCATTTTTTCAAATATAGAGACACCAAAACACGTCTAATCCTTCTATCTGTCAAAAACAAACTGAGTCTGCTTGCTTGCTACTTGAAACTGTAAACATATGTTTGGGACATGTGTAAAATTAAAGCAAAAATAAAAAAGAAATGTAATGTACTTTGCCCGCCAAATTTCAAAATTTCGAACACACCTCGTATATGCCAAACAACTTCCGCTGAGTATTTGTTAACAGTTGTTTTAAAGTCTGTTACATTTTAAATCTTAACAAAAAAATTTTATACTTTGTTTTCTATTGTTGGCATGATAAAAGAAAAAAATAGATCAACCCTCAGAAGAAGGAACTGCATTTCGGAAATAGTCAGATACTCTTGAAAAGAAGGGAGAGCATTAATGCCACTGCGTACGCCAAAAAGTTCCTACCCAAAATAAGTGAAAATCTAAATTATACCCTTAGAATCCTCGGTGAGAGGGCCAAACTGTGGGCTAGGAATCAACCCGAAAAAAACAAAGCTTGCTTTATTCACATGTAAATGTATAATTCTACAATTTGACCTTTCCTCAACAAATGGGACAACCTGCCGACTATTCAACGAAACCTCAATATTGAACAGCGTGTAAAGAAAGCAACGGTCGGTTTCTACACCTGCACTTGTACTCGTATATTTGGTAGAAGATTGGGGATAAATAGCCCAAGACTATTCTATGAATATACACGGCTATGGTCAGATCAGACCCATCTTAACTTACAGTAGCTTATTATTTTGGCAATCCACAAATCTTAAGTGAATGAAATCTAGATCTCTACAAGCAAGAATGGACAGCTGACTATTGACTGTAGCAGAAGCAACCAGACATGCGGCAATAAAGGCAATATCCCACGAGGATATTTCAATATTCATTGACAAGCAGGCTACCATTAAAGCTATCGCTGCAATCGAGATAAAATCAAATCTTGTGAAGCGCTGTCGTGAAGGGCTTAAGACTATTTATGTTCAGCATTAGTTTAAGCTGTTCTAGATCTCTGGCTACAAAGAAGTGCCACGCAACGAACATGCACATGTTAGTTAGTTCGAAAAAAATCTTCCATTGATAAGGACCTATAGACAAAAGTATCAAAATCCCAATCTGCATTCTTAGAATGCAACCTCTGAAACTTCAAGACAATCGCCGGAACTCAGCAATTCTGAAACAAGTAAATGTCTTTTGAAAGGCAGACCTGAACTATCTATGCCATAATCTTCTTTGGGCGCATGGAATAAAAATGAGGCATACAGACAATAACCTCTTCAGAGGCTTTTGAGACGTGTGGTCACAGAGGAAGCCTTCCATTTTCTGTGCTACTGTCCCAGTCTCAGTAATTTGAACTCAAAGATGTTACTACTTCCATGACATCATAGAACTATCTGCTATTTCATTGACATCTCTTTTCAAATTCGCGGATGTAACAAGATGGATTAAAAACGCTCAACGGCCAAACGATAGCCAACGCAAGAAAAAAAAGGGGAAACCAAAATTAGCAACCGGAATCCATTCCCATTTATTAGAAACGTTTCGGATGTTTAATAGGGCTGAACTTCGTTTAGTGAAGTATTGTACAATAGGGAGAATCTAATAAAAGTGGACAACTTCGAGGCTTACTACTCGAACTATATTTACCGCAAGAGTGTGCATTTCTACAGTTTCGTTTCACAAGAGGCGCTCCTTTATTTTTAAAGAAAGGAGTTGATTCGGAACAAAGTAGCGGCGCCGCTTATCATCCACGTTTCTCGAACAGCTGCGAACGAACGACTAAACTAAGACACGGCAGTATGGGACATCTCCGGTTCAAGAGCGCAGTATGGAACCATAACATAAGGTACCTAAGTAGCTCGGAAACACCAGTAATCTTGGGGGCGAGGAAACTGCTTCTTCATTTCTTTCTAATCCGGAATAACTCCATCAGGGTACATACTCCGCATGATTATTAATTTAAATTGTAAGCCATGGCCAACTTAACTTATTTATGTAGGATACCTGTTACAATCAAAATAGTAATTTTTAGGATAAAAAATAAACAAAAAAAAAGCACATACAGTTAATGCGAAACGATTCCACAAGTCGAAAGATGATAAGTCACCTTGACTTCATACATGCACTTGTGGCCATTGTATTTCACTACCCAAAATAAGTCACCATAACATGAAGCGTGTGAAGGAAATGAACAATTATTTCCCACGACTCGAACTAGGAAACTGCTGCTGCAACCCAAAACCCTTGCACGCGCTATACACCAAATGCAACGATACGAAAGTGTAGAGTAGGATAAATAAAGAGATACTGAATAAACATTATATTATCAAAGTACGCGTTTATGTTTAACGAACGGTTAGTTGTTCGCCACGTGGATATTTTTTTAGATGTTGCGCTGCCAACATTTTTAACTGGCGCCCGAGCAGGGATAGGTCCAACCTCCATTTTTCGAAGCTCCTGGCGATAGTACTTATTCAAAAACATGCGTAGAATGCCCTATTGGAGGCAAGTGGTTGTAAGCCTAAAAAGCCAGCCATTCACGTGAGAACTTAGTCAGAAACCGCAAATGGGCAAAGATGCGAGGTGTAAGGTCAATCGTACCCTAGTAGGTCACCGTTTGACATACTAGGTCAAACCAACTAGACAAGTTGGTTGCGTGCATCTTCTTTAAAAAAAAAAAAAATAACTTTTCTCCTTTTCGCTTATCTTATATGGTAGATCGCGGTGCGACAAAATATGTTCAAAATATAGGGTGATTCATCGTGAGGTTTGATTTTCAATAGGCTTTTTTGACAGATCACGCGTGACTCCTATCAAACTGCTTTGTCATTTTTGTTCAGTATCGTTTGACAAGTCATCATGGAAAGACTCACACCACAACAGCGTCTCCATATTGTTCAGCCTTATTACGAAATTCAGCGTTCTAAGAGAAATGTTTTTCGCGCGATTCGAGGAACGCATAATCGACCAACTGAAATCACTAGTGCCAATACCATTCGCAAATTTGAGTCAACGAATTAGTGAAGAGACTATAGCAGCTGTATCAATGTTACCGTCAATGGTAACCATGTTAACAGATTATGTGCTTCCTGAAATTCAAGCATATGGTCTCGGTGAGTTCTGGTTTCAACAAGACGGCGCTACGAGCCATACAGCGCGTGAAACAATGGACTTGTTGAGAAATCATTTTGGTGAGCACTTAATTTCACGATTTGCTACGGTAAATTGCCCGCCTAGATCGTGCGATATCACACCTTTAAACTATTTTCTCTGGGGATATGTAAAGTCTTAGGTCTTCAGGAATAAGCCAGATACGATTGACGCTTTGGAAGCCAACATTACTCGTGTTATCCGCGAGATACACTGACAACAATTTGCAGAAAATAAAGCAGTGCCTCGCTCTGCATTCTACAGATAAGAGGGACATGCGTACCTTAGCACACCAATTTAACCAGCTGTCGCAAAAATCAATTGGATGAATTTTATGATGCAGTTAACCATCAACTGATGGTTAACTTATAGTCCAAGGATCCAAAACTCTCCCTAAAGCTTATTCAGCATGTCTCGTAATGCAGAATTTGAACTTTAGGAATCATTCGATCTCCACCAACAGTGGCACAAATACGATTACTTCCCCTGTTCACCAAATTTTTCATTTAGAAGAGGGACCTGCTGTCCCACCAAGAAGGTTCTACCCTGATCATCGACATGACGATGGACAGAGGCACCGTTCCCGAAAACAAGTCCACCTTTTCAACACCATTACTCTCAAAGACGAAGCAGTGGGAAAATACCCGGAAACCGGGAAAATTGATCCCTTTGAAGAAAAACTTGTCCATAGGGATGAATTCAATAATAGATCCCAAACTCCCTGAAAACGTAAAAGCCAGACTATATGAATTAATAAGTACGATTCGCTTTTTGGTCCTATTGACGCGAGAGTAGTAGTTGACCCTTGTGTCCTTGCCGACATAAGAACAAGTACCGATGAATCCATATATACTAAAAGCTAGCGCTATTCCGCCTGCCTCAGATGAGAGGTGGAAAAAGAGATAGCTAAGTTGATTTAAGAGAGCATAATTCAACCTTCTAGAAGCCCTAATTAACCAATCTGGGTGGTTCCGAAAAAAATCAAAGCCAAATGTCGAAAAACAATATATGGTCATCGACTTTAAAAGGCTGAACAAGGTAACTATTTTAGACACATACCCTATCCCAGACAATAATTCCACTCTTGCCAGTCTGGGTAAAGCTAAATTCTTTACAACTCTCCACCTGACTTCTGGGTTTCCGATGCCGATTCCAAAGACTGCCCTTTCAACCTTGAACGGCAAATACGAATTCCTCAGACCACCCTTCTGGCTGAAAAATGCCCCTGATATATTTCAACGCACGATGTGTTAAAACCTTATATTGCCAAAATAGAAAAGACACACTTTTGCAACCTGAAGTGGAGTTCCTGGGATACGTAATAACTCCTGACGGCATCAAGCCAGATACTAAAAAGGTTGACGGAATCCAATCAAATCTTAAAGAACTTAAATCATTGCTAAGCTTAATATCTTATTATAGGAAATTTATTTGCGATTATGCGAAGATAGCAAAGCCTTTTGCTAATCTTACAATGTGTGAGCATGCTCGAGTTAAGGCGAATAAATCCATAGGCGTTCCAATGAATTTAAATTTAAGAATTAAAGAAATCCTAGCCTTCCCTGATTTTCAAAAAAACATTTAATCTAACGACAGACGCCTCGAACTACGCAATAGGCACAGTTTTATCCCAAAGCGAGGGCGGAAACGATAGACCAATTGCATATATGCAACCACCAAAAAAGAAACGTTGGCTATCGTTTGAGCTCTTGATAATTTCCGATCATACCTATACGGTGCTAAAAAGGTGCGAATTTTCACAGATCACCAACCATTAACTTTCGCGTTGGGAAGTAGCAACTTTAACGCTAAACTGAAGAGATGGAAAGCTCGCATAGAAGAGTGCAGTGTAGTGTACGAATTTATTTACAAACCAGGTAAATCAAATTGAATGGTCGACGCTCTTTCCAGACTAAAGACCATTAATAGCGGTTGCCTACCAATACCTCAATTGAATACAATGAGGGATTCCTTAACAGAATCAGCTGAGTAGGGTAGTTCTGGTACTAACACAGCAGATTGCCAGACAGTGACAGTGACAGTCGCAGAGTTCCGCAGTTTCTGTGCGGAAGCGATTAAAGCGGAGTGCATAGTGCAACGCAAGACTCTTCAGATTTAATACCACATGTGAAAGTCTTACTCTACGTTTTTCGTAACCAAATCATTATTAAAATTAGGAAAGGTCTGCAAATCAAAAAGCAGCCACATCCGAAATTCTTCGAGCATTATTTGGCCATTAAAAAAAAAAAACAATTAATTAAAATAGGATCAAAATACCTGAAACTCATATGGGATATATCTCGAAATCTTTAAACATTACAAGATTAGGTTGACACAAAGAATAGTGGAAGACGTTAGGAACGAAGATCGAATTTGGCAGTTAATCAGTAAGTAACACAGGAGAGCACACAGGAATGATAGTGAAAACAAAGAACAAATTCTAGAGAATTGCTATTTCCCGAGGATGAATAGTCTGGATCACACTGTATACTAAAACCTATGAAATTTGCCTTGCAAACAAGTATGACAGACACACTGTAACACCATTACTTCAAAAGACTCATGTGCCTTCCTACCCCTGCGAAATTTTACATGTTGATATAATGGAGATCCAGAACGAAAGGTTTATGAGCTGTATCGACAAATTTTCCAAATTTTTAAAGCTCATATAAAAAATAAATTCTCGCTGTACCTAAGAAACAAGTTCGCGGAAGTATTGCATTACTTTACCATCCCGGGAACATTGTAAAGATGCTAGACATACAAACTTATCAAACACCAGTAAACCGGAGTGAAGTAAATGGACAGGTTGAGAAGTTTCACTCTACAATTCTGGAAATTTACACCCCGTATAAAAGAATCCAAGGCAAGCATATGCCACTCTATCGAAAAGAGGTGGTGGAAAAGAATAATAAAGGAACAGAGGTGACAACTATGGGGCGCAAAACCCACAAGGCACAAATTAAAAACTCATAATAGCACACTTACGCACACATAATAATTTCACTCCAGCACTTATTAAATCACTTCACATATGAAGTCGAAGGCGAACTGACGATCCCGTCAGTTTTTACAAACGACACTATGTTGTTGTATGTCCTGTCTATAACCAAGCTGAGCAAGACCGAGTACAATTTCTTGACAAAAAGAGTAACGATTTTCAACGGAAGGCAGATTCATCTATCATTTAGGCCATAATCACACAAGTTTAAAAAGGCCGTTACAATTTCATGTCATACATATAGAGCAAATTCTATTTCAGTTCTAGTAAACTTGTTAATAGTGGTGTAGTGAGTCCAAAGAAACGTACATTCATGTTTGTATGTAAAAACATACAATATATACATTCAAATACATATACTGATAAGTGTACCATATTGCGAAATTCAACCGTCAGAGTTTTATTACGCGCTCGTTTTTTTGTCTCAATAATACGTCGGAAAATCCAGTTTATGCTGTTTCTTTCGATGGTCTACAAAACAGATATTCTGATATGATCTAGCTTTACTTGTATTTTATTAAACAAACCATGGTCTAGTTTTCCGTACTAGACAAGGACGCAACAAAATCAAAGAATTGATTTTGATAGGTGGATGGTTATACTTTTTCTGAAATCTGGTAACCAAGCAATGCGACACTTCCCTGTTCAACTGTTATAGCTGTGGAGAACTTTACACTTTATTTAGGTAGACTAAAGTTTAACCAAACAAAAACATTGCAATGTCAATAAATGGTCCTCATTTCATTGTTTTCAAAAGCGTTGGTGAACCTGACGCAACCATGACCAATGGTTAGTACGTTTCCACGGACCACCGCGATACTGAGTTCTAGGTTCTAAAGATGCGATTAACAGTGAGAAAGTCGCCTGGCTTCAGAGCAAACTTATTATTTGGATCGTTGTTTAGTGGTCTTAATGAACATATTACGTCCAGAACTCAATGTACGCTGTTAATGTTTTCAATTGGCTGTGGCATAAAGTATTTACTTCTCTAAGAAGAACTAAGTTCTTTACTGGGCTTTACCACTACATGCTATGATATATCCCATCCGTTTCAGGAAGTTCCCAAGTTCGTCAACCTTTATTCTTGTCACTGTAAAGAAATCGACAGGGCTAACGCCTGATCATGAATGGTCTAAAAGCATCTAGGATTCTCAAAAACCGATATACAACGTTGTTAACATATAATATTCTTTCGATGTTATGCATGTTGTCTGTCAGGCTTAAAACCGTGCAGGGTTTTTTAAGTGATCGCAGGAAATGTTCTGCAGACATAGTGCGGGGGTACCACCACCTATGACAATGGATTTTACGATTAACAATCGGACGCAGGTTACTGATGTTTCCCTAAACACAACAACGGGAGCAAATGTGACCACGCTGCCCCCAGGCAAAAACTACGATTGGATGATAATCCAAGAAAAGCGCGGCGCCTTCTTCTACGACTCGGTAAAGATAGCTAGTTCGAGGGGTTTGAAAGGTCAATAGGCCTTTCCGATAGACCACCGGTGAAACAGCCAAGACTGGAAAAGTGTATAGCCAAAAGCACCTGCGGAATCCTGTGATGACCGCGACAGACACGAAAACCCTCTGGAGTTACGTTATGAAGGGACATAGTTCAATTTCCCCATAGAGACGACGAAACAACTGTTGAATTAACACTGCTACGTCAAGAGATGATATCATAAAAGCTAATGACCAGCTTAATGACCATTCAACGCCCGAGGATTATAAATCCAAAAACCTCAGTTCGGTTTTATTAGAGACACTTTTTCGACTGCTTTAGATATAATGTCCATGCTAGAATCATATAAATTGCAAATAGCATGCAAGCCTCCAACACACAATGGTAGCCACTATAAAGTAGTCTCTCAAACTAAAATAATACACACTGGCCGCCTTCTTAAAAATAGAACAAGCCTTCAATAATGTTGCAATGGCAAACCATTTATAAAAACAAGTCATGCGATGGAATATGAAAATAATATCCAGGTTTTTTTTCTTTTTTTTTTAATATCGCGCGAAATAAATAATGTACGATTTGTATCGAATAAAAAAAAACTTTATTAAAAAAAAAGAACTTAATTTTACTTACAAGGTTAAGAACGAACTGAACTTAGAATGCTATCTTAGGTCTACTTATACTCTATGAAATGTTTGCTCAGCTTTTTCTGCATTCCCACAGGTTTGCAAATGCAAGTGATCAACGGAAAAAGTCTGGGAACATTTTTGTAACTTAATATCTACTTGGTTCTCATATCTTTCAAAATATTTTCGATGTCTGAGTAAGCTGACTTATACATAACTCGCGCGCACCAAGGGAATATGAATACCCTTTTACCGGCTTTTTCCCCAGGGCGCGGGCGGGTGGTGTAGTAGTTTGAAACTCAGGTGTATTAAGTCTCGATATTTTTCCCAGAGGTGGTTGTCAAACTGGACGGACGGGACGAGCTTGTACATCCTCAACCAGTGGGTCTTAAGTACGTGCTAGTTGTTAGTTCGTTACATTTAGCCCAGCCAGCAACCACTCCAACATCAGTGTTATGCCTTCATGTCAGAGTTGACGCCGATGGGATTTTCATATAACTACATACAATTTTTTTCACAGAATTGCTTCGCAATTATGCAATCTATGCATATACCACTACACCACAGCCACCCCTTTGGTAAACCCACTGCTTACACCACAAAGTGGTGTCTTATCACCAATGGCCAATGCTCATAAACGAATTACTGGAACAAACCGAGAACTAACGAATAATAGCTATAGCTTAGTTCTCCTACCATGTGATAAATTCATTCCCATATTAAGAGATATACTGTTAGTTCGTATAAATAACTTCTTTAACCCCCTAATACAACAATTAACACTTTAGCAGAAAAAAATAAAATTCATTTAAAATTGTTTGTTTTTTTAAGAATTCTTAACCAAATTTTACTAAAACAAATAAAAAATTGTTATATGTTTGAAAAATAAAAAAATAACCCATATATGGCTTCATATGCGTTAAGGATTACGTGACCAATGTAATGTTTATGTTATACATTTATGAAATCTGAATGCAGCTAATCCGCTGCAAAGCCGCCCAGGTTTTTTCAAAGTGATTTGTTTGTTTTAAGGTCATACAATGGCAGGCGAAAGTCATTCTGACGGAGCCAAAGGATCCATGCGTGTGCTAAGCATAAATCGATCATGCGAAAATATATTTTCTTTTAGTACATTTTTGGACGAAAAGAGACTATGTATGTATAACTTAAGCGTGGAAACCAATGTCATCCATATATTTGTTATGAACCTCAACAACTTGACAACATGTTTACAGACTTATCAAACCAGGTAACCAGTCACAATTCCACTCCATCAAGTGTAGTCACTTTTCCAATCACGCTTCCACAACCTTGGTATTGCAGTTCTTTCTCAGTTGGTATTTTAGAATTGGGGACCTGGTTTAGTCTCTAAGTGTGCCCAAAGGTAATAATCCATTTTGTACAGGTGAACTTACAGCTTGGAACTGTGATACTTATTATCGAAAAAAAATTAGTGATTGACATGTTAAACCACTGCAGATGTACGCCTCTACACTAGGTTTTCAGTGTCTCCTAAATTAGGCATTTTAGGAGAAGGTGTTACTCTGCTCCCCAGCAATAATGTTTAAGTAATTACTGAATAAGAAAGTTCCACTCAGAACTTGGTTCTTATAACCCCATTTGTAAGGCTTGACTTGACTGCTTCAGTTCATGACGGCACTTAGTGGGTATTATTTTCTCACCCACTGCAAAAAGCTTTTTTTCGAATAAGTATTGTTGAATCCGTTGCCTTATTTTTTCCAAATATTGTCTCGTTTTAAAAAGTTTGTTGCACCCGTATGTTCCTAATGGCTTAAAATCGGTGTTATCACTGAAGTGTTAGAACCTTTTTATTATTTTCCACCTGATGCATGTCACAGTGTCAAAAATATTTTACTAATCAACGTATTTGCCCCAAATATGTCGCGAAGATGGCATTTGAAAACAAAACATGTAAATTACCATGTCAATGAACTGCACGATTTCGGTTGTTATCTTTACTGACTTATTTATGTTCTATTGACTTATCGACGACAAATTGAATTAACTCCTCCGTAAAATATGACGAAAAACAATCACCTGTGTCTTCAACTCAATTACTGATTCTGGCAGTACTTATAGTAATTATCACTTAAAATCTCAACTTATTTCTTACACTTCGTTTTCAATGCGTGCTCGAGTTGGAATTACTTATATAAATTATTTTCATTAGCTATAATTATCAGGCAGAAACAAAAAGTACCGTTTTCTGTGTGAAAGTACCATATATCTTAATTGAAAAAATAATTTCACATGATTTTAGCAAAGGTTTTCTTGGAAAAATATATTTTATAAAATGGAAAGCCAGACTTGGATTCGTATGCGTGTACTAAATTGCTGGAAACATATCCCAGATGGTCACTGCACAACCAGAATGTCAGTCAGAAATTCCGAAAAGGAGACCTTACATCCTTTTATCTTTGGATGATCTTTTCTATTACATGAGGCCTTCAAGCAGACGAGAGTACTGGTTCTATCACTGTGGCAAAGAAAAAGCATATGATGAACCTTGTAGTCCAAAAAGTGATACGTAAAGTAAAAACTCTGCAAGAGACTTGCTATTGTAATTAACAGCACATTGCACAAACGGGACAACAAACTGACTATAAGTAGCGACTTCTAAAACTGATCAATCTACAATTCGCTCTCCATTACCTTTTCTTGTTTTTCAATCTCACTCGCGCTGAAATGCCATTGCCCCTTTCTTGTTCTCACACACTTTTACCTGAAGAACAAGTAAGTAAGCTATAAAATCCTTATCCTTATCCTATAAACAGTCTTATTCGCTCAGGCTCACGTCCAGCAGAGATTGTACTGCCATTTAAGTAAGTGATAGCATTTATGTTTCATAGATCTGACATAAAATGATTTCCCTACTACTTTCTACTACTTTCGCTCCATAACATACTTTATATAAATGGTTTCAGTTTAGCAATGATGAATCATTCAAGTGGTCAAGAGATGCTTCTTTATATGTTTATTTTCCTCGCATGATCATTTTTTTTTTTTTTTAAGAATTTAAAACTGTACAGTGCCTGAGCACGTGTGAAGTTTTTAGGAAAATGGGACAGAGAGAGGAAGATAGATTTTTGAGCTCAGTGGTTATTTCGCTCCATGGGTGGAAAAAACATTTAATGGGGAGACTAAATTATTAGTGTAAATTCATCTCACAAGATTTTAGTTGCCTGAAAAAAAAGCCTTTCGGGCTGTCATCTTGAACCACGGCCTATAGTATGGTTGATCCACGCTCACGCAGATCTAAAACTGTCTATATCCAGCCACTCAGTCTGATAAGTGTACCATTTATGTATTTTATATCTTACATACAAATCTGGTTGTCCATATGGTGTATATCTCCTTCTTCTAAACGTGTTCTTCACGTTGACAAATCTACTGCTTAAGGTTTTTCAATGTTCCGGTTGGATGAAGACCAGCATTTGTTTACCCCATTCCTAAAAAAAAAAGCGAATTTTCTGCTCAACCCTAATACATACATATTGCACTTAAGACCGTTCTTTCCAAGGTCATGGGGATGCTGATTAACCTTCAGCTCATGAAATTGTTCCGGACTCACATCTCTGCTCTTCGGTTGTAGAATGGAAATGGGAGCTTATGTTAGAATCATTAATTCTGATATTAACAGCATAACTATTTGGGAAAATAATAACATATCCGAATTTAATGCTTCCAAAACGCAACATTATCTGTCTGTCGGCATTTATCCGCATAAAATTTAATTAGAATGTCCACACCTGGTTAGGCGTTTCTAAGATCTCTCTGCATTTCTTAGATTAGATGCAAAACCGCACAATAAAATTCAAAAGGGATGCTAATAATACACAGTCAATTGACATCCCTGAACATTGAAATAATGTCTGCTGCCTTACCTTGTTTTATCGCTATTTTCACCACCAGTGCTTCAATGAGATTACCAGTATTATTTCGCTCCTTTAAACCTTTATCCCCTCACTATGAATACTCCTCAAATAACTTGAAGCCCACTTTCGGATGCACTCTTAAATATGGTAACATTTAAAGCCAACGTATATCGGTATCTCGTTCTTTCCTCCCTAAATTTTTCTTTAGGATGATGAAGACCTATTCGGGAAACAATATACGGGTAGTGACGAACAGTGGCGCTTCGTGATGGAGTTGCAGCGTATCCGTAACAAAAAGAGCTAAATAAATATTACTACATATATGCAAATTATGAAGGAAATTGAAATTTTATACGTAAATAGAAAAAAGAGTACTTTAAGCGTTTCCGTAAAAAAATACAAATCAGGAAATTGGTGACGGCTAACAAAAGAGACAATCAAATCAAGCCGAATTCCTTTACATGAATTGAGTTATAGTCCTTTTGCTGGGACTCTGATAATAACTTTTATCAGCCCATATATCAACTTCCCGCCGTATGATCAGTATTACTACATCTACAATATCAGTAAAATTATGTATTATGTCTTGTCCCAATCATAAACAATTTTAGATCTAGTTCAAGAATGCAAAGTTTTTCTAAATACAGACCGCCAATAAAATTGTTTGGCAAGGCGCAGATGAGTTAACACTCCAAAGGTAAACGATTGAATTAAAGCTGTGCTAATAAATTACCTAAAAGCAATAGCACTATCTATATGAAGATTCAAATCTTAAAACCGCATTTACCTTGAAAATAGTACTATAGTATATGATAGATATAGTTATACGATTATTTTTTGATTTAGAAATGTGTACTCTTTTAATTTAACTTTGATAATAAACAATTTTCAATTACTCACCTTATAATTTTTCTCCGGTTGTTTGGATGAATGCGATTTGCTGTTATTGAATCAATTTTATTTAACAAAGAATGCAGTTCTTCTGAAGTCTTCTTTGTTTCCTGCAACTTAAATAAATAAATACTTTTACGTTACATTTCGCTTGCATGAAAATACGGAAATTGTTTACAGGTAAGATAAAAAATGGAGTAATGCAATGATGAATGTAATGCAATATAGTGAATACAAAACATTCCATGCAACTATGTTATGTATAAAGAAATTTAAATTGTAAACTCTAAAATTGAGGTTAAAACTGATTTACTTACGTTTTCAGTGATTTTAAACTCCGGTTGCTGTCTGCCTTTCGATTTAGTTTCATTCAATTTAAGATTATCCTCGACGACTAAAATATTCCACAAAAGGCTCTCGATATAGTAGTTTGTGCCGCCAACTACCACTGGGCATTTAGATTTTGATAGTAAATTATCTATCTAAGTATACGGTCTTAAGTTAGGGAAAATTAAAACACAAAACGAAAAAATTCACGGGACGATGTTGACGATAAATCGAATGATCAAAATTGACAATGGGTGGCCTGCATATTTCGGATATTCGGACTTATTTATAAAGGTCAGACCCTTACAAAGATCCCTTTACACTGAGTCGATGTAAAACTAAAAGAATTTCTTATGAAAAGGGACATCATATATATACATACGTAGTCATACAATCCGATACCCTTAGAATATTTATGTAGTGTACCGTTTTGGAGCAAGTACAGACAGATTTATGTCGGGCAAAGATGGGTACCCAATTCACAGTGCCTATTACAAGGCTATAACAAAATGACTTCAAAAGAAAATTATCATCAGCAATGTAAGATAGAAGACGAGAAGAAAAAACAATAAAGTTGCTGGAGTTTTACAAACAACCGTCAAAAAGACAATCGAAGCATTTGATGCCGATTTTCCTAGATTTCTCTTCTTCAGTAAAGTTGCGGCTTGACATCCGATGGGAGAAAATCAAACATTTCCCGACGCCATCATTGACGTGAGTCTTACCATAACCTATTCTTCTCGGCATAAGCTTTGTCTTAGCCCGTAGTATGAAAACAGCCGCTCATGTTCTTTTCCGGTTCTAAAAACTAGGAATTCCAAAACGAAATAATTCTAAACCAAATTGCTTGGGTTTGATGCCTAAATTGGTGCATAGATCACTTGGATGTAATTGTATTCTTTCCATCAGGGCGAAAAGGTTTAATCTTATCATACTGAGTAAATAATAAAAGGATACTATTTTAAGGGCAGAGTCTCTAAAGTTTACAACTGTAAAAGTTTCCCCAGGTTTTGCAACATCGAGTAAATGATGTTTTACTTTCGATTGTTCCTCTTTAGTTGCCTTAGCTGTAACAATGTCTAGTTTTGAGTAGACCTAAAATGAAAGTAAAATTTAAGATAATTTAAATTTAAAAATTTAAAAACTACAAAAAAAAAATAAAAACCGAAATTTAAAATCCAGGTATGTACGAATTTAAAGAGTAGGTAATAAGTTAATAATATAATAGGACAGAAACCTATAGGCACCATTGAACATTATAACGAAGATACAATCATTTTTCAGAAAGTATGGTGTGCAAGTGGAAAAAACTTATTATCACTTTACATTATAGATAATGTTATCTATGGTCTTGCTGCTTCAAGTTCTTCTGTTTCTTCATTTATTAACAGTTGAAATATGTAACGGGTATAACTATATCGATTACGCATTGCTACTGCGTTACTTGTGGGGGTGGCTAAATCTGCGGACCTTATAACCATTTTACAGCCCACTCTATTTTTGTATCATCTCATTAGCCAATAACTTGCTGATGTTTTCGGATTTGAACTTGAGCCTCTATTGCTTTTTGGACGGATCTTCCGACTTCCGCGGATGCTAGTATTTCTTATAAAATCAGGTTTTACTACACCCGCTGACAATCGCAACACTGCAATTTTTCCGCTATATTTTTCGCATATTGTCCAATACGTCCAATGCAATACGTATGTTAAAGCTGGATGAATCACTCTCATGTAAAAATAATAATTCTCCAAGTTTAAGTGGTATTTCTCTATGGAAAAATACTGCGGACTTTTCACCCCACTGCCAACCCATATTGACATTATATGCGATATAGTCATTGTTAGATCTTTGGTGGTTAACGTCAGAGCCTAAGTTTTTATATTTTTCGTACTGTGACACGATGGCTACTTCTAAATAGATGTTAGGAATCAGGTTTACTGCTCAAAAAATTGGCAATGCTGATATTCGGTCTTAGTACGACTAATTCATAACCCGTTATCTTATAGCATTTTTTTTTTCAAATTATTAAGAGATATGGCTGTCACCTCGTTGCGTATAATAGTGCTATCATCAGCGAAAAGGAGAGAAGTTATTCCGGATTTGTTGATATGTTGCTTAAATAGAAAACCTTGAACGGAAACAAACTTTGTACACTGCTTTGGTGTATCCCCACTTGAACTTCGAAGCGATACTACGATATCGAGTATCATTCTTACATACGTCTCGGGTACATTTTGAGATCTTGATGCAGTCCAAATAAGATCGCTTTTCTAATTTAATGAAGACGATATGAAGATCCTCTGGAGCTTGTGATGTTTTTTTTTTATTATTAACGGTTAAAATATAATACGCGATATATTATATAAATACTTACATATTTCTCGCAATACATATTACTACTGCGACGTTTGTGGGGTTGGTTTAGTGTTTCGAAATTTAGTACCAATTTACAGGCTACTCTATTCTGGATCACCTCTTTAGTGACATTAGATTCTATTAATGTTTTTGCATTTAAGTGAAATTATTCCTTGTTCGGACACTTTTTCGAACTTCGGCGGGAACTGGAGCATCTATTGCTTTCTATACCGAACATCCTGATGACCTTCGTTAAACATAGCGAAGCCATATGGTTTATCCGTTGTCCCCATTGGCAACATCCAACTTCTTTTTTATTTCTTCGCACCAAAAATAAAAATTAAATAATTTACGAATATTTTATCGTTCCAAAGACGGTAGTACTTGATGGTAATGCCAACTTTGCAACGCGCCTCCTGTCTTTAAAAATGGGTACTTATTCACTCACGTATTCCTTCTACATCGTCCAACACTGCTATGCGTATTTTAGAGGCGGATGTACGACTGCATGTACATATTTAGAAGGCAATTTTCAGTCACAAAGGACTGCGGAATTTTTGCACCACTTGCCACTTCACGCTAACTCTATGTGCAATATGAAATCAAGTATGACAATAAAATAGTGCGCACTTCGGTCTTATAAGTTTTATAGATGAAATAGATGTTGTTTGTACGAGCTTCTAAGGAAGAACATCCTTGATCGGACCCCCAGAAAAGATTCGAACCCTTCAACGCATGGTGCGGTACAATATTAGATATCAACAGTATATTTTCGTATATTACTTAATTAACTCAACTTTAACCAAATTTATCATAGAGCAAATAATCTAGTTCAAATATGTCGAAGCGCAATATTTGATTATAGTGTACAAGTTATCACCTTACAAGTTAACGTTGCCAAATTCCATTCCCACAGAAATCATTCAGGTGCCGGATGCACTGCACATGCCGTTATCAGACACCTAGTATCATCACACAGAATGTTTCCCAAGCTGCATTATTGCTGACGCTATGTCTGCACCTGAGCAAAGAGCATTTCGCACCTTATAAATAGGAGCATTTAGAAATAAGTATTGAGAGTTGTAATTAAGTCTCCAGACAGTGTTAACGTTTGTCTAATAAAAGTTGGCATTTAGCCTTAAGATAAAAATTGTTTTTTTTATGACTTATAATTAAATAAAAATGTAACTGGCGCCCAAGCAGGGACCACAGGGTTACATTCGGTAAATCGTTACAACTAAAAGGTCCTCAAGAAGCACCAAGTTCGTGTTAATTCCGTAAAAAAAAAAGTCCTCAAGTAGTACGGACGGAAATTTCGAGTGTGTTCTCGATAATTACTAAAATACCCTGTGGCTCCCCCGCGTGTGTGGTGAAAGTGATATTCACAAGGGCCCCTGAGTAATCGCCGGCAGCTGAACACTCGACCGACGAGGGAAAAGGAAGCGTATTGCCCGCTAGCCGCACCAGGACAACGCAAAAGTCAGGACCAATGTATTGCCTGCAGATTATAGTATTGTAAGTTTAGTTTTAAGAAACAATTCAATTGAATTAAAGAATTTAAAAATAGTTAAAGAAATTTAGTATTACACATAACCATCTTGTAGACAAATAAGTCTAGATAATAAGCAATTGTGTGAAGTGTTTAAAAATTTAAAGAATCAAATTAATTTAAGTGTTTAAATTAAGAAGAAAATCGTAAATAATTAAATTTAATTTGGTAATCTCTAATCTCTTTATTGTTCCTTGCCTTTTTCTCTCTCTCTCTTTCAAATCAAATTTATTTAAACATGGCAAATCCCAATAATGTAATAAGACCTCCTGTTCTTAATGTTCCTATCTCCAATCCTGAAACCCCACGACCATCTGTGGCTAATATTGGTGGAGTTGTCACAAATGAGGCTCTGGAAGCCCTCATTACAGGTGTGGTAACTCGCGTTCTTCAAAACGAAGGACGACAACTTATCCAATCTGTTATAAACCCCTACCATGATCATTTCTCTGGCATAGACCAAACCATTAACCCTGAATTTAGGCAGAATATTTCTGATTTAGATAAAATACCCGATGTTGTTCGTTGCCTTAAAGACTTCAACGGTCAGCCAGGAGAATTTAACTCCTGGAAGAAAAGCGTAGACCGAATTCTGCAAATCTACGAAAGCACTAGAGGAACACCCAAATATTTTGGGATCCTTAATGTGATTTGCAATAAAATCGTAGGTCAGGCTGACGTTGTATTGGAATTGTACAATACTCCGTTAGATTGGCAATGCATAGCTCGTTGTTTGACAATGCACTATGCTGATAAACGGGATTTATCTACACTCGAATACCAGATGACATGCTTAGTCCAAGGAAACCTTTCGACGCAAGAGTTTTACCACGTTGTCTATTCACACTTATCTTTAATTTTGAATAAGATAGGTTGTATGGGAATTGGAAACGAATCGCTTAACGTGCTCACTCAAACTTACCGAGACAAGGCATTAGACACATTTGTCAGAGGTTTGAGAGGCGATCTGCCAAGACTTCTTGGCATAAATCAAAATTTTAGCACTCATCACGCCATATCTCACGCTGGACCATCTCGTGGATCTCAGCGACCTCCCATGCCTCCACAAAAAAATTTTTCTCCCAGAAACCCTCCAGGTAATAAAGCTCCATTTTATCCTCAGTTAGCCCATATACCGCAGCCTCAATTCAGCCAAAACCATTTCGGACACCGACAAGGACCTCATTTCAATCAATTTAATAATAACTTTCAGGAACAAATACCTCCGCGTCCAATGGCACCTAAGCCACAACCACGACCAGTTCCAATGAACATCAGCGTCCAAACAGGAGCGATTAATTACATGAACAGGCCCCAACAAGACCGTAACATTACAGAGAAAATGTATGCACCCTCAACACAACAAGTCCAGGCACCCAACAAACTCCAGAGAAACTTCCATATCCAACCTCGGGAAACTGAAGCTCAACAAGCCCAAAATCCGTATCCACAAATACCTAACACATACCAACAAGAGCAAGCAAACTTCCATATCCAATCCCAGGAGACTGAAGTTCAACAAATATCCACAAACACCCAACACATATCAACAAGGACAAGCAAACTTCCATAACGAACCGGAAAGAGGTGATACTGCGAATTATCAACAACTCATCAACAATACCGATAACCAATATAACCAGACACTAATGCAGTACGTGGCGTCATATGGAAATACAAATGACACTCAAGAACAACTACTTGACTATACAGACATCCATTTTTTAGAATAAATCGCTCTTCACTGCCTTACTTTGAGTGCAGGACGAAGAGTGGAGAAATTTTGAAAATTTTAATAGACACGGGCTCCAATTAGAATTATATATTTAGTCGACACTCATCTCGAAACCCCTTCCTAACAAACAGCCCTTTTACGCCAATTCTATAGGCGGTAATATTAAAATCAGTCACCACGCAATGGTGAACTTATTTGGTCTTAAAGATACGAACATTAAATTTTTTCTCTTAACCACACTCAAATCTTTCCACGCTATCTTAGGAAACGATAGCCTAAAAGAACTCTCTGCAATAATCCATACTGACAAAAATTTCATGATAATAAAAGACAAGTTTAAAATTAGAGTAAAGCAACAAGCCTACACGGCAGTCAACAAAATCGATATAAGAACGGACCATATGAATGTTGAGCAAAAAAACAAAATTAATCGGTTAGTTCAGGAATTTCCGAATTTGTTCACAGATCCGGATGAGAAACTAACATTCACCACCACTGTAAAAGGTGAGATGCGCACAACCTCTGAAACTCCTGTGTACTCAAAGTTTTATCCCTATCCGATGGCTCTAAAGGATGAAGTAGGAAAACAGATCAGCCAGCTATTAGCAGATGGCATTATAAGACCTTCACGGTCGCCCTACAACTCTCCTATATGGATAGTACCAAAAAAACTTGACTCTTCTGGCGAGAAGAAGTACAGGATGGTTGTTGACTATCGGAAACTGAATACTGTCACGATTTCAGATAAATATCCGATACCAAAGATTAATGAAGTGCTGTCGCAATTAGGCCAAAACAAATTATTTTCAGTTATCGACCTTAAAAGCGGATTCCACCAAATACCGCTGAAGGAGTCAGACATTGAGAAAACAGCTTTCTCAGTCAATAATGGTAAATATGAATTTACAAGACTTCCTTTTGGTCTCAAAAATACACCGGCTATTTTTCAAAGAGCCCTAGACAACATTTTGCGAGAACATATCGGCAAAATATGCTTCGTTTATATTAATGACATTGTAGTCATCGGAGAAGATGAAGCTACGCACTCTAAAAATTTAAGGAAAGTCTTTGAAACGCTAGAAAAGGCGAACTTAAAGGTCCAGTTGGATAAATGTTCATTTTTCAGAGAAGAAGTAGAATTTTTAGGATTCGTTATTTCTGCGAAAGGAATCAAAACGAATCCTGCAAAGGTAAAAGCGATAGTGGATTTCCCTTGCCCAAAAATATTGAAAGATCTCCGCTCTTTTCTCGGTCTTTCAGGGTATTATCGCCGCTTCATCAAGGGATACGCAGATCTGGCGAAACCCCTTACATCCCTTTTAAGGGGAGAAGGAGGACGAATTTCGAAAAATTCTTCAAGTAAAACTCCAATCTGTCTAAACGACGACGCATCCAACGCATTCCAAAAAATTAAAAATTCACTTATATCAAATGATTTGCTCAATTTATCCCGATTTTAACAGGGAATTTCAACTCACAACCGATGCCTCCAATTACGCAATCGGAGCTGTATTGGCACAGAACGACCGACCGAGAACCTTTATCTCCCGTACTTTGAATAAGACAGAAGAACACTATGCTACAAACGAACGAGAAATGCTAGCCATTATTTGGGCCTTAAATACACTAAGGAACTATCTATATGGTACAGCAAAAGTTCAAATATTCATGGAACACCAACCGCTAACTTATGCTCTAAGTAGCAAAAACAACAACAGTAAGCTCAAAAGGTGGAAAGCTATACTGGAAGAGTACAATTACGAGCTTAAGTACAAATCAGGTAAAATGAATATCGTAGCAGATGCTCTTTCTAGACCCCCAAAAACATCAATAAATTCACTCACCGGTACTCAACACAGTGCCGAAAGCTCAGGTCAAGATTCAATTCCAGCCACTGAAATACCCATCAACGTTTTCAAAAATCGATTGATAATTACTACAGGTACAACTAACTATGGATTTAGTATTCCCTTTCCCACTTACCATAGACATATAGTAACTCAACCAAGGTACACTGAAGACGACCTCATCCAAATTTTCAAAAAATAACTCATCCCAAGTGTAGTTAATGGACTGCAGACTACAGAAGAAATCATGGGCCAGATCCAAAACATTTTTCCTGCACATTTCAAAAATTACAAAGTCCGCTTCACCAAAAAAAGAATAGAGGATTTAACAGATACAGCCAAGCAAGAAGAGGAAATCATTAAGGAACACAGAAGAGCACATCGCAACGCCCGCGAAACTAAGGCTCAGTTGTAGAAAAGTTCTACTTTCCCAAAATGAACTCAAAAATATCTAATCTAATAAAACAATGTGTCACTTGCAAAGAGCAGAAGTATGACAGACACCCAAACCAACCCGAGTTAAAGGAAACCCCAATTCCTAATTTCCCAGGAGAAATAGTACATATAGATATCTATACCACTGAAAAAAAAATAGTCCTTACAGCAATAGATAAGTTTTCCAAATTCGCACAAGTGAAATTACTAAATTCAAAAGCCATTAAAGATATCAGAGATCCGTTACGCGAAATAATCTTTGCATTTGGCGTTCCAAAAATTGTAGTAATTGATAACGAAAAATCCCTGAATTCCCCATCCATAAACTTTATGCTAACCGACCAAAAATTAAAATTTTTAAAACTCCCCCTTATAGCAGCTCAGTCAATGGACAAGTGGAGAGATTTCATTCCACCCTTACTGAAATCATGCGTTGTAAAAAGGCTGACGAAACATATAGATCATTTCCCGAACTCTTAGACATAGCCGTCTATGAGTAATTTCTCAATTCATTCAACAACCGGTAAAAGACCGCTCGAAATATTCTTTGGGAGAGGTGTTAGTACGAATCCAGGAGACTTCGAGAAAGCAAGGCTCGATAAAATTAACAGACTTAAACAGAAACAGGTAACTGATTTGCGATATGCCAATAAAAAGAAACAGCCCATCAAAGATTATTCCCCTGGTACTACAGTATATGTCAGAGTAAACAAACGAGTAGGATCAAAATTATCTCCTAGATTTAAGAGAGAAACAGTAAAACAAAACTTTTCTAAAACCATCCTCACGGAGTCAGGCAGAACCGTCCATAAGAATAATATTAAGAGCTAAAATCTTCTTTTAGATGGCTTAAAGCCAATTGTCTTGCGGAAATTCAAATTCTGGATTATTCTAACTCAAGAGCAATTACACTTAATGTCGGAACATCAAAAATTCAAACTGGAACACTCAAAATTATTCACGTAATCAATCTGGAAACCTATGAAGATTTTTATTTAATTATAAGATCCAAGCCATCCAATTTACCCATTCCTCCTTCATGAAATCAACAAAACCTTATCCCTTATTAACCAATTGAAACCCCGCACTAGAACAAAAAAATCTTTGAATTTTATTGGAAGCTCGTGGAAATGGGTTGCAGGTAATCCTGACCACGAAGACTTCGAAATAATTAAGTCAAAAATTAAAAATAACCTAGTAAATATTAATAAACAAGTAGTAATAAATAAATCAACAATTGAGAGAATAAACGAAATTACCAATATTACAAATAAAATTGTTAAAAACTATCAAATAAATGAAAAAAATAACATTGTCAATCATATTAAATTTAAGCTAGAACTAATTAAGGAAGAAATTGTCAATATCCGGAATAATAAATTCCTTCATTTTATCACTTAATGAAATAAATATAGAAGATGAACTTGATTTTGCTGAAATAAAAATAGCAACCAATAATTATACTATACTTTATGTTATAAGTTTACCAAATACAGAAAAAGAATCATGTAAAAATATATTAATAAAACCTGTAAAACGTGGTAAAATTGCCTCAAAAATTATATATGAAAACATACTACAATGTAGTACTAAATTATATGGAATAAGAGATAAATGTAATTCAAATAATAAAATAAGCATATGTAAGAAAAATCAAATTGTAGATCTAAGCGAATCTTATTGTATACCTAATTTGCTCGGGAGCCGACCGTCTAACTGCACAGAAATAAGTAACCAACACATTGCAACAGTAGAAGAACTTTCCCAAGGAACAACACTATTAAACCAATTCAATGGAACGATATTCGTCAATAGTGAACCAACAAATCTGATAGGCAGCTTCATTATACAATTTCGCAACACAACAATTACCCTCAACCATCAATCCTACATCTTTAACGAAATTACAAGTACTCAGCCACTTCCTCCAATCTTGCACCCAGACTCCATCTCGGGACCATACGAAGAAATCTTAACGCTTCAAACTATGAAGGAATTACACCTTAACAATACCGAACACATAAAACTGATCGAAGACCAAAATCAATCTAGCTTCCTCATAAATTTTGGCCTTACCACCATGACGATTATCCTCTTGATAGGACTTATGATAATGCGGTCGTTGACATCCTGCAAAAATCAATCAATAAGAAGTACTACGGTCATAGAAACAAAAGAAGTTCCGGTGCTCGATGTGAGACCAGATTATCAAACAAGGTCACCAATGTCATCACAAGAATTCATCAGGGCCAGTCAAATACCCTTCTTCTGAAAATGAGGACATTTCCATTTAAGGAGGGAAGAGTTATCACCTTACAAGTTCACGTTGCCAAATTCCATTCCCACAAAAATCATGCAGGTGCCGGATGCACTGCACATGCCGTTATCAGACACCTAGTATCATCACACAAAATGTTTCCCAAGCTGCATTATTGCTGACGCTATGTCTGCACGTGAGCAAAGAGCATTTCGCACCTTATAAATAGGAGCATTTAGAAATAAGTATTGAGAGTTGTAATTAAGTCTCCAGACAGTGTTAACGTTTGTCTAATAAAAGTTGGCATTTAGCCGTAAGATAAAAATTGTTTTTTTTTATGACTTATAATTAAATAAAAATGTAACTTACATATCATATATTGATTATGGAAAAGCAAAACTGTAGAATTTCAACCTTGAAATTAGACAAAATCAACGTAACAATTAGAAGTTGTTTGATTTGACTTTGTAATCAATCAAACTGCGAATCAAATTTTACTAAAATTTCTCTGTCAGTAATCGTTTTAATAATAAACCACCGACGAGTACAAGTATAACGTATCCAGCCTGGTGCAAGCGTAGGCCAAAAACTTACAGAGGAAGTCCTTCAAGTCACACTAAGCGTCGCAATATTTTGTGCCACTTAGGCTCGCGATACATAAAAGAGATATTCATCAGTGTCAGGTGACTGACTGTGTACTGAACAACCGACGTATATTTATCATTGCCGTGTAGGTCTAGTTCAAAGAAGTTTCCTATCCAGGATGACACCCAAATACTTATCTTTCTTGGATAAACGAATGGTGATGCCTTTTAGCAATAGATAAATCAACCAGAGAGCTCCTTCTCGTAAAGAGAACAACCTGCATTTTAGTGAACGTCAATTTACAGTGCACTACATTAACTGCATTCCTGAGCGTTAACACCTGTTAACAGCAGAGAATCAAACATAAAGCATCATAGCACTGGAGACAAGATTTCGCCCTGCCCACACATTCGCATCATGCTCTTCAATATGAAGGAAGTACGACTGATTGATCTGAAGACAAGAGGAAGATTCTGAACTCGATGTATTAAATTATGATCTGACATGGAGCCATCCGGAAGTACTTTCCAGCCGGTAGTCTCCTCAGCGTATCTGTTGGATTGTCGACACAAATGTTAATGGCTGAAAGTCAACATTCTTGTCAACTAGGGCAGACATTAGTACGAATAGTACGAAGTCCACCAGATTCTGACCATTAGCATCGCAGCATATGTATAATAAATCCCATCCTCTGGAATCACTGGCGAAATACTGAATCAAAGAGAAAATTTTTAAGCAACGTAAATTTTTGCCATTTTTCTGATTTTTTTTTTATTCCTTTTATCGCCACAACGAAAAGAAAGGACTGGCGAACTTGGTAATGCATTAAAAAAATGTTTAAATAGCGGATGACTTAGTTGTGACGGTTTACTTAAAAAATTAATATTCAGCAAATGTCGGTGTGTGCTCCGTTATTTTAAATAAATATAAGCCGAAACGGACAATATCTTAATAGAAAATGTTACGGTGTCGGGATAAATGTTCGGTTTATCAACGCACGTTAACGCAAAGGGTGGCGGCAAAAATAAAAAGGTAGAACTCAAGCAAAACCGCATTTCCGTTATACGAAAATAATCAATTATGAATGCGAAGAACTCTGTGCTGGACATAAAATAGAAAAAAAGAATATACAATGAATTTTCATACATTTCAGTAAATTGGCTATTTCAAAGTTGACGCTATTTTATTCTGGATAAATAGACACATAAGAATTTATAATAGCGTGGTAAATCGGCTGCCGTTTTTGGGTAGAAAAAATAAATAGTACCACTTTGCTACGGGTTCAAAATATCAGCAGTAGTACTTATTCTTACAAGTTATTTTTTTTTTTATTAAGTGTGGCCAGATTCCCCTTTATATCCAATCGTGACATTGGTGACATTTACGCCAGGCATGTTATAGATGGACTTAAAATTTCATGCATACTGTGTCCCACTGAATCAACACTTCAGACCAAATGATGACAGACGAATAATGCAATCTTATTTTTTTATTTATTTATTTTATTTTTATATTCTAAATACATATTGGGTGTACAATAAGTTTTAAATCTTTTTTAGTACTTAGATATGATCGGCAACTTAACAAACAAAATTCGAAATTAATCTTAAAACTAAGATAGGTATATAAGTGTAGCTCAGTTATAAATAAAAAATATATACTAGGTGTACCGATATGAATGTCTCCATAGGGAACATTTATTGTAAACGGGCCTTATATTTATTTTTTTGTTTGGTTGCTATGACACCTGTCAAACATATTATACATCAAGTCATTGAGGAAACGATATCATATTTTTTCATCGTGTTAAAAATGTCGAATTTTGTACTAGAAAATGATAACTTGCGGAAAGCATTAATTTTGTGTTTTCTTTTGAAGAAAAGTGCTGCAGAGTCGTATCGAATGCTTGTCGAGGCATATGGTGATCATGCTCTATCAGAAGCAACATGCAAAAAACGGTTCAGAGATAACGATTTTGATGTGAGAAATGAAGAACGTGGAAGACCACAAAAAAAGTTTAAAGACGCCGATTTGCAAACAATATTGGATGAAGATGACACTTTGAGTCGAAAACAAGTGGCAGAAATGTTAAATGTTGCACAACAAACAATTTATGACCGTTTAAAGGCTATTGGAAAGATCCAAGAGTCTGGAAAATTGGTGCCACATGAATTGAATGAAAGACAGATGGAAAAAGGAAAAACCACTTGTGAAAATTTGCTTCACAGAGACGATAAAAAATCAGTTTTGCGTCGAAATGTTACTGGCGATGAAAATGAATTTATTTTCAGAATCCGAACTGGAAAAAATCATGGGACAACCATCAACTTCGACTGCAAAACCAGATCGCTTCAGCAAGAAGTCAATGCTGTGTGTCTGGTGGGACCAGAAAGGAGTGGTGTACCACGAGCTCCTAAAACCGGGTCAAACCGTTAATACAGATCGCTACCGACAAAAAATGATTGATTTTAACCTTACATTGATCGAAAAACGCCCAGAATGGGCCAGAAGACATGGCAAGGTAATTTTGCTCCATGACAATGTACCTGCACACAAAGCAAAACTGGTTCAGGATACAACCAAAGGACTTGGCAGGGAGCTGCTACCCGCCATATTCACCAGACTTGGCTCTTTCCGGCTACCATATGTTTTCATCGATTGGACATGCATTAGCTGAGCAGCACTTATCCTACGAGAAAGTCGAAAAGTGGGTGACTCTTTGGTTTGCTTCAAAAGACGAACAATTTTATTGGCTTGGAATCCATAAATTGCCTGAAAGATGAAAGAAATGTGTAGCTAGCAATAGCCACTACTTTGAATAAAATCTTTTTTACTTTCCCATTAAAAGTTAGTGTTTTATTTTCGCAAAAAGACGCTCACTTCATACCGGTACACCTGGTATGAATATATATATATATATATTAAGTTGTTAAGTGGAAGTTTAGGACTGGGTTGTTGATTGGGAGAAGTAAAGAAGGATTGCATTTCTAAAGTTTGCAGAATTTTTAATAATTTTGATTTGCGATGGTAGTGCATTCCATAGTCTGACAGCATGGAAGAAAAACAAACGCGATGTATTTAAAAAGTGGCAACGAAAAGGAGTAATATTATTATTTCTTATGGAACGATTGAAAACGAGTTTGTTGAACAAGTACGAAGGAGTTTTATTTTTAATAATCTTGTGTAAGAAAATACAATTTCTTGTGTTGATGCATTGTTTTAATGTGCAGCCTAGAAGTTGTTTGGTATACTCAGATATATGGTCATGTCTTCGAAGATCGTATATATATCTTACTGCATCATTAAATGCTACTTGTAGTTTGCGTCGGAAAAGAGAATCCAAAGCACTGTAAACTACCTCAGAATAAGTAATGATGGGCAAAATTAATGTTAACACCAACTTACGTCTAGTTATTATAGGAGTAAAAAATAAGTTACCCATAATTTACGTAGGCAAGCGTAGATACGTCCAATG
Organism: Volucella inanis; assembly: GCA_907269105.1. Classification (NCBI taxonomy): domain Eukaryota; kingdom Metazoa; phylum Arthropoda; class Insecta; order Diptera; family Syrphidae; genus Volucella; species Volucella inanis. The sequence goes on from OU026156.1 coordinate 116,478,860, forward strand.
ACTGCCTTAGTATGACTATGACCTGAGAGGTGACGATCAATACAGAATCCTAAACTAGTGCAGCATTTGATAGCCTTTATCTTATTATTGTTTACAAAAATATTAGGTTAATTGCTCAAACAAAATTTTCCCTTAGATATGGATATTATCTTTGATTTGTTTGGATTAAGAAGTAAGCCATTAGCCACAGACCAAGCTGAAATTCGACTGAAATCATCATTTACAAGGAGAGCAAGCTCGTCTATTTTATCAAAGGGTTTGCATCAGCATGGAGATAGATAGTATAGACACAGACTGATGGAAGATCATTTATGAACATGCAAAATAAAATTGGTTCAAGAATTGACCCTTGAGGAACTCCTTGAAATAACGCCTTTAATGAGGAGGATCTTTGCCCGAAGATCACTTTTTGAGATCTACCTGACAGATAGCTACCAACAAGTTTGATTGCCCGGTCACTAAGCTGTGATTTGTCAAAAGCTTTGAAAAAATCAAGTAAACAAAAGAGACTAATATAGCCCCTGTCATAGTCATGTCTAATATCCTCAAGAAGGTAAAGCATAGCAACAACATAGAGCAACTATTATTTGCTCTGAAAGCAGATTGTTATATGTACAATAAGTTATTAAGAGCTAGATGTCTTACAATTTGTTTTTCTAGAATTTTTTGAAGGACTTTGGATAGACAAAGCAATGAACTTTTTGTCTAAAGTCAGCGGGAGAGTTGGCAATAGGAAAATCCCTTGCGATTTTCCAACATTGGAAAAAGTACCAGAAGCTATGCAAAAGTTGATAATGTGGGTGAGATGAGCAATTATCCGGTGTAAAATAAGTTTTATAAAGCGTCCTCACCAACAAAGTTAGATTTAATACCCATAACACATCTAAAGACCTTATCTTCACTAGCTACTTCAAAGTCCTCAAGTCTATGTTCGAAATTTACTATGCCAGCGATTTGATAAGAATAAGCGTCAACGAAAAAACTATTTAATACTTCAAGGTCAAGATCACATTTTATGTCGTTACTCTTAAAAATACCAATCTTCCTTAAGTTACTCCAGAGTTTTTTGGCAGGTAGTGAGGTATTAAACTTTTTGGAAAAACGTATTTTCGCAAAGATGCTATTACGGGCTTTCTTGAATGCTTCCCAATTGTCATTAGTTGGCCTTCTTTTTCATCTGCAATGCAACTTATTGCGGTTATTTTTTCAATTGATAACAACAGAGGTAAACCAATGGCAACTTTGGTTTTGAATTCTTATCGTTTTGTTAGGAACATATTGATTAAACAATTGTAGTCGGGTAAACTAGAAAATATTGACTTTCTCATTAGGATCGGGTAGGGTATGTGGTATTTACTATACTAAGTCCGACTGAAGACACCAAATCTTTCATTTGAAAGGAATGTGAATCGCTTTTAGTCAAATCAGTATTGAAGTCACCGCAAACGATAATATGGCCATACATTGCACAGTAGTCAGACAAAGCCGAAAAGAACAGCACAGGAGAACAACTACGGTTTTTATTATAAGCACATAAAACAATGCATTTCGTATTACAGTCTTTGATTTCGACAACAATAAATTCCACGCCATGTCCGCTAGACTGAACAATGGTATTACTTTAATTGATGCTCTACTATACAACAAATTGCTACTTCGCCACCTACTTGTAAAGATTTTATAGTTTGGTATATTATACAAGGTGATTTTGTAGGCTGAAGCAAACAGGATTATAGGTAAGACCCAAATAAACCAAGACACATAATAATCTGCTAATAATCTAATAATCTAGATTCAGACAACATAAATTGTAGATCTCTTACCAGCACAGCCAAAAATTACTGCTACGTGGGAAATCAGTGAATAAAATTGTGACAAAAGAATCCTAGAAAAATCAGAGAACACAGATTCATACAAATTTTAGAGTCGAACAGGGAGAAGACTTTCGGCTTAGATCGAATAAGATATTTTTATTGATATTGATATTTATTATTGCGTATTTATTTGGATTTCCTGCTTATATAAGGGTTGCTTGTCAAGTCCTGCAAAAACCTAAAGCTCTCAAAGGAATTTCAAGTTTGAGTACGGTATAAACGTTTGACCACTGCAATTCCTAGTTACCATCAGCAATTAAAAGAAAACACGTCAAAAATAAAACCTCATTATATTTTCATAATAACCTCTAACATCGCTGAATATCAGATGGAAAAGATTGATAATTTTCTATACGCAAGAAATGTTTTCTCTATTGACAAAAGCACAGGAATCGACAAACTAAAATCTTTCTTTGAAATGCACTCAAGAGCTTGGAAAAGCAATTTCCACTACGCCAAAACAAAGCGCTACAAAGTGTATTCCTGATAAATCGAATCTCAGCATGGTTTACCCAATCTACAAAATATAGGACTATAGAGGTATAAGACTTGCTTACAAGACTTTATCTGCCATATTGTATGGACGCGTGAAACTCTTCGTTAACAACTTGATTGCCCCTATCAGTTTGATGATATTGACATAATTGCAAGAACTCAACGGGTTGTCACCGGCTAAAATGGGTTAAGCGGTATACGCTATCAACAAGAGACACACAATATTGACGAATTGAACAGAACATCAAAGTTAACAACTGTAACCTTGGGATAGTAAGGGACTTTGTCTACCTTGGCCCCGCTTTCAATCCTACCAACAACACCCCAGTAAAAATAAAACGAGGAATCATTCCTTACAATGGCTGTTTCTTTTATCGTTTGAATAGTAGGGCCTTATCCCGAACAACTAAGGATACTCTATACTTATACTTGCAGATTTTTCGAATCTATCCCGGATATACAACGCAGTAGAGGTGGCGCGCACACGTTTAAGGGGACTTCAACTTCAACCGATTTGAAATGCGCAGCTGTGGGAGATTAGTCGGGCTAGCTAATAGCTTGTTAGTTGAAGCCTAGGTTTTACCGCGCATTGTAGGCCACCTAAGTAAGTAAATAAATGCTATGACAAACTGAAGAACAACGAACCGATTGAACGTGCAGCCTATATAGAAGCTTATCGATTTTGACTTAGATTTACTCTTAGCTTTACCACACTCTAATTAATTGCAGTATTAAGATCAAGACTTATGTAGATCAGAATCAAATGACAAAGAAGACCTTGTTTTTTCATTTGCTCGCTACTTCCTCATTTATCCATCTATGAATGAACTACACCTAGAAGAAAATCATTTCACTTTGAACATTCTTTGAACGCTTTAAAATAATTCATACCATATATGTACATATCTATTTATAACAGATTAACACTATCTTGTCACGTTTAAAATAAGTAAACCATACGTTAATATTTAGAAGCAACGGATTGTCGATTTTGAATATGTTAAGGCACGTCAGAGAGTTGATCGTTGGTAAATTATGTTCTCAAGAACGTAACGACTCAATTTAAGATTTATTTATTTACTATCGTTTTCGACTTATGCTGGACATAATTAGATGTTTGTTTATGCTTACAAGCATTATTATTATATACTTATATTGTATATTATATTTTTAACGAACGTTCAAAATTATTTTATGCCAACTAATAACGTATTCACAGTACATTGAAAAAGATGTGAACAGAGTAAACACTATGGCTAGCGAAAACAATTTATGAGAAAGTCCTCAGCAAAACATAAATCGATAATTATTTTTTTTTTTAATTAAATATGCACACACAATAGATAACAAACAAGGAAAAAACTTTGTTGAGAATTTGTTACGTTTTCTGTACAAAAATCTCTATAAACTAAACACGAACCTGCATGGAATCCGCACTTATTATCTCTCCGCCAAATCGCTCTGCCAATTCCAAAGACAATTTCGTTTTACCCGTACCCGTAGAACCTAGAATTACTATTAACGGAACCTTGCGAATCATTTCTTAATTTTTAATATCAAAATAATCGATAAATCCGAGCTTATTTCCGAGAAAACCAAAAAAAAAAACACCGACAAACACTTTGCAAAGCACGTTGCTCACTTTTCGAATGAACAGCTGACAAGCAAAACGTCAAACCGAACAGCTGGGTGTGTGGAACCTATTGAGTACATAGAATTTGAAAAGTAGAACTTGTGGAATGTTTATTATGACTGTGATGTATTTGGTAAAATCTTATTAGGCGAATGCATCTTGAGCCACGTAGGATTTTTGTTTTCTGATTATGGATCGAATAGAATTTAAGTATGTAGAGTGGAATTCGTGATAGATTTAATTACTTTATTTTAAACAGGTGGAAATTATTTTATTAATTATATTTGTTACTGGAAATCATCAGTTAATAGCTGCAGATTTTTGTTGTGTTTTTTTTCTCGTTTACAACGATGCGGGGACTTTGCTTCCATGTTTACTTTTAGTTGAAATAAATTTACCATATACGCGGTCTTTGGGAATTCAAGAGATATCACAGTACATCTGACATTACCTCAGATTTGAACCTATTACGAAATATCGATATGCGACAAACGACCATACAAGGTGAGAATAACCTAAAACCAATCAGGTCCGTATGTGCTAACATAAAGGCAAAAACTGACGGAATGGGATTATAATTTTCTTAATCCAAATGTGGCTGATGTCCAACATGTAGGTCGATCAGGAATAGTACAACCTTAAATAAACCGTTTGGCACGTGCTATTTGTGCATTGGTGCTGTTTCGCATTCAGATTTAGTCAATCTACGCTGAAGGTTTTTTTTTTTAATGCAGATAGTAAAAGAACATTAATTTGCAGTATGGCTGTATACGGTATTCGCTTCGCAAGTAAATACCTACGTATTTGTTTTGTGGTTAGATATCATTTTACAAATTATACTGGTTGCATTATGTTCTGCTAAATTATCTTTTTACATCTTTCGATTATAATAATCAAATCAGCTCTTAGAACTACGTTTCGTAGTGTATGGTGTACTACATGTAGGACGTAGCCAAATATGTACATATAAAAGGAATTTTAGAGGATTTTCGCTGAATGAAGCACTTGTCTTTCTTGAAGAAGACCGTACAATACTAGGTGGGGTGAAAAGTAACCTCCTTGTGAATGAAAAAAAAAATTTTTTTTTATTTTATTTATTATAGTCCCCTTTAAGTCTGATGAACTTATTCTAGAAATTTTCCAACTTCTTGATCCCGTCCGAAAAGTAATTTTCCGGAAGGTCTGCAAAATACTCCTCCGTGGCGTCAATGATTTCCTCGCATGAGCTGAATTTTTTATTGATGAGCCATCTTTTGAGGTTTGGGAAGAGATAATAGTCCGAGGGAGCCAAATCGGGCGTATACGGTAGATGCGACAGCAATTGGAGCCGTAAGTCATTGATTTTAGCCATGGTTGCGATGCTCTCGTGCGCCTGTGCATTGTCTTACAAAAAACAAAATTGCAAATAAATTGCATCAACCACCGATTGGTAAAACGTATGTCGCACACTATGAAAATATATATAGTAGAGAGTTTTAGTGTTATCAGACTCCAAGGCAGTCAATGTAACTTTCTAGAAGGCAGATCGACATATGACGCGATTCAAACTTTAGCGTTCGAAGGAGTTCCCAGAGATGTTATATGGACTGTGCTAAAATCTCAAAATATACCTAAGTTGTACGAGTATATGAAAATGATACGGGATATGTGCGATGACCTTAAGACGAAAGTTAAATGTTTAGAGAAAATGACCGACGAATTCGAATTCAGTTGCTTTTTACAATATGTCGTGCAAGGTTTTCTGTTTAAACAGCATATTTACTAGTCCAGAACGACTCCTGTTTTTTAAGCCGATGATAGCTCTATCACAAGCAACGAAAAGACACGCTGCAGACAACTTTAAATAATTAGCCAAAGGTGATAGATGGTTCCGGGTTACGAACCAGTTGCAATAACACCGAATATCTTAAAAGGAGTCATCGTCCCGAAGTGCGAACAATTTAAACACACACCTTGGATGGTTAACTATCTTAGAAATTTCGATGACTTTCAACAAAAATGTGACGGGAACATTTTGTTTAAGCTTCGCAATATTGGAATTAAGTATGAAGCCAAATGTTAATAGCTTCAGCAGGGGTGGCAAAACGTTATCTAATACGAACTTTATTTTAAGTGGTCCATTGTGTAAAAACTTAAGGCTGCGGATATCACCTGGTCTTACCTTGATAAACGAAGTTCATGAAAATCTCTACCCCGAAAGCTCTATCATCAATACTATATACTTATATCATATATACTACATACTATTTACTAAACGAACTATTATATGATAAATGAAAAAGTAACTCTTTGCGTTTGTTACGTTTTCAAATGGCAATTATAAAATTTGTACTGTGTCGAACTATTTCTCATTCTAATATTGTATATAAAATAATATTGGGCCAGTGCATACTTGATCAATTTTCCCTCGAGGTAAAATCGGTTTATCTTATACTTCAACCGCTCACTGGATGAATAATGCAGGGCAAAATTGTATAGGGTTTTCCAATAGGGACTTGACAACTTTGAATTTAATTTGTGAACGCACTCTTTCACTAATCATCAAACTTTCACTGTCAATTTATTCAGTAAGCTCAACATTTTCATCATGGTTAAGTACAATAACGAGCAACGTCTGCAAACGTTCTCCGATTGGGTTCTGGAGAAGATGTGCCAAGATGATGAATTTAATCGCAAAATCATCTTCAGTGACGAAGCTCATTTTTGGCTCAATGGGTTCGTCAATAAGCAAATTATGCGTTATTGGTCGGGTAAAAACCCACATCTGCGTCATGAATCACCACTTTATCCACAAAAAATAACTGTTTGGTGCGGTTTGCATGCCGGCGGCGTTATTGGGCCATATTTTTTCTTCGACGATAACGATCGTCGCGTTACTGTGAATGGTCAGCGTTATCGCGCAGTAAATATAGTGACCGTGTTATCTCAAGATATGGCCCAGTCGATTCGCCGCCTCGTTCGTGCGATTTAACGCCACTTGACTATTTTTTGTGGGGCTACGTTAAGTCATTGGTTTATGCCAACACGCCGACGACGTTGGAAGAGCTCAGAGCCGTTTCGGCCGAAATGTATGGACGAGTCGTTGAAAATTCGGTGCAACGAATCGACCGTTGCAAACGTGCCCGCGGTGGCCATATGAACGAAGTCGAGTTCCATTCATAAATGTTTTGATTGTACTTCAAGATAATAATAAATCTTTTGAAATATCTCAAATGGTTTGACTTTTATTTTAAAAAAAAGTTGTCAAGTCTTTATTAGAAAACCCTATATATATAATATATGAACCGATTTTTTATTGTACTGGTATTTCTAATCATTTTCCTACCCCTTAAAATTAACAATTTATGTATGTGCGGACTGGTGTTCCCCCGATGTTCAACCGCTTCAATACTGGTTGAAGATTTTGCCCCGTTCCTTACTTTTCACTACATCTCCCTTTTAAATAAAACCAGTTCTACCCCCAGGGTAATTAGTCCAGTGCGCGCTGACCCATTCAGATTACCCATTTCTTATTACTTCTTTGATTTAGGTAGATAATTTGAAAATTTGATTATATTATTTAATTTATTTAATACTATTTTGATTTTATTAACTAAGATATACACTAATATATACGTCCTTTCGGGCGTAACGAGTTGAGAAAGCTGGCAATGAAAACAGTCTGAACGACGCTGAGGAAAATCACTGTGTCAATCAACTCTGGGAGCTAACCAAAACAAAGAACTTTTTCATTCAAGCAGAAGGCAAAGATATGGAAAACGAAACTCTTAAGAGTGAACTACTACACGCAGTAAACTCTTGAATGGTTATAGAAAATGGTCCCAAAAATCCCATCATTGAAAACTACGATTTTCGAGGTTTTCAGACAACACAAACTAATGCGCACCATCTCCTGGAAACGGTGGATGTGCTAATATATCTTCATAGCTAGAACCCAACACTAAAAGGTGGAAAATCTACTCCAACAAGGAGAAAAAGAATAACGAAAACCAGAACGGCTCTTCTCTTGTTGTGGGATTAGACAAAGCTTCTGTCGAGATCATTAGGTCTTCCGTATCTGCACCTTGGAGGAGTTAATTTCCACTTTTTTTGCAAATGAGTGCAGATAAGAGGCGACCACCCCAGTACCCATTTATTTTGGGTACTCATATTAACATTCAACATTGTGGTGAGTGATAAGGCCGTTAAACATGCTGTTGCTTCCTTTGATGGCTCTAAGTAAGTCGCTTGGTACCGATGGCATACGAGTATACTAATTATGTTACAAAAAGGTATAGATTATCTACTGCTAACTCTGATGAGGATCTTCATTTCTAGTCTGGAGTAGCCTTTATACCGAAAAACGGAAAAGAGCACTTCACGCTCGCCAAGAGCGTTATATTGAAGAACATGGAGAGAATGGTCAAGATCCATGTGTGTAAAACTGCCTTGCGAATCCATCCTCTGTCTGTGATACAACATACTTACCAACACGAAAAATTTTGTAAGAATGTGCTTCAGAATCTAGTAGACAGAATTGAAGGCGCACTCGACAAGAAAGAATACGCGTTGGGATTTGCATCGATATTGAGTGTGCTTTCGACAACGCCAATTTAAATGGCATGTATAACTTGGCCAGACTACAAGGCGCAGATGAATTTCAAGTTTTGTTGATAAAAATAAAGCTGGTGAATAGGATACTGTCAATATGTGATGGCAAGGGTAAATAGGGGTTCCCGCAAAGCGATGTTCTATCTCCACTGCTATGCTGTATGTAGGTCGATTTATAGCTCAACTCGCTAAATACTTCTGACATCTGTCTACTGAATCGTCTCTAGGGATTGTCTACTCTCTTGTACTGGAAATGGGATTCCATCAAATCCTCTCAAAACTGAGGTTGTTCTCTTTACCGGTAGGAGAAAGCTGTCTGATCTGACTATTCTAGTGCTTAAAGGGTTTACCATCCAATTCTCCAAAAAAAGCTAAGTATTTAGTCATCATCCTGTATAACAAGCTTCCATAGACTAAACATGTTACGTCGAAAGTCTCTTAGGCGCTGTTGGCTTTCTGGGGATGCAAAGGAGCTATCAGCAAGAGATGGGGCCTGTCACCGAAAAGGGTCCTCTGGATCCATACGGTTGTGATATGGTCAATGATATCATATGCGTCAGTTTTTTTAGTGGAATACGTTCTTGCGAAAATACAGTATTGTTGCTTTTACTAGACTCCTAAGAACTGTCTATCTCTCTGTTGGCTGTCGATCTGTCTGCTGCATGACAGCTTTCCCTAGCAAGCCTGGCTCCGCTCTATATGCAATGATAAATCTTCTTTCTCTTGATGTTCATATCATGGGCTGCACTCTTAAAATCACTAGCAGTGGGTGCTAGTTCTGTATGCTTTCTCACATTTTTTTGAAAGATTGAATGATTTCATTAAAAGGAATTACAAAGAGTACAATGAACTAGTTCTTTGGTTGAATGGTTTGTTTCAGCAACAAAAAAAAATCTTAGATCTGCCGACATACATACGAGTATGTATGGATATGTCTACACCACTATACACCAAGGTACTTATAAATACTTATAAAATTACTAATTTACCGTACAGCTAGTACTTAAATTAAAAGTCATTTAAACAAACCGAAATACTCGTGCATACCATATGTGAAAATAATAAAATTTATATTTGAATATCCTTTTAATACGGTTGTGTCATTAAGGCATCAAAGCGTACAGAAAAGCATTGATCACTGTTACAATGATCTAAAATATCCTTAACAAATTTCCTCAACAACCCTCGGGTTTACTCATGAAATTTCAATTCATTCAGTTTAACATACCATATGTATATATGTATGTACCTGCTAATACATTTGAATAACCTACTCAAAAGAACTCAACTGTGAGAAAATGTTCAGAATTAGAGAAAAAGATTAACCATTCCCAGCTGAATGATTGTCACCGATCTACTACTGTTTAAATGACAATAAATTCCACGAGAGACCACCAGAGAAACCCTTTTGTTTGTATCTCATTACTACCTGCAAGTATTTAAAGACTCTTCAAGCAAATGACAAGTTACGGGCGCACCAATACGTGAAGGTGTAGCTAATTGTCGTCGAGCTTCAGTGTGAAATTGCTTTCCCATTAGGTAATGCAGGAAGCAAAGTATCTTTGGAACATGTCACCAGAAGCGGCCAATTACCTCGTTACAAAGGGGCAATGATACGCCTAAGAATAAATTAACCAAACCAATGGAGTCGTATATTTGTATAGCATATGGCTGAAACGCGCCGATCCAATCTGATGATGGCTGAAATGCTGGACGTTACAAAGTTACCCGTCTTGTACTCGTAATCTCATTCTTATGCCCGTAGACCAGCCCATACCCCATACCAATAGTGTGGCTAAGTAAAAAATACTTGCGATCCATAAGGATTTCTCTGTAATCTATTCAACGCTCCAGACTCATTTTATTTTCATTTTTATGTTCTAACAGATATGCGGTGAAAATTTAAATGAAAACCACTGACTTCAGCAGAACGATCTTCGAGGCAATGGAATGTCTTAATTATGAAGCCTTTCACTTCGTCTTTGGAGCCAACCAGTGATTTGAGAGTTTCGACTATAATACAGATATGTACATAAATATTTGTTAGTGCTTGTATGAGTATGGGTAATTTGAAAATTAACGAATGTGCGTGTTCAGTTTTTAGTGCAACATTGCAGACACATAATTCATTTAACCTGAGCTTATTAGAAAGATATGTTAATACAACAAGGCAAATGTCCGGCCGGCTGGTCGGCGGTTAATTGTGGTAAGGTGGTCTGCTATATAACGAAAGTACGCCTTCTTCGGTGTGCTAGGGGACATAGCGTGAGATGGATGAAGTATGTCCGTACTCATCGTCTGAAGTTGATTCAGATAAATGCGCTCCACAGGTGCATTACACTAGTGAAAAGGTCTACTGAGATCTTTAATTTATAGGTTTCTTAAAACAATTGTAACAGGGCAGCGCCGTATGCCAATATATATATACATTTGCATTCATCGAGCAGACGCTTTTATCATTGGCGTCGATCTTTATTCATATCTTTGGTTAGATAGGATCAAATTTTTTTTATACAATATAACCCTTTCGTATTTATATTTCAGACTCTTTAATGTGAATGACTATCACATTATGAGTGCCTAAATTTTTCATTGACACAGGGCAACCTACAAATCTACTATTTAACGTAGCAGCCAGACACGAATCAATAAACATTAGGCTACCATTCATGTATATATGACAATAGTTATTGTGGACTTATTACCGAACATTGGCAAGATAACTCTCTCCGAAATCTCTTCTAATAAAACATAAGGAGATTGACAAGAGCTTAACACAAATTGAAATGACTTTAAAACGTAAGTAGGTATTGTACGGTATCAACACACTAACAGTTTATAGGTAGGCATATGTATTGCACAAAGCAATTTTTAACGTACTTTACTACTGCAAATGTAGCTATCAAAATAGCAATTTTCGGACAGTTTACTTATTGTAAGAACTCGTTATTTAGGAGATTAAAATCAAAATCTGCAGTTGTTAGTAAAAGAAAATTATAGCATTTCTGCAAGTGTGTAGTGAGAACTAACTAATCACCACCAACCAGAGTGAGAAACCAAATAAAACGACATATTACGAGTATATGTAAGGATCGCGCGAAGCACAAGTAACAACAGATTCTAAGGCTAGCAAGGATACGAGACTCGAGTAATGCTGTTGATAATAACATGAAATGGTTATTGCTATAGCATCGACTTTCTAGGTAGCACAGTAGAAGAATGACATTACTGACTCAAATTGCGAGTCCTTGTGCTAAAATTTCACCTAAGAAATTACGTAAATAGAACTGACAATTGGAGAGCTCACATTTTACCGAGCTTAATAACGATTGTAAGATCAACCGATCCCTTGGCTTAATGTTAGCATCCACCAATTATATGCAAAGAAACAATAGGCGTACTAACTCGTGATCTCTTAAAGCAAAATAAAGAAAAGATTCATCGGCCTCTCCGAAAGAAAAGATAAAATCTAACGAAGTTGCCGAATAGGCAATGAATGGTACTTTTTCAGAAACGATGTTTGCAGGTTTTGCAAGGACACAAATCCAACAATTGGTTGAGGCTCATTTCCGCTTGAGCTCGCCACCGTTAAGTCCTTATTTGAACACCTATTAAGCTTTGAAAAATTTGCATCTTCGAGATTCTTTCGCTTGAAATAATTCCTGCAACCAGGTGTTCGGGGGATCTCCTGGTAAGATGTACTTCAGGTTTTTTCGTGGCACCGACAGGGGGAGTGTCTGAGAGTTTTGTCCCACTCAATATGAAAGACTAAGTGTTGTTTAGAATCTAACCATTCAACTTTGCCATCAAAAAGCTCGGATAAAGACGAATAATTTGTATACTACATTGATCAAAAAAAAAAAAAAAAAAAAAAAAACGGAATAACAACCGTGTGGCGCACCTATTGTTCCTATTTGAGTAACCAAGAGTACATCTATCTCTGTGTGTGTTGGCGATTTTTTACAATTTTAGAAATGGATTTAAATTTGCAACAACGAACTTATAAAAACTTGCGTAAAAAACGGATTTAATGGTGTGCAAACGGAAATGGAAAAGTGTTTCAGCAACGATTCTCTAAAGAAAACGGTCGTTTACCAGTAGCACGAGCGGTTCAAAAGTGGTCGTGAGTCAATCGAAGATAATGAACGCAGTGGCATACCATCGACATCGAAAATCGACGAAAACGTTGATGAAGTAAAAGAAATGTTGGTCAATAACCGCAAATTAACCATCAGAAAGATAGCGGATGACTTGAACATTGCGTATGGATCCGTCCAAAACATTTTGGTTAATGATGTGGGTTTTCGTCGTGTAGCAGCAAAGTTGGTGCCGTAAGAGACCGTGTTGACGTCGCAAAATCCGATCCCACATTCATCAAAAGGATCATTACTGAAGACGGGATGTGGGCTTATGAGTACGACACGCAATCAGGCAAGTGAATGGCGTTCACCAAATGAGCCGAGACCAAAAAAAAAACACATTTTCAGTCAAAAAAAAGGCAATGCTCATGGTTTTCATGGATTACAACGGTATAGTGCATCATGAATTTTTGACAAAAGGCCAGACAGTTAACAAAGAGTATTATTTGAGCGTTATGAGACGTTTGCGTATAGCACTGTGGGCAGATTGTGGATTTTGCACCATGATAACGCACCGTCGCACAGTGCCATCATTATTCGTAGTTTTTTGACGAAAAATGTAACAAATACCATCCAACAGCCACTGAATTCACCTGATTTGGCTCCCTGTGACTTCTTTCTGTTTAATCGAGTTAAAAAAAAATCACCACTACTATAGATTTAGATGAATAAACTTGTATTTTTAATTTCCTGAATCAATTCCGAAATTTTGTTGAGCAAAATAAAATGTTGAAAAAACAATGTTTGTTATGTATGATATACGTGCGTCCCATCTACACATCCAAGCACAACGGAAATACAAAACTTTTCATTAAATATAAGCTTTGTAGTACTTGTCTGTTCAGATGTCGTATTAATTTTGATCCATACTGGACGCAACTTATCCTAAAATATTTTTCAGACTTCAGTAAGTACCATTAAAAACGACGACTGGGCTAAACCAACATCATGCACCTTCCCAACTGCTTTATAGTAGGAGCAGCAAGCAGGAGCTCAGCTTTACTATGGGAGGGATTGCAAACTATTTTTTGATGGTAGCAAGAATTCAATTAAAACATCCAATTGATATTTAAAAACTGGTTTGTTTACCCTAAATTGCTGCTGGAATCTAATTAAATAAGTCAACAATTTGAAAAACATTTTGCGAAAACGAATTACGCTTATATGATTTTTGGCAATTCCAAGGGATTCGATTTATCTCTTAAGCTTCTTTGATTGCGCGTATCTCGATATTTGGTCTTTCTTGTTCCTCCATAATAAAAACCATAATACCAGTTCTATTCATAATTATTATTGTTCCTCTTATTTTTTATTTTTTACAAAAAACAAACAGATTTCTGATAAATGACAGCTGTTAAAATTTTCGAACATGATTTCGAATTCAGTCCGAGTGAAAATACAATGGAAATTCACAATAGCGGGAACTTTTTCCCGGGAATGAAATAGTTCTAGCGAACAAAAAGTTCTCTTGGAATTCATAATAGGGCTATATAAGTATCGAGGAGCGTTGATTATGTTGATACATAAGTATGAATAAAACATCTTGAAACCAAATTAAAAGAGGCAATTTGTTCAGTCTGGGGGAAATGCATCAAAAATAAATACATTAAACACAGTTCGATATTAAAAATCATTCGTATTACTTCGACATCTATGGAGCTCACGTATGGGGTTACTGTACATTTACAGATATCTTAAAATTCCGATGGTACTGAACAAAAGGAGTTTTTAGGTTGTACAATACTACCCCTAACTACATTCTATACTTAAAGACCGGGAGACCACCCTCCTGTAATGAGAATGAAGCAAGAAAAACTATTAAATATAATATGTAAACACACGTAATTTTAACAAGAGGAGGTCTTGTGCAAAAATGGGAAAAACTAGCTCAGAACTGTCGGCTTAACCTAAATGTTTCACACAATAAAAATGGGACATCACTAAATCTACAATAAATTTCGACATTGTACTGAAAAAAAAGGGTAATCTTCTGTACGATTCATGTGTTAACAAAGCACAGTCAGCACAGTACAGATTCTTTTATAGTAAAATAAGGTAGAATCTACAAGAGAAAACGTATATTCTGAAACACCATAACGCAAAATAGACACCATATTTAAAATAAGTGAAGAATTAATAAACATAGGTACCTGAGCTTCCGATCATTTACCATCTTCAGGGAAAGAAAGGATATGTTCCATTTTTTTAAATAAATGCAGTGGCTGGAACGTGCTGTATAGACATAGGATTTACGCTATAGGAGACGCATAATACGAATAGAAAGCGACTTTTAAATAATCTGGTAGACGGCCTTTGGCAAACCTATACAGGCTGAGTTTTTTAACTTGAGACATCCAAATTACTCGAAAAATACGCGATATCGCGAAATATGTTTTAGACAAAAGTCACAAGGTTCTGAACTGAACATAAGATGGTGACCACGAGTTTGACCTTGAGCCCCATTTTCAAGGTCAAACGAAGGTCCCTTTTGATTTTTTAATGGGAACCTCTATTTTTTTGACAAACTTCTAATCTGCGTGAAAAATTACAATTCTTTTATATGCAACACTTTTTCAAAAATGCGTTCTTTTCCCGTCAGATGGCGCCATAAAACTTAAGACATCACAATTACTCGAAAAGTACGAAATATCGCGAAAAATGTTTCGGACAAAAGTCACAAGGTTCTGAAGGGGACATAAGATGGTGACCATGAAATTGTCCTTGAGACCCATTTTCAAGGCCAAACGATGGTAATTTTTGATTTTTCAAATGATAATTCCTGATTTTCATTGCTCAGTCGTATTCCTCCATGGGGCACACGACTTTGTCTCAAAAGTCTTATTCATTCAGTGCTAGATACCACTGCACTAGCACGCCTAAATCAATAATCGGTTTCCAACGTTTTTAGGGTGTTAGAAGGTCGAGATTTGTTTTAAGGTAGTCTTTATTGCCTCGAGTGAAGTTAAAACTCAAAGAAATTTCAGATAGAGACAAATTGTCCTAAACTTATCTGAGAGTGTATGATGTGCACTCTGCCCTTTTTTTCTGCTTGAACGGAACTGTACTTCGTTTAGAAGTTCGATATTTGTTTTAAGGAACTAATTATTATTAGTAACGTTTTCTAGATTAATAATGCAGGTTATTTCAATTCAAGAGAAAATTGAAATGATATTGATTTATGGAGAAAGTGGAAGGAACATCGATGGTGCTGTTGCTCTTTATGCCCAACGTTTCCCAGACCAGATACGATCGCGCGCTGCCTTTTATCGGGTCATCCAACAATTCACTGGTGAAGGAAATATGCAACCAAAGAAAAGGAATCGGTCAGATAGGGTGGCTGTTGAGGACAATGAAATAGCAGTGTTAGCTGCCGTTGCACACGATTCTCACATTAGCACTCGCCAAATAAGTCGTAAATCAGGAATTTCTCAAACGACTGTCTGTAAGATATTACATCGGCATAAATACCATCCTTATCATGTTTCAATGCATCAAGAACTTTCTAGTGAGTATTTTCGTACCCGGGTTTCCTTTTGTCAGTTGGCACTTCAGCAAATTTAACGAGACCCTCTTTTCTTCGCCAAGGTTTTATTCTCTAAGGGTCGACTTTCACCAATCACGCTACGGTCAATCGACATAATATGCATTACTGGGCTACCGAAAACCCTTTTTGGTTGCGACAAGTGGAACGCCAGCACCCTTGGAATGTTAATGTTTGGGCGGGAATTATTGGGGATAAATTAATAGGTCCATATTTTATTGAAGGCAACTTGAATGGCGAAAAGTATGCAAACTTCTTGCGGGACCATCTTCCAGTATTACTAGAAGAACTGCCATTGGAGTTGCGACAAACAATGTGGTTTCAACATGATGGTTGTCCAGCCCATTATTCCCAAGTAGCCCGATGCATATTAATCAATGTTTATCATCAACGATGGATCGGACGAGGGGGTCCGAGGCAATGGCCTGCTAGATCACCTGATCTTACGTCACTTGATTTCTTCTTGTGGGGCTACTTAAAAAGTGAGGTTTACAGAAAAAAGCCAACAACACGTGAGGACATGAAAAGACGAATTACTGAGGCTTGCCGGAAGATTACGCCAGAAATACTTCTCAGTTTTGTTTGTTCATTTAGAGCGCGGAGAGACAAGTGTATTAAAGTGAATGGTCACATTTTCGAGCATTTGTTGAAATAGTCTCGGTAAATAAACGTCAAAATGGGAAGAATTCAATGATTCAACAGTGGGAGCAAGGGGACTCTAATTAATCACCCCGAAGGAAACAAAATACTGCTACGTCCACGTCGTTGTTTCTGGGTTATGCTCAACGCAGTATGTAAAAACAAATGAACAATACGGCTGAGCAATGAAAATCAGGAATTATCATTTGGAAAGAAAGTGACCTTCTTTTGACCTTGAAAATGGATCTCAAGGTCAAACTCGTGGTCACCATCTTATGTCCCCTTCAGAACCTTGTGACTTTTGTCTGAAACATTTTTCGCGATATCGCGTATTTTTCGAGTAACTTGGATGTCTCAAGTTAAAAAACTCACACTGTATACGTGTACTTAAAATAATAATAATAATAAAAATTGTTTTATGAAATAAATTAGTCAATTAAACTAAAGTAATTATCTACTCGTATTTGGATGTTAAGTGCTATACAACATGGGAGCTTATGTATGGAAAAATGTACAAATTTTAGAAGCCACTTGACTCTGGGTCTGCCTACGTTTATCCAGAGCATTCTATCCTTATTAGGGCTTTACTTTTACAATGTCACTTTTTTAACTTTTATAATACCATATACTCGTACTAAGTGCAGATACACAGATCGATTATAAAACTTGAGTACCTAAGCTATTTGCCCATTGACTTAATTAAAAACCGCTTTGGAAATTTATCTACCTTAGAACACATCTTCAAATCTACTAAGAGGCAGAGGTAAATCTTTTAGAAGTGAAAATAACAAAAAGGAGAAAATCAACTTAAGTTAACAACCACGAGGTGGTTGAACCCATCACTTTTGTTTGAATGTTATTCCCGTAGACGAACATAAGGTCCTGAATGTACGATAAACAAGCATACCATATTTCAAGGACTTTTGTTATGTCGCATTCAAAATAAAAAAGTAAAAAGGATTGGTGATATTTGATCCCTTTTTCCTGATTTTATTTCATGAAATGCAGGGTCACGGGCAAATTTTTCTTTCCATTCAAATGGAATGGAAATGTAATAAAAAATAAGACGCAAAATAATTGTACGTTCGTACATATATATTATGAATATTCATATGTACATCCGTATTTTTGTATAGATGTATATATGATAGTTGGTTTTTCAGGATTCCATTGCTGTTTGGCAAATAGTGCAATTGAATTTTGTATTTAAGGTTCAACGACGTGTGTTTAAAGTAAATATGTATGTATATATGTACAAATAAGTCTGCTGAACGTTTACGATCGTATAGGTATAATTTCACTTTTAAAGATGTATGATAGAATGTGTGTACATACAGACATAAATAACATTTTATGTATCTAGGTATCTCTTTGCATACACATTTTGGAAGTTGTGTTATCCTAGATCATTTACATATATCCATACATTAGTTGTTGGCTCCAATTGTATATGATACCTCTTTTTTAAATTCATTCATTCGTTTTAAATGTTAATACATACATATGTATCTACATATTTGATAACCAAATAATTAGATACTTCCTGGTCCTTCGTTTCGTTTAAAACGTGCTGACCCGATTATATGCCTGTCCGCCAGCACTCATTTTCTCCTTTTTAAATATGCATACATATGTGCATAGAAACGAGTACAATAAATTCAAATTTTAACCGGATTAATGATTTCATCGATATACATTTTAAAAATTATAGAACCTGAATTTTAAATAATTTTTTTTATTATTTTACGAATAGAGGAACCTTGCGAGAAAAAGTTAATTCAAAACCACATGCTACGGACAAACGGAACCGTATAGAAACTTTCTTGAATTAGGAATATAATGGTCTCTTAAACTGCAAACAAACATATGTAAGTCCTATTTTTAACAAATTACGTGACCACTGCAATAAATCTACAGGGTGACTGACTCGAACTGAAACTTCTTAAAATGCTATCATTTTTTTTATTTTTTGGTAAATTTTATTGTGCCAAAGCAAAAAATGTTGGAAAATACATCAATTTTCAAATTGTATCAATAGTTTTCAATATATGAGGCGGCCGAAGAAAGCATCGCACGCTGCACCCAAGTGGCTCTGCGGTATTTTGGTCCATTCCCGGTAAAGTGCTTGTTTGAGGTGGTCCAAACTTTGGTATTTCTTAGTGCCAACGTTCGCCTTCAAAATACCCCAGACAGAGAAATCCAACGGATTTGCATCCAGAGAATTTGCAATCAATTGTGTCGAAGAAATGAAGTGTCGAACATTGTTTTTTAACCAATCTTGGTTGACGCGCGCTTTGTGAGACGGTGCCGAGTCTTGTTGAAATGTCCACGGTTTCCGACCGAAATTGTTGTTTGCCCAAGGCTTCAATACTGTCTCTAAGACAGTTTCACGGTATACGATCGCATAAATTTTGACGCCACGGTCCGAAAATACAAGCAGAGAGCGACCATCGGCGGCTATGGCGGCCCAAACCATCCCTGTCGGTGCTGACTGCTTTCTGGTGGCCGTCCGAAGGTGTAAATTTTCAAAGGATCCCTCTGGCAAGTAGTTTGTTTGTTGACATATTGCTCGATTGCTCATCGGAAAAAACCAAATTCGGCAACTCACCACTTTCGTGCAAGCGTAGCAACTCCTTCGCTCTTTCGACTCTAACTTTTTTCTGTTGCGGTGTAAGATCGTGTGGTTTTAAGAACTTTAATGGCATAAACCCAAGCTCATTTTTGTATGTGTTGCATCCGTTCCAACGATATGTTGAGCTTACGAGCCATTTTTCTTTCACTTCGACTCGGATTTCGCTCAATTCGAGCCTTCACTTCCCGAACCATTTCTGCCGATGTTGTTGTTTTTTATGACCACCTCCATGGCGTTTTGCAACGCTGCACCGTATCACGGTAACGAGCTATGGTTCGAGACATAAATGATTTATTTACGTTGAGCTACTGGAGGACTCTAACGATAGCTAATTGTGGTTTTCCAGCCAAATATAAAGCAATCACACTATCACGTTTGAATTCCATCCATCACTGAAGACGCAAATAATTTAAAAGGCTTGTAAATAATAAAATTATGTCATGTTTCAAAATTTGAGCTCACATAATTGAACAGTTTGGTAATTATAGCAGTCTGAATTTGTTTGCAGTTCGAGTCAGTCAGAGTGTATAAATACATCAGACTCTTATCATTGCGATTCATTTGGTTTTAAAAATAAAAATAAACCGGATTCATTTGCGAAAAGTCCTTTAAAAACTATAACTCCCTAGATAAATATACAATTTTTTTTTTAATTTTTTTATACGCTGCTTTTAATATTATTTCTTATAACTTTGTAGCAAAAAGCAAACCCTACTCCTGTCATTCAAAGGGTGGCCCAATGGGTATTTCACCATAAGAGTAAAAAAAAAATAAAAAAAAAATTTTATATCGACATTTGTCACCTACCATCATTAAAAATTGAAGGCAAAATAGAAACTCTGTGGGCGTGCCTGTGTGCCGATTGATTGAGAAACTGCTAAATATTCTATAGCTTGGATTGGTCCAACAGCACAACAATCAAATTCGTAGCGAAAAGATTGCATTACCTGCATTAATGATCCACGGTAACTGCATGAGTAAGAGTTGACCCCTAACGGGCAAGGAAGCCCAAGGAAGAATAGACCATACAACTTAAACGATGATAGCCAAAACTTCCGTCCACCTAACCAGAACGAAGTGTGGTCTTACCGTCTAAGGTATTCAAAACTGTTAGAAATGACTTTGTGGAGGTTATGCGCCAACTCATTTCTAGGTCAGGTCAGAAGAGTGTATACATAAGGAATGGAATCTCAGCACCGCACGCTTGATCCACAAAAAAGGAGAACCACCCAACTGCGCCAACTATATATACTATAGAGGTATAAGTCTCCTAAACATCGGATACAAGATGTTATCTGCCATATTGGGCGAACCTCTGAAATCCTTCTTCAACAACCTGATGACCCAAGGAAAGTTACAGATCAGGAAATTCCACAATCGACCACTTCACATTCTGACAGACCCTGGAAAAAAACACAAGAAGTCCAAATCGATATTCACAATCTTTTCATTGATTTTAAGGCCGCATATAATTGTACTTATAGAGTTGAGCTATATAGTAAAACCATGCCTAGTTTTGGCATCCCTGCCAAACTCGTCCGTCTATGGAGAATGACCATTAAGAATGCTCGCTGCTCTGTAAAGGTCGGTAATCACTTAACCGAAACCTTTGATGTAAAAAAAATTTTTATACAAAGTGACGCGCTGTCATATGACTTCTTTAACATCATATTTGAAGGAATTGTGCGGAACTCACAAGTGAACACTGGAGACACAATTTTTCAAAACTCTGTGCAACTACTACTGTACACCGACGATATCGATATAATTTGGAGAATAGAACGGACTGTCATCGTTTTTGAAACGCAAGCTGCTAAAATGTGTTTAACGGTAAGTGAGGGCAAATCCAAGATACGTATGCTGTCAACAAGAAGGAACACACGACATCGACAAATTGAACATAACGTCACAATCGAAAGCTATAATTTCGATGATGTAAAGGACTGTGTCTGCCTTGAATATGCTATGAATTCTGCCAACAACAGCTCAGGCGAAATATACAATAGTAAAACGAAAAAGCACTCTTGCCAATCGCTGTTTCTTTAGACTATCCAGAAAACTAAGGAGACTCTATATAAAACCTGATCATCTCTGTCCAATTTTATGGCGGCTTTGATGCATTGACCCTATCGATAGTAGATGAAGATATCCTCAGTAATTTCAGGAGAAGAATCCTTCGAAAAATATAGCCTATTCCCTTTTCCTTTTTCCTTCCCGCAATTAATGTTTCCATCCGGTGGAATGCGAATATGGTGTCACTTCAACGTCAAAAGAGCAATTGGATGGATCACAAATTGCGGTAAGAACTTTCCCTTAAAAAGGCACATTCCATTACTATATATAAAATACATACTACAATCAAATTGCATTAAGGAGTATTATTTTCAAAGATCCAACTTTTGACATATTTTATTTCGCAATTTATGCTCCCGAGCCATAAAGCATAATTACACGCCGATAAGCCGTCCTTTGCATTAAAAATTTGCCGTAATGAAACGCACTCCAACGAGAAAAAGCCCACGTCTGCTCTCGACAGACTCAGCTGCCGCCGACGCTGAAGACAATCGATAAAGTTTTGCCACCCTTGCCACTACAGTCATAACAGAAAGCCCCGCCGTCTATCTAAGTAAAATCACAGCTGAGAGCTCCGCTACCACATCTGTTGCACCAATGGGAAATTTTCCTGTGGCTTCGGAAGAACCCACCGTCAACACAATTGAAAATGCACATACAGCTCCAGCTCATGCCAGAATTGTCGCCACAGAATAGCAAGATAGTTTGCTACAAGATATGCAAAAACGAATTGCCGTTCTAGAAGCACAGTTAAAAACAAGCCAGATAATGCACTACCGCCCAGTTTCATTTTTTCCAACAATAAGCTATGTGCCGTTTATCGAACAACGTTCTGCTCCAAATTTAAATACCGTTTATAGCCATACCCAGCCGCCAATGCAGTTTTCTCCTGCTAAAAGTCTGACTTCACAAGGAGCACCGCTCAAAGTACAAGACCTGCCTGAATTCAGCGGTCGCCTGGAGGACTGCTCCATGTTTGCCACAGCATACGTTAAGTCCACAGCCGCGTACAACTATACCAACCTAGAAAACAGTCAATACCTTTAAAGATTTCTGAAATCTGATGCAATTGAAACAATACAGTCATTGCTTATACACCCAGAAAACGTGAATGCAGTCATAGAACAGCTACTATACGTTCACGATTTGTTGTCAGCGAGTCGTCAAGGAAATTGCCCCTTTCATGGAAACGTCTGTTGAAAAGCTAATCCGGTTTGCCACCAAAGTGAACAATCTCGCTGTGTTCTTGCAGTTGGTTAATGGACAACAACACCTGTGCAATCCAACGCTTTTAGACGAGCTCATAGACAAACTCCCAATGAGCAAGCGAATCGACTGGGCTATGTAAGCAACACCGATACAACCATACTAGTCCAGTGCAATTAGATTTAAACCTCGAAACCCAGCTATAATGAATAGATTTGAATGTTTCTGGATTTTTTGAGTTCGTTATAGTACGAAGTAAAAAGTTTACCTTTTAAAACCCTACCCTTTTTTTTTAAGAAAAATTAAAATGACGTTACTTTTAGTATGGTATACAAAAAAAGGATATATTTGATGACCTTTTTGGGAAAAGCTTCATAAAAGTTGAATTTATCAACTAAATATTTATTTTTTTTTACAATATGTATAAACATAATATATCCCTCATTCATTGCGCAATTCCTTTTTCACAGATTAGCGAAGGGTTTGAAAAATATAGTATATCTGCCTGATCGTAATCAAGTGAGACAGAGTGTATTTCTTTTACAGCTATATATATTTTTTCTCTTTATACCAGAACTATTCAATTTCCATATTAAATAGAAATAAATATAGATTGAGAAAATAATTATAGAAATTGATAGCTCCACTCGTAAAACAGTTTAGTATCGTGCCTATGCCTATGTGGAACGTTATTTTTAATATTTCTTGCAGTATTTTTGAATTTCTGAATTTCTCAATTATATTCGCCGGCAGAATGGTATCCTTATTGTATCACTGAGTGTTAATATGATATTGTAATACGAGTAATAGACATTTGCACATTATTTATTTCATCTTTTTCTTTTCGACTTTACGTTTACCAATTTTGCTACGATATTTACTCAAGTAAATTCGATGCAAGTATGATAATTTGTTTTAGAAAAAAACACCATGAAATGCTCTCAAACGCACTTATAATCAGCGAGAAAAAAATGATACAGATGAAGAGTACAGAGTTTGAAAAGCTGCTGGCTTAGAAAAAGTGGCTTAAATTGTTCTATAGCATGTTTACAATGTAAAGGAGTCAGCTGCTTAAATGCTCCACCAGTGATATTAATGAATGACGTAAAAAATGAAAACGTCGGAGACAATTAATTCAACAACAAACATTTTAATAATTCATTAAAACTAATATTAATTATTATTAAGCATATTATGTTGTAAATAAATTTTTTTTGTACAGAAAATTGATGTATTTGTATTATTTAACTTTTTTTCATTTTCTTCGTTTTTTAGAAATTTTGCCATTTTCACATTAGTTTTAAATTTTTTTTATTTTTTAGACATTCTTTTTAAATACCCTTGAAAGTAACCTAAAACTATAACAATCATTATTTTCTTAAAAAAATATTTTATGCAATAGTTCCGATATATTTTTTTTAAATGTACAAATTTTTAAAATTGTGGTAATTTGATATCCATTCATTATACCTGGGTTCCATCATTTCTTACTTATAATGACTAATTGCACGATCATCGATTTCAGCAACTTGAAAAAACTATTCTTATGCCATGCCAGACATAAGATCACGGAATGCAAGAGGTTTCGTGAGAGTAGTTTGAATGATATATGGAATGATGTCAAACGCCTAATGTCCATCACGATACTTATCACGAACCTGCCGCTGTCGAAGACAATGTGACCTTGAAGGATTTCAAAGAAGCCATCACAAGCTGTTGCACGAATCGAGAAGTTCTATCGAACACCTGCCAATATCGCCAAGGGATATGAGAGGCTCAGTTTTGAATTGCGTAGGCAAGTGAAACCAAAATTCAAAGCTGCTTTTTAGAATTTTACCAGTTCAACTGTTTGGACCAAGAAAACGCATCGAAGTGTACGCTCTGCTTGATGAAGGTTAATCGGTTACAATGATGGATCGTACCGAAATGGATGAACTGGGTGAACAAGGTGAATTGGATATTTAGTAGCTTGGCGAGAGGAAAGCTCTAGAGGGCACGACTGTTGTTAAAGAGAAAGTTCATGCTCCATAACATGAACGCTAGTCAGCAACTTCGACTGCTGGTGAAGACTTTGCATAAAAGTGAATTAATTCGGGACTGCGCCAGACGGACTCACTTACCTATCGAAGCCTACTCAGACATCAAGCCGAAGGTTCTCATCGGGTTAGACCACTGTAACTGAGAGAGACAGTAAAACTCAAGGGGAAGGGTCCATATGCCACCAACACCAAACTCGGATGAGTCATATTTTTCCCGGGCAAAGGTGTCGAGCCATCAGTCGTTCCCAGCCACTCCTGCCTATTGGTAGAAGACGACATTTACAAATTGGTCAGGGACTATTTCGATACCGAAAGTTTTGGGGTTCCTTCTGCCCCGATGGTGGAATCTGAAGATGATATTCGCGCCCGAAGCATACTTCAATCAACCACAACCAAGATGAATGACCGATTCCAGACTGATATTTTGTGGAAGGACAATTCTGTAGATCTGCCAAGCAAGTAAGTCAGACCGGAAGGTCTGAAAAAGGAAATGAAGCATGACACTGCCTTCGCTGCAGCTACTGAAGAAATAATCCAAATTTACGATAGCAAAGGCTACGCTCGCAACCTTCAGCCAGCAGAAGCTCGTGTGGTTGGCCCTAGGACATGGTATCTACCACACTTCGCCGTTATAAATCCAAACAAGCCTGGAAAGATCCGTTAAGATTTTGACGCTGCCGCCACATTTAAAGGATTCTCACTGAACTCATGTCTGCTGAAGGAAATACAGCAGTGCCAGTCGATGCCGTCAGTGTTGTTTGATTTCCGATTGTGTGCCATAGCTGTTGCGGAGACATTCGTGAGATGTTCCACCAGGTGTTAGTGCGACCTGAGGACAGACCCGCACAGACATACCCTCTGCCGCTCTGGTGATGACAGCCGACCGCCCGATGCATAGCAAATGTTAGTGATGACGTTCGGAACTGCCTGCTCGCCATGTGCTGCTGAGAACGTGAACTCTACAAATGCTTTGGAACTTCAAGCCCAGCGTCCTCGAGTTGTTAAGTCGATCACGCAATATCATTATGTCAACGACTTTGTGGACAGCTACGATTCAGAAGAACACGCCATTGTTTTTGCCAATTGTGTGCGTGAGATCCACCAAGGAGCCGGTTTCTCTAATTCAATCAGAGTTAATGGTGACTTAGTTGCTGTAGGAACGTGTTCAAAGGAAAAAAGCGGATATATAACAGAAAGCCCGTATACCGAGAAGATACTAGGAATGTATTGGCAGTCATCGAGTTATTGCTTTAGGTATCCATTTAAATTCAACCAAAATGGAACCAAATGACCTAGCAAGAGAGAGTTTGGTTATGTCGGTTTTCGACCCACTCTCATTTTTAAGCCACTTCCTATTTGGTGCATAACTTATAATACGCGAGGTATGGAAACATAACATTGGATGGGACGAGACGCTGCTCGTGAACATTAACATGACGTGGAAGAAGTGGTATCAGAAGATCGGTGAAGTGGCTTAGATCCGGATCCCACGTCACTACTCGTTTTGTTTTACGCCGAAGGGCGTCCAGCTGCACGTGTTCGTCGACGCAAGCGAGGAAGCTTTTTCCGCAGTTGCTTAGGGGAGAATGGTCAGAGCAAATGGGGACGTAGTAGTTGCTTTTGTATGCGCCAAAACAAAATGCTTACTACTGAAGCCAATGATGATCCCACGAGTCGAGCTCCAAGCAGGCGTCATTAGAATGCGACTGATGCAGGCAATTACAACGTAACATTCCGTTAAAATCAACCGCCGTATCCTCTGGAGATCCTTGTCGCACATAGGATTGCGGAAATTCTTGCTGCCGCAGAACCATCTTATTGGAGGTGGATACCCACTGAGGACAAACTCGCTGATGAGGCCACACAAATGAAATATCATGTCGACTTCAGTGATTCAAGGTGGTTCAACGGAAAAACATTCTTGTGATACGAAGAGGAGATGTGGCCTACTGAATTTTTCAAGGATGAATGACAACAAGAGGACCAAGGAGAGCTCCGCCCGAATTTCGCGCTCTTTGCAGTAAGTTATAAATTCGAGACGAGCAGCAGCATGAGTCATCCGATTTGTTAATCGATGCCGCCATCTAACCGATTCCAAAGGATAAGGGTCTTACAATTATTGAGTAATCAACACGCATTCAGGAAGTTGATTGTGATGGAGTATTATTTTCGAAGATCCGACTTTGACAGCATCTAACATTTATTGGGGAGACTAAATTATCAGTGTAAATTGACTTGATGTTGTATTTAGGCAAACATTCATCTCACGAGATTTTAGTTGCCTTTCGGCCACGGCTGGTATTGAACCCCGAACCGTCCGATTGGGAAGTCTACCACTTGAGCCATGGCCACCTGTGTCCTCAACCGACTTTGAGAGCGCAACTGTAGGCAGTTAGCTCAAGATCGAAGTAACTTTAGTGGCTTGTTAGTCGAGGCCCTCAAGCCTCTCAAGAAACACATTACACCGAATTATAGCAAACGGTTTAAATAGCAAGCATACAAAATCCAGTTAACACAGGCATTAAAACCTTTAGATCATTTGGATATGCAAACATCACTCAAAGAAAATCATCTTCAGTGACGAAGGTCATTTTCATATTGTTTGGGACGATGAAAACCGAAGAGATTATCGAAAACGATGCATCCTTAAAGAATGATTGTTTGGTGTTGTTTTTGAGTTGAAAAATATGAATGTGGACGAGATGTGGTTTAAATAAGATGGTGCCACATAGCCAATAAATTTATTCATCCCGAATAATATCCGGAATATATATCCCGAAACAGCAATATAAATTGGTCACCGAGATAGTAGGATTTTCCATTTCTTTCTTTGGGACTATCTTAAAAGTGAGATCTGCACTAATAAGCCAGAAACAAATCAATAGCTAAAAGACGAGATAATAAGGCATGTTGGTGGATTAGAGAAGCAATTATAAGTATATGCCGGCGAAACCGTGGTGAATATTAATATCAATCAATAAGTATTCCACTGTAATAATTATTTACAATTTTCATAACGAAACCCTTATTGGCTCACATTGTATTTAGAAAGAGTCTGCATCCTAAATTTTGCAAAATTTCAATGCTCATACTTGGACGTTGTCATAAACCAGCAAAGAAATTGCTATAATATCCCACAAAGAGTAAGCGTAAGGTGGCTTAAGTGGACTTAAAATAAACGAAAGTCATACGTCCGGGTTAAAGCTGAGCAAATAATTTTATATTATTTTGCCATTATCAACAATGGTCGTCGGAAAATCTGATTCAAAAAGCAGTGAAGAGTCAAATTTCAGCCGAGGTTTAAGGAAAAAGCCAAAAAATAACCAGATCACCCAAATTCAAAAACATCACCCAACTCTTAGCTTCATGAGGGCAATACAGATACGTCAAAAAAATATGTACGTAGGATTGTAAGCTCAATTGATCCATTACTAGTCACATACAAACTTTGAGTCAATACTAGATTGGAAAACCTTTTTGTCATATAACCTTATCACATCAATTGCTAATGGTTTCAACTAACGCTGCACATTGAATGAGGATAATATCGGTCCAGTTCTGTTGAAAAATTTTCTACAAAAATTGCTTTTTTTATCAGTATAGATCTGTACTGGTTGGACTCCAAACAAAAAGTTACGGCTTTGTAGCAAGGATATCTTTGTACAATGCATTCCTCGTGTCATATTTTATCGCGCATATTCACCGCCAAACATTACCGATGACCGACTATGTTTGACGTTTTTCTTTGGTGCAATTCTGTTAAGAGGAACAGATAACATGTTATCCTCCATAGTTTTTAAAAACGTTCAATTTTAATTCATCCCTGCAAATGACTAATTTTCAAAAGTTTAGGTCTTTGGAAAAATGTTCGTGTAGTAATTTTCTTCAAAACGTTAGGCGAACATCTCGTAATCCTTTATGTATTTTCTATGAGCCTTCTTCGTACAGCTTGAGGTGATAATTTAATTTTATATTCAATCTATTGGGATCAATATATTTGGGATCTTACTCGTATTTGTGATGACGATTTCATTAAAGTTTCAGTTTCAGTTCTATTTTGATTAGAACCTCGAATGGACGTCCAATTCTTACTCATATTTAACGTTTTCTTTTAAAATCATGACTAAAATCCCATTAAATATTTAATTAGAGAAGCACATAACTTACCTTTATTCAGTAGGATACTAATAGAGATAATGCTTAGCAGTGTCATCATCCAGCTTACAGTAAGCCTCAGGTTCAGGGGAGACAGACATACTAAGAAAATAAAAGGACCAAACCGTTGTTTGGAATCTGCTCAAAGCAGTAACGTTTTCACAGAAACCACGTGCCTTGGTGGCAGTTCGTGTCAGAAAGCCTACAAACCATTTGCGACATATTCAGCCTGAAAGACTTCACTAGTAACACTCTTTAGCCGAGAACAAATCTACCTATGCATTCGTAAAACAGTTTTGAACACATGAAAACCTCTTTATAATTTAGATTATGAACGATGAAAACTGACGGGCTTCACGCTATTGATAAGTAAGAATAAGAGGATGCCAAAGTTTGGTATAAAGGCCAATGGCAGGCTAGTAATGTAGATCTGCTTCAGAGTTGAATTATGCATACCTTTTTGCAGCATACATTAATATACCTATACAGATGGCATCGGTATCAAGCTACCTGTACGTGGATGGATATATGTGGATGACAGATATTAGCTACAATAGTTAAAATATATTGGGTCCATAAATTAGTGCAGTTTGCTAAGAGATGGCGTAACTTGTATTATTCCATTGTTATTGTTGCATTATAATATGCGTTGGAAGCTACTGTCATTGTACGTCATTTCAGTATATTTCATTCATTTGAAGCGTAAACAACAATAATTTTTTTTCATTCAAATATGTCGAACTTTAATATGAAGAAAACTGCTGCCGAAATTTATCGTATTTTGGTGGAAGTTTATGGTGAACATGCGCTAGCTGAGCGAACGAAAAGTTTCACGATTAAAATTGGTGATTTTGGCTTGGAAAATGATGAACGTCCTGAGCAGCCAAAAAAGTTTGAAGATGAAGAACTGGAAGCATTACTTTATGAAGATTGTTGCCAAAAACAAGAATTACAGAATCTTTGGGTATCACTCAAGCAGCCATTTCAAACCGTTTAAAAGCAGCTGGATATATTCAAAAGCAAGGAAATTGGGTTCCACATGAACTCAAGCCGAGAGACGTCGAAAGGCAGTTTTGCATGTCCGAAATGCTGCTGGAACGAAACAAAAAGAAGTCATTTTTGTATCGGATTGTTACTGGTGATGAAAAATGGATC
Organism: Volucella inanis; assembly: GCA_907269105.1. Classification (NCBI taxonomy): domain Eukaryota; kingdom Metazoa; phylum Arthropoda; class Insecta; order Diptera; family Syrphidae; genus Volucella; species Volucella inanis. The sequence goes on from OU026156.1 coordinate 116,509,031, forward strand.
CATTACGACAACCCCAAGCGCAAAAAAATCATATGTGAAACCCGTCCAACCAGCAAAATCAACGGCAAAGCCGAATATCCGCGGCGCGAAGGTAATGCTCTGTATTTGGTGGGATCAGATGGGTGCTCTGTATTATGAACTGCTAAAACTGGGTGAAAATATCAATGGACAACACTATCGAACACAATTAATCCGTTTGAAGAGAGCAGTAGCCGAAAAACGCCCGGAATATGCGACCAGACACGAGGCAATAATTTTCCATCATGACAACGCTGGGCCCCACGTTGTTATTCCGGTTAAGAACTATTTGGAAAACAGTGGATGAGAAGTCTTACCCCACCCGCCTTATAGCCCAGACCTTGCCCCTTCTGACTACCATTTGTTCCGGTCGATGCAAAACGCCCTCACTGAAATACGGTTCACATCAGAGCAGAATATCAAAAATTGGCTTGAATTGCCAAGCCGGGGCTGTTCTTTTGGGATGGGATCCACAAATTGCCAGAAAGATGGAAAAAAGTCATAGATTCAGATGGGCAAAACTTTGAATAATACTATTGTATAAGTTTTTCTTAAATAAAAGTTCAAATTTTGAAAAAAAAACCGCACGAATTAAAATATATACCCAATATTAATATTAATATTAATTAATATCGGCTGATTGTGACCCGATTTCGATTTACTTACCTAGGAAGTTAATTTGCACCATGGCTCTGAGCCCTTGGTGTAGATAACATCAATATGTTGGAACACTCTGTGATATTCAAGCTGTACCATCTCTCTAATTTTGAGTTTGAACGGATTTCTGACAAACTTTACTAGGCCTCCCTAAAATATCTGTTACATACTTAATTTACTTGTAAAATTAAAGCCTAACATGTGATTCGATCTCTTGTGGCCAGACATGCACCAAACCAGAGTTTGTCTTTGATTCTTTAAGTTAAGTCCTGAAAAGTAGTAGTGAAAAGCAGTGTAACCGATTTGGAGTTAAACAGGTTTGAGCTTAACGTTTCAATGCTGCTTGATTGTCCCCAGATATAAGGATGGGAGAGCCTTTCATTCTTGTTTCAAAGATGATACTCGTACATTCTTGGATGGCATTAAGTTCAGCTTGAAAGACACTGGAACAAAGGTTTGATGTTGGTCTTTATAAGTCCACTGCTTGTCGATTTGGGAATACTATGCTGAACCTCATATAGAGGCATACAATTTTTAGTATGAGGTCATTTACCGCGCATATCATGTCGAGTTCAGGAATCTTTCAGACGAAGCTTACGAAGTCTGATGATATTACAAGTATTATCTTTCTTATTTGTCATAACCTAACTCCACTGGAAATTACAGCTTTTTTAACATATACATACATATATCATGCGGTATTATATAAAACATTTGTTGCAATCTAGTTATTTATTTAGAACTACTCATAGCTATTTAGCTTCATTGAAGAACTCTATAATTTTATCGTTCAGAGATATTTGTTCAAGAGTCATCTTTCCTCTACTCTACTAGGGGACTAGTACAACCTTTTTGTAGTAGATTGGGAGGTTTTCTCTAAGTCACCAATTAAACACACTACTTATAGGACATTTTACATTCTGTTGCAAATTTTCTTTCAGTGTTTACCTTTCACGAATAACCAAGCCACCGGCATAGCCAATCACTTTAGAGTCTAATTTTTTTAGTTTGACTTACAAGTCGTCGATAAAGTTACCACAGAAGAGTTAAAGGACACCTTATTGTGGACAGGCTTTGGCTGCTGAGAAAGTAATGGATGGTTGCTGGAAGTTATGATTATTCTACGAATTTTGAATATCTCACCCATCTGTATCTTTAATATTTAGGAAAGCGCATAAGGCAATCTCTTTTCATCATAAGGCGTCTTTCATCTGTTATATTAGATTTCGTTCATTTACATTTTTCAGATTCCAATAATTTGGGTGCAGATGATCTCAAGCTTTTAAGAGGGTAAATTTAGGGTATCTCAATGGGTTTATTTTCTGGTGTGAAAATTAAAACTGCGTTTGAACCCTCCATGTTTGTGGTATGTATCGCAGATTGTAGCTCGATGTAAATAAGGCAATTATAGTTGGTAAATTGGGAACCTGAATCAGAGCTGAAAAAAAACTGTTGGTTCCCGGTGCCTTGAAAGGTTTCAATGAGTTTATGACCCACTAACTTTGTCTTGACTGAACATTTTTTTAGATAGACTGTTGATTTAGCTTTCATTATTATAGCTACTAGAATCAGAAGTAGCATTAAGTATACATATATTGAATTAAAATCGAGTGTAAAAAGTGTACTTCAAGGAGAGTTCTAATTGTTTGTTCTTGACTAGATGTACCAACCCCTTTCGTCTGTTAACACATAATTAAAAAAAAGGGACTTGATTACTAAATAAAACCTGTCGTGCCAACTTGTATATTAATTAAATAAACTCGTTTTATATATGTCCCTAAAAGAAAGCTTTGATTATTCGACTGATATTACGTGTTTTCCGAGTAAGTCGTACAAAGCCTTTGTCAAATAATGCTCGCTACTAACTTTACCTTGGAATGACATATGTAAAACATATATGAATATACAAAGATTCACGTAAATAGCATGTTTTTGATAACAAGTGTATTAAACACAATAAAATAATGATACTAACTTTTATCAATTAATTAGTTATATTGGTGCGTTAGCTCTCTCCTTAAAAAAATAAAATATCACCCAATTTGCAAGTATCTTGCGTATTTCATGTGATCACGGTGAGCAAAAACATTCCCAAAATCAAGGCGTCTATCGGCTGTCGACCAGTCTGAGCAGTATTGGCTTGCAATTTGAAATGTTTTCAAATCGATTGATTAAAACCTTAGCACGAGCAGTCAACAGATTATGAACGAATATGTATATAAATATTTTTAGTTTTGTTGCTAGGTTCATAGAGTTCAATTAGCATCTGTGTAAATAGTTTAGTGTGAGACATATCTCGTTATTGCAATTCGGATTTTATCTAAAACACAGCCCCACTACCAGTTAATTATTAGGATTCATTCAAAGATCTCGTTTAGTCTGGGATTTTTTATTACTTGATTTCAAATTCTGCCAATTATTTAACTTTATTAGACTGCTTCACTGGAAATAATGCCGGAACCTGGCTATGCATATTTAGTAAATTAAATTTCCAAAATTAAAGAACACCTAATTTTACAAGATTGCTTTGACTATGACTAAACATTTTTCATCGCATACGAAACAAGTTTTGTTGAATAATTGCTCTATTCTGAGTTACTAAGCGCCGACGGAATATTAAATTGAGTTAAATTTAAATCAAACAGAAAGTATACATATGTACGAGTATGTTAAGTATAAGTAATGTGAATCTTTGCCATTTCGCGGAAATGGTTTGATGGAATGCCAGCTAGTTAAAAGGAACAATTATAATCTTGACAACTTTTGTCTTTCCTTTCCAAAAGATCATCGGTTTGTAAATTAAATCTAACGTTGTTTACACTGCACATATTTGAGACCTTGGTTGTCAACGCATGGCTGGACATATAATACGAATTTTCCAACACAATTATGACATCCAACTGCCTTTAGTTGGATAAAAAAATTGCCATTTTAGTTCTCAGTCAATCACAATAGCTGAACATAACAATGTATTCGTTTCTTTCTTTAGTCTGGAATCGGTTTGATAGAATCCTTTGAGAATCCATTGAGCACGGATTCTCATTTCACTCCCAAAAAGTAACATTGATACTGAATAAACCTAGGTTTAGATTAGCAATATTAGAATTTCTTACGGCTGTTGTTGCAAAGAGGCACACTCTCTGAAACAGCTGGGCTTTCGATTACCCAGAATGGTAACTGGAATGAAGAAGATATCATCGGAAATGGCAGGGAAGGGCAGGACTCATATCTCCGTAAAGTAATTTTGATCACAATCGTATATAAAATCATACATACGAGTATGCAGCCGATGCAAAGAAATGGATTGATAAGTGTTACCCGGACTCTGCACCAGCCGAACAACCCATTCGCAAGTGGATTGAAAAATTTAAAAGTGGTCATACAAGCACCGAAGATGATGCTCGCAGTGGACGTCCAAAAGAGGCTGTTTCAGATGTAACATCAAAAAAGTCCACAAAATGATTACGAATGACCGTAAAGTGAAGTTGATCGAGATAGCTGAGGCTCTGAAGATATCAAAAGAGCGTGTTGGATATATCATACACGAATATTTGGACATGCGAAAGCTCTGTTCAAAATGGGTGCCGCGTTTGCTCACAGTCGACCAAAAACAACAACGTATTGATTATTCAGAGGAGTGTTTAAAGCTGTTCAACCGCAATAAAGCCGAATTTTTGCATCGGTATGTAACAATGGATGAAACTTGGCTCTATCACTTCACACCAGAGTCAAGTCGACAGTCAGCTGAGTGGCGAGCAGGCGACGAACCTCGTCCAAAACAACCAAAAACTCAACAGTTGGCTGGCAAGGTTATGGCATCCGTATTTTGGGATACACATGGAATAATTTTCATCGACTATCTCCAAAAGAGGCAGACTATCAACAGCGACTATTACATTGCGTTGTTGGAGCGTTTGAAGGACGAAATCACAGAAAAACGGCCGCATTTGAAGAAAAAGAAAGTGCTGTTTCATCAAGACAATGCACCGTGTCACAACTCGATGAAAACGATGGCAAAATTGAATGAATTCGGCTACGAATTTCTTCCCCACCCACCGTATTCTCCAGATTTTGCAACCAGCGACTATTTCCTGTTCGCAGACCTCAAAAGAATGCTCGCCGGAAAGAGATTTAATACCGATGAAGAAGTAATCGCCGAAACAGAGGCCTATTTTGAGGCTAAACCGAAATCGTACTACAAAACTGGTATCGAAAGATTGAAGTTGAATTTTGCAAAAATTTTGTGCTTTACTATAAAACTGACTTTTCAGCCCATGTGTTAAGTCAGTAAAGATAACAACCGAAATCGTGCAGTTCATTGATATTGTACAATAATTTACATGTTTTGTTTTCAAATGCCATCTTCGCCATATTTGGGGCAAATCCGTTGGTTAATAAAATATTTTTGACACTGTGACATACAGCAGGTGGAAAATAATAAAAAGGTTCTAACACTTCAGTGATAATACCAATTTTAAGTCATTAGGAACATACGGGAGCAACAAACTTTTTAAAATGAGACAATATTTGGAAAAAATAAGGGAACGGATTCAACAATACTTATTCGAAAAAAAAAAAGCTTCTTGCAGTGGGTGAGAAAATAATACCCACTAAGTGCCGTCATGAACTAAAGCAGTATAATCCAGCCAAGCCTTACAAATGGGGTTATAAGAACCAAGTTCTGAGTGGAGCTTTCTTATTCAGTAATTACTTAAACATTATTGCTGGGGAGCAGAGTAACACCTTCCCCTAAAATGCACCTAATTTAGGAGACACTGGAAACCTAGTGCAGAGGCTTACATCTGCAGTGGTTTAACATGTTAACCACTAATTTTTTTTCGATGATAAGTATCACAGTTCCAAGCTGTAAGGTGTAAGTGCACCTATATAAAATGGATTATTACCTTTGGGCACACTTAGAGACTAAACCAGGTCCCCAATTCTAAAATATCAACTGAGAAAGAACTGCAAAACCAAGGTTGTGGAAGCGTGATTGGAAAAGTGTCTACACTTGATGGCGTGGAATTGTGACTGGTTACCTGGCTTGATAAGTCTGTAAACATGTTGTCAAGTTGTTGAGGTTCATAACAAATATATGGATGACATTGATTTGCTGGTTTCCACGCTTAAGTTATACATACATAGTCCCTTAGCGTCAAAAAAAGTACTAAAAGAAAATATATTTTCGCATGATCGATTTATGCTTAGCAAACGCATGGATCCTTTGGCTCCAGCAGAATGACTTTCGCCTGCCATTATATGACTTTAAAACAAACAAATCACTTTGAAAAAACCTGGGCGGCTTTGCAGCGGATTAGCTGCATTCAGATTTCATAAATGTAGAACATAACCATTAAATTGGTCTAGTAATCCTTAACGCATATGAAGCCATATATGGGTAATTTTTTTATTTTTCAAACATATAACAATTTTTTATTTGTTTTAGTTAAATTTGGTCAAGAATCCTTAAAAAAAAAAACAAACAATTTTAAATGAATTTTATTTTTTTCTGCTAAAGTGTTAATTGATGTAGTAGAGATTTAAAGAAGTTATTTAGAACGAACAGTATATCTCTTTATATGGAAATGAATTTATCACATGCTAGGAGAACTAAGCTATAGCTATTATTCGTTAGTTCTCGGTTTGTTCCAGTAATTTGTTTATGACCATTGGCCATTGGTGATAAAACACCACCTTGTGGTGTTAGCAGTGGGTTTACCAAAGAGGTGGCCGTGGTGTAGTGGTATATGCATAGACTCCTCAAGCAGAGGGTCGTGGGTTCGAATCCCGTGCGAAGCAATTCTGTTAAAAAGTCTTTTCATAGAATTTGTGTGTAGTTATATGAAAATAACATCGGCGTCAACTCTGACATGAAGGCATAACACTGATGTTGGAGTGGTTGATGGCTGGGCTAACTAAGAACTAGCAAGTACTTAAGACCCGCTGGTTGAGGATGTACAACCTCGTCTCGTCCAGTTTGACAACCACCTCTGGGAAAAATATCGAGACTTAATACACCTGAGTTTCAAACTACTACACCACCCGTCCGCGCCGTGGAGAAAAATCCAGTAAAAGAGTATTCATATCCCCTTGGTGCGCGCGCGGTATTATAATACTATTAAAAAAAAAAAAAACATACGAGTATATAGTATGAATGATAAACCCACTTCTACACATTTATTAAAAATTTTTAAAATTGGAATGGCTATTTTAGCTTGATACTCCCGATATCGCCAAGATTTCTCATTCTAATGGTCCTCAAATAATAGTGGCCCGCAATGTCATGAAAATAAATCAAATGACAGATTTTTGGCCACATTAGTCTGTAACTACTAGTATGCTTTGTGTTTTATTAACACCCTTAAGCATTTGGCTTAACCAATTTTGTTATGAGAGTGAAATCTCCATGATGGTCATGGATTTAGAAAGTTCGACTGTTTGGTAATACTCCAATAAAAACCACTTTGAAAATAAATACCATTTTGGATTTACTGTGAACGACTTCAATAACTCTTTTGGGTGTTATCCCAATGGTTGTTCTATCAACCTTTTATTTGTTGAACTATTCAGGAACCTTTTTACATTTAAGGTTTGACGTTAGATGATTACTTAACTTAACTTTTAATACTTAACTTTTGGATTGGGAACACTATATCAAATATGCAAAATAAGGCATGGTTGGTATGTAGCCATTTAGCGAGTTCCGAAATTTTTTAGATTAAATTGATTGTAATATACATCGAATGGGTACCCTGTGTCGCTGTGAACTCTTTAAGTATTGTCACACAGCTCAGCTTATCAGGAAAGTTTTTGATTGTTCGATAAGGCCCACCATTCTTGACTTACATTTTTAATTATAGAGCTGAAAAAGAATCACAATTAGATCAAACAATTTTTCGGTGCGTATGACATTTTGCAGTAACTCCATCGGAAAATAGCTCGAACTTTCTAAAGATAGCTTGACTATTTATTTCGTGCACATGGTAGGTGCACTTAAGTAAAGGATTTTCTTTCATTCCGTCAATGTTAGTGAACCCGTGTAGTTGATCTCTGGGTTGTATTCTATTTACTCGTCCTCCTTCTTCTATCTATACATACAAGGTGTTTCGGATAATATGTCGAAGACTTTAAGGAAGATTCTTTTACATATTTTCAGAAAAAAGTCCTGGTGAGAAAAGCATCCCCTCTGAGACACAGAGGTTTTCAAAAAAGCCTAACGAAAGGAATGCTGTTTAATTGCTGTTTTCTGTTTTTAAATGTAAACTAACAACATGAGTACAAATTCAATAATAACTCATTACATATTGATTTTATTTTTCCATCGAAACTATTTATGAACAAAATATCTTATCTTTAAATTTGTCCGCTTTATTTTATGTGCGGCAATAAAGCAAAAAAAAGGTTCATGGGTAATTCCATACAAAATATCTTATCTCTAAATTTGTCCGTTTTAGTTTATAGGCGGGCAGTAAAAGAAAGAAAAAGGTTTAGGGATATTCCAACACAGACCAAAAAATATTATTGAAGCCCATATCCGCGTCTGTTTTTTGGTTATTTTACTTTGAAACTAACCGCCTGCTGACTCGCTCATATTGTTTTCTCTCAAGTTAGTGTAAATAGCCAGGGGACTGTATTGTTGAAGGTAGATTTGCCTCTTAAAAATATATTCATTCTTAAACATTCTACGGTGCGAGGTTTGACATACGAATGTCATAAAAGTTTCTGTTTTCTGTTTTCTGGTTTCTGTTTTCTGGTTTCTGTTTTCTGATTTCTGTTTTCTGGTTTCTGTTTTCTGGTTTCTGTTTTCTGTTTTCTGTTTTCTGTTTTCTGTTTTCTGATTTCTGTTTTCTGTTTTCTGTTTTCTGTTTTCTGTTTTCTGTTTTCTGTTTTCTGTTTTCTGTTTTCTGTTTTCTGTTTTCTGTTTTCTGTTTTCTGTTTTCTGTTTTCTGTTTTTTGTTTTCTGTTTTCTATTTTCTTTTTTCTGTTTTCTATTTTCTATTTTCTTTTTTCTCCTTTCTCTTTTCTATTTCTCTGAAATGAGAAAAATATATAAAAGTTTCCATTCTGTTTTGATTGCAAGTTTTTATTCTGATCAATAAGTGCATGCGTATATACATATAATATATAATATGTTATCACACGACAAGAGGGAGACACCCAGTTGAGTAGCATAGTTCATTTCGAGCGACTCAATGCTGTATTCAATCACACAAATAAGTACGAGTATATTTTCATTTTATGCAGCAGTTATGTTTCTGTAACACGTACTCTGAAAAAAGAAAAAACTGCTAAAAGAAGTGGGTGAAGACCGGTAAACTTCTGACCGGGAGCACCATTCACAGGCTCGAACAGAGAGCTTGGACTCCGATATCATTAGTGAGTTATAGATAATACTGTATAATGTCAATACCTACGTACGCAGCTTTAAAGAAGGACTGGAGTCTGTGTCTGATGATGAGGGAAATAATTTAAAATTTGTCATTAGTGTCAATAAAAGGTCAACCTCAGCCCAGGGTCGGTACAACGCTATGACTACTGACGAGGTCACCGTACTTCTGTCGACTAGGAATGTGATAAAAGCGATATTGTCTTGCTCATGCACGATGATCGTCTCAAACTGCTTCTGATGTACATAATTAGCAGGTCACCTGATCTCGATGAATCTGCTGAAGAGGTTTCTTCTTTTATTCATGTATTTAAAAATGTATGTATTTAATCGAATGGACGGTTGTATAAAACTCCACATTACTAGGGGTTTGTAATGTCCTAGAAAGTATCGGTGAATACGAAACACGCTTTTGCTATTCAACTGAATACATGCAGCATCGGGTCACCTAAAACACGTTTTTTTTTTTGTGAGAAAATCCACTAGGTGCTTTAATTTCAAATTATATACCCTAGCTACAAGTCATATCTATATATACGACTATAAGGGTTTTGCCCTGGAAATTATCTGGTTATTTCAGCCCACTTGGAATTCGTGATGATAGTAATAAACAAATCTGTGCCGCCATATTTTCGCACATAGCAACATGCCGAACGTCCATAGCGGAACGTCCGTGAAAGTCGATGGAATAATTTCCATCCTACCCCCCCTATCAGTATAACGTCATGTAGTTTTCTATGCACAGCCTTATCTGATTCGTTCGAATAATATAAACGTTCTGTTTCAATTTTGGTATATTCATCCATGTACTAAAAACTGACTAAAAAGCTAACGATAGCGATGTGCATATATGAGAATTTTCTTTCAATCTCAGCGGAATAAAATAGCTATAAAACTAATCGTAGGCGCGATACGTTTCGTTATTCCTTTGGAGACGATCATCGTGCATGAGCAAGACAATATCGCTTTTATCACATTCCTAGTCGACAGAAGTACGGTGACCAGTATGATCAGTAGTCATAGCGTTGTACCGACCCTGGGCTGAGGTTGACCTTTTAGTGTTCTGGCCTTCTCAATATATGACTTGCGGCATTTAACTGGAGTGCATTTGGATTTTCATTTGGGAAATGACTAACGGCTTTATTGTAATCCTAATAACATGAGAGAGCGTTTTGAAAATCCGAAACAAATAACGTTCTTGGCATTTTATAAATTATACGAAAAAAGAGTTTTCGGTTAGGGTATATACGGTGCATCCTAATAACAGCCTGTAGGCTATGTCATTTACTTTACTGCGACTAACACTGGGATAATACTTACGTGATAGTCCTAGTAGCATGCGACGTTTTTTTGTTGTCATGTAGGTGTTTTGTAGATTTTCGAATCGAGTTGTAGTGTATGCGAAACAGTGTTTAAACCGCGTATTCCACTCATTCTCAAACACATTGTTTCCTGTGAGTGTTTGCTTTGCCATAGCGATAAATAAGTCGCGGGGATAGACGCTCAAATTTGTAAGTGTTGACTTGAGAACCGGCTGTTTCTCGCACGTCCAACTGTACGTTGATTGCTGTCGAGTTAGCAACCCCGATAGTCTATTTATTTTTGTTAAAGAATCAAAAACAACAAATTTTGTCAAAAATTGTTGGTATATTTTTGGATTATTCAAACAATAACCATCATATAAATTTAAAAATCATTTAAACTCACGTTTTCTCATATGACTCTAAACAATGTTGACGATTTTCTTCGCTGCCTTGTCTTATTTATCGTCCGGTATTCAGTTCTATAAACGAAACAGCAATGGTTGCCTAAGGGTATTATTCGTCTAATGTCTACTAGAGCATCATTTGTGGAGTTTATATTCCTTCTGAGTACTTTCACTTCTCCAAAATTATATCTGCTCGTTATCACATTCTATGGGCGTGGTGTCCAACGAATGTGTTCTCCTCATTCATCACAATACCGATTCATTCGGCTTCTTTTAATAAAAGTTTGTAGTAATCACACGCTGAGAAAAAGCGATGATGTTGATATTGTCAGCTCACCCCTGAACGAATTTCTTAAATATACGAGTAGTGCCTTCTATGTTTGTATCACCTTTCTGCTCCAGCAAGCAATTATCTGCAGGTTCAATTTCCAAGCTGCACGCTGCATTGCACATTGTCGGGTGAGATGCGATACAACTACAAAACGACATAACAGGATCTTGAGTCTGTGTAGCTCAGTGAATTATGAATTAACGTCGTTTGGGGCTTTGCTCTGGATAAAAGTATTATCGACTTTCGAAGATAATAGAGTGGAAACTATACTGGTAAATGCAGATGTGTGTACTGCAAGGCGGCTCTAATAGTCATTTCATTACATTGGATATGATCTTGTAGGTAAGATTAAGTAAATATGTACCGTGGTACTCGGCTTTGGATCACTATATGGTACTGAACCTTCTGCCGAAACATATGAACTTAAGTAGGCGGTTGCCCATCGCACAGATCATGCTCGGGGATTTCTGAGAGAAGATTCCCATTCATGGGATCTAAATGGTTAATCTCTCCTTTTGTAAAAGAGATGGAGTAACGTTAAGCCAACGTAGGCTTCTATAGCTGCTGTGGGGCATGTGTTCACTCCACCGGGGCGGCGATCCCGTGGCATGTAAGTCTCTTTGTAGCCGCTGCAGCTTTTGTATGACAGATTGCTCTTTTGTTTTGTAGGTACTAATGGGTCGTATCATCATTGTATACGAGTGTATCCAATGGGTTACACAGCTATGATAAGACCAATTATATCCTATGCGTCAGTTGTCTGGTGGAATAAGTTCTTGCAAAACTCCAAAAAAACGGTTTGTCTCGGATGCATGGGAGCTTTTCCTAGCACTGTTGGCTCCGCTCTAGACGCATTGATGAATTTCCCTCCCCTTGATTTTCATATCATGGGTTGCACCCTCAAGACATCTTCCTATTAAAAATAAGTGGTCTTTGGTACAACACGCACCGGAGCTTCGATGACCTTACGCGCCTGCTGTCTTATGACTCCGGTCTAATGGACATGCTTACCGATGTAATAACACCGGAACTCCTGTTGCGGAAAAACTACGAAATCGACTTTCCTTGTGCCCAGGACTGAATTCGCCCAGAATCTGAGACAGGAAAGGAATGCAGTCAGGTCTTCACGGACGGCTACAGAACCACCAGGATGTGGCGTTGGTGTCTTTCTGGAGGACGATAAAGTTAGATTTCACATCACGTTAAGAAAGTTTTCATCTGTTTCCCAAGCAGAAGTTTATGCAATCATAATGGCAGCGAGGGGCGAAGCATTTGCATCTGCAGCGACATCCAAGCTGCGCTTAGGGCCTTGTTAAATCCCCTTTCCACTTCCAAGCTGGTTCGAGAGTGCAAGAGATCACTGAACGCAGTCGGAAGGCTAAATTCAGTAACCCTTGTCTGGGTCGCAAGTCACAATGAGATCACAGGAAATTAAATCGCCGACGAACTTGCCAGACTCGGTTCAGGGGAGAGTTTTTCAGGACCCGAACCTACGTTGGGTTCGCTGCGTTCCATTGACAGTTTGGTTTCATACGAGCACAACTGCAGATGGCACAGCTCCGCAGGTTGTAGGCAGACCAAACATACTTCCCGACGTCTATAGGAAGTCAGCGGCCTTTTTGCTGTCTCTCAGCAGAAAAGAATGCAGGTTGCTTACTGGCGTCGTGACGGGACACTATACTTTTGCAAAGCATTTAAATGCGCCGAGTATAAGTGACCCAGTATCCTGCTATGCTTGGTGCGAAAGTGATGACGACACCGCGTAGCATTATCTCTGTGAATGCCCGGCTTACGCTCGCAACAGACTGCAGAAACTTTACAAGGAGTACAAAGGACTAGTTTTTTGTCTGAGTGCTCTGTTCCGACATTAAAAAAAATATATATATATCCAATAAGTGGCATTTGGGGTTAATCCCCAGGTTTTACCATATATACGACAGCAAGCCCACATGCTTTTAGTCGCTTCGGTAATTTTGTTATTATGTTAATTCTAGTTTAGATTTTTTTATTGAGAACCATTTCAAGATATTTCATACTTCCTTCATACTTCATTGGAGTACACAATTACTATATCGTTAAGGAAGATCTGGTCAAGACTCAGATTTATTTTACGAGCGAAGGAAACAAGTATAGCTTCACTGGGGTTAATTAAGAGATTTTTTCCAACACATCAGTCATTTACTATCTTTAGTGCAATATGTGTCTTATAGCAAACGCCTTAGGGTGTTTACCCTTCACTCTTATAACTAAGTCGTTGGCATATCCCATTGTTCGATAGCCCAGATTAATAAGCTTTACTTGTAGGTCATCAATGACCAGTGACACAAGAGCGGTGAGAGAACACAGTGGACAATTTTTGATGGCTGAAATTTTAGTCTTACCGGAAGATGTTGTATCATATCGCCAGTTGAAGCTGTATCTAAATAAGGCGGTTAAAGTGGGAAGCATCTATACCAGAAATGTTTGATTCAGATAGGCTGTTAAGTACGTTGTTGTAGGATAAGCTAGTGGCTTCAGAATTAATATATTGTGTGAAGCTTAAAGGAGTTGTGCCTGGAAAATGAATTTTAAATATCATTTTAAGAGTTTCCTCTCGACTAGCTGTGAAAGTACTTTTTGGAGACGCGAGATTTCTGGGAGTTCTTCCAGGTTCTTGCAATATTTTCTCCAAGAAGCTCTTTTTGACATTCTCAATTCTTTATTGAAGTTGGTTAAAGCGGATTTGTAAAGATCACAATTACCGGTGCGTTTGGACTTATTCAAAATTTTTCTCACCTTTTTACCTATCTGTTTCAGTTGAGGATTTCACTATGGTAAACACCTTTTAACCATATTGCGTTTCATTTTGCAACTGTATTTACATTCCTCGTTTACATTTCAAATGGACTGTAGAGATGAGTGTAGTGAGTCAGCTTAGATAGCAAGATTTTCTTAAAAAGTACTCCAGTTCGTGAGTTTCTTCATGTATCTATAACATTTTGATCCTGTCCGATATTGCATCGTATTTTGAACCAAATTTGCATATCGTCCGATAAGGCTGCCTCATCTAACATATGCCAATCCTTGATAAGAGTATGAAGAAAAAGAGACGAGATTGTAAGGTAAAGTACCTAATCTCTTACAGAACTAATAAAAGTGGGTTTATTGCCACTATAACTATTTATGATACATCATCTACGGAAATTTGGCTTTCTTCGTAGCCTGTGTATCATTCTTACCTGGTCATGCGCATCAAACAGTTACAGAAGATGGCGTTTAAATACCCTCTACGCCCAGAATTCCCTTCAATTCAGTTACTAAATTTTGCTCAGGGTTTTAGGGAGTCTTTGTTTTCAGCCTGAAGCTTTAAGCTATTTGTTAGTCAGCAGTCAGCAGAGCACGTTTTAAGGAAAACTGGGATTAAAATGAGGAGTCATGTATCCCTTAGCGCATACTAATATATAAACATACGTTTACTTAAGCCAAAAGTTTCGTTTCTTGCTTTAGTCTTTATAAAGTAGCAGTTCACTAAATTTGCATTGACATATCGCTATTAATTGACGAATCCACTTCTTGAAATGATTCTATTGCCAAATCATGTTCTTAATAAAGCGATGTTTTCATTGGTAGTATGAGGTGCGGCACTATTTTGTTGCAACCACAGTTCTTCCACATTGATGTCAAACAAATTTGGGAACAAGTAATTGGTGAACATACCGGGATCTGTTGACAGTAACTTGTACTCCGATCTCATTTTTTTAAGAAATAAGTACGGTTAATTTTTCTGAACTGGTTTAACCATAAATAAGCCTCATCACTGAACCAAATTGGAGTGCACATGGAGTGAACATAGAATCAATTTCCAGTTGATTTACCAACCAATCACTGAACACCTGACGCAATGAATCGTCAAGCGGCTTTAGTTCTTGCGCCAATTGGATTTTCCAGATAGTAGATGGACAAAGGCAAAGTTGCTGCCAACGATGACGAATCGATAGATTAGGGTTTCTTCAACACAACCTGTTCTTCCGAACACACTGATATAGTACTTGGTGGTGTGTGAATATCCAATAGAGTAGATTGGGTGCGAAATTTTTCAAAAGTTCCGTAAATATAGTAGCACTTTCAGGTAATCTCCGATTTTGGAAATAAATTTCAATGATTTGCAGTCGTACTTGTTGTACTTAGCTTATACTGAAAAAAAAATATTCATGCTGATCCAAATCCCTTCGTACTTGTTGTACTTAGCTTATACTGAAAAAAAAAAAAAAAAAATAGGCATGCTGACCCAAATCCCTTTGTGACTTTCTCCATCCATTTATCTGATTCTATTAAACGTATCGTGATGCAGTAGAATCCACAGAAAACCTTAGATTAGAAAGTTTTAACCGCTCACTTACACTGTACAGGCAGCAGCTTAAAAGGGAGAATAATTGGCGTCTTCAAATTATTGGCCGCCACTTTCGGGAGAGCAACGGACAGACTACTGTCATAGACTACTGAAATATTCGATTCCTCAAGGCTTTTGATTTTATGAGTTTTTATAAGATACTTTACCTGTAATATTTTTAAAAACTTAAGATGTGGGTGTCTTAACAACTTCGCCGATTTTGTGAAAACAAATTTATTTAATCCATTATACAGATTATATTTAGGAAGAATAATCAGAACCGATAACATTTAAGAACAAAAAAAATCAATGAAACCAGTTAAGGATAGAAAGAATCATAATAACAAATTAATAGTAGCAATTACTAATTAAACGATTTCTCCCTGACATTATAAAAAAAGCAGCATATGAGTTAAGTGTTTATAGTTCCTTGAATTTATAAATAAACTTTTCTTTCGACAAACATATAAAGTGAGATTTCTAATCCATTATTTAAACTATTAAACATTTTTTCATTATTGGTATACACATGTGAACTTTAAGATTTCGCATTGCTTCATTAATGATCGAATAAGAAATGATTAGACATAGTGAAACCTATTATCATATATTGCGCATAAATGTATTTTAATACATTTCGTTTGGTTTTTTTTTTTATCTTAAAATATAACATAAAAATTTAATGTAAGCAACTTAAAATATATAAGAGTTATACGGGCAAGCGCTTAAGAATGTTTTTCTAATTACAACTTAGATATCAAGGGATTACAAAACAACAAAATACAGCTAACTGATTCTAGCTTTTTTTTCATATTAAATTAAAACGTTAACGAGGCTTCCTCCAAAAGGATCTCAACCCGAATCAAACAGATGTATGTACTCTCGGTGTCGCTTACAATATAAAGAATCCAACTAATATAATTCCACAATATATTTATGGAATATTTAATATATATATTTTAAATATCGAAGACTACGATGACTGCAGTGACTTCTTCTAAAATTTGTTCAATAGATAAAACTCGAAAAAAGCAAGAAGTGATGAAGAGATACTCAGTAAAGTCGGCAATATGTATTCTATCGAGTCACAATGTAAAAGCTCACACAAAAGAAAAAAAAGAAATTGTTCGATGAACAAAATTCGAAATATTCGACGGAAATCACTAAATGAAACCCATAAATCTGTCATAGCTATAGTTGCTTCCATTTTCACTTTTTCTAACCAAATTAAAGATAAAAGATTTACTTTTGCTGGTAATTTACTCGCCGAGGAAGCTCGATTACAACTGATTCTACAACCAGAAAGAGCTACAATTTCCAATGAACAGAAACTAAATGTTGTAGGTAGTCCATCTTGAAGAAGGCTTATGTCAATCAAGGAAAAAAAGAAGGGGTAACATTTTCCATCGATGTTTTTTTTTTAGTCTGAGAAGGCAATTTAAAAAGTCCTCTTCCCAAGACCAAGGGATCTCAACTTACTTGGAGTAACTGAAGGCAGTTTGGCAACAACTGCGCTTATTGAGCCGCCCCAAACTGTAGCATAATCTAAGTAAGTACGTTAGGATTTTATTACTGTGGACAGCTACACTGACACCTTAGTGAAACCTTATCGAAGATTAAATCTATTGCTGCTTCAAAGCTCCCAACTCGAAAGACCAATATTATGTTAAAATAACCCTGATCTTTGCAGTCTCACTCTACAGCAGAGAGGCGTATCCGATACGTATCGCAGTTTAGATGATCGCAAAGATGCTTCCTCGCCATGCAAGTTGTATTAAAAGCAGGAGCGAATTTTCTGCTCAAGTTCAGGAAAAGGCAATAGAAAATGTGGCAAAGTTAAAAACAAAAATAATTAATACAATCAGTTCGATCAGAGCACTTAGACAAAGAACTAATCCATTATACAATACTCCTTGTTTCTTTATTTTAATGAAATTTCTCAATCTTTTGAAGAAAGATGGGTAATTCTTCAGCTATAAAGTGCCTACGGTAGCAGCACCACACGTCAACGCTGAGTACAAGCCTGATGCAAGCATTCACAGAGGTAGTGCTTTGAGGTGACGTCATCACTTTCTCAGCAAGCGTTGCAGAACTTTGTATCACTTATGCCGAGCACATTTCAGTGCTTATCAAAAGTGTTGTGCCCCGTCACGACGCCAGTAAGCAGCCTGTAATCTTTCCTACTGATGCAAATACTTCTCCACCTCCATCGATTGTTTACAATATAGTTCATTGCCATTAGGAGTGCGTATACCCCCCTCTTGTAAGACAGACACAATTTTTCCTATCGAAAGACACCTCGTTCCTCTAGAAAGACACAAAAGTCGAATCCTAAATCGGTGTTGGAGACATCTGTGAAGATATAGTAATTCAGATAATTTCCTTGTACCTTTATTAAAGTGTATAATAACAACAAAGTACTGCTCTTATATACGAGTACATAAACGAGTAAAGGGTTGCCCAACTGCTTTTGTTTTTTAAAATTACATATTATTTTTACACTGCCCCCTCTTTCACTCTTTATTTTTGCTGATGCTTTTCTGAAGATCGACAAATGACAAATCTCAATGATTGTGGAATATTGAGTAATCCTTAAGTTGAACTAAAATTGATATGATATACCATACTATTTACATTTGCTTGTTGAGATGGCGATACCGTCAAGAAAAGCCACAACCAAAAAATATTTTTTAATTTTTTTATTATATTAAATTATGAAATTTTCTGCAAAAATTGACCTAGGCAAATTGCTCAAGCTGTGTTTTTTTTAATTTACTATTAAAATCCATCTATTGAATTTACCTTAATAAGAAACATTCTTATGTTATTTTGGCACAATTCAATATTTATGTGTATTACTTGGTAACCATTTTTTTTATCATCCATGTAATTTTGATATTCATATCATAATAAACTGCTCTTTTCATTTTAACATTCATAGAAGTCTACGCGATAGATACTAGTGTGTTAATTTTTAGCAATAAAAAAACTGTTATTTAAATTGCAAATCCCTGCTTATATGCTTATAAAACCAATCAGTAAAGCTATTTAACGCAGCTTATTACCTAACGAGGAATAAGGAACAAACAATCCGACTTCATATTTTGGATCATGCCACAGTTCAACTCATCAAACCGAGATCAACAGTAACGCCCAAGCTAATTGAGTTCCGAGTTAATATGCACCGAAGATATCTGCGTAGTTCATTACATGAATAGCAAAAACAATGATATTCGTCTGTCTGTCTCGATTAAAAGCTACATGGAAATCGCATAAACAGATAGGACAAAACTATCTTTCACTTACACGAGTCGGATTTCAACTAGCGCTTCGATTAGTTAGCTTATAGGCTGGACTGCAGCACAGGTTTTATTCATACCTTGAATAGTGGCTTATAATGGTTGTAGAATCGCTATAACACGCACATTGTGGGTATTGAAAATCAACATTAAAGTTGTTGTTAATCATGGATTTGACTACTTTTACAGATTCCTCTCTATTTCACTTTTCAGAGCATGCCTAAATGCTCCAGTTCTTATCGGGAAGATTGTTGTTTTCAACACTAATTAAATTGTGTAACGTCGAGTGGGGACGCCGTTCGCACTTAGTTCAATATCTCACCTGGGATATTTTCAGAAACTTAGGCTATTTTCTTAACGAAAAATGGAAACTTCAATTAAACTTTTAAACAAATTTGACAAAGTGGCTCCTTGGTAAACACTCATACTACTGAAAAGTTTAGTTGACTTCCAATACGACTAAAATGTAAGCACATTATATAATATTTTCAAAGTAGAAATGATTTAATTTATAATGACAGCCCCTTGTACACAGCCAGTCTTTTAGATTGCACAAACTTCAGCTCGTCAAAACTTCAATGGCACTAATGCACTTTCGCAATTATGTACGCAAACGTACCGTTCCGGATGGGTTTTGCTCTGAAAAAGTGTCCTTAAATGTTTGCAAACTTACTGCGTGAGCCTATCCATCGATCCTATTCTGATTTTAAGCAGATAAAAACAATAATTACCCAGTTTGTCTCCTGAAAAAGGCGAATCTCCTTAAACTAATAGTTATATGAGTATAGATAGAAACGTTGATTGAACGACTTCAAGCCTCATATTAACAAAATATATGCTAGCAATTGAAAGAAAACAATACGTAGTAAAGATATATTTTACATATTTTTTTTTAAAACTTAAACATTTATGCCCAGCTTCACAGTGGGAGTTCAAGTAGCAGCTTAGTTAAGTTAAAAGTTTTTCGGGTTTCACAGTCGTTTATGCTAAGCCAAGCATAAGAAGTGATTGTGAACAGTTTGTTGGTAATTAACTACGGTGAATGGATCGGATATGTCAAAAAGAAAAATGTCTTTGTGGTGAAAATCATTTAATTTTATTTTCATTAAAAGCAGTGTGGAATATAACATGTGTGACGATAAAAAAAGAAGTGCAAATTTCAGCCCAGCTGAAACCGAAAAACTAATGCACTTGGTGCTGATGCATAAAAATATAATGGAAAACAAAAATTCGGACAGGATACACGCTCAAGAGAAGGCATCGGCTTGGAAGCAAATCGAAATTGAATTTAATGCGGGCTGCGGAGAAATATTTCGAGGCTCGGCAGTCTTAAAAAATAAAATATGATAATTTAAAAAAAAGGCTTCGAAAAAAAAGTTTGCGGAGGAAAAAAGAGCTTTGAATGCCAGAGGCGTTGGACCGGAAGAAAAAGTATCAATTACAAATATAGATGAGACGCTGCGTGATTTGCTTGGACCGCAAATTGAAGGTTTGCCTTCCGTTTATGACTCGGATGCCCCAAACAAAAGTGGTAATTATAATGAAGAGTTTTTTTTGTTACAGAGCAAGCAATAAACGAAGAACCCTGCTGCAGCAAGTAGGTAACTGATGAAAACTGCATGAACACAATAAACAAAGATGCAGAAGGTGCCCAAAATAAAGGTATATTAACAAACCGTAATGGAAAATATTCGACCTTAATAATTGTTTGCCTTTTTCCCTAAATCATAACACATGGGATATGTACACACCCTCTGCCATCAAAAAGAAGGCATCTCCATTGCTCCGCTCAGCTAAAAAGTTTTTTCTCGATGTTAAGTAGAGGCAACTGGCGGTTGAAAAAATTATACTAGCTGAAGAGCAACGCAAATATAATAAGGAAAAACACGATATGGAGATGAGGCATATGGAAGAAGAACATATATACAAAATGAAAATTTTCAAAGCCCAATTGGAGCAAATACAAAAAAAAAAAAGATTGATATAAAAGTTTTCTTTTGTTTACTACTTATAAATAAAATTCTTGTTCACATAAACATATCATTTTCATGAATTTCTTATGTTCTGATTAGATAAATTTCGAAAATAACTATTTAAAATATTAAAACATTTCGTATTTCTGTATTTTCTTCACTAGCAGCATTTGGGACTCCAACATTATTTATGTACTCAATCTGCTCTAATAAAAACCGATCTAATGGTGGTGGCTCAACCTCATTATTTGAGCAGCAAATATTGTGAAGCACAGCTCAATCTCATTCCAATCGCAAGAATTGGAAATCTTTTTTCCCAGACACCATAGGACCTTTCAATGCAGTTAAGTGTCCGAATTATGGACTCATTGTAGAGATGTTTTTCTGGAAGACTGCAGCTTCTTAGAGGTGTCATTACGTATTTTCGGCATTGGTATCCACCATCAGCAACAATTAAGTTGTTACCAAACTCGCTAATTTCAAAGCGAGCTCTGATTCTATTCTAGAATTGTTAAGTGAGTAGCCTGGCCATCTCGCAACTATGTCCATTATCTTTAAGTGGGAGTCGCCAAGTGTCTGTACGTACAGCGAAAAAAATCCTTTTCTGTTCCGAAATATTTCACCATTCTGCCTTCCTGAAAATAAAATTTAAATTACGCATTGTTAGTAAATAAGTATATCGTTTACTTACCAGCCGATTGGAATCGAATATGAGTGCAATCCATAGCTGCAATTGTACGTGGAAATTTCGCCGTTTCAAAAAACTCAGCAATAATATGGTTTTTTTCTCCAGTTGTTGCGGGAAGGTTTATAACATATATCGACTCCTAAGAAATGCTATAGCATGGGAAACTTTCCTTATTACGCGGCAAACAGTTAACTTTGAGACTCCGCCAATAATGAGCTGTAATAAGCATTCCACCGGTTGAATAAAACCTCAGTGATATCAGAAGCATGCACTCTGGAGTGAGTGCATTCTCCCTAAATGCAGAAAGAATGTATTTAAAAAAAATAACAAATTTGTTTTATATATTTGTTTTGCTTACGATGTTGTCAAGTGCTTAATATTAGATTGTATTTGTTCCAGGACACAAAACGCGGAATTTTTCGACATCCGAAATCTTGTGAAGAAATCAAGTTCATCCCACCTATGAAAGTGGTTAACACGATGTCGAATATTTTTTTCCCTTCTTACGTGAACCACAAAATTTCCATATTCAGAATCACTTATATCTTCTTGGTCTGAATTTATTTCCATATTGAAATATAATTAATAAAAAAAAATGTCAACCAAATCATGAATTTAAAAAGAACATATCGATGACATTTAGTATTACCAGACAACATTTTTATGTGAACTGAAATTAATAAGTGAATTCCAATCAGCTATGCATTGCTAATTTGTCTCCGGTGTAAGAGAGTAGATATTTATTGAGTAAAGGAATATTCCACAAATAAAAATTAAAAAATATATATATATTTTCCAGGGTTAGGTTCATGTTCATAAATAAAAAAGGTACATTAAACAAAGGTAATGTGCTTATGCTGGTAACATCGAATTATGAATTTTGCTCTGACAGTAGTTAAGCCAATAATTAAACCACCAAAATCGGCGGCTTAAGTTTTATCAACATTTAAGTGGGGTTTACCTCCTAAGTCGACACTGTGAAACACCAGAATGAGATAAACCGTAGTTTAAGCTCCAATTGAGGCTTAAACTCTTACAGTGAAACCGGGCATTAAAGTTCTGGTTCACATCGTTTTAAAAATCTTATCGGGTACACTGGTTAAATCGAATTCTGCTGTTTCTTATCACTCTCTTCAGATGGGTATGTTGGCCGTTTCTTCCTCAATGTTTCTTTTCAGGTCGTCTAGATTTTGTGGGCGGTTGATAAAATACGGGATTTGAAATACCTCGAAAAGAAGTCACAAGTGGCCAAATCAGGTGAACGCGCCGGCTACTCCAAATCAACCTTTAGTGAAATAAAGTGCCCTGAAAAGTGCTCTCGCAACACTGCCATCGACGCTCTGGAAGTTTTGGCCGCTGCTTCGTTCTGTAGAAAACACATGTATCCTATGTCCATTTCATCAAGAGCAGACGAGAGTTTGTACGCGAACGCCAATGAGACCGCATAACTGCAACTCATACTGCTTCGATATTCTCAAGTTTTCTGATGGGATGTGCGTCTCTAGTTCCTCTTTTCTGTGCAGAATCAGTTAATTTGAATGTTGTGACCCATAAAAGAATTGATTTCTGGTCTGGGACATGACTCAGTTGGGCAATATTTAAGCGACTTCGGATGGCGCGCTTGGTTGAAACCACCAAACGGCCATTGGAAAAATAGACCTTATTGTAAGGTAAACGTACGCTGCTCGTCGCATAACAACGACTGAAACATAAATTATCAAAACTGTAGGATATTATCACTCGAAAGAGACTACGCACAACCGCCTGTGCATCCCATCAACTTAAAAGTGCTCATTTCAAATAAGGAAGTAATCTTGCTGCACTTTGTATTTTATAAAGTACTATTCTGTTTTTGACACTCGTTTTCATTAACGATTTCTCTCACTTTTTCTATACTTTATTACGGCAGGGCTGTCTGTTTCTAATATTGATTCCCGGATTTACTTTCCCGCTTTCCCGTTGTAGAGAGGAATGGTAGAACATATAACAAACATTTAAAATTTAATTATTTGAAAAAATTCTTAAAATTTCTCAAAATTCCTTAATCTATGAACTTAAATAGCTATATTATGATGAGCTGAAACGGTGTCAGAGTTTGGTTAATACAATGTTGCTTATGCTGACTATATCGTTCGAACTAGTGTTCGTGGAATCGCACGCTGATAGGTGTGGTAACTCAATCTACTCATGGATTTTCAAAAATATAGAATTTGGTTAAATCTTGCGATTTTAGGTGATTCAGGATATTTTATCTCTTTGGGTATTTCTTCTACTTTCGAACTTGTTGGTATGTAAAATAAAATTTGTAATGCGGGTAGTCTTGGTTTTGAAGCATCTGTTTTTATGCGTGAAGATGATGACAGTTACCATTATGAATGTTAGAACGTTAAAATTTACCATCAGGCCGAGCTGCTTCGCTATACTTAAGGGCTGTATATCCTGCGCTCCATTAGCACATACAACTTTCATTATTTCTAAAATGAGGATTTCTTCGAATCCTTTCTGGGAAGTAATGGACGGTGATATGGGTGGTACGAGTTTGCAACCCAAGACTTATTTTGAAGTAAAGTTTTTACCATCTATTACAACAGTTTCTTTGACGTAATGAACAATGAGATGCGTGGTGACGTTGTTAACAGTGATGCAACCATTGTATTGATAATACAGGGACTTACTGGTTCTATTACCTCTATCGCTGGTACATGTTTGTTACTAGTTTTAGTGTAGGATGCTAGCAATTCTTAATAGTCTAAGCACCTACAAAATTTTTGAGCGTGAAGATATACCGAAAATATGATGATACATATACATGGTGAGTTTTTTAACTTGAGCCATCCAAATTATTCGAAAAATACGCGATATCGCGAAAAATGGTTCAGACAAAAGTCACAAGGTTCTGAAGGGGACATAGGATGGTGACCACGAGTTTGACCTTGAGCTCCATTTTCAAGGTCAAACGAATTACACTTTTGATTTTTGACAGATTCGTAGTCTGCGAGAAAAATTACAATCCTTTTACATGAAACACTTTTTTCAAAAATGCGTTCTTTTCCCGTCAGAAAGCGCCATATAACTTAAGACATCAAAATTACTCGAAAAGTACGAAATATGGCGAAAAATGTTTCAGACAAAAGTCACAAGGTTCTGAAGGGGACATAAGATGGTGACCACGAGTTTGACCTTGATCCCCATTTTCAAGGTCAAACGAAGGTCACTTTTGATTTTTTAAAGGAAACCCCTATTTATTGACAGATTCGTAGTCTGCGTGAAAAATTAAATTAAAAATTCAAAATGCGTTCTTTTCCCGTCAGAGGGCGCCATAACACCTAAGACATCAAAATTACTCGAAAAGTACGAAATATCGCGAAAAATGTTTCAGACAAAAGTCACAAAGTTCTGAAGGGGACATAGGAAGGGATTTTTTAAAGGAAACCCCTATTTATTGACAGATTCGTAGTCTGCGTGAAAAATTAAATTAAAAATTCAAAATGCGTTCTTTTCCCGTCAGAGGGCGCCATAACACCTAAGACATCAAAATTACTCGAAAAGTACGAAATATCGCGAAAAATGTTTCAGACAAAAGTCACAAAGTTCTGAAGGGGACATAGGATGGTGACCACGAGTTTGACCTTGAAACCCATTTTCAAGGTCAAACGAAGGTCACTTTTGACTTTTCAATTTAAACTTTCCTGATTTTTATTGCTCAGTCGTATTGCTCGTAGGCTTGTCATTTGTTTTTACATACTGCGTTTAGCATAACCCAGAAACAACGACGTGGACGTAGCAGTATTTTGTTTCCTTTGGGGTGAATAATTAGAGTGGGTCCCCTTGCCTTTTTATAATGGTAAACATTGTTTAATACGCCCCGGGCTACTTGGGAATAATGAAGTGGACAACCATCATGTTGAAACCACATTGTTTGTCGCAACTCCAATGGCAGTTCTTCTAGGAATACTGGAAGATGGTCCCGCAAGAAGTTTGCATAGTTTTCGCCATTCAAGTTGCCTTCAATAAAATATGGACCTATTAATTTATCCCCAATAATTCCCGCCCAAACATTAACATTCCAAGGGTGCTGGCGTTCCACTTGTCGCAACCAAAAAGGGTTTTCGGTAGCCCAGTAATGCATATTATGTCGATTGACCGTAGCGTGATTGGTGAAAGTCGACTCTTAGAGAATAAAACCTTGGCGAAGAAAAGAGGGTCTCGTTCAATTTGCTGAAGTGCCCACTGACAAAAGGAAACCCGGGTGCGAAAATCCTCACTAGAAAGTTCTTGATGCATTGAAACATAATAAGGATGGTATTTATGCCGATGTAATATCTTACAGACAGTCGTTTGAAAAATTCCTGGTTCATGATTTATTTGGCGAGTGCTAATGTGAGGATCGTGTGCAACGGCAGCTAGCACTGCTATTTCATTGTCCTCAACAGCTACCCTATCTGACCGATTCCTTTTCTTTGGTTGCACACTTCTTTCAATAGTGAATTGTTGGATGACCCGATAAAAGGAAGCGCACGATCATATCTGATCTCAGCGTTGGGCGTAAAGAGCAACAGCACCATCGATGTTTCTTCCACTTTCTCCATAAATCAATATCAATTTTCTCTTGAATTGAAATAGCCTCCATTATTAATCTGGAAAACGTTGCTTATAATAATCAGTTCCTCAAAACAAATATAACTTCTAAATGAAGTACAGTTCCGTTCAAGTAGAAAAAAGGGCAGAGTTCACATCATACACTCTTAGATAAGTTTAGGACAATTTGTCTCTATCTGAAATTTCTTTGAGTTTTAACTTCACTCGAGGCAATTCCTCAAAATAAATCTCGACCTTCTAACACCCTAACAACATTGGAAACAGATTAATGATTTAGGCGTGCCAGTGCAGTGGCATCTAGCACTGAATGAATAAGACCTTTGAGACAAAGTCGTGAGCCCCATTAAGGAATACGACTGAGCAATGAAAATCAAAAGTGACCTTCGTTTGACCTTGAAAATATGTCTCAAGGTCAAACTCGTGGTCTCCATCTTATGTCCTCTTCAGAACCTTGTGACTTTTGTCTGAAACATTTTTCACGATATTTCGTACTTTTCGAGTAATTTTGATATCTCAAGTTAAAAGTTTTATGGCGCCCTCTGACATGAAAAGAACGCATTTTTGAAAAAAGTGTTTCATATAAAATAATTGTATTTTTAACGCAGATTATAAATCTGTCAAAAAAATAGGGGTTCCCATTAAAAAATCAAAAGTGACCTTCGTTTGACCTCGAAAATGGGGCTCAAGGTCAAACTCGTGGTCACCATCTTATGTCCCCTTCAGAGCCTTGTGATTTTTGTCTGAAGCATTTTTCGCGATATCGCGTATTTGTTCGAGTAATTTGGATGTCTCAAGTTAAAAAACTCACCTTGTATATGAAGAACTCGAATAAGAGGGTGGGTCAATAAGTTTCTGAAATTTAAAACAGATGGCTTTGCCACCTCAAATCCAACATTTTGCTTGTCAAGAAGCGTCTTTTAAAAAAGTGCAAACAAATTTTCAGCAGATGTTTCTGAATATAGTTTTGTTATGACAACCATTTGAAGCAGATTCATACGAGAATTTACGTAAAAATGGAAAATAGTGAATTTCGTGTGTTCATTAAATGCTTTTTTGCGCAAAAAAACCATTACGCAGTAAAAAGTTTGAAAGTACTATGGGGAGTTTTCACCACTAGATTGTCCCGTCTAGGTTTGTATTAGAATTCATAATTATACTCCTTTAGACTAGCTTCCTAGAGCTTCGTTTTAAGCTTTTGGTTTTCGGAACTTAAGTAATGTTGACATTGGATGTACCGTATACCAGGTGTACCGGTATAAAGTGAGCGTCCAGATACAAATTTTTTAATGGAGAACATTTTTTGTGAACGTTCCTTAATTTTTTTTTTTTTTTTTTTTTTTTTTTGTTTTTTTTTTTATTCGAATTTTGTACCAGAAAATGATGATTTGCGGAAAGCATTAATTTTTTGTTTTCGTTTGAAGAAAAGTGCATCGAATGCTTGTCGAGGCATATGGTATGGTGATCATGCTCTATCAGAAGCAACATGCAAAGGATAGTTTTCAGAGATAGGTTCAGAGATAACGATTTTGATGTGAGAAATGAAGAACGTGGAAGACCACCAAAAAAGTTTGAAGACGCCGATTTGCAAACAATATTGGATTCATCTTCATCCTTTGAGCCAGAAAAAAATGGCAGAAATGTTAAATGTTGCACAACAAACAATTTCTGACGGCTATGGGAAAGATACAAAAGTCTGGATGGGTGGATGGGTGACACATGAATTGAATGAAAGACAGATGGAAAATCGAAAAACCACTTCTGAAATTTTGCTTCAAACACACGATAAAAAATCAGTTTTGCATCGAATTGTTATTGGCGATGAAAAATGGATTTATTTTCAGAATCGTTAACGGAAAAAATCATGGTTAATCCTGGACAACCATCAACTTCGACTGCAAAACCAAATCGATTTAGCGAGAAGACAATGCTGTGTCTGGTAGGACCAGAAAGGTGTGGTGTACAACGAGCTCCTAAGACCTGGTGAAACCGTTAATACATATCGCTACCGGAAACAAATGATCAATTTGAACCATGCATTGATCGAAAAACGGACCAGAATGGGCCAGAATGCATTGAAAGGTAATTTTGCCCCATGACAATGCACCTGCACACAAAGCAAAACTGGTTCGCATTAGCTGAGCAGTACTTCGAATCCTACGAGGATTTCGAAAATTGGGTGACATTTTGGTTTCCTTCAAAAGACGAACAGTTTAACTGGCGTGGAATAAATAAGTTACCTGAAAAATCTGTAGCTAGCAATGGCCAATACTTTGAATAAAATGTTTTTTACTTTCCCATTAAAAATTAGTGTTTTATTTTCACAAAAAAATGCTCACATTATACTGGTACACCTGGTTGGTACGATCATTTCTTTCTTGTTTCCCACAATTCGAGATTGCCTCGACTTTATCAGGATTCGTCCGGATTCTGTGAGAGGAGACGAGGAAACCAATGAACTCCACCACATTTTTAAAAAAAATACATTTGTCCGTTTTATTTTTACTATAGATAACATATACTATGAACTAACGCACAGGGTATCTCATCCAGGGCTCGTTGGAAAATTAAAGACGCATTTTTCAATATAAATGGAAGCCTAGTGAACTTGTAACATATTTTCCGTTAATAAGAGAAAATGTTTTTTTTTTTCTATGTTGGAATATTTGATGAAATCCGCTAGAGAAGTCGAGAGCTGTGAAATATTTACTATTGTCAAACTGAAATAGGACTTCGTTACATTTCTTATAATCACACACCATTCCGTATTGTTTATTTCCCTCTTAGTCGTATTCCGTGGCTACGACCCATATTTCTGAACTATTTTGTTTGTGACAGTTTTACTAACTAAAAACGCCTCCCTACGATGTTAATGTTTATGTTACCGCAACTAAATTTAACATTATTAAGCAGCTTGGCATCAGACATGCCAATGAAAGTTCCTGCATGTTCCGCGCTAGGTCTAAAAGTTTGGTCCTTTGTAGTACTACATATATTGTTAATATATCCCATTAATCGAATTTTGTGTTTGCTCGTGTAATATTTTGTTTCGTCTTCGACAGTAGGAGTTCCGAGGTCTCGCTGTAAGTTGTCATTTCTTATCTTTCACAGTGCATGGAAAATTTCTCTTAGCACTCTATGTTTGAAAGTTTGTAAAATATTAGCATTCGTTTTCTTGGTACAACCACAAAGTGTAACAAACTAGGTCCGCACCGGGTTTAGCACCTGCTTATATAGGAACAGCTGGTTTTCGATACTAAGCTTAGAATGATTACTAAGTAACTAAAACATCTCTCTGTATTTGTTTTCGAGTTCTTTGCGATTTTTTTTAGCGACTCCCATTTTAACTTTGCGTGTATAGCGTCGTTTGTAAATGTAATACAGACCGAGTTTATGAGGATAGGCAACCGACTCGTTTTACATACTGCTCGTATAGCAATATCATCGGCAAACGTATCTGGAACGCTCCTCTCTTCTTGAGGTATATCAAGGGTATATAGGGGATATAGAAGTAATCTTTTTGTTTCCGCAACTGACACGGGAAATTCCATTCTCGAGATACTTTGTCAGCATACCATATTATAAAAGCTCAGTGGCAAGACCTGCAACTTTAAGCAATCATGCCATACCTTATAAAAAGCCTGCGAGACATCAAGGAATAAGCTTGAGCAAATCTTTTTTTTTCAAAGCTTTCTTAATTCTATTCTATTCATCTGATCAATAGTTGAATGCTTACTCCTGAACCCGAACTGGTGATTCGGGATAAGAAGTATGTATCAGAATTATCCTCTCAAAAAATTTTGATAAAAAGTGGAAAATATCGCTGCCGTTCAGACGTCCGTAGCAAACGATCCAAATCAGTCAATTCCACGGCGTTCTTAAGAATTGGGCAACGCTCAGACCACATTATGGCGTATTTTGCATAAGCATCTTGGCTTACACCCATACAAGATCAAGCTGACTCAAGAATTGAAGCCGATGGACAATTTGAAGCGACGTACGTTCTCCGATTGGGTTCTGGAGAAGATGCGCCAAGATGATGAATTTTATCGCAAAATCATCTTCAGTGACAAAGCTTATTTTTGGCTCAATGGGTTTTTTAATAAGCAAAATATGCATTATTGGTCGGGTGAAAACCCACATTTGCTTCATGAATCACCACTTCATCCACAAAAAACAACTGTTTGATGCGGTTTGCATGCCGGCGGCGTTATTGGGTCATATTTTTTCGTCGACGATAACGATTGTCACGTTACTGTGAATGGTCAGCACTATCGCGCCATGATCACAGATTATTTTTGTCCCTAATTGAAGATATGGACTTGGACGACATATGGTTTCAACAGGATGGTGCCACAAGCCACACAGCACACGCTACAATCGATTTATTGAAGAGTAATTACGGTGAGCGTGTTATCTCAAGATATGGGCCAGTCGATTGGCCGCCTCGTTCGTGCGATTTAACTCCGCTTGACTATTTTCTGTGGGGCTACGTTAAGTCATTGGTTAATATCAACACGCCGACGACGTTGGAAGAGCTCAGAGCCAACATTGAACGCGAAATAGCGGCCGTTTCGGCCGAAATGTGTGTACGAGTCGTTGAAAATTGGGTCTGAATTTTGCGGCGAATCGACCGCCGCAAACGTGCCTGCTGTGGCCATATGAAATAAGTCGAGTTTCATTTATAAATGTTTTGATTGTATTTCAAGCCAATAATAAAGTTTTTGAAATATTTAAAAAAAAAGTTGTCAAGTCGTTATTGGAACACCCGATAGATGGGGGCTTAACTGTCGAAGGGCATAAAAATCTCTTCCAGATAGGAAGCCCATTCGCTGTTATTCTTTTAGTACCTTTTAATGCAAGTAATTAGATTCCTTTTTTGCTCCCAAGCTTTAAAGACACTTGTTTACTTCACGGTTTTGAAGTTTTTAATTATCTCTCTCGAACAGGTTAGACAGGTTAGACAGGGTTTTTCTTTTTTCCTTACCATTTCTTTTATTTTCCGCGGATAATTTAGACCGTAGTTGGTTGGTTTTTTTCATCAGGTTCAGAGAATAAATTCGCAAATATTTGTGATAATAATCTTATTGAATCTCTTTGCCAGTATGTCATGTGGTTACATTTTGTTTCAAGGGAATTAGCTGAAGGGTACTTGAGTTGGTTTATCTTAATTTTGACGTTGGTAAGACTCCCATATAAGTATCATTTGCGTACATTACAGCAGATAGGGCGGCTGTCATTCGCGGGGATATCATAGAACGACTTTAAGGTAGGTAGAAGAAAAAATTTGACTTGTAAATTATTGTTAAAGAGATTAGGAAATATATGGTGACTTACTTTAACATCTTCCGCAATAGACTTCACGTAGAAACAAGAGTCATTCAAAATAGACTTTTCCATCAATTTTGATAATATGTAGTTCTTACTTCAAGCAGTGTCTATTAGAGTATTTAAAAATTCACCTCTCTTTGTTTTACACCTAAAACAGAGTAACGAAGAGTACGTTGGCCTAAAAAATTAAGATCTATATATTTAATAGCGCTACCATTACAGCCGCAGTTTTATTCGTTTAGCTTTAATATGTTACGGCTTCGGTTGAGGTTTCGTAACGACTTGAGGGACTGCGTTTGGTTGAGACAAATTTGATTGATAATTTTATTGAGGGAACTATGTAATTTGTTTTTTTCAATTCTCCTGTAGGTGAGTTGGCCAGGTTGGTCTAGGTTAAGGAAATTGGTTATACTGTGGTGGCAGATACAATGAGGATAACATTTTTGGATAGGAGTATATGGTTTGGATTTACGAGACGGTAGCTGAAGTGGTATACCGGTATTTGATTTCTCCACCGAATATTAATTATTGTTAGCATATGCGGCGCGAAAGTTTTGGTGCAACGCGATATGTTTTTCCATTCTAGCGGTATGTTATATGATTCTAATACATTGTCCACACTTTCAATAAATTTATTTATAGTTGTAGCATACCTCAATATTTAGGATTTCCTCTGAGATAGCCAGGATCCGTCCTAAGCTTTTCTGCAAAGAAAAATATTCTATCGAGTTTCCTGGGAATTCTCTAAGACTTTCCTTAGCAGTTGGGATTTCTTGATTCCGTCCCGTTGCAATATCAGCATTAGATTTAATGATAAAGTTAATGACCTGTCTACCCTCATTCTGAAAAATTATATTCACCCCTTCTGTCACGAGAACAATTAATGCAGAGGTTGAGTAGTAGGTAGTCAGTAGTCAGTAGCTCTGGAAAGATGAGGTTACAAGTATTTTTTTTTATATATATATTTGTTGCATTTGCTTTAATCTGTACGAGTATTGTTCCCTGTTATTTAAATGTTAAATGTAGTTATGTTGTTGTAAGTTTTGCAGGATTACTAGCAAAGGATTTAATTTAATGTAAGTTTGATAGCCGGATAACGTGGCGCTTTTGGAAAACAGCAGTACTGCAAGGAGAGGCAATTCAAAGTTTAGAAGTAAATAAACTCGAGCGTGTGCATGTGTGGGAAAGCTTGAAATGATATGTAAGAGCTAGTAAATATTAAACGGTTGCAAGAAGTGCTCCCCCACTACTATTATTATCATGCTCAAGACATACAGATGTCAACAGATTATCATTTTATCTATGTACAAAAAGGACCAGGTTTTTAAGCCACCAGCAGAAAGAATTTTTGATCAAAACCCTTCTATCAAATACCTCGATATCTTTTCACTCGTGCTCCTTGCATCTCATACGTTTTTTTCTCCATCCTTCTCTTCTCCCTGTGTTATTCTTACATTTAGCATCGCGACACACTTGATCATATCACTGGCTTAATTGACGGCATTGAAAGCCAAAAATCTCTTCGGCAGTAGCCAGTATGAATTGCAGATATATAATACATATATCGGCTGCGCATTTACGTATATAGCTACGGCCAAAATAATAGGAACACTCATTAATTTTCAACACCAGCAAACGTAAACATATTTTATTCGAATATGTAAAGCAAGGATACTATTAGATTTATGGTAAATATATTCACAACATATTCCAGGAATGACGAGTTGCTTAATTCAAAGCAAATTATGTTCAGTTAGCTATATTGAGTCAAACTGCTTAATTACCTGGCCGAAAAAATTACGTTAAAAAAAAAAAAAAAACAAATGCATCGTATTTTTTTTTTTTTTTGAATTTATTTTGAAAGCAGTTAATACTTGGTTATATAACCTTTATTTTTAACTACTGATTCCACTCGACGACTCATGGAGTTTACTAATGTTTGGAATTTTTCAGGAGGTATTGAATGCCAAACCTCTGAGATAACTCTCCATAGATCCGCCTTATTTGGAGGGTGTCGTTTGCCTACTTCAATCTTAAGCTCGTTCCGGAGGTTCTCGATCGGATTTAAATCTGAAGATTGATTATTTTATTTATTTTAGTTTCGTCGCTCCATAATACATTTCTCCACTAATCTTCTGTACATGTATTTTTTTTTAAAATGGTACTTTACTTGGAGCTCGAGCGTACAGCTTTGCATTCACTAGGACTCGACGAATCGTCCTGGCATCCACTTCAATTTGTGCTTCATGTTGTAAGTCTTTGGAGGGCATAAAAGGGTTCGCTTTGACTTTCCTGACCAATCTGCTTTTGTCTTTAGTGTACATTTTAGGTGAACGTCCTCTGGTTTCAGGAAGGTTTTTACCTTGCAAAGTATTGAATACCATCTTCGAAAATCACTTCATTGCTTTCGCAATTTTTCGGATGGATTCACCCTGTTCGCGTAAGACCAAAATTCTTGCACGTTGAACTTCAGTGCAGTGTTTATTTCTATCCATAATATTCTTTATTCAAAATAGAAATATCTTAATAAACAATGATGAAATATCAGGGCACTGTTTAGCAAATTAAACTTACCAATATTTTAACTAATAACAGCTTTAAAAATTGTTTTCTTGAAATTTTCTCACACTGTTCCTATATTTTTGTCCAGAAAGACCAGTAGCTATTTACAGAACAGTTGCAAACTAATCGCATTTTTCTTTGTTTATGACAGATCTACATACAAGGAACTGTTGCGCATATATTGTAAAGAACCGTTACTTTGAACGCATTGTTTTCATTTCATTCAAACGAATCAGTCGCTACGTTCATTATCATTGGGAAGTAGTAACTGTTCCTATTATTTTGTCCATAGCTATATGTACATACCTTAGATGCAGCTGTCATATTAATGGAAAACAGCAGTACTCGAAGCAGAAACGATTCAAAGTTCGGGAGTAAATACATACATTAGTCCGTAATTGCACTTTTACAATCTCCTCTTGTAAATAAAACGTAGGTATTTAAAGTTTTCTATTGAAAGAGCTTACTTTACTAATGAACTCGGTATTTCTTACTAATCCATCAGTTCTGAATAATTCCCGAGTAAAATTTCAAACAAATATTTAAATTTAAAAACAAATTACTCACACAATATCTGAGAAATTATCAACTACTAAATTAACCTAACACATCTCTGAAATACAAACTCATTGACAAAATTAAGATAAACCGTTCAAGTATGTGAATGCGCATACTGTCGTACTCAAATGCAATTCACGAGCAGAAACAACTTTGTGCTCGATCGGACTTTCCCGCTCAAAATAGGCCCAAATTACATCACATCACTATATAAACGAGTATATTATGGCTGTGGGGAATTTTTTGCATACAGTTGAAATGACGGTTCTTGGAAAAAAAGAAAGAGATAAAATGAAAGACTCTAAACCGGTGCCAATGATCCCTTCTTTTAACAGCTTTACTGTGTATCTTAATGAACAACTATGAGTCAGATTTTAGCTTGTGAATAGTTCCAATGAATTGGGTTGCCTTCGTGTTTGATTTTGCAACTAGAAATACGAGTATATGTACATACTATATATATTTATGCACATATGGTAGGTATATGAAATTGTTTATACACACGAGTCATGAGTGCAGCTTTATCGCGATCACTGAGCGATAGGAAATCGCGACCCGTTCGCGGATAGCGATAGTACTACACCAAGCAAGTTGTCATAGTTTGAGGAAGAAATTAACAACAAATACCTACTATATCACGGGTATTTACTGATTATTAATAATTTTTGCATTTTTATTCGCATACTGTGATTAATGTGAATCCCGGATATACATATGTATGTGTTTTTTTTTTATTGGGAAAGAATGAACTTGTTCACGAGTGGAAAAACATTTCCAACGAAAGAATTTTATTCAAGGAAATCGGGTGCGTTTTGTGTAACACATTTGTGTCTGTTAATCCTGTTAATGCAAGGTTGTCAGGCAAAACCGGATTAGTTACAAAAACGGTTATTTTAAGGAAACATTTTATTAATGTTATCACTAGAAGATATTACCTTGAATTAACATTAACACGAAGTAAAGCTTATTTATAACGCGAAAAACCAGGCCCATGAAAGGAATCAGTTACCTACATTTGTATTGTATGTACTTGTATTTGGCTCGAACAAATATTATTTTTCAATGAATCTTAAGGTTAATGTTATTGTTGGAGTTAATGCTAGATCCAAGATGAACAAAATTCTTAAATACATCGTAAGTTTTGTTATGCATAGTAACATGTTTTATAATATGACTACAGCAGCTCCGAGTTTTCTTTTGTTGACAAGACGGTACCTGAAAATCCAAATAGAACCGGAAATTTAAGCAGTTTACAAAGCAAAGCTCAAAGTCAATAGAATCACCTTATCGGAAGCCTAGCTTTGCTTCACAGTGGTTTAAAAGTTCGATGACATTGAAAAATGATTACCTCTTCGGTAGCAGTCAGCATAAAATGGCAGATATACTCGTAAATCGGCTGGTCATTAGATGAGATACGTACCCTTTGACATGAAAGTCTACATGAACACACATTTTATTTTAAAGCAGCTTATACAGATCAACTATAAAAACTTACTGTTTGAAGTTACCAATATTAACTGGAAAACAGTCTATAATAACATGTAATTGCTTACCCTATACGAGTATTTGTTTAATAAAATTTGGAAAACAAAAAACAAGATTTTAATAAACATGTAGCGCTTATAGCAGAATAAAAAAAATAATTTTTTCTCTCTAAGTTCACAAGCAATGGCTCGATTTAATCTAATAAAGAGAGTACATGTTTTTGCTGGAGACGTTTTAGAATGCTTACTTTCCGAAACTTATTGACATTAGCAGAGTTAGAAGGTCTTTTGAGTTATATACAGAGTGGGGCAAAAGTAATTGCATAATGTGAATTGATGACATTAAGTTGAAAAAATGATATCGGTCAAATGACCATGATGTAGATTTGTGCTCGTTTTACGGCTCGCAAAATATATGGCTCGAAATTAGTGATTCCTTCTTCAATGTCGGCTTTCAAGACTTGCAAGGTTTGAAGTTTATTGTGGTAAACGTGACATTTCGACGAAAAATCCCAAAGGGTCAGCCAGACAGTTCCAATCGTCAAAACGGGAAATCACACGGCTTGAAAATTGGTGATTCCGTCTTTGTCACAGCTGTGTTAGCGGTTGCTCTGTCCTGTTGGAACCAAAAATGCTGGAGATTCAATTAAGCAACATGCGGTGAAAAAAACTCGTTTGACATCTATCTGTAGCGCTCACCAATTACGGTTATTATGGTGCCGTCGACGTCCTCAAAAAATAAGAGCCATTCACCTTTTCACTGTAAATGACGCAAACAGTCACTTTGAGGGGATGCAGTAGCTCTTCGTGTATTTCATGTGGATTCTCCGTGACCCAGAAATGTAAATTTTGCTTATTCACATAACCGCTTAGGTGGAAATGGGCTTCGGTGCTTATTATGATTTTAGATACGAAATCATCCTCTTCTTGCACCAGGTTTAACAGAGCATAAAAGTATGTTAACCTAACTTGACGGTCAGCAGGTAGGTGAGGTGGCATGTGAACGGCTTGCACTTTATAAAGGAATATCTTCAGGTCTTTTACCAAAAATGGCACATTCACATTACTTCTGTTCCACCTTGTATGTATCATATATAGAAAGTCGTCTATATTGAAACGCATTTCTTAAATTCTAGTAATCAATCTAAATAGTAAGCAAGATGACGTTCATAATTTGGGGAATTGGAAACACCGTCTGAAATATCTTATGTTTTCAACTCCACACATATATTAAACTCAATATTTTCTACCTGCGATACTTTTCTTTACTCAAAAGTCAAAAAATATATTCCATATTTACATCTACATAATATTCCACATTTCTTGTATGGTATTCGCCAATCCATATGGGTAAGAACAATTACAATTATTATTATTTCTGTACAAAAAAAAAAAAAAAAAAAAAAAAAAATACTTTTGAACGATTTTGGCTTACCTTCTTGAAAAGAATTGTTATACTTTTACTCGGTTAACGAATTTCTTCAAATCGCAAAGTAGTCTCGATCTGTTCTCGGTTTCTTTCTTTTTTCGTTTTACGTATTGCATGCCGACGATTCTATTTCGCCTTTTTTTAGTAAATATTTTAGAAAAGAAGAAAAATATTTCCATTTTATTTTAAACATAAAGGAACTTATTAAAAAAGGAAAAATATCTTAAACTTTTTTTTACAATTCTTGGCATTTTACCTATCAGTTTTTGAATTATTGCCTGAGGTATATTCCTCGAGTAATCCAATTATATATTCCACAACGCAGATTCTGATGAAAGCCATTTATCCTGCACCCTTATATCCAGCTCCTTCCACAAGAGCTCTATAAATTTTAAATTTGGTGAACGCGGCAACTATATCTTGATTGTTAAGATTTCTTCATCTTACCTCTGTTTCAGATATTCTTGACAAAGTCTTAATGTGTGTTAAGATTAGTTATCCTGCTGAAATGCGAAGCCTTCAGTATTTATTCTTAGTCTTTAAGTCACCGCGTGGTCTTCCAATATTATTTTGTGTGTTTTGCCTTCTTATTTATTTTTTCAATCAGATCTCCCACTCCACATGAAGAGAAGCATTCCCAGCCCATAACATAACTGTTTCGTGACATTTATTGTTCAGCTCTGCGCCGAACAAAAACTCTTAGTTTTCTTCCAAATACAAGTACCTCATAATTTGGATTGTTTGCTCCATAAAACTCTGTTAAAATAATCTTCTGTCCAGTCTTTATGCTTTATGACCCATTCTAACCGTTTTTACTGGTTTTGTGGTCGCAACAGCGGTGGTCAACCACAAACTCGCCCAAATAGTCTTAATCTTCGTTCAACCGTTGTAAAGGACAGCAGTTTATTCCGTGTTCGAATTATTTCGGCTGAGTTTCGTCTACTTCGTTGACTATTAATCAATACTTGTGTTTATCATAATTGTAGATCTAGGCTGTCCTCACCGTGATTTACCCTCAAGACTTCCGGTTTAAGCGTCTCATTCATATGGTATACCTACATGTACCTAGCTAAGATTATAATAATGTATACATATCTCATATAAATAACTATCACCATATTCCTTAGTAATAATACTATATAACCTTAATCTTTTTTATTAGCTTGAATCTGGATTTGTATTGAACATATTAAAGCTTCAGTAGTTTGTAAGTTAATTTTATGTCTTCATGTGATTACAAAAAAAAATAAATAAATAAATAAATAAATAAATTATATATGGGCTGAAAAGTTTCTAAGAGAGGACACCACTTGAACTAAATCCATACCATTTTCAGTTAGTACCAACCTTCAAAAGATACGTGTATAGTTCTCGAGCTATGGGATTGTGAGTGAAGCAACTTTTGTTATTGTGAAAAAAAAATGATTTCAAAGCAATGATAAATCATCATTG
The DNA here is from genome assembly GCA_907269105.1 of Volucella inanis. Classification (NCBI taxonomy): domain Eukaryota; kingdom Metazoa; phylum Arthropoda; class Insecta; order Diptera; family Syrphidae; genus Volucella; species Volucella inanis. The sequence goes on from OU026156.1 coordinate 116,547,872, forward strand.
CTTTTTGATGGGAAAAAATGCAGCCGATGCAAAGAAATGACTTGATAAGTGTTACCCGGATTCTGCACCAGCCGAACGAACCATTCGGCATTGCAAGTGGATTGAAAAATTTAAAAGTGGTCATACAAGCACCGAAGATGATGCACGCAGTGGACGTCCAAAAGAGGCTGTTTCAGATGAAAACATCAATAAAGTCCACAAAATGATTACGAATGACCGTAAAGTAAAGTTGATCGAAATAGCTGAGGCTCTAAATATATCAAAAGAGCGTGTTGGATATATCATGCACGAAAATTTGGATATGCGAAAGCTCTGTTCAAAGTGGGTTCCGCGTTTGCTCACAGTCGACCAAAAACAACAACGTGTTGATCATTCAGAGGAGTGTTTAAAGCTGTTCAACCGCAACAAACTTGGCGGATGAAACTTGGCTCCATCACTTCACATCAGAATCAAGTCGGCAGTCAGCTGAGTGGCGAGCAGACGACGAACCTCGTCCAAAACGAACAAAAACTCAATAGTCGGCTGGCAAGATTATGGCATCCATATTTTGGGATACACACGAAATAATTTTCATCGACTATCTCCAAAAGGGGCAGACTATCAACAGCGACTATTACATTGCGTATTGCACATTGAAGCGTTTGAAGGACGATATTGCAGAAAAACGATCGCATTTGAAGAAAAAGAAAGTGCTGTTTCATCAAGACAATGCACCGTGTCAGAAGTCGATGAAAACGATGGCAAAATTGAATGAATTCGGCAACGAATTGCTTCCCCACCCACCGTATTCTCCAGATGTGGCCCCCAAAGACTATTTCCTGTTTGCATACCTGAAAATATGCTCGCCGGAAAGAGATTTAAGACCGATGAAGAAGTAATCGCCGAAACAGAGGCCTATTTTGAGGCTAAACCAAAATCGTACTACAAAACTGGTATCGAAAGATTGAAAAATCGTTTCAATCAGTGTATCGCCTTCGAAGGCAACTATATTGATAAATAAAGTTGAATTTTGCAAAAATTTTGTGTTTTACTATAAAACGGCACGACTTTTCAGCCCATGTGTTATATGGCGATAATAAATATCGCGGTATTAATGGAACTTTTAATCACTTCCATGGAACAATTTATTTCCCAAGTATAAAAAAAAGAGAGAAAGAAAATTTATCAATAAATAAGAAAACTGTCAACTTCTTAAGTAAAATAGACATCCTCACAAAATTAAACATGGACTTTCAGAAATCCGTCTACAACAGTTTATAGTATCTATAGATGTTTGTGGTATCCACAATATCGAGATATTAATTACGTTTTATCGATGCATTTTCCAAATTCGCTTCATCTTATGTTTTAACTGTTCGCAATAGTATAAACATGATCAGTTCCACAATCTTGGTCCCATGAGAGTAGTTACTAATTTGAAAATTAGAGAGTTGGAAAATAATCTACGATCCCTTTAAGCCCGATATGAGGTTTGATATATGGAACCGGATCTTAATATAATTATTAATTAATATTATATTATAATATTATTAATTAATATATATATATATATTAATATTATTGTAATATTAATATTAAAAATTAATTATAATATTAAAATATTATCAAATCACTTACAAAAATTACAGAGTCGATAAACTTAGTAAGGTTGAATTTTATCTCCAAACAATTTTAAAGTCCGAATGAATTGGAATTTATACAACAACATACCATAATAATATTTAATACAAAACTGCCTATCCTGCCCCATGAATCCTTTATGCTATACCTTTTAAACCACATTCCATTAATAATGATTGATTGACGAACCATGCTTGGTGATTAAGAATGTTTTCTATTGCCAGAAAATAAAATTGGATAATATCACATCAGACTGTGACATCCTTAATATAAGAAAAAACATGAGTGATACCTTGCCCTAGTGATAAATTCGAATTAACACAGTATAACTCAACCGGAAGAAAATAACATATTGATAACAAATTCACCTAACATCAACATATCCACATCCTGGGGCATTGAAAACAAACCAATCTCAAGAATAGTACTGCCAGACTATGAAAATTGTGAAATCATCATCAACAACATAATGTATGAAAACAAAAAAAAAATATATTTTGGGATAAAATACAAATTATTTCTTCAATATTCATTCATAGTAATTCTTCTCATCCCACAAAAAATTTGAATACCTACAGAGTAAAGCCATTTCACATAACCAATAGGGATATCATTGAACTAATCGAAAGTACAAGGAGTTAGCAAACCTGCTCGTTGTTCGCCTGCATCTTCATGGCCAACATAGCATATACACTCTTCTTCATCCGCTTTATAAAGAAATAATCGAAATCAAACAGAAACCATAGCCATTTCTCAAACACGCTACGAGATTAATCCTGGAGCTCCAGTACAGAAAGATTACTATAAAACGGCACATTATAGCCCATGTGTTAAGTCAGTTATCTATATAGGCATTAAGCTTTTGTTTACATCTAGATCAAGTTGAGAAAATACGTATGCTTTCATTTAAAGATATAACTTCTTAATAACGCTTGCGTAAAATAGTTATTATCAGCTGAAAACCAAGGGGTTTCTGCCACTTTAAAGCCCATTTCTAGCCATTTTCACCCACTTTCTAAGAAAGTTCTGTCTCCCCATTTTCCAGTGACATAATCAAATACATATGACTAAAATAAGTTTTTATTATTCTAATATACCGACTCTCTGACAATAATTTGCAATCCATTATGACTAACTCAAAAGTGTTGCTGAATCAGCTGTGTGTCATCAGCCATAGGCTCCGCTGTTCTAGAAGACATCAATGAAAATTGTTCCTTATATGTGCACTTGGGTATGTTATGTATGTGCAATTTAAAAGCAAAATGTTTTGTAATTCTAAATCTGAAATAGAAATAGAATTTTGCTATCTCGTTTCTCATACATATGCTGCAAAGTTTTACGGATGAAATGAATTCGTTGGGCAAACCATGAGTTCTATTCTATGTTTACTTATCAATTAACTAAAATTAATAATTAATATAAATTACATTCATATTGGAATGATTGGCAACCATTCCTAATATTAACCAATACCATGGGAAATGTTTAAAAGCTCTAGATTACCTCTTTTAACACATTTAACCAGTTTTGTAGCCTCAAACAAATAAGTGTTTTGAGCGAAGGCCATTTGTTATGATCTAAGTTACCATATGTACATACATCTTCGTGAATCTGGAATCATTTGCTTTTCATAAACAACTTCATCACTATAACAAAATTTAGAACTTGGCGTATACGTAGCATGATGGATGCTCGCTCACACATACGCACACACCAAGTGATGTGTATATGTAGGCAGCGCTAGACCAAATTACGAACAGAATACAAAGTTGGGAAAAAATGCGTGAAAAGGAAAAGTTGTACGATATATACCTATAGTTGTGGCCTTCACGAATTCGGCGTACATTGAACCGACCTACACACGCGCACGATCACCTACCATTCTATATGCATGCATGTATGTAAGTATATAAATATGTATAATTCGCATACCGATTTGCGACTCCATTCTTTGCTTAAAATATCTACTCGTACTGTCGCTTAGAATTGCCAATTAACTAAGCCCGCATGGACTTTGCCTTTCGCTTTGACTTTAACACAAAAGTATCCGTATATGAGTATGTACTCGTATACGTATGCCAAAAAACAAATTCGTTTCTTCACAGGTTTTATATTGTACACCGTATCTACGAATTATAAGTTCATTACGTCCGAAGAAACGCTTTCAGATTTTGGATGATTTTCTTCGGAACAAAGATAAGGGGCACAGCGGGAAAGGAAAACATTTTTAACATTAAAAACCTACTGAATGAAGACTAGCTATCGTAGAGTGAATGATGAGTAAGCGTTTAGCCATAATAGCTTATGGAAATTGAAAGTATCTATACGCAAGTGAGTAGCACATGCGACGCGACCAAGAACCGAGCCGACTAAACCTACTTTTCACATCATAACCATATGCTCGGTTCATGGTCACGTCAAAGACCCCACTGTTCTAGTGTGCTACAACTTGAACTTGAACTTCAAAACAAAAAAGAAAATATTTTCTATCCAAAAAGGCTTGTGGAAGTTTTTGTCGGTTTTTTTTTTTTGTCGCGTTTATGTTAGTAAATACGAATAAGTGGATAAATAAATACACTGAAATTTTTTTTTGTCTTGCTTCTTAACGTGTTTAGCTTTTTTAATCTACCGGCTTGTCGAATCTGAGGGTATCTATTCACTTGTCTTATGGATGTGTGAATTCGTCGCCACGTTTTATTAAGCCCCATTTGCTCAAGTTGAAATTGAAATACCTAAGCGACCGGCCGGCCGGCGATATAAAGCCTTTCCATAAAATTAGTGGCTGTGTTGGCCTGTTGAAATGTTACTCATGTTGTCATGCAAAAATTGACCGTTTTTTTAATGTACTACATATATCTGAATACAGATGCGATAAAGTATGCAAATCGTTAGATGGTGCCAGAAGAGATATTTAGCACAACATATCAACATTAATATTTAAATGATGGCGAAGTTTGCTTAAGGCGTAAATAAACAATTTGCATATCTTTCTTTATCTTTAAAAGATACAGATGCAGGTGAGTATACTATAGCGTCGGTTTGATCAGAGTCAAATTATATCAGTACATATATTTCTTATAGCATTAGGTATATATGGTGTAATCGTATATATATATATTATATAAATATACAAATACGATTACTTATCTACAATTCACTATTAAAAATATTGAGACTTATCCTTTTTCTGAAAACGACGTCGAAATTGTCGTTGACAATTTCAACGGTCTTATTCTGCCAGCAAGAAGCTCAGAAGTTAACTTCTGTTTGCCAGCGAGCCCCATTTAATGCGTCAAATTTTACACAATCACTCAATTGAAACCTCTGTTTGAATACAGTAGAAATAGGGTAGGCACTGAGAGGTTTCAACTTAGTAATTCCCAGTGTTGCAACTGTTTCCTACACATCAATTGTGCATATTTTACCTCCACATGGTAACCATCGGATACTGGTCGATGTCCATCCGAATTCAAATTGTAACGCTCACATCGCCAAACGTGTTAATGGCTTGGGTCTAACTGATTCCTCGTTCTAGGATACCTATAATGGAACTGACTCTTCCCGTTAGGTGTTGTGCCCCCGGGGTAACTGCCCGGCCAGGAAGAAAAAAACTTAAGCTTAAAAACAAACACAAGCCTCGGATACGGACAAGGAACTTCTGATCTGCACCTGGAATATTAGGTCCCTTAATAGGCCACGTGCAGCCGGACAACAAGCGGAGGCCTTGGACTGCTGCAAAGCAGATATTACCGCCATCCAAGAAATACGATAGGATAGGCCGGACAAAAAGAAGATAAAAAACTGCGACATTAACTACGGCGATTGTTATCGATGGCAGATACAGATTTGTTATAAGAGGAAAACATAAGCAAGAAGATTTGAGCTTCCGGCGCCATAACAATACGTATCAATACGCGCACACCTCCACAGAGGAGAAATATGACGACGACAAACATAATTTCTCAGTCCTCAGAGATGCTGCCATTGATGTGATGATTTTCGCTCAGCCCTCACAACGAAACCCCTGGTTTGAAGGAATGAAAATCTGAAATTTAACTAAAAATAAAAAAAAAAACATGTCGCGGACACAAACCCGAACCGAGGCTTGTAGAGACGAACAAGGAAACTTCGTAGTAGAATCGCAGTCGATGCTGAGGATTTGTAAAGAGCATTTTTGTAGGCTGTATAATGGCGATAAGAACCAAATACCATTGTGAGACAGAATGACTTTTCAACCTGGAAGACGTAGATCAACAATTCCGTCCACCCGATGAAGAGAAGATTTTTTTTTTATTTTTTTTTTTTTTAGAACTAAACCCTCAAGTGGGTATGAATACACTTATAATGCCTTAGCATGTGCTAAGTTTTTTAGAAAATAGGATAGAGAGAAAAAGAAAGATTATTGGGCTCAATGGTTAATTTCGCGCCATGGGTGGCATCCAACATTTTTAGTGGAAGTTGGCTTTTTGTTGATTTCTATTACGCTAATCATCTTCCTTGATTTTCGTTAACTGAAAAAATGAATGTCTTTTGGGCGAGGCTGGGATTTGAACATCGAACCTTGGAAGCCAGTCCGCTACCACTTGAGCCACGACTACCCATATCTAAGCTTGAGTCCATATCTAAGCATACATTAACTTTTCTGTAAAATATGGTCGGGCGAAAGTATGTCCGATGAATAGAACTTAAGCATTGTTTTTCCGATCCTCAAGAAAGGAGATCGTCTGAACTGCGCCAACTACAGAGCCATCAGTGTTCTTAATATCTTCTATATCCTCTATTGATTGAACTTCTAAAGCCATTCATTAACAAACTGGTTAGTTCATATCAGTGTGGTTTGATGCCAGGAAATCAATTCACACCACATATTCATCGATGTTAAGGCCGCGTTTGACGGCATCTATAGAGACGAGATATACCGAGAAATGTTTAATTTTGGTATCCCTGCCCAACTCGTCATTTTGTGTAGGATGACGATGGAGAAATCACGCTGCTCCACCAAAGTCGGTAAAGAACTTACCGAGACTTTTGGTGTCAAAAAAAGATTTAGACAATGCGATACGATATCACGCAAAACAATAGGTACAATCTTTCAAAACTCGATCCAATTACTCGCATACGCTGATGAAATTGACATAATTAAAAGAAAACAGCATGATGTCAGTGGTGCTTTCGCGAGTGTTGAGATGGAAGCAGTGAAAATGAGTCACATTAATGCTCCGGTCTGAAAAATCTTCGAATCCGCCCACGAGGGACAGCACAGTAAAGAAAGACTGCCGCGAATCAGCTGGCGCACTCAAGTGAAAGGGGAATTTAGGGTGTAGCCGTCGAATTTAGCAGTTCCGTTAGACTTAGGTATAGACATCTTTTCATCTAATGAATTTTTGTAATCGGTGTAACTTATTTTCAGTGCTTTTGTCTTTGCTGTTGTTGTTGTTCAAAATATCCACAAATGTTTGTAGTTGACAGTTTATTAATTGGGAGTCTTCCACGTCCCCTTGCAAGTTTTGATACCAATAACAATGTTTCGCTCTGCCATAGGTATCGTAATTTCTGAGACACTACTCATACATTTTGTTTGGAAGTTCATAAGAAGTTTCTGATTTTGATAAGTACAAGTTCGAGATGCTATCCCTTCTTGGCTTGTCGGGCCACTGTGTATATCAGCTAATTTTTTGTACACCGACCACACAGTTACAGAAAATATTTCTAAAAGAACCGTATGGCTATTGATAAAACCATTTGGAGCGGACTTTACAGCTTCTTTAGGAATGTTAGCTGGTCGTTATATTTCCTCGATAACGACATGGATGCCGCTGCTGACATGGTCACAGATACTATTCTCTTTGAAATGAGACCCTTTATTCCTCAACGGATGAAGAGTATCAAACCAAAAGAACAAGCATGGTACACTTCAAGCTGTAAAGTGACTCTTAGGGTTAGAGAAATGTTCTTTCGAGCCTTCAAGACTAATCCGAAAAAAAATCAAACAAGCCAAAAAAACTGATACTTCTTTTTTAAACGTGTAAAACTTCAATACAAAAAACTGAGACAAAAAATACTATAATGTCCCAAAGGTATTATAGTAACAACTTTTGGTCGTTCGTCAAAATTATTGGAAATTCTTCTTCATCCTCTATCCGAACGCTCATTTAAAATGACATTCAAGCTGTAAGCTTTTTGAACAAGGCTGATCTCTTTGCTGCACACTTTGCAGCCAGTACAAAAGTTCCAGTTTGTGCTTTGTCTACGCCTGCACCTGAGTGCGTCGAATCTTCAATGAGACGAATCCACTTTCGCACTCGTTTAGTGTGTATTTAAAGATCCTAACATCCAAGACCAACAAATCCGTTGGTCCAGATGGTATATATTGTATATCTAAATCCTATTCTTTAGAACTCAGAACTTTTCCAGCCTGTCCTCCTACATTTACATCACTTCTTTCCAAAGTCATGGAAATGTTGATAAACCGTCAGCTCATAAAATGTCGCGAAGCACAAAAACTTCTCAATGATCGGCAATACAGATTTCGTCATAACAGTTCCACTGGTGATTTGATGGCATGTCCCAGCGAAAAAGTGAAACATAGCGTAGATCAATCTGACGGAATCAAGAAAGTTGCACTTGATATTTTTAAGGCATTTGACAGAGTTTGGGATCAGGGCCTTTTTTCAAAAATGAGTTTTTTGGGATCGATGACCTACTTCTTCAATGGATTAGAAATAACCTTTCGGAATTCAAGTTGTCTGGATGGTTTCAAGTTTGATATTTACAAAAAAAATGTTGGTGTGCCCCAGGACTCCGTTCTGTCTCCAAACTATTTCTATTTCATAGTCGTTATAACTTGCAAACATTAAAGGCAAGCATTAATCTCTTTATCTTTTCTTTCTTCCTAAGTTTCCTTTTTCCCCGAAAAACGCAAACATTTTAAGGCAGTGTTACTAAAAAAAAAAAAAAAAAAAATAAAATAAAAGAAAATTGGTGTTGATTTTCTTTTCTTCTGCAGAGACATGCATCTTTTTTTTTTCAATATAAGTGGTCGGCTGAAAAGTTCGTAGGCTTACACATAGATGGTGTTCCTAGAATTAAATCCATATCGTTTATAGTAATACTAAACTTCAAACAACATGTGTATAAATTTGACAGCTCTCGGACAATTAGTTCGTGAGATATACCACCTTGATAAAAAAGCTCCCGGCGCACCACCGTGTGGCGCTCCCATTGTTCCGATTTGGGTTCTGTTTTTTTTTTTTTTTTTTTTGTTAAGTTGGTACATCTGTTGTTGACTTTCCCTTTAAATCTTAGCGTCATAGCTTGACATTTGCAAAAGTTACGTAGCCAAGAGTACATCTATCTATGTGTGTGTTGGCGATTTTTTACAATTTTAGAAATGGATTTAAATTTGCAACCATGAACATATATTAAATTTTGTGTAAAAAACGAATTTAATGGTTCGCGAACGTTGGAAATGTTGGAAAAGTGTTTCGCAACGATTCTCTAAAGAAAACGGTCGTTTACCAGTGGCACGAGCGGTTCCAAAGTGGTAGTGAGTCAATCGAAGATGATGAACGCAGTGGCAGATCATCGACATCGAAAACCGAAGAAAACATTGATGAAGTAAAAGAAATGTTGGTCAATAACCGCTAATTAACCATCAGAGAGATATCAGAGGACTTGTACATTGCCTATGGATCCGTCCAAGACATTTTGGTTAATGATTTAGACTTCCGTCGTGTAGCAGCAAAGTTGGTGCCAAAAGACCTCAATTTTATGCAAAAAAGAGACCGTGTTGACGTCGCAAAAGAGATTATTTTCGAGCCTGAATCCGATCCCACATTCATCAAAAGGATCATTACTGGAGACGAGACGTGGGCTTATGAGTACGACACGCAATCCAGATATCAGGCAAGTAAATTGCGTTCACCAAATGAGCCGAGACCAAAAAAACCACGTCAATTTCAGTCAAAAAAGAAGGCAATGCTCACGGTTTTTATGAATTACAACGGTGTGGTGCAGCATGAATTTTTGCCAGAAGGTCAGGCAGTAAACAAAGAGTATTATTTGGGCGTTATGAGACGTTTGTGTGAAACGATTCGCCGAAAGAGACCAGAATTGTGGGCAGAAAACTCGTGGATTTTGCACCATGATAACACACCGTCGAACAGTGCCATCATTATACTCAATTTTTTTGACGAAAAATGCAACAAATACTATCCAACAGCCACCGAATTCACCTGATTTGGCTCCCTGTGACTTCTTTCTGTTAAAGAAAACCACTACAGGGAAATCCTTTCAGCAGCCGAGAGAAAGTAATGGAAAAATCGCAGGAAGCAAGGATGGACATACCGAAAACCGAATATAAAAAATGTTTCGAGGATTAGATCAAGCGCTGGCATAAGTGTGCTGCAGTCGATGGGGATTACTTTAAAGGGGACAATATAGATTAAGATGAATAATAATGTATTTCAGCAAATTCTCTTGCTAATATCTTAGATTCTTCCGTTATTTTAGTACAATTATTATAAATACTCTCCATTTTTTCTATATTTTTTTTTTACTCCGGCATCAATTCTATTATAATTAATGAAAAGGTAATTTTTAATTAAAACTGTAGAGTTTATTTAGTGTAGATAGTTTATTTCCGTTAAAATAAATGGATGCCCTAAATTATTTTTTATTCCATGGGAAATTATATTCATTATCTTAATAACAGCTATGAATTCAGTACTACTTGTCTGTCAAGTGAGACATACACACTTGTATGTACATATCATACATAACATATGTTGTGTCTATTAGGAAAAAGGAAAAATTAAGCGAGGCAATAACAAAAGAGTAAAAGAATTTTCTCCTTTTATTTCTAAATTGTTTTCGCACTATTTAAACATATCTTTCCGACGAAATGATATCAGTCATATTGTGGCATATTATATGGCCAAGAGGCATCACAAAAAGATAACTTAATATACAGGTACTCGTACTGCTATATATTTGATTCAATAAACAGTGGTATAAGTTCCAATTAAGTGAATGTGATTAACATTTATAGTTGGTTCACCTATGAATATACTTATAATTATACTTATAGAATTAAAAAGCTATGTGATTCTAACAGATAAGAATTATGTGCTTATTTTAATTAATGTTTTTTTTTTTAAATTAGTACCTGTTTTAATCATTCCAATCGTTTGAGAAAATGATCTAGTGAAAAGTAGTTCAGGATGGATTTTATTACAAAATGTAAACATACATATTTGAAACCATATAATAATCATACAAATTATCATATAATGTTAAGTTACTATTCTCATTGGCATGCATATGCTTCATAAGTGATGTTTTCATAGGCTTTCATACAATTAACCAAACAGAGCAAAGATAAATCAAAATTGTTAACTTTAATGTGTGACATGATATTATGTACTCTAAGGTTATGCTAGGTTAATTGTAAATCTATAATGATCCCATTGGGAGAGCGTGGGAGGGTGGTGGCCTTGCTACTCCTGAAACCAAGAGATTTCTTGATACATTTCAAGTTCGGTGATCTTCATAGAGCAGAGATTGTTTTGATCTCTGAGGAGATATCTTCCTATAGGTATACTCAATTGCTGCACTTGTGGTTCAATAGTAAAATGTCCTATGATTTTGTATGTGAGTTTGAAGAAATCCTTTTCTTTAACTTTATCGCTTAGGATAGAGTGCGGTCCATAAATATCTCATGTCTTAGAGGAATCCGCTTATGACTGGCATTAGAGAGGTTTTGGAAGTGGTATTGATTTTGCCATTGTCAATCTGTTCTCTATTTGCTCCCAGCGATCAAAATCTGGCCAGTTCATCAACGATGCAGTTCTCTGGGACCTTTGAGGGTCCCGAAATTCAAGAAAGTGTGACCTTGTGATGTTTAGTCTTCTCGTTGAGAGATGAGAGTTAAAGAGAACACTTGAACACTTGAAATGATACAGAGAGAGCTGAAACGCATTGTTCAAAGTTAATCGAGAAAATCATTGTTTACTTCCTATTCTTCCGAGGGTTAACAAGAATTGCATATGATAGAGTAATTTTACAGGAAAATCTTCCCTAAGCGTACACTGCCAGGCGCAACAAGGGACATTCCCATGCACCAGGTATGGAATTCGAAACATTAACATCGTTTTCTACATCATCAGCCGGGACATATGGAAAGGCTTAGTGACTGAGACTTTACGTTCGTTCTGGGCTAAGTTATAAATACATATGAGTTAATATAATTTTGCTATCTTCGACCTTTTGAAATTGTTCTCCTTGACGCATTTATCCTACTTCTAACTACCAGCAGTCCAAACATAATTAACTCGATTCATATATTGGACTTTGTATTCTCCATAGTTAAGCGGATTCCGAAAAGGCAAAATAAGACATCGATCACCAAAAGCGCTTTCTAATTTAAATATCGATATACCGGCTTGTCTGTTAATTTGCCGAAAAATTCATGTTCCATATCATCAAATTACTATGCAAAATGAAAGCGTGTGTTATGAATTTTCATTCATTCATTAATATCCGTAGCTAAGGCTATTATCATCGCGTAACTTACATGTTAAATCATTTGGTACTGATCGCGTAACATACATGTTAAGTCATTTAGTACTGATATTTAAATTTAAAAATACGAAAGTGGTTGCCTTTGCTCCGACAAAATATTTAATATACATACAAGTGCCTATAGCATGTGTATGTCATTATGAATACAACGAAAACCGCGACACTATTAAATCGGATCTCAAATCCCAATGGAATAGTCGCATAAAGTTTTGGATTCGAATTTTTAGCTGCTGATGAACAAAGTGTTTTGGTGTCTAATGGACTTAATGATTAGAAGCAGAAACTGGAACTATCATATAACATAATTATAAGATACTCATATGATATGAAACAGGCTATGAGTATAAACGAAAATATCATTGTTCGGGTATCACAAAACTATATTTAGTTACTGCATTTATCATAAGCGCATAAGTTGGTTTTACTGTGACACTTGTTGTGAACTCTGACTGACGAGTACATTTCCTTTCTAAATCAAATTTCAAACCGAACCAAACTAAATTTCACCAATGACGTTTGCCAGCTCACAGCTTATAATACACTTCACCAATACAGACTGTGCTTCTATAAGCGACAATACAATGAACACTTACTTGCACTGCAGTTAATGGCATCTACGATTGTGATGCCATTCTCATTTTTGTATTTATGAAATTATTTATTATTTCCTCTATAAGACGGGCAACCTGCGTGTCAATGTTCTGGTTATCGCAATGTGTGGTTGGTGCGGAGAACTTGATAAGGAGTGCGAAAATATCTCAAAATTGTTAGAGACAAGTCTACCGTCGGAAGATCTTGTTTCGTGCTTTAGCGAGCGCTCAAGGGATTTGAGTACCCTTAAAATGTTTGTACATAGCACGAGCGATGGAAAATCAAGGAGGAAGAAAAGAGAATTACCGATGTACATTGGTCTTAAATATTTGCAAGTTATAATGAATAGGAAATAGAGAGCTCGGCAGGTCTTTCCTTAGGCGAGCTGTACGGCTTAGGAACGAATCACGATATATTAGAGTACATCCGAAAGTGGTCTTGATGTTACGGTTGAAAGAGTTTGAAGGGGCGGAATGCTGATAGATAGATATTACAAAAGTTATAGTGACATGTGTAGGTTGGACTGTCACCCTGAAACTAGGCTGGAAGGAAATTCCCTTCTCAAGTTGCTTAGAAATCAGAAACCAAACATTGCAAATCATTCGAGATCATAAGGCTTCCGCAAAAAAAAAGTGATGGCAATGAAAAGGATCCTGTGGACTGATAGAGGAAAAAAGGGCTGTAAGACTTCGAACTGCTGCAATCCCATTATTAGGGAAAGTGGTATACTGAATAAAAAGTAGGATACCGAATAAAAATAAAGGAAGTAATTACATACACATGTTAAGGGTGTTTGTTTTAAAGATTCAAACTCTTATTTAAATAAAACACAAAGAAATTTACTTGATGACGATTTATTAAATTCGCACGTTTTCTCGATTGTCCTCGCTCCAAATACGACAATTGTTTATTGTTTATTTACGTAGCCGTTTAAAGAGAATTGAGCCTCATCACTGAACTAAATTTTACGGTAAAAAACTAGGTCAACTTCCAGTTGATTTAAAAACCAATTACTTAACACTCCATGTAACAAATGGTCACTCGGTTTTAACTTGGACCAATTGGATCGTATAAACCTTGAGGCCAAGATCTTTATGCCGAATTTTCCAGATAGTGGATGATCAAAGGCCAAGATAAATTAGGCTCCTCTTCAATACAAACTTTCACAGCCGCGATATTTTCTTCCGAACGCACTGCTCTCGTTCTTGGTGATGTGTAAGTATTCAAATGCAATGAATTAGGTGCGAAATTCATCCACAAAAAATAACTGTTTGGTTAGGTTTGCATGCCGGCGGCGTTATTGGGCCATATTTTTTTATCTCTATGATGATAATGAATATTACACTTGAACAGCTGAAATGATTACATTTTTAACATTTTTTTTTTTTTTTGAGAAGTGATTTTGGAGTTTACACCTCTATATTCTTTTAACAGAACTCTTCATTTTATTTTGGGTGTTAGAAAATTGAAAGGCCTAAGCTGTTCCACAAAGTTTTTTTTATTATTATTTTTTTTATTTTTATTCTTTTTTATTATTTTTGTACTAGTTGGTTAATATAACCAGTGCAGCTATGTTACTGCATGCCAGATGTATTTTAAAATAATTATATTTATATCTCTGGAGAGTTGGTAATTGGGTCATATTCCTGATAGTTTTGCACGTTTTGCCAAAAATTTTATACAAATTATTTTAATCTATTCTTTGAAAAACAGGTATGTAAAAGGTGTTTCAACATGAGGTGTAGAATTTTTTATTTGAATAAAACGGAAAATTGATGTGATATCTTTGAAACCCTCATTGCTTTTTAAAGTAACATATAGGGATTATTTATGGAACACATATCTTCCAAATGTTTAGGCTGATTTTTGCAAGAAAATCGCGTTTTCAGATGAGGTCTACGTTAATAACTTTAATAAGCAAAATTAACACGTCTGGGGCACCGAAAAACCCCGATTGATTCAGGAGATGACAATGCACCCAGAATGAGTAAATTTTAGGTGCAACCGGAGGTGTCGTAAGATGTGAACACGGAAATGCAAAAAATGTTCTCACACTTGAAATGCTATTGGAAAAACAAAAGTGTATAGTTACTTTAAATGGAAACAGGAGTGACTTGAAATGTGATTGGTTTGCACTTTTAGAAAATTGTAGGTGTACATTTAATTTAGACTGCACTAGAATATAATTTTTATTATGAATTAATAAATCGCGCTACCGAGACATGATATACAATTTTTGTGGGCTGGGTTCGTGGCTATAGATACGAATGACTTCTACTTTCAACAGGATGGTGCTACGCGCCAATCAGCTCGCGATACAATCGAATTATTGCGCACAAAATTTTCAACGCCAACCATCTGCAAACAATTCCAACTCTGAAAGCGAACGTTGATGCCGCCATCGGTGAATTATGTGAATGAATGATTGGAAATTTCAAAATAAAAAGTTATGGGTCAGCAAGCAAAGCCGAGAGGGTCATTATAAAGATATTGCGTTCCAAAAATAATCCCCATGTGTATACTATATAAAGTAACAAAGGCTTCAGAGATATCTCAACAATTGTGTATTTTATTCAAAAAACAAATTATACTCGTTCAAATCTTGTTAAAACATCCTTTATATCAAAATAAAACATTATTGTACTACATTTATCGCTTATTTGGTGTAACATTTATTTAGATGGTCTTCTGGACAACCCCAGATTAAGAAGTCTAATGGTGTCAAACTGCACGGTCTTTGTAGAAAGAATTTTAACTAAAGTGCAACTGGTATTTTGGCTTAGTATAGCGAATATGCCACGAACTGAGTTTCATTTTGTTATACTGAAAGAACGTACCAATTTCTATGGAGCAATGGTAGTAAAATATTTCATGAGCTGACGATTTATCAGCGGTTCCATGACCTTAGACCGAAGGGACGTAGGTGTAATTGGTCTGTAGGAGGATAGAGAAGAAGATTCGCCTTTTTTAAGGACAGGCTGTGCAAATACTGTTTTTCATTTGTTCGGAAAGAGTCCTAAGGAGTAGGATCGTTGGCAGTGTTCTTGCCAGCGAAAAAGAACACCTCTTCAGAAGAAGAGGAAATATACCATCTGGACCAACGAATTTGTATACGTTTAGATTTTTAAGTAACCTTTAAGATTCCATGTAATCAAGCATAGGCAAAGAACAATCTGGAAGTGTTGAGCTGGCCGCAAAGTATGTAGCAAGCAGATTAGCCTTGTCTAAAGAGCTGACAGCTTGTAAATGAGCGTTGAGACGCAGGATGAGACAGAATTTCTGATATTTTTGACAAACGACCAAAAGCTTTTAGTACCTTTGGGACATTGTATTATATTTTGCATTAGCTTTTGGTCGTATTGAAATTTCATATGCTTAAGAAAGACCTTACAGTCATTCCGGGCTCGTTTAAACATTTGTTCTCTTTCGGGTTGACCTTAAGGGACCATAAAGACATTTCTCTAACCCTGACAACCTCTTTGCAACTCGAGTCGTACCATGCCTTTTCTTTTGGTTTGATACTCTTCATCCGATGAGGGATAAAGGATCTATTCCAAAGAATAAATATATCAGCAGCGGCATCCACGTCGTTATCGAGCAAACATAACAACTAGTTTGAATTTCTAAAGAAGTTGTTAAGTCCGCTCCAATTGGTTTTCTCGTTTCTCGACAGGAAAGCACATCAACAGAGTACTTAAAAGGGATAATTTAAAAACAAGTCCAAGGTGTTGGCGATATGAATATAAACGCGTAGTATACTTGTGTGGTCTCATTTACAAGCTGGGTCAAGTTGTTTTCCGCAGCGAAAATCTCAACATACCGTTTTATACAACACATCTTTGTATATATTGAAATCGCTCTTAATAACGATTTCAGTATGAGGATACCGGGATACAATTCTTTGAGTGGAGTCAGACAACGCATCGAACTCGTTAAAGGCTGAATTGCTGTCCAGTTTTGGGTTTCTATAAATAAAGCAGTAGTGAATAATTTGCTTAAGGAGATGAAATTTCACCCACAAGAAGTAAAATTTCGGATTGGAACGCGGATCACATTGTAATGGAGTTTGGTAAGCTGCATCACTACGAACGTAAATTTCGAAACCGCGGTGGGAGAAGAATAATGGCACTAGTTCGTAGCCAGCGAAAAGATTCCTAATGTATTGAGAATATTAGCGTGACCAAATAATTTATTTGTCCAATGTGTAGTCGCTTCAAGCCGAATGTCTGCATTAGTAGCCACTTACCTGACGAAAATATCGAGGAGTGTCAAGTGAAACAGACTAATAATAGTCCGCCAGAAGAATTGCATTGTTTAAGGCCAACCAAAAGACAACCACCCCGTAGATTAATGTCGGTCTTATAATCGAGACGTATAGCCAGTGGGTAATGTGAGGTTGAAGTCCCGATTCGTTCCCAATCACGTTTCTGCAAAAGAAGAGAGAAATTAAAGCTTTCCTTACCCTTTCTTAAGTATAAGGTTTCCAATTTAGTTTCCTTGTAGAAATAAGATCCAGATATTTCGCTGTATTGGAAAGCACTAGGCTGGAACCGTTGATTGAGGGTCTGCGATTGGAATTTTTTATTTACTGGAAAAGAAGACAAGACCTGTTATATGGGTGTTTATTTTTTAATTGTATAAGATAATATTTCTCTCTAAGAGTTCACCCTGCTACCACCCAATTTCAGGTATATTACCAGTTCATTGCTTCAGAGAAGGGGTGTGAGGACATCGCATTCTAGGGTACCTCTGATGACACATCTTTAAGTAGAAGCCCCACTCATTTCGGAGTTGATTATCCTGGTATTTACCATAAGATTGTGGGTGGTCGTGGCTCAAGTGGTAGTAGACTGGCTCACAAATCGGAAGATTCGGCGTTCGAATCCGAATCAGTTAACGAAAATTAAGCAAGTTGAGTAGTTTAATAGAAATTAACAACAAGCTATCTTCCACTAATCTTTAAATTTCCCATTAAATGTTGAATGGCCACCCATAAGGCGAAATAACCACTAAGCCCAAACACCTTTCTTTCTCTCTCTATCTCATTTTCCAAAAAACTTAACACATTCTGAAGCAAGTGAGTACTTTTAGAGTTGACTGCGCAGCTGTGATTGCGTATATGTTGATATTGTTAAAGACACCCTCTATGTAAAGGAATGCGCCCATTGTGAACTCTCTATAATGTAGCGATAATTCGATATTATAAATATAGTTCCCCATTATATCTTGAATGTGGAGCTACCTGGAAAGTGATTCTCCAGTAGCAGGTTGAGTGATTCATTACTCGGGGTCGTCGAAGACCAAAAAGACTGAAGACTGGTTTTTTCAGACGTATAGGCATCATAAGAGAATTTTTCTTAGCCGCAGTGCGTCAAAGGTTTCTGTTATTTTGCCACAGAATCACCTCCAGGATTGTCGCTTTGCCTTCCTCAGATCTTCCTTATATATCTTATGGGATTTCTTATATAAGTACCAGTCTGTCACCTTTCTTGTATTTTTTTCTTGGTTGAAAAGTTTAGTGCAAATATTTTTAAGCGGTCCTAGTGCTGATGTCCACCAGTGCTTTTCCATGCCTCTAGGCTGAATAACAGGACAGGGAACAGCTAGTGTCTGATTATAAGCCAGGCTGAAATCCTTGACTTTTATGTCTAGCTCGTTGGTGTTATACAGGGGACTTAAGAGTTCAGAAGAGAGTATTTTTAAAAGTGTTCCTCTTTTTTTTTTGTCAATCAGTTTTTCGACAATTCGCATTGATAGTTGGCAGGGACTAAATTAAATGTATCTGTGAAAAGAAGTGTTCAGACAGTACCATCCAGTTCGTTACCATTTGAGTGATGTTATCAAAGACAAGAATGGTGTCTTTCACTTCTCGTCGGTTTTTAGTTGTAAAGATGAGCTCATTGCCAAAAATATAATCAAATCATTTGAGTCCTCCGATTCTGTGAGCTGCTAGTGAAAAATTGCCCTGAACAATAATGCTACTTCAAGTCAGGATCATCGTTGACGTCATTCAAGTGCTCCTGAGCGATGCTCATGCGACGGTTCTTCTGATAAAAATTAAGAAGATTTGCATGTCACGAGCCGACCGATACACCAACATTCTCAGCAACTTCTCTTATGGTAATTTGACGATTTTCCAAAATAATTTTCTATACAGCTTCGAAATTATCATCATTTGTTGATGTGCTAGGGCGTCCAGACCGAGGATCGGAAACTGTAAACATATGTTCGATACATGTATACCAACACAGCAAACAAGAAAATCAATAATCGAATGTATGTTGCCCGAAAACACACTTCGTAGTCACCGATCTCATTAATTAGCTCTTTCATCTGCCATGCCCACTGGACTTGGCCCCCATTGAGTATTTCCTGTTTTCAAACCTGAATAAATGAAGAAAGGAGAGAGATTTGCCCCATCAATTTATTGACTATTGACAAAAGCCTATTTTGAAGACCTTGACAAAGAGAAGGGGAAAACATTAAAGAAGTACATTGAGTTCAATGGAGAGGCCATATTGACTAATACTTGTTTTCTTTTTACCGAAAAACTAATTCTTTTTCAAGGAGACTTGAAATACAAACCATTATTTAGAACCTATAGGATGATTAATTAAAAAAAAATTTTTTCGGACTAGAGTTGAACTTCTACTAATTTATTTATTCACTTTAACATAATACATAAGTGTTATTTGCTGCACTTAAAGGAGAGATCAAACTATGAAATAGCAATAATGTACGTAGTATACCAGTATAAGAGAAGATATAAAATGTGATCCAACAGCTAGTGTGGAAGTTTTTATTAAATTAAATACATATTTGTTATGAAATCAATATAGAATTTTATGGATTAATAAAGCCCAGTCTATGGCAATTATAATGAAATACAATAATGTGCACGTAATTACCACAACTTCTGTTGTAAGAATAAGTGGATGAATAGCCACAATTTCAGTTGTTATGTTTGATGTTTGAGATCCTGAATTATCGTGGAGCTATTGGCATAGACCTTACTTTTCAAATAAAACCATAAGAATAAGTTTAAAGGTGTCAAATCGCATGACCTTGGAGGCCAATTAACTTCTTCTCTTACCAAAATAATGCAGTCTTCAAATTTCGTATGCAATAAATTGATTAATTGATAACTAGTGTAGGCGGTAGCACCATTCTATTGAAACCAGAGATCATCCATATCTAATTCATTCAATTTCGGAAAAAGATAGCCGGCCAACTTATTGCAGTAGCGTTCTCCATTCATTGTAACTGTCGCTCCAGCCTCATCTTCGAAAAAGTGCGTTCCAATGATGCTGCCAACCCATAATCCGCACCATACAGTGACTTTTTTGAGAGCCATTGGTTTTTTGTGAATCTCGTATGGGTTTTCCGGTCCCCAGAATATACAATTTTGTTTTTTTACGTACCCAACCATTAAAAAATTGAATTCATCTGAAAAGATCAAATTTGATGACAAATCGTCCTGGCGATACAACACCTAGTTAACAAATCAAACAAACCAGACGTCGTAGATTATCCAAAGACTTCAATTGTTGTATAATTTGGATTTTATAGGGGTGCAAATTAAGACTAACTTTTAAAATTCGTCGTAAAGTGCCATAAGTGAGGCCCAATTGTTGAATTCGGTGCGAATTAAGGTGCCTGGCTTGTTTTGAACACTTTGGCTCATATTGTTGATGCTTTAACGTGTACGTGCTGGCCGAGAATGCTTATATGTAGTTTCATCCGATGCCGAACGAGTTTCTTCAAAACGCTTCGATACTGAAAAAATTCTGGACTTACTAAGGCGGTTATGTTGACCGAAAAACTCACGAATTTTTCGAAATATTACTTTTACAGATCGCCTATTTTCGTAATAAGATTGAATAACAAGAATGCATCATTGCACAGTAAATGACACCATGACTAAAACTGTCAATGATTGTATGATATCTGTTAAAAATGTCAACCACATTGAATCTATCAAATGACAGTAATTGACAATCAACATCCACACACATCTGTTGGCTCACCCTTTACATATACATATTCAGTAACATTTTATTTGCGCTGCAAAAACTTCTTGGGGAGTTTCATAAATCATAAGGTCAGTTACAAACTATCTGTAACTTTGCAAATGACTCCAAACTTTTGTTATAGATTCTTTGGCGCTTCTGCTATAAAAAGAGGAATCTCCACCTTTTGAAAGTACAGTCTATGTCAATGGCTCATGAAATTTATTCTATAGATAGTAATTAGGAAATAAAGAAATATTTTTCAAATTGATTTTTTTTTTCTTTTTTAATTTATTTTCTGCTGAACTAAAACTTACATACATACATAACTACCGCCACCTAAGGTGAGGTCTTCCTCTACTGCGTTGTCCCTCCGGATTAGATTCGAACACCCTGCGGGTTGGACAATTAGTGTCCTTTGGCTCTACATATCCTAGGCATCTCAGCCGACTGAGCTCGTAGGTAAAGTTCGTTTTTGAATATTCTACCCCTTAGCACGTCAAACCAAACGGAATCAAATATTTTTTTAAAAATCTTTATCCCGAAACGACTGAGGCTATCTTCATTCGCTTTCGATAGGGTCCATTTTTCAAAGCCATAAAAAAGGACTGGGATGATCCGATCTTGTATAGAGTCTACTTAATTTTTCGGGATAGGATCTTCAGTGGAATTGGCTTGCTATGATTAAGATACGAGTATAACCAGAAAAAGAAAGCAGAAAAATAAGTGTCAAGTTCAAGTGTTTATATTCTTTAGGTTGAATATCGAAATAAATTCTTTTCCAAGAAAGATGTATTTACAATAAATGCTGTACATCTGCGTTTTAGATACAATGGAACCTCAGGATGTGCTTTAACCTTCATTTTAGCGAAGTGCATCCGGGTTGAGACTGCATGATACCTGAGCGAAATTTCTTTTAATGGTCGCAACATCTGTCGCACGGCAGGTAACCTTTCATCCAGAATTGTTTTGAAGAAATTAGTACTTTATGAACCTATGCACTCGGATGTTGTATATTTTCTGAGAAGTAAAATATTCTCCACATAAGATGCAATAAAAGAAAAGAGCTTGGGTAATTTTGAACACGTACCTACACGAGTGCCAGGCAACATGACTCTTTGTCATTACTTACACGGTCATAGTGTTATCTACTGCAGGTGCATATTCTTATTTTACTTTACCATCATAACCGTATAGCTTCGGAATCCATCAAATGGTGACAACCTTCAAAGAATATTAATAAGATTCCCTATGGCAAATATGATAGTCAGCGACTATTGAGACAATCTACATCAGTAAATATGAATGACAATTATACATATATGAACATGAGTAAGAATATAGTTATGCCCGAACCTAAAAATGAATCAAAGGGGATGTGAATAAATTAAGAGATACGGATGTAAGAAAAGAATAAAAAACGATGGACTCATCTAGTTAATTAATTCATTTAGCTAGTACAGCTGCTGCGTCTGCTATTGGTACTGGCAGTACACACATAGCGGTTTATTTAAATTGAACTATAACTTGTGACATATGACCGAACTTTTTTACGACATGGCAATTGTACTTGTACTGACAGGGATCAGGCCTTAATGGCATCTCAGTTAGGTCTTGCTCTATGAGAGAGAATACTTACATATGCATATAGAGAAAGTATGAGAAAAATATTGTAGTTTCCTTCATTTGAAGAAGACTTGGAAGACTTACGCAAGCCTTAGGTTGAATTTCAAAGTTTGTGAACTCGAATAAAAAACTAAAGTATGTATGTTAGACAGCGAAATATATTACGAGTGCTTAACCATTCTTTCTGTAATCAAAAATGAAGGAAATAGTTCAGCTCAGAATTTCAAAACAAAAAAAAAAACTGGTTTTAAAAGATACGAGTACATGAACATATGGTATATCCTACCAATTAATATTAAAAAGTCCTCCTTCGATAGATGTTATTACGTGCACCTCAATGTAACAATACCATACGCTTATCAATTCAATGACTTGCGTTCCTGTCAGCAAGATATAACAAAAATAGTTGGTGGTATCGAGAAGAGACTCAATGGAGAAAAATGTCAAAAACAGGGCCGCCCAAACAAAAAAAGCAAACCCAAAGAAAGTCTCGTATCTGCCATAAACGTACCTCATAGTATTTCTGGTACTAACTAACTATAGTGTGTCTTAAAAGTGGAATACTTCTGTGATAAAAAAAAATATGACAATATTTGATCAATTAGACTCTAATATTTTTTTAGTCAAAGTAAATTTTCACGATAGTCTAATAGCGCCCTAAGCTTGATAATTCAATATGAAACTACAGATATTTTAAGTAAAGGATGATTCATCGTAAGATTTGATTTATAATGTAAAATAAAGTACATAAATTTGAAAGTGAACTCAAAATTTTTATTATCGATTAAAAGAACAATTTATGGCATTTCCTTTTTAAAAATGATGTTATGTAAATTCTGGCCATCACTACGTCTAAGATGGTACAGTTGGAAGGTCCAATTTTGGACGACTCGTTCGAGCATAGCGACTAGTATTTCGCGGATAATATGAGTAATGTTGGGTTACAAAACGTCAATCGCAGTTGACTTCTTACTGAAGACCTGAGACTTTACGTATCCCCAGAGAAAATAATCCAAAGGTGTAATATCGCACGATCTAGGCGGTCAATTTATTGTAGCAAAACGTAAAATTAAGTGCTCACCAAAATGATTTATCAACAAGTCCATTGTTTCACGCGCTGTATGGCTCGTAGCGCCGTCTTGTTGAAACCAGAGCTCACCGAACCATGTGCTTGAATTTCAGGAAGCACATAGTCCATTAACATGGCTCGATAACGGTTACCATTGACGGTAACATTCTGATTTGCCACATTTTTGAAGAAATATGGACCAATGATTCCACCAGCTCAAAAACCACACCATACCGTTGTTTTTAATGAATGTAATGGTAGCTCTTGGTACTCTTCGGGTTACTCATCAGCCCAAATATGGCAATTCTGTTTATTAACGTATCCATTGAGCCAGAAATGGGTTTCATCACTGAACAAAATTTTACGATAAAACACCGGATTTTCATAGAGTTTTTCCAGAGCTCATTCACTGAAAATATAACGCATATTTAAGTCGCCTGGCTTCAATTCTTACACAAGTTGAATTTTGTACGCTCTTAGGCCGAGATCCTCACGTAAAATATACCAAGTTGTCGAATACGCCAAGCCAAGCTGCTGAGAACGATGACGAATCTGTTATAGTCTCTTCACTACGTGCTGGATGTGGTCTAACTGGTCGAGTATCATCCACTAATGTAAACTGGGACTCAAGTTTGCGAATGGTATTAGCAATAGTGGTTTCAGTAGGTCGATTAAGCTCACCGTAAGTTCCTCGAATCGCACTAAAAACATTTCTCACAGAACGCTGATTTTCGTAATACAGCTAAACAATTTGAAGACGCTGTTGTGGTGTGAGTCTTTCCATGATGATATGCCAAACGATACTGAACAAAAATGACAAAACTGTCAAAAAAAGCCTATTGAAAATCACCCCCTTACATAACGTTGTAAAATGACTTCAATGATAAGTTAAATAGAACCTCAAGGAAAAAATGGTATTAATTATTGAAAATTTGATTATACATGTCGTGGAATTAAACTTCAAATGCCAATACTGACATAAAAGGATAGAAATCTTTGATTTTTCGAAAAGCAGTAGATTTTTTTGGAAGAGGAACGAAGGTACGAAAAGAACGGCTTAGATCAAAGGCAACCCTTTTAGGTACAGATAAAGCGAACTTGATAAGCCTTGCATCGAGTTAGACTGTGAATAGGGCAAAGAGAATCGAATAAAGCAGTGATGTGCGCTGTGAAATCTTTAGAAAGAGTGCAACGTTGATGTACAGAAAATTACATATACCATAAACTTTTTAAAAAGTCACTTAAAAAAGAAGAAACTCGCGATATTTAGTCATTGAAATATAGGGTTATCGTTCAAGAGAAGCAAATTCATTAATAAACATTAAGCAGAGGAATTACAAAAAAAATCAAACCTGCTGCGAATCATCAGCGGATGATCGTTGCAGAAATCCTTCAACAGAATCCTTATAGTTTCTTTAATCACGGCACTAATACTTCAGGAAGCACAGAAACATACATTGCAGCAATAATACGCGAAACGTAAAACGATATTAAGACCTGAGTCAAAAGCATAGCCGCAGTATTTCGCAGCCGAAAATATTACTTAAAATTGAAGTTATGCTCTATACATACTCGTAACATATATCACAAATGCAGCGTCCAAGTATGATAAATATCAGAAAAAATGACAGAGTTGAAAACATTATGGTCGCACAAGATCACACAATTTGATTTTTAATGCAAATGAATAATGCAAAATCAGTTTTCTTTTCTTCAAGGTGAAACCGAGACAACTTCATAATATCTACAATAGTTGAGTCGCCTGCCAGCAGCTGTTCGAGTGAGATGTAATGGCAATGCTAGTCTTTCCTAGCTAGTCCTTTTTTATATAGGCAAAACAACGCTTCTTGAGGAAAAACAAAACTATAAAATACCGGCCTTTTGTATTATATTTCATTAAGAAAACAAACCACAAAAATCACGTGTTAACTTAATAACGAATTTGTAAGTTTGTTAAATTGTAGATTATTGGAAAAGTCCTCATTAGGATATAATTGTATGTAATTTGAATCTTAAAATCCCGAATATCTTTCATTTCAGTACTTGTTTTCATAGGATATCCAAATACAAGTATAAGTTGGATAAGAGCCATGTAGCAGATAACTTACACCCTCCCAACGACTTGCCAGATCCCAACATAACTGAATACATTTTGACAAGGAGGCGTTTACCTTTCATTTACTTCTTCCGTTGTCTGTAAAGTCGCTAAACAAATTGCGTCCTAAAAAGAATGATTCTTTTAAAGTTTATCTACAATTTGCAATCATCGCAATATCGCTTATTATAATCAAAATCATTATGGTAGATGTTAATTACCCCGAATGTTGGACCTGATCTGTACGCTATCGAGTTTGCTTACGTATGATGGAGTGATCATGAAAAATTGTTTTTGGAAATGTTAACCAGGATCGGTATCTGCACTTTGTTTCAATACGTTTTAAATGACATATATTTCAGCAGAAGTCACATCAGCATTTTTCACGATTAACTATCTACCGGAGGGCATAATAAAAAGAATGTAAGAATAACATTCTTAACATGTTAAGAATGTTAAAAATGTTAAGAAACTGATAATGAATTAAATAAGAGCAAATCAACTGGTTTTGCCATGTTCAACAAATGTCGTCAAAAAAATCCGTTCCAAAAAGCAAAAGACGCTCATGAGACACTAAATGGGATCACTCAAATGCAAAAATATCAACAAAATTTTTACCTCAGTAACGAAGTGATCCACAATATATAGGAACAGCCTGTAAAATGGTTCCAACGTCCGTAAATTCAGCCAACCCCACATGCAATGTTGTAGCAATGTAGACATGTACATAAATGGGAGAAAATGTGTACCAATCGATTTAATTGTACACGTTTTATATTTCAATGGTGTTTAATAAAAGATGTTGCGAATTATATGCGGATGAAAATTTTTCACTCGCATATAGTCTGCAACTTCTTTTTCAGAACGGTAACACTCAGATACAAAACCGGTCCACTGTACTCAACAGCACGCGGATAAGTACTGAGTTTCCATGCGGTCCACCATCTGGGTACTTAACCGCGTCCAACACTGCTTCATTTTTGTGAACTAATGGAAACCGATACAGTTTTTCAGTTTAAATGCATTTTTATTTCAGTTACTTCATACATCTTATTTGCTAAACAAAAAACCTTTAAAAATTATCTTAATTAACTTAAAAATATCTTATTCTAATATCTTAGTCTTACTTACTGTCCCGACGCGGGCACTCTAAGTTAAACCTAACACTTAAACTATGTCTTTCGATGTATCTTAACAGTCTATTTTTATTTTTATTTTAACATTTATTAAAACTAAAACTAAAAAATAAATTTCAAGCAAAAAACTTAGTATATGGACTTTATTTTGTTATAATATAAAACTTATATTGTAATTAAATCTATAAACTATCTAAAAATAAATCTTAACCTACTTAACCTATTTAGATATACATACAATTAAGGAAAACAATTTTTTTTATGGATTATTCCTTATTTTAAAATCACGGCCACGGCTAATAAACCAGACTGACGACCGACCTTGCTTCTTATGGAGCTACCTAGTACTGGAGGAATTAGATGAAGAAGCTTCTTCTCCTCCAACTAGCCACCAAAATTGTTGGTGCTGCCGAGCAATATACCTCACGTCGCGACTCCCAACTGCTCTACTGTCTCTGTCGTAGTTGAGTCGCCTGTCCGCAGCTGTTCGAGCGACATGGAAGATTAGCGACACCGTTAATCTGCCCTGGATCAGACATTTCATATCGAGGTAGAGAACCGCTTCTGGAGAGATAAAGCCGTCAAGACGTATTCTTTCATGATACATATGATTGCGGTAGTAAGCCCCGGAGATCAGGTTGTTCGATGTGCCTTCGAGTCAACTAAATGACGAAATTGCCTACTCTTATTAGGTTTACCCTATTGTACAACACCCAATTAGGATAGAATTTTATATACCCAGGATCTGGTGTTCTGTATTAAGCGAAGACAAGTCCTAAGACAAGCCCCCTCAAACAACCGAATCTTTTCCAATAAACTTGCTCTCACGTTGAACCACACGGGACATCCAAATACAAGCATGGGCCTGATAAGGGCCATGTAGCAGATCACCTTTACTCTCGCATAGAGCTGGCCGTTATAAAACAGCCTCTTTGTAAGGGCAAAAGCACCTTTGGCTCTGGCCAGAGTAACATATTTTGGTGCGACAGCCCGGTGTGGGCTAAGGCCTAGCTTCTCGCACTCATTCGTGTTTCGCATTTTGTGAATTTTTACACTTCTGAGCAGGGCTCTTACTGTTTATTTCCGGTTCAGAACGGCTTTCCTGAAAAGCTTTTTCATAGGCACAATTTAACTTTCGAAGGTTTGCCATTGCCCGCCGAAAGGGTGATGATGATTTTAAAAAATTTACTGTTGTGCTCCTACCGGGATTCGAACCCAGATAGGAGGCGTGACAGCCAGTGAGTCAACCATCACGCTATTGCCACCACCAAGCAAATCTATATGTTAGATATAGATATAGATCTAGCCAGATCACAAGTGTATCTGATTACATTTCGACAAGCAAGTGGCTGCCCGTGCTACCCCACGATCGAAAACTTTTGCCAATTCTTCTTGGTTTCCGCTTTCTGAAAGTTTATTTTCAACTTCCAGTCGTCGCAATATCGCTTAATTTTGTCGAATCTTTGTCAATCTTTGGACCTGATCTGTACGCGATTAAGTTGTCTGCGTACGCTATGGCATGGATCGAAAACTTTCGGCAATTCTTTTTGGTATCCCTAGAGGCCCCAGACAAAGGCGTCCTAAACAGAATGGTTTCCGATCTGGTTCGTTAACTTTCAATGGTTAATAAAATAAGTTCAGCTTGCAGAATTATACGGTGTCACAGGCCTTCTCCAATCCAATCAACCAGGTTCTCGTGCATTGTTTCTTGCTCTTGTAAGAGACTACATGGGTACGTGACGTATCATGCTGGTGTGCGAAAAGAGTTTTAATGACCATCGCCCATCGAAGCACCATCATCCGTATCCCATTAGTTTCCACTGGTTTCTGTCTTCTCAATAGCAATCGAAATGAACGAGGGTAATCCCCTCTCATCTGTGACGACATTATTTGTCATATTTTCATTACCGAACTCTTTGTGAAATCTGATTTCTTGGTTTGCCAAATCCCCATACCATTTTGAAGGTAAAAATTGTACAAAAGAAGTCAATTTTCTAGGTCGTTTTTCTTTGATGTAGCTGTTAAGAACTACTACTGAAATCCTTAGATTTAGAGGATGGCAAGTACGCAAAACTATTGCTATCTTCCATATAACGCTCTCCCCCACAGTCGGAGACGTATGCTTATTCGTCCATATCAAGAAATTCTATGATAGATTGGACTGGAAAATTGAGATATGTGTAGAGTCGCACACAATTTGTATGGAGATCATGACGCTTCTTTTGGCTTTTCCCTCAAATCCAACAGAATTGGATTTGTCGTGAAAATATCCAAGAAAGAGATGTATATTTTCTTATATGTTTTTATCTCCCATAACAGCATTCCGTGGTATCAGTATTTTGTTGAGTCAATTTACCGTTAGGAGGCGAAAGAGGTGTACCCGGTTTAATCCATCCGTATTTAGAGTAAAATGCTGGCCTCTGGTCAGGTGCCCCTTCTGCTGGTTAGATTTCAGCACTGTGCATTAAAACTTATAGGTGATAATTTCCAAATTCAATTGATAAACTATGACGACGTAATGCCTCCTTCCCGATCTTGTTTCTATTTCTATTTCTATTTTCCATATATAAAGACTCATTTCGATTTTTTTAATATTTACGAGTAACAAATTTTAGTGTATTTGTATTTGGTTTTATTATCTGAAAATTATGAAATTCCCAACGGTCATTGTACTGCATAAAATATTGGTTCACAATTTTAGAAACTCTTCTATTTTAAGCAGATATCGCCAGTAATCACAAGCATTTCCTAAAACTCTATTTAGTGAATGGATGCCAACAAATAAAGAAGCAATTTTCTATTTCTGTTTGCTTTGTCGTGTTGCAATGGAATACATGTGGGGGAATCTGTTTTCGATGCAACTCATCTTGACGGATTTCCGTAATGTTCAGAAATGTTAAATTTTGTTTTTTCACAACAAATACACAACAATTAACTCGTATAACAAAGGCAGAATAGATCTATAAGCCCTAGATATTATAGGTATATTTAAACAAAAAAAAAATATTCAACACTCACCTATGAATGAACCTACATATGTGTGTACCAGTATGTGGAAATGAAAGAAAGTACATACGGGTACATATGTCACTTCACCTACAAACAATACTAAATATATCCGGGATCGTACCTAAATATAATATTGTAGCAATTATGTGCATAGATATGCATGCTTGCATATGTATATATGAGGGGAAAAATCCCAAAGTTCTAAATGTAGAACTTTAACAGATATGTTAGATAGATATATCGAGACATCTGATTAGGCCAGAAACAACAAAAAATAGTACTCTGTTCGTTGGTGTCGGGAGCTCATCAGTTGATAAAAGCCACCATTGTTAAGGTCATTTGAAGGCGACATTTCGAAGAAGATTCTATTTTCAATAATAAGAAGAACCGAACAATTTCACCTAGAGGAAATATTGTAGAAGGGATAATAGTTCCAGTACGAACGCAAGTATGATATTGCGTATACCATGCCATACGAATGATGGGAAAATGTTTTCTAAGGAAAATCTCAGAACCGCTTTCAAATGCTACTGGGTAATAAAACGTGATATTTATGAAAGCTCGACAATTTTAAATGAACTAACAGCCTCCATGCTTTTCTGTTTTCCTCTACTTGAATCTAGCATATCGCTCTAGTTTGTGCGTGTAAGCGTTTTCTATTTTTATATTAACAAGGACAGATTCCTTCTTGAGATTGATTAATTGATCATGTTGTCTATTATTGTGCTGGTTAAAGCTAGATTTGTGGGTTGTTGATATAACATATATATCCGACTGTTATAGTTCCTGAAATATATATTAAAATACATAGTTTAGGAACGTTGCAAATCGTTTTAATTTGAGGAATTAAAAAAAGATTTTTAAAGCAGTCATCAAAGGTTGTATGATTACCTGTGGGTTTCAGTATCATATAAATTCCTTATTTATTCAAACATTTCCACAAAACTGGGCTGTACTTTGGTTTTAAATAAGAGTTCTTTCCATTTAGCGCAGTCTCACCGCAACTTCGCCATACTTTCCGATTAAACAAGCTGCTGAGAACGAAATCCCCTTTATTCCCTAGGAGTGTATTTGAAGACATGATACTTATTCCGCAACGTCACCCTAAGTTATAATTGTAGAGTCGGTTGTGTCCTTTCTTATCAAAAACACATATTTTATTTTCCCCTTTTTGATCTCTGAACACCCTAGTTTCAGTTCTAACTCAATGCCATCAACATATGTGAGGGTAAAAGTAATCTACTACACGGTCCATACCCGACTTTACTTGTATTCTTGTGTGATTTGACGTGGAATCAAGTTAGAAAACTATTAACGTCTATATTGCTTAGATCGTTTAAGTCATTGTTGAAACATGCCCTCAAGTAGAGTTTTTTTCTTTGGGAGAAAGCCCTACATGTATAGAGTGGGTGGAGGATTGTCTCCTCTTCCTTCTTGTCCATGTATCTTCCTAAGAAGCCGTTTGTAAAAATGTTAAGCTTCTTTGCATGCTTATCTTTAAAACAGTATCCAGTAATGACTCCTATGATAGCGCTGAGATGATTTCTATTTTGAAAGAAGCGATTCAGATTCAGTTTTGGCCAGATTGGGCAGACATGTTGACCCAACTTTAGTCCTAATGGGCACGTAGCGATTGGTATACCGATGATACCTTTTTTAAATAGAATAGGTTTCAATTTTGGCGAGTCTGTAGACCCAGCAAGTCCCTATAACATATCTGTGGCCCGGCGCTCAACATACATGGATGTTGAACTGCTCTGCAATCAACCTGAGAAATGATTGGCAGTCAAGGGCGGTTTCAGAATTTTGTGAGACAGAATCCAGGGATTTGATAGCGGCCCGACTATTCGAAAAGATGCAGAAATCTTTTGTAGATATCACTTTTGTCCTCAGCCAGGACATGACTTATTTAATTAAGAAAAATTTCTACCTGTAACAGGTTACAGTGAAGTAGAAGCTTAGGTTAAGCTTATCTAAGAAAACACAAGAACAAATCCCACTATCAGTCTTTAGTTCATCTGTGTAAAAATGGATTCACTTGTCTGAAGCATCTTAATCCCAGAAAAATATAGACGGGATACTTACATGAAAGTTTTTGTCAAACCAAAAGGGAGTCGTGCATAATTTTTTTTTTTTTTTTAATGGGAAAGAGAGAGAAAGAAAGATGTTTGAGCATCATAGTGATTTGTTGTTGATTTCTACCCATCTTCCTTGATTTTCTTTAACTGGAAAAAATAATGTCTTTCGGTCGCGGTTGGGATTCAAACAACGAACCTTCAGATTTAGGAGCCAGTCAACTACCAATTGAGAAACGGCCACGCACGTTGAGGGATTCAGCACTTCAGATATTCTAAGAGCCATCGGTTTTTTTCAATCGTCGGATTGGTGGAGGATATTTCCTAGCCACGATAACTCGGACATAAAATAACCTTCAGGATTGTCGCTTGAAAAGTTTCCTGCATGCATTTCAAGAGGTCCCAGTGCTGATGTTCACCAGTGCAGCTTTTTCTTGCTTCTAGGCTGTACATAAGGACAGAAAACAGTCATTGATTAAGACCCAAGATAAAATCCTTGACATTCATTTCAAGCTCATTAGGATTCAGAGGAGAGCAGTTTTAAAAGTGTTCCTCTGAATTTTGGCCAATCAGTTTTCAGGTAATTCTGAAATACTACCTGGCGGCGGGGGAGTATCATTCAAGCTGAATTGGATGTATCGGTGATCTGGAAAAAAGTTTTTAGACGGTACCACCCAGTTCGTTATTATTATCATAATTTGAGTGATGTTTTTGATGTTGTTGGAGTCAAGAACGATAACTAGCATTTTTTGCCGGTTTTCAGTTATATGGGCACGCTTATTACACCCATATGTACATACTTCGAATGTGTGCGTTTCAATGGGTTTGTTCCTCCAGAAACTTTCACTTATATGGATAAAAAAGACTGGTCCAGGGTAGAATACCAATGCCGCCAGACTCAACTCAACAGACAGGCCACTCAACTACGACAGAAACATCGCACATGATCTCCGATTCAGTAGGCCGGTAGAGTTTTGGTGGTTTGCTGAAGGAGAGGAATTTTTTTAGTGTTAACTATATTTTAATGACATATATAGTTAGCTTGAAGGAAGTAAGCTACACAAAATTGGTCGGGTTGGTTAAGTGTTTAAGCTTATTTTGTCCAGCTTTTAAGTAAATTAAATAAAAAAATGCACCTAGAATTAAATTAAATTAAATTAAAAATGAAATGACATTTAAAATCAATGTACTTTATTATTTTTCTATGATTTATTCATTTTAAAGAACCATATTCATGCGGAACACGCTAGCAAAACATTTTTCTATGTGAGCATAATTTTTTTCCGACTTTTCGCAAACAAGTTTTAAAAAATGCCAAATGTTCCTTGCTTTAGTTGTCAGCTTCGGGTAATGCCCTTTAGTCTTTGTCTCTTTCATCTTTGGCATAGTAAATAAATGAAAAATACACATTCGAAGAAAAAAAATTACAAGAAGATCATATATCAATAAGAAGATCCAAGAGATACAAATGACAGGTGGTTCCCCATATAAACAATGTCGTTGAACAAGTAATATTTGACTAAATTATACATTATAGCACTTTGAATGTGCATACTTTTGAAAAATAGCAGTTATGGAAAGTCGCATACCATCAGAATCTGACGGTGTTAACTTGCATCTGAATTTGTAGCACGTAAATACCTAATCGTTCAACATTTTAATAAGAGCACTTAAGCATAATTTGCGTGCATTTACCTTTTTTGTTATTTGAGAACATAAGCACGCGACTAGGTTATTCGCTGAATCACTTCTTTTTTTTACTTTCTGATTTGATTCGACTTTGTTGTATATTTTGATTTATTCGCAAAATAGGCTACATTTATTGTTTTGTTATAAATATTTTTTTTTCAACTGTAAAACCAAATTACTAAATAGTATGACTATGCAACTTGCCGCGGTGGAGGTTAAAGATGTTTGAAATTACTATTTTCCAGATGAGTTCCAGACCAGAGATCAATTAATGTATTTAAGGTAGCAATATCTAAAGTAGCTGATGTTTGGCCGTAAGAGCAACTAGTGCAGTATAGCGAGCCAGAACAGGAAAAAATAAAACATTTTACGAGAAATATCTTCAACAAATTCACCTAGCCAACGACATCAACTCATATGTGTCATTGTAAATAAAAGCGTCTATAGCAAATTATGAAAAAGCGAAAAGACTACATTATATCAAATTATATATTTTCTATTCGTAATTACATTCAAACTATCAAAATCAATGTATCGTATATACAAAACATCGTGCTTGACTTTCTCTTTTTATTGGTCCCATTTTAAATATGATAGCCAAAGTCATTAAGATAATTTATTCCGTTTTAGCAAGTCCTAAGTCAGTCTCAGAAAAAAGAAGGGAAACAACAGAATGATGATGTGAATATTCGTATAACTGATCACTTTTTGGCGTAGCAAACCTTGTACATGGAGTCAGAGCTTAATTCAAGGGCAACTCCTTTCAAGGTCCACACTTCAAGATCTGGAGATCAGATCATTTGAAAAATTGTGGATCCAATATGTCGAAATACATACAGATGATAATGTACTTGGTTGTGCTCGAGTAATATTCGGGCTCTTTACATGTCAACTAGCAAAAAATCTAGAGCGCTAAAAACGTATATTAGTTCCATTCAAGAACTGAGAAAGTGTGACACCACTTCTTGTACCTTTTATGCATTAAAGCATGTGAGAAGACGCCTCATTATAATGCGTATCTTCGTTCGATATATGTTTATACATCAGTGTTTCCTGTTTTTTTTTTTTATAAGTAAGGCGCACTTAAGGAATTTTGTATACCCTTAAATTGTTTTCTCTTTACATATTTCCAGAAAATAGAAAGCTTCACAGGCCATTCCATATGCCAGTTGCACTTTAGAATATAATTTTTTTTTTTAAACGTGATACTTACAAAGAAGTGCTTGAGTTGCGTCAATAATGCAGATTTTCTGCAGAACTAACATTGTCAGACTGTTTTACCCTTGTGTTTATAAACGTCAACATATCGTCATATTTGTGCAGATAATTTACGCATTTCATTTGTGTCTGCAGAAAAAGTAAGAAGATTTTAGTGCAGACCAGTTTTTGTTTTTTTGATGAGGAAAGATGTAGGAACTATTAAAATAACATGTTATAATAAAAAATAACCCTTTTCTTTAAAAAAAAGCGAATCTGAGATTTGATTTGATTGAATGCGTTCAAAAACATACGAGGGAAGAACTGTTTTTCTAAGGTAATAATGTTGATGTTTATGAACTCAGCCTACCATATGTCTAAAAGTGAGATTGAGAGTAAATTGAGCATTAATAGCGAGGCGGGTGTTACGTATAAAGGTTCAAAGGGGCTGGGAATTTCGATAGGGCACATGAGATGCAGACGGTGTTCAAGGGTGCCAATTGAGTGTGTAATATTAGCATCACTTGCAAGTTTTATAGCATGGTTTAAAATTTTATCTAGCAAGTTCATAAAGGTCTTCAAAGCGTCCGACCAGTTATGGGCATTGTACTCCAATTTCGGCCGGATTTCAGAAGAAGGGAAGATACACCATCACACATGTACTTACACGAGTGTGAAAGTAGATTCGTCTCATGGAAAATTCTCGGCTATCTAGTGTAGACGAGGGCAAGAAACAATTTCGAAGTGTTGAGCTAGCTGCAAACTGTGCAGCAAACAGATTTGTATTGTCTAAGGAACTGACAGCTGGAATGTCATTATAAATGAGCGTTGAGATGGAGAATGAGGCAAAATTTCTAATGCTTTTGATAAACGACAGAAATTGTTAATACTTTTGAGACATTGTAGTATTTTTTATCTCCGTTTTTGTTTGCATTGGAATTGCACAAGATTAAGAAAGGCGTTACAGTTACTCCTTGCTCGTTTAACTCTGTTAAAATAAAATAAAATACATCAATTTCCTGGCGGAAATTCTATGCAAATTCGAACAGTAGATTCTGATCTCGTTGTAAATAGTGGAACTTTTTTTGGTGATCTTATTTTTTTTTACAATAAAAACACTGATAGCAGTATTAAACTTTTTTAATCTTTATAAAAGTGATGGAGTCAAATTTTACCGTAATTATTATTTACGCATGTTGCCTAGCTGTTCTTTTTGTAATATCGTTTTTATTCATTTTAGGTGATCATTTTAAAATCTCGTCTATAAATTTGTTCATCTGATTTTTTGTTTAATGAGGTGTTTTTTTTCACCGTAAAGTTTTTTCTTGTGCTTAATATAAAGTTTTGGCTGAATTCCTTAATACAGTACTGCAACGTCAATCGGCTCGAAATGCAACATTACTATAGTGATGCAATGCATAACGTTTCAAACCGCAATATACACGTTCTGCGCAAACAAAAA
Organism: Volucella inanis; assembly: GCA_907269105.1. Classification (NCBI taxonomy): domain Eukaryota; kingdom Metazoa; phylum Arthropoda; class Insecta; order Diptera; family Syrphidae; genus Volucella; species Volucella inanis. Next base: position 116,584,031 of record OU026156.1, read on the forward strand.
AAACCTTTACATAACAAAAGGATCTGATGCAAGATTTTTGTTTGAAAAATGGAGGCTACGCTGAGTTTAATTAATTTTTTGTTTGTATTACATAGTTTTCGTGGCGAACTGATGTGCGATGAGCGATACAGACGATTGTATTTCATTCATTGCTTTTGCACTTTGTATAAAGAGGAAAAGAAAAGAATCTCAAGAAAGAAGACAATCTGGATGAAGAAGTGGTTAAAAAAAGGTTTCAGTTCACAAACGATAATCTTTTGAATGAATTGATAAGAAAAATAGAAAAAATATTTAAATAAAACCACAACCGAGTGAGATATAAAATTGATTCTAGATTTATTTTAAAGCTGCGTTCATGCCATTATGTGTGGAATAGCACATCATTCAAATGGCCGGCTTGGCTTCGTTGGCAGTGCTTCCAGCAGTCAGTGCAATTTTTGATGACTTGGTCCAATATGTGCAGCATTATTCCGGCAATAGCGTGTTGAATTTTGCACTCGACGTCATCCAAAGTGGTTGGCTTGTTAGCATAGACTAAGGACTTGACATAAGCCCAGAGAAAATAATCGAATAATGTCAAATCGTATGAATGCAGCAGCCGTGAGAATTGAGATGACCCAGTCGCCAAATTTCTCTTTCACAACAAGCTCTGTACCTGAGACCACTGACGGTAACGGCGTCTCCTTCCTCACTTCGAAAGAAATAAAGTCTTGTGATGTCACCATGCCATAAACCGCGCCAGTCAATCTTTGTGGATGCATTGATGCTTGACCGAGCACCTGTTGATCATGTTTTCTCCAATAATGGCAATTTTGCTTGTTGGCATAGCCGCTGAGACAAAAATGGGCCTCGTTCGAGATGGTTTTTTGGCTAAAATCCGGATCTCTGGCCAACATTTCTAGCCCAATTAGCGAACTTACGGCGCTGTCGATGTCCATCCAGCTTCGATTCTTGCTTCAGCATAATCTTATACGAATGTATAACCAATCCAATCGCGAAATAAGCCTGGTTGAGTCTGGCGATGCCCAGAGCGGCGAATCGACATTTCTTAGGCACTGTCCGCTACGGCGGCTATTTTTTCTTCATTTTGCACTAATCCTATCTAGTTGGCGGCTTAAGATCTAAAAGAGTGTACTCACGGTCAAGCTTTTCGCGGTGCGACGGATTACCCGCGCACTGAAGCCATGATGATGATGAACTCACGACGAAATTAACATTGCGCACGCACCCAGATATATTTCCAAAAATGCATGTAAGTGATTGACGTCTATCGATTGTTCGTGTAAGGGCCGCTTAAAAAAAGCATCATCAAACACATATGTATTACAGAAATGGTATCAACACCCATTTTACAATTATAGTAATTCCAAATTAACTCATTCATAAATACAAACCGTTTATTTAAATTGAAAATGAACAACACTTTACTGAAAGAGGGGCATCTTATTTTGACATTTAAAAGTGATGTCAAATTGTGTTTTTCTTACAGCTTTTAGTTTTCCGTGATAGGCAAAGTACCATATTTTAAGATAAATAAATCCTGTTTGAAAAAATACATACTCGTACATTGCTAACAAAAAAAAATAATAATAATAAAAACAAAGACACATTCAATTTTAAGAAACAATTTCCACCGAAAACGCCTGCAATTGTTGACGTCACTGACGGATTAACTAAATCTAAAACCAACGAACAACGAAGACAATATCTACAATACAAAAATTACAACAATATTCAGTTTCTTAGATTTTCCATTTTATTATTCTTATTTCTTTTTTTTTATCATTTCGACATCACTTAGGAATTCATCATATATAAAAACCAAAATAATGATAATAATAATAATAATAATAATAATAATAATAATGATAATAATAATAATAATAAATGTAAATAAATTTTGCAATAATAAAAATAAAAAAAAAAAAAACATCTCAGTAATAACAAATGTGTTTCAATGAGTCCAATTAACGAGAACTTAAATTTTCTTATGGTTTAGTTTCCATTTAACATAATCTATTTAATTTTTTACTTATATTTTTTGATTACCATTAATCAACATTTGCGAGGTATATATAAATTATTTAACAAAAAAAATTTAGTCAAAGAAGCAACGCAATTTTTAATTGCTAATGTTTTTTTCTCAATTTCTTTTAACGTTTCATTATGTTTATAATAGAAGAATACAAGAATGAATACCAAACACAAAAGTGTTCTTCATCTTGTTTTTTTTTTATACAAAAATAAAGATTAAACAAAAATATACATAATAATAATAAAAGGGATAAAGTTTGCTAGTAAGTTATAAATTATTATACAAAGATTTTCAAAAAACGCGTTTTCAAAAGGCACAATTCTGCATATTATACATATTTTTTTTATTATTTTTCTTTTGCTTTTTCATCTTTCATTACTACAGTGATTGGAAGATCTTTTCTAAGATTTTTCTTTCTTTTTAATGTTTTACTTTGTACACGTTTTGTTTATTGTATTTTTTTTTACTTCAATTTTATATATGTATATATATATGTTTTTTTGTCTATTTTAAAAAATTATAAAGTCTATACAATTGCATTGATTTTGTTTATGTGTAATAAAAATTACATATTTCATGTGTCTATTGTTTTTGTGCTTTTGAAAAAGCATTTTATTAATTCTAAATATTTATTTTCAGAAGCATTTTTTTCCTATTTTTGGTCTGTGAAAAATTAAAAGAAAAAATAATAATAACAATAATAAATCACCATCAATTAAATAGCCAAACTCACTGAAATTGTGAATAAATGTGTCTTCAGGATATTTGGACATATTTTTTTTTTTTTTTTTTTTTTAATTCTTACAAAAGAAAATGTTTTGAGAAATAAAAAACATTAAATGTACGAGTACATTTATAACATTTTAAAATTGCGTATTGCTATTGTTACGTAAGACATCGCATTTTTTTTAATAGTTTTTTTTTTATTTTATTTTGTTATTTTAGAGGTTACTTAACACTAAACAAAATAATTGTGGTAGGTAAACAAAGAAAATTAATAAACTTAAAATTTACTATCAACAGTTGTTTGTTTTATATAATTATTTATACATATATATATTTTTATTATTATTAAAAAGTTATAATGAATTCTTGACTTAATAATATATTTTATATGAGTTGTAGAAAAAAAATATGCTTATACATATATATGTATTATATACACATATGAACAGGCATATGTATATATATGTACATATACAAAAACAAAAACATTCATAGTATTTTCAATACGAAAAAAAAACAATCTTATTACAAAATATGTTTTCTTTATTATTAGAGGGCTCGATTAAAGAATTGTAGGTTTTTTTTTTTTGTTTGCTTAATTTATGTCACACTTATTTTTTATTATATTGTAGTAATATGTATATAACAATTTATTTTTCTTCAAAAAATGCTCTTCCTTTTATAAATGTGTACATTGTAAAAATTTATTCGTGTAATAGATATTTAGTTAAACATTTAAGTTTATTTTTTGTTTATTTCAAAGCATTTTTAAAGAATTATTTCACAAAAAAAAAAATAATAAAATAATAATAGAAGTTAAGAACATTTCACCTGATGTTTATGTTTTATATTTTGGATATATAATGCATGTTACATATAAATATTTAATTTATTGTTTATATGCATGTTTGCCTTCAATTTCAGTAAGCGCGGTCGCAAATGTGTGTGGGTGTGTGTGGGTGTGTTTGTAAAGAAGTACGAATACATTATATCCTAAGAACTTTATAGCAAAGTCTCAAATAAAATAAACTTATTCAAGTTTTCGACACAATGTCTATCATATTGGTTTCTTTTTTCCTTATTTTCTTTCAATACCTATTTTTTTATTTTTTTATTTCTTTTTTTTCAGTTAAAGTAAAAAAAAAAACAAATCTAAAATATTTCCAAGTTACTCTCTACCGAAAAAACGCTCATCTAGTTAAATATCCCAATCTATCTCTTTTCGGTTTTATATATATATTTTATTTTTTTTTTTTATAACTATCGTCCCAACAGATTCATGAAATTGTAGGACTTTCTTGAAGCTACTTTAAGCGCTTTATTTTATCACTGCATCTTTGCGGGATACTACCCCTCTTCCCTAATATCGAATTTTATTTATTTTCTTATCATTCTCTCTACTCTGCTAGACTGCATATATCTACAGTTATCTATTTCTTTAATCCTATACAAAAAGGAACTATAATTTGTTGTTTACACATACACAATTATGTATGCATTGAAGTGTTTATATAATTGTATTATAATAATCGTTGTAACTAAGTTTTGCATCTTTTATCATACAAAGTTTAAAAGCAAAAGATATTAAATTAAATTAAAAATATATATTATTATGTGTTATATATGAAGTACAATTAGCATCAAAAAAAAAAATAAATAAATAAAAAAAAAAGTCAAATGTAATCGATCCTATGGAGTGAGAAAAATCAAAAGTCAATCAAATTTATAAGCGGTTTAATTTTGTTTTTGTTTCTTCATTTTTTATTAATTCATATATGTTTAATCCATACAATTTTAAGAGAAAAGGGAGGAATAAGAGTATATACAAAGTATTTGTTATATTTTTTGAATATATGTTAATTGAACGTAAATAAAAAATGGTATATAAATATTCGTTATTCGTTAATTCTATTTGTACTATATAGTTTTTAAATTTTCCATATATGTATTGTTTTTGTTTTTTTTTTTTTTTTTTTTTGTAAATATGCTGTCAAAAGATTGATTAATTTGTATTAAGCACGACAAATATCATTTACTAGAATTTAAAACATCAACAATTCGTTGCCACTAAAATAAAAATAAAAATGTTATCACGTCAGAATGTATTCATGTGTAGCATGCACAACAAACTGCCACAACTACAAAACAAGCAAGCTATGACGAAAAGCATGCAGTTCTAGAGACATGGGGAGCTACAGTCTGTTGTGTATCCGTCGTCCGTATACTTTACTTGGTATTCCCAATTTGTTTGATTGTTTTTTTTTTTCGTTGTATTCAGTTCTCCGCGGTGTTTGTTTCGTTGTTGTTTTGCCGGCCGGCGATTTGATATTGGAGGTAAGCCGTGAATTTTTTTTTTTTTATAATCATAGTATGTGAATGCGCGCCGCGCGAGGCATAGTAAAGTTGTACGAAAAAAAAAATAAAAAAAAAATAAAAAAAAAAATAAAATAAAATAAAATAAAAATAAAATAGAACACGAAGAGAAAGGGTAAATGAATCAATCATTGACCTTTCTCGTGAGCCGTTGTAAAAATTGCTACACGTTGACTTTTAATACGAGCACTGCCTGAGTAGTGGGAGGACAACAATAGTATAAATGAGATCCGAATCAATTATGCGAATTATGATTTATTTACTTCTTTATCAATGAAATTCAGTTTGCGTTAAAAAATTTATATATTTTTTTTTTTTTTTTTTTTTTGTGGACTTGTAACATATTTAGTTGGTGAACAGGAATTCGAATTCAGTGATTAATCAATCGTTTGACATCGTTTTCCTTTTATTTAATTTTCTTTTCTTTTCTTTTTCTTATCTTACCTAAGAAAAAACAATTCATTCAAGATCAAAGTAATAGTTATAGTAATTCATTTTTTTTATTTTTTTAAATTTTTTTTTTATTTTTTTTTTATTTTTTTTTTTTTTTTTTTTTTGTGTCATATACAAGTTATAGATAACTATGTACAGCCTATGTACAAATTTATATCGAAACCTATTCTAAAGCGAATATTAAAAAAAACACGGTATATATATATATATATATATATATATATATATATATATATATATATCATTTTAATCATATTGTTTTTCCTATCCTAAGTCTTATATAATATATAGTTATATATTTAGTTAGTATTAAAAAAAAAAAATATTAATGAAAATCGACAGTTATCAGCCTGAAGGTGGTTTTACACCCAAACATGTATGTATTTTCTTTTGTATATAAATGTGTTATTCAAAAAAATGAACCTTCTAATTTTGTTTTCTGTTATATATATATCTGTACGCATGTACATTGTAGAATATTTTGTTAATTTTAATAAGCATTTTTTGATGAAAACAACATCAATTCTTCAATTTTTTTTTTTTTTTTTTTTCTACTTTCAATATTTTCCTTTGGTCACAGATTACTTACTCTGTTTAAATTTTGAGAATAAGAACTACCACAATCTTTCTTTAACTTTCTTTGTTTCTATTATCAACATCGTCTTAAAGCATTCTGTTTTATTCTCAATTGATTTAATATTTCTTGACGCTTTCTCAACTGGTCGCGAAGCATTTCTTTCTGATCGCTCAAAAGTTGTTCTTCACGCGTTAAATTTTCACATAATTTAGCTGCTTCTCTTAGAATATTTACCTTTGGAGCACGTTCTTTATCTTTTATACTAGGTATTTGTTTCTTAAGTGCCTCAAATAAATTTTTCAAACCAATTCGTCGTTGACGTTCCATGTCATTGTGTAAATTACGCTTCTCAATGGTATCGACTTCGTCTACACTGTAGTGACGTTTAATTGACGCACTGGAGTGAAGGTTCTTTTGTTTCTTACCACGATGACGCTTGCTTGGTGGAATATACTCATCTGAGTTGGAACCATTTATGTAGACACCACCACCTGTTCGTATGCTACAATTGGATCCGATGCGTTTTTTAGACTGCGAGCCATGATGATGATGATGATGATGATGATGGTGGTGATATTTTGATGAAGATGTCGAAGAGGATGAAGATGAATATTGACTGCTACTATATGGTGTACTTGGTGGTGATGGGTAACGAGAATTTGCTAATGAGGAGCCTGTTTTAACTGGACTCAAGCTGGCTGGAGTGTGAGGTAAATCATAGGAAACTCGTCGACGTGGTGGTATTGTACGAATTCCATTTGCTGTTTTAACAATACGTGCTGAAGAGAACTTGTGGGCGACTTTTGTTTGTAAAGCACGACGATCTTTGTCTGATGGATTGGTTGGCAGTTTCTTATCACCAATTGATACAACATCGATTTCTTCATCTAAAATTAGAAACAAAAAAAAAATTTAGAAAATATTGACTTACAATTTATAAATATAAAAAAAATACTTAAAAACAAGATTCTCATGTTGGTGAGAAAATGACATGTACAGAGGGAGTGAATTATGTCGAAAAGCATGTCTACATAGAAAAGAGAACAAGTCTAGATATCTCATTAATCTGCAGTTTTTCATTGCCTTAAATTTTATAAAAATTTTACCACGACATGGCCGCCATTTTAGATTAATCTAAAGGTCTACCGTGTCGTATTTACAGATAGCTACTTTGCGGCCAGATGAATAGACTTTGAAGTGGAAGATATTGCAACGACTGGATAAGTTAACAGATAACCGAATACCCCGACAGTATATTCATGCTAAGGATTTCCTACTACGCACAAGTGTGAATTCCAAATACAATCCAAACGCTGTTGAAACCAAGGCCAAACATATACCATACATATTCAAACATAGGTGTGCCTATATATGCAGGCCCTAATGACGAACAAAAAAAAAAGTTTCAAAAGTAGTTTTCCCAGCAATCAACCAGGTTTAATTGAATAAAACTGACCTCCTGGGATACCACATTGAAATGGAATAACTATCAAATCAAAAACATTTGAGGCATTCTAAATAATAAAGCTTGAATTTAAACATTCAACCATGTACCATAAGTATACTGCAGTGCAGGTTATCTTTCCACTACTTCTTACAATCCGCACTTATGTCGAATTGTGACCCCACCTCAACCACACGGGACAAAAAGGCACATTAACTATTTTTTGAGCTCTTGGCAGGCGCCAGTTGCCAGTTTCCACTGATATTCAGAAAAAAGAAAAATAATAATAATCTGACTCAGACTATTGCCGCCAAACTAAAAAGCTTTTTCTAGCTCGAAACTTCTACACACCCAAAACTACTCTAGTATGTGAGTCACATGGAGTATCATCATCCCTTATCCTAGCATAAGCTAACGAGAATAATTTAAATTTAGTATAAATGGAAAATCAAGAAAAAAAAAGAATAAAACATGAAAGAAAGCTTTTTTTAAAGATGCCAAACTTATTTATCATACGCCCTACTAAAAAAGAAAGAACTAACTCTTTTTCCATGTTTTGAAAAAAAGCCTTCATACCAGAACTGCTTTCTTATTTGTATGTATATAAAACATGCCATTGCCGGCAAATAAAATACAACATAAAAAAAAAAGAAAAAAAAAATACTAAAAGCAACGACATTCCAAGTATATGTTTTGGTTACGTAAAATAAAGTACAAAAAAATTATTAAAAGACATATGCTTCTTGCCTTGTGACTCTTCTTCTATGGTACTCGTACCTAATATATAGTATAACGAAATAGTGAAAACGACACAGCTTACCGGCTTGCCGTAGACGACAACGACACGACAACGATTTCTTAAATCGATTTCCGCATAGCAACCGCAAAAAACCATACAAGAAACCAAGCAATACCGAACTCAAATGAGAACTCGGGCAAATACAAATAATGTGTTGGGTGAGAGGCGCAGAGCATGTGCGAGCAAAATATTCTACGTCGAAGTCTACTAGCACTCGGTCTCGTAGTCTCGTATCCGCACTCTTGCCAGCAACAGAGTTGGAATATGAATACTAGCAATGTGCTGCTCAAAGTCGCACTGCCGAAAAGCGCGATTTCATTGCCTAAATTTATCCCCACTACTACGATGAATCTAATTTTAATCAAAGCTGATATCATATGCACATATGTATATATTTTACACACACAATTAGTGAATAAGGAAAACGGAAATTGTTTGAAATATTCTAACGCGCTTTTGGTTTCTCCTAATTTTAGTAAATCTTTGATTTTTTTTTTCCTATATGCGTGTGTACGTACACATTACCTTCGCGCCAACTTCCTTGCCTACCAGCCGGTAGTTATAGAAAATTTTATGAGGCGAACTTTATAAATAGATTCACTCTGTCTATCGAGTAAATGTGGGTGATGAAATATTGTAGTGCGCTAGAACTTTGTAAAATGTGAAGGCATTCCAAAACGTTCGAAAACGTTAACATTTCGTGGGAAGAACTAGGAGACAGAATTAACAACTCTTAGTATTTCTCCAAATTTTATAGGATTTTCTTTTCGTCTTCTTTGTTGTCAACCAATGAATATTAACCTAGTTTTCGGACTAGCACACGGACTACTACTTGTAAAAAAAAAAAAAAAAAAAAAAAAAAAAAAAAAAAAAAAAAAACTGGCATTTCGTCAAACATAACCATTGTTATGCTTGATTCTGATTCGAATATAACATAGGAACGTTTCATTCGCATCTGAGCAAATCAGTGAAGCTTTTTTTTATTTATACAAACTCATACAGTGACTTTGTCTATGTGTTGGGAATTTATAGCTTCGAGAAATAGGAATGGAGATCTTAATATTGGATGCTAGTATGGCTAAGTATATCTGTCTGTCCCCTGCCTTCGTATTGTATCTCTGGGGGAATGCATTTAGTAAATAAAAAATATTTTATAAAAGTTTTATAGTCGATTAAATCAGCAAACGCACATACTCCAGCTATAATGTTTTTTCACTACGCATTGGATTGGTACAGTCGAACAATTCAAATAAACGATTAGAATGTATAGGTAGGTACTGATGATAGTGTAAAAAAAATAATTCAATTTTAGTTCAGACCACGCATAGTAACTCATAGGATTGTTTCTTTGTTATTGAGAAAGCAAGTAGCTTTTTCAAAATGAAAAATGTACTTAATTATACATAAATCAATGACATGGTGGAAGAGGCACGAAAGTACCTTCAGTACCTTTACTGAAGCTTATTAAATATTACGTGTAAGATACTTTTATTACGGATTTACTGGATTTTTATTTTTTAAACACGCAAGTGAAAGCTTGTTGCTTGTACTCGTATCGTATCCAATACCAGACATGTGAACGTGAACATAAACCAGCATGCAGCTATCAATCGATAAAGATACGGTTTTTTATGATTCGATTGCGATTTGTAGAATTGGTGTAAATTTCTGCTTATCGTTACAAGAAAAACGATTTATGACAATTATAAGAATAAGAATCTCTCTTATAAGATTATTGAAAGTATTTTATTAGTGTATCTACACGAAACACAAAAGCTGTTTTTACAATGATGCGAAGAAAATTCATTTGCTAGTGCAATTGCTGATTTTAACTATATGATCTACTGCTGATTAAGGATTACACAGAATCACAGTATTTCTGAAAATAAGCTTTTACTCATAAAGGAAGTTTTATGGAAATATACATGAACCATGAATATACAATATTTTTCATATACCCACCTTAATATGATTGGTCGTATTCTGAACAATGCATGTAACAAAAATTTCTCATTCACCTAATGGAAATTCAAGTCCTTTTTTATGTGAAAAAATAAAAATCTGAAATACCTACTACATACAGTTCGTTATAATTTTAGCAAAATGATTATCAGAGTTGATAATCAAGTTAAATTCGAAGCTCTCTTTATGAAACGGGTAACCTTTTACTTTTACAAGTCTAACTGGACTGGAAATCAAAAAGTAGTAACAACGTCGATCTGACAACTACGAAAAGAATCAAAACGCATTCGAATACGAGTGAGTATGTATATAGTATCCACTTAAAAAAAAAAAAAAAAAAAAAAAAAAAAAAAAAAAAAAAAAAAAAAAAAAAAAAAAACACGTTCGAAATTTGTATGTCAAACGAAGCATCGCCCTTTTTTATGTTCAACTCACGGTAACTAGCTTCATTCATTAAATATCGCTTAATGGAACACCGATTAAAAATGAATCCCCAGCCTCATTGACATTAACCCAAATCAAATGGCGTTAAAGCATCATTCATAGATTTTTTCGACTAGTAATTGTGCTATACTCCGTCTCTATTTCTTAGTTATATTACTGCAGCCGAACTTGTTTCCAATACTTCATAACGCGAACTAGCCTTTTTTTTAGATGACGTAACGTTAATATTCATTGAGCTTCCACTATAAGTTGTGAGTAAAGTACCTGTTGCCTCAGACGAGGTAGACATAGAGATGTGTATAAATTTATAGAAATCGCTTGAACCGTAACGGGGGGGAACTTTTTTCTTTCTACGGCTCAAGAAACAAAAACAAAAAAAAAAAACAAAAAAAAGCGCTTGAAACTAAAAACCAGTTTTTAACTTTGATCTTAAAAAAAAAAAAAAAAAAAATGAAAGAAAACCGATGACAATAAAATTTTCGGAATCGCTATTCAACTGGTCAACTGTTGCCGACCGACAGTTTCTTGTGGAATTGTAAACCGGTTGGCGCTGGAATTTATCAGAACTGTAAACTATCGCAACAAATATGATAAGAACGTTCTCAAGGAGCGCTTTTTTTTCATATATGTAGGTATGTACATATGTACGTATATATAAAATTGAAGAGGCTTTCTAACCGAAACGTACATTCACCATATCTGCACAAAATACACTTTTCACACGATACTAAGTAGCCTTCAGTCACGGTCGGAAAACGGCTACATGCAGAAGTAGAATCGGATGCATTATGTGTGGATATAACATGTGCACATGGTCTTGGGAATGCCTAACATATTTCGCACACAACTTGAGTTATGAGCTGGCAATTCCAATAAAGGGGTTAACGATTACATTTATCCACTCCCCTCAGGCTTCTCCCGACACACTATATGGATGAGAACCATGGTATAGCACGATTGCACCATGAAGGTGCTGCGCGCGCATAAAAAATTGTAAATATCTATAATGCCGCACGTAATCTGACGCGATATGTATGGATTATTTTCTCGCGCGCACATGCATCTAAAACTAATGTCAATAAAACGAAAGAAACGCGCGCAAATTGTACACCCGCCACAAAAATATCGAGCTCCCCAAGAAACGAAAAAAATAATAATAGCACTCAGTTGTAATTCTTTTTCTTTGTGCCCTCGTCCGACACTCTTTTCCTTTTAATTTTGTGGTGAGTTTTGGCGGTGCTATAGAGGACGCAGTCAACGAGTATATTTTGTTCACACGGCTTTGTAGATGGGTCGCAACATATTACTCGTTTTTATATATACAAAGTATACAATGTATATAGGTATTCACATTTTTTATTTTTGAAAAAAAAAAAATAAAATAAAAAATAAAAAAATAAAACAAGTCGATCGCTTTCCGACGCGTCGACGCGATGAGAAGCCACTTTAAACGAAAAGACAACCGAAGAATTGCACTCAACCATGTGCACATGCACCAACTAACCAAACCAGACATGCAGACAATGTCTCATCCGACGGAAATCGCATGATGGAATATAAATGAGAAAACCGCAAAAGGCCAAGAAGGAAACCAGTATAAAAGCACATACATATATATTTATGTTAAACCGCTCTAGAGGAGGAAGGGCAACATAAATACGTTAAAAAAATAAATAAATAAATAAATAAAAAATAAAAAAAAGAGTACGTCTTTACTCATTTTTATGTCTCCCCCACAAAACTTAAATTATAACATCTAAACTAATTCACGCTTCCCTCTGTTACACAAAGGTTGTAACCTACGACATAAAAAAATGTATCTTTTATTACTAATGCCATTGCTTCTTCAGACCCAAATCCTTGACATGGGCGTGGTGGGCTTCAATTTACATTTAACAGGATCAACTTTCTATATGTTACTCATAAAAAATACAACAAAACGCACAATCAGTGAAAAATAGAAAGTGAAATAAAAAGCTCTTGCTCACTGACTCGTAAACCAGTCAACCAAAGCAGCAGCAGCTACGATAAATACCGCCGTGGCGACCTTGAGGGTAAACATTTATTGCTACACGTGTGCAAATAAAATTCATTGAAACCGGGCGTCATTCTCATCGTTGTGTCGTCGACCATATATCATATATGTATACCATGATATGTGTATAGCGTACGGATGGAGAGAAGTCAAGAGTGAGCCAATATAAATTCTCTTGTTTAAAAGAAAAAGGAAAAAAAACACACATTTTAGCCTCCCTTATTTTTGAAACACGCTTCGTATCCATATACGAGACAAAAACGACTGCACGAGCATCAGAATATCTGCTTTTTATGGATATAAACCAGAGAGAAGCTTTTATTTTTCGTCTTCTGATATGAAGAGAAGACGCCCTCAGAGCTTTGGTCACACGTGGATTCTAAAGTTCTTCTCAGAGCGTACATACATAAGTACATACTATCATATACATTTATATATATATACTGGACTCTGTGGTATAGAATGGCCTTCGAACAGTTCATTATCGTTATGTTATTCAAATGGGACATTCAAAATTCTTTAAGAACATGATTAGTTGTTCGCTGTTAGGCAGTGGTATGGCTACCAATTAGGCGCTGTTTAATTTTCAATTGACAGAAGACAAGCATATACTGGTAGTCCGTAAACAATGGATTAGGGAAAATGCTCTTTTGTTATGCTGTATGATTTCTAAGAAAAAAAAAAAAAAATAGTAATAAAATAAAAAAGCAGGGCATTCCCCTAGCATATCGTGAAGTTTGTATGTATACACGTATCTCCCGAAAAGGCGACAGCGTTTTTGGCGCCAATAAAATAATATAAATAATTCCACCAGTACTGCATAAACTGAGCTGATTGACATGGCAACAAATACTCTGGAGCCTAGTAATGTGTGACATCAGACAGACGTGACATCAGACAAGAATTTCACTTTATTTTTTCTTCCCGACAATTCATGGGGCTAATGACTTAGAATGGTTGGAAAACGCCTTATTGAGTGAATCTGGGAGTAAAATATACAACTATACGAGTATGATATGTATATCGTGTTTCACTATGCGTGTCATCTTTTCCTTCTACATACATACCAGTGTAACGGGCCAAAAGAGGGAGTAAAATCTATATATTCGCATATCATCTGTACATATAAACACAACATTGTTGACCACCGCACTTATTATTTTCACAAAAGAAACCTTATAAATTGGCTGCCATCAATTGGAATTGTACCTTTGCTTTGCTAGCGACGATCAGCGAGGGTACCTTGAGCCTGACGAGAAGGGAGCATATAATCATAGCACCATTGGGATAAGGATTTATCTACTCATATATCCTAGGACCGCAAAAACTTGCACATCATTGTAAATAGATATGTAAGCGCACTTTCTTGGGCACGATGCTACGAGTTCCATTATACTTGTACATACATATGTATTCCACACAGGGTGGTAATGATGAGAAAATTTTTAACATTTCTGTGTACATCCAATGCGCAAGTCTCAAAAGTTAAAACCCGCAGACAACAACGAAAAAGACGAGAAGGTGTTAATTCCTAGACAGAAGTTGCCTTGCTGTTAGCAAAATGCACTTGTTATCCATGATGGATGTGCGAACAAATACAGACAAATGAACAGATATATTATATTGTACACGTGTTACTATTGATTTTATCGTTAGATGGAATTGTCTAACAGTAATACACAATATGCGAAAAAATGGGATAGGTTCAAGGCTTACTTTTTGTCCCTTCTCTTTAGGCGGGAATCTGAGTAGATTTTGCTTTATATGGATGTTATGTATAGGGACATACATTTACGATTTGGAGTTGAGGGTGGTTTGTGTTTGTTAATGGTAAGAGTTGGATAGTGGTGGTTTCGTGTACAAACACGAATATGTGTTTATAGAAAAAAGGCCATTGACATCATAGGTACTAATTGGATAAACTTGAGCATACATATGTTATAAACAACTAAAGCTTTAAATAAACTTATATCTACAACTAGGTATGTACGTAATTAATATATAATAACTCACCAGAGTCAGATGGAGTCTCTAGATTTGGACTTATATCATTGATGCCATCTTTGCTTCTTGTATAGCTATGGTCACTATGTTTGACTGGATAAATATTACTACTACTGCCCATTTGATTTGAAGACACCGACATTGATAACGAACAATCACTTCGTTTAGATAACAATGAAGTTGCATCGCCATCAACTGACGATGCATCATCTGAAGATGAATCCCAATCACCGGTACTATTCTGTTGATTAGATGTCGACGAATAATTTGAGTAACTATATTGTTGCTGACTGAAATAACCATCATCTTCGTCTTTGCTACGTCGATCTGTTAAGGATATATTATCCTTTTCGATGACACTCATCACATCAGCTAATGAACCCATATGATTTGGTACAATTTTCTTGTTAGTATCTTCTAAGTGTTCGCGCAATCGATTAATAGCCAGCATTTTATCAGGATCAATACCTTCGATTAATGAGATATTGTTCGAACCCATAACACACGCCCTCAAATCGTATGAATGCTTAAATTCTGTAGCATCATCATCGGAACTATGTGGTGTTTCGGGTCTCACAAATGTGGGTGATGGAGACGATGTAATTAATTCACGATCACGTAAAAATTCAGAGGTTTGCACCAGTGGAATTTGTATACTGTTGCTTATGCTGCATTTGGATTTCTTATGGATTTGTTGTTGTTGATGCTGCGATTGTTGTTGTTGTTGTTGTTGTGGTTGCTGTTGTTGGTTTACCTTTCGTGAATTCAACAGAAGTGAAGTTCCCGGCGCTATCTTTTGCATGCTCTGTTGATTTGTGGCCTGTTGTTGTTGTTGTGGAATATGACGGGGTAGCGTTCGTTGTTGGCTGTCGGTTTCACTGTCTACAGGTTCTGTTTTTATAACATTCTCAGATATTTTATGACTGTTGCCAATAATATCTGCTGGAGGTACGGCTGTAATGCTACTATCTGTTGGCGACAATGAATATAATGCATTCAACGATGAGCATTTTTCCCCCGACCACATGCAATTGTAGTTGCGTACTTCTGGAGGTGAAAACACATCGTCAATGTCGGAATTTTCACTTCCTGGAAAATCAGTTCCTCCTGATTCAATGCGTTTTATATCATCACAAAGACTACGTCCAAAATAAAGTTCATTTTCCAATGAAAATGAATCAGCTGGTATTATGCTGTAGTTTTGTTCAAAAGCATCTGGCCAGTCTGACTCGAGCAACGAACATGATGAATCGACCGAACTGTTTGCAAATAACTGAGTCATTTTATACGTTTCTTTTTCAAAAAATGTATACAAACAGATAAATATGATAATAAAGACAATTTATTTAGCCTTTTTCAATTGAAAATCTGCAAGAGAAACAAAATGAAAGTTGGTTAAAATATATCTCACACAGTGTTTAAAAAAAAAAAAGTTTAATAATTACTAACGAGTATGAGTTTAAAAAAAACTTCAAAAACTCTTCCATAGAATTATCATAAAAATGTATGATCACTCTTAGATTATTCATAAAAATAATAGAAACAATCACTCAAGATCATCAAAACAAAAATTCGAAAATGATTACTAAATCGATGACCAAAATGTGCACGTGCAATACGGTAACCAACTCGAAATTAAACACCTTGATGCGCGTCGACCATGTCAAGTATACCGCGACAACAACAGCAGAAAACCCCCAGATTTAAGTCGTTTATTTGCCGCGTATTGATTAAGCAATTGAATGAGCACGACTGCAGCCAAAAGGCGCCATTATATTCAACACACGAGTCTTGTTTTACTATACCAGGTAGGTACTCGTTAAATTGTTTTTATAGATTAGGTGTGTCAGCCAGCCAGTAGTTGGCTATTTTATTTGTTGTCGACAGGGTAATTCACCGGATCTAATTCAAATAGTGAGTTAACTTGTCATGACTACAGTTTCTCCACTCTCTCCTGATAACTAATAGAGCTCCACTCTAGATAAGAAATTGTAAAAATTGTAAACGTAGACTATATTTATGTAAATATTTGTTAAATGTGGCGTGCTAATTATATCTTTATTAGCTTTTTACAATGTTGCATTTAAAATTAATACTCTATGCTTTTACCATTGTGTTGACTCGTAGGTATATTCGTTCTGTTGTTGCCCTCGATACTTCTACACTTTTTTGTGAAAATACTACTTAGTTGTTTTTTTTCTTCTTCTTTTTTCCGCAAACTTTAAACTGCACTTAAAAAAAAAAAAATATATATATTTATCGATTGCCTAAGTAGTTCGTAATTTTTTATTGTATACATTAGCTAAAGCGATCAGTAATTTTTAGATTCCTTTTGTTATAATCAAGCAAAATATCATTTTAAGTAGACATCGGACTCTGATAAAGACATCTGATCTAAATTGTTTTTTGTATGCATGCATAACGAATAAAAATATAGTCTTTAGGTACAGTGTTTTGTGAAAACCTGCCGAAGGTTTATTTAATTTTCTAATTTTTCGAATCTGCCACTTACTCTAATTTGACGGGAAATATAACATACATGCATACAAGTGTAAGTATGTGCGATTGGCAACACTTAAGGATAAAATAATAAATAACAATGATTCAATAAATGTATTGTTCCGAAACTTGTACAAAACCAAAATTTAATTTAAGTACTATGAAAAAGTGAGAAGACAAAATCTGAAAGTTTTCATTCTTCATTCTGGCATTGGAGAATAATGGAAGCAAAAACGCCTTCAGCCCGTTATTTATCAGATAATTCCGATAAAACTCAAAACTCAATTTCCAAAGTTTCAAACTTAACCATTTTTTTGTAGAAAATTTTTTATTCAACATCATTGCTGCTCGGTCGTTAAACATTTGAATTTCTTAAGAAATTGGATAGTAAAACGAAGAAAGAAGAATCAAGCTTACAGGCTTAGATACATACATATGTACATATGTAGACACGTACGAGTATGTAGGCATTATTTTGGCAATAACTAGAAGAAAGAAACAATCAAAACTGAAACATTGTTGTTTTTTTTACATTAAGTTCCTGAGACTAGGTAAGAACAACTTTAATATTTAAATCTAAAGTAGTTTAGATTCAAATGTCTTAAAAGTCTGATTGAGCAGGACTTACATGAAATAATAATAATAGATAGTGTTTATGCTAATGAAATAGTAGATGGCGTAAGTGCGAAGGCATCCCCATTATCAATTTGAAAACCACCACCGCGCGTATACGTTGTGTACATTTCAAACAGCCCACATTATACGCCAAATAACATATTGATTCATAGAAATTTTTGTTGAGTAACTACGAGTACAGCAGCGGATATACTGCAGACCTTTATACAGTAAAATGCAGCAAAACACACTCTCTTTCGTGTAAACAGTTTTTTTTTTTTTATTATACGATATTAGGAGTATGAATAGTATCTTACTCTTTCGGTCGCTCTTACACCGGTAATGATACATATGTACATCTAAAACCTCATCGTTGATTTTTTTTTTTTTTTTTGAATCGAATAACGTGGTAGTAGTAGCAAAATATCAGCTGCGCAGAAACGTGAAAGTGTGAAATTTTCTTTCATCAAAATGCGAAATAGTAAAATGACATTCAACTATTTCACAATTGAGTGCACACCAACTATCACGACACTTAGCCCCTTTCTCAATAAATACTAGGTTGTGTGGGACTTTAAACGTTCTCTATTCCTACAAAACATGTTTTTTTTTCTGGAACTTCAAATTGCGCCATAAAAGATTATAAAAAATAAGTACGATACCTCATCTTTTGTGAGTGGGAAAAAATTCCATGTTACACGTCATTCGTTCAATATGACTACGACGACAATGACAACCACAACGAGAGCGATCCAGCTAAGTTTAGCAATTCAATTGCTGATTTGGCGTTTTACCTCACCCACCATCTCTAGCCATATGGCAAGTCAAGCCAAATGCTTGTCTCACATATCTGCCATAGACCACTATAATCTACCGCCTCACCCAATTTCTGTGCATTTTTTTTTTTTTTTTTTTCATTTTTAATTTTTGTTGTCTACAATTTTATAAGCTCCTGCAAGAAAAAACTCGACAAAGCGGAATCGCCCGACCGATTTCTAGTAGAAGCCACCCACACACCACAACAGTTTAACATAGCAAATCGAGAAAGAGAAGAAAAAAAAAGTAAAGACAAAAAGAAAAAAAAAAAAACAAGCGAAAATACCGCAAATTTAGCCATGTTCTTGGCTTATGTACCTACGTGCACATAAGCCATGAAAAAAAGCTGATGTTGCATTCTTTTATCATATCATTAATTTAGCTCTCTGATGAATCATCATTAACGCAAAATATTTATCGAAATTCCGACAAAAAATAATCGCTAACATTTATGCCAACAAAACATTTCGAAAGCCGGTAAAGATTGGACTTTTTTTCTCTTTCTTAAATTTGACCTCAACCGCCTGGACTTGAACTTACCTTTCGAACTCTGTATTGTGATCGGTTAATCCAAAAAAATATATATAAATGTTGACTAACCACTGACACTTATTTTTTTATTTTTAAAAAATGTTTTATATTTCTCAAAAAAACTTTTCGATTTTTTGCTCACGGACACAATTGCAATAAATGACGCGATTTGTAAAATATTCTCTTTACGGATGAACAGCGATTTTTTACAACTTTTCTGCGAATATTAGTGAAACGCGGCGACGAAGGATTTTTTTTTGCGCTAAATTTTTTCTGATGCTGACAGTTGTGACGACGATGTTGACAGATTTTTGTGACTGATGTAGGCATGACACTACGAATGGACACTATTGCGAGATTTCCTGTCTTTAACTTTTTTTTTTTTTTTTTTTTGTTAAATTGTCTTCCGGCTCAGTTTTACCGTTACAAGCGACAACTATTATCGTTGATTTACTTTTTTTTTTACTTTTTCCACATCAAAAAAGACTGACATGCATCAAATTTGTTTTTATTTGCAATTTTTAACGGAATACAGTTTCAGTTATTGTACAATTTTTATACTAATTGAAGTAAATATATATTTTTTTTTAAATACAAATTTTATATTTTTGCCAACACAGAGAAAAGAAGAGACATTCAACGGTGAAGAGCGCTTTTGGAAAAGACGCCTTTACAGTGAGCGCGTTAAAGAGTAACTAGTCGTAGGGTTTCAAGTTCCGTACACCGTGGGTATCCGTTTTACTCGGTGGACGATTCGTTTTCTGCTGCCAGGCCAGCAACGACGATACCTAGCTAGTATTTGTTCTGAAACTATACCCGACACACACACTCTTGAGATCTTAGCTCAAGCAGCGCCACACAGAGTAATTCGTACTCACACTTATGCAAACCAATCGAGTCGTAAACGAATAAATTCCTACTCACTCTACTCTTTGCTTTTGAGTGAGAATTTTCGAATAATTCTAGTAAAATACTCGTAAATCCCGTTCCGTGTATTTTCATTGAGTAGTTTCTGCGTAGTTGCTTTTTTTTCCTTTTTGTTTTTCTTTTATTATTTATAGTACTTTTGCTTTTTTCGTCGAAAATAATAATAACTAGATAATTTTTGTTATCTCTTTTAATCTATAACTTTTCGAGTTATAGACAAATGAATCACCGGGCGCTCGGTCTGCCTTGACCGGCATTACGTTCGGCGCGGCAAGTAGTTTTTAGCAGCTGCTCTTTTCTGTTTTTCTCTTTTTAATATCTAAAGGCAGGAATAGACTACTTTATTGTTATATTTTTAAAAATATACCTGATTTTAAAAGGGTCTTTTTGAAAGACTAAACCGAGTTAGTTTGGCAAAGTTCGTCTTGCTTTCAAGTTTATTTTATTATTTATAAAATTTGTAAAGCCACAAAAGATGACCAAAAGAAATGTATTCGAAATGGAAAAATGTAAAAAACATTTTTCACTATCTCGTCAGCAAAAAGAGATAGTTTATAGATATTAGGTACCAGAGAGTGCTGTTAAGTATAAAATAAGGGACTTCATGTTAGTGTTGGCAAAATGAATTTTAGTGCATGCCAAAAACAAGGACTTGTTTTAAAATTGAGGTAAACTGTGAAAAGTGTGATTCAACATACATTGACTCAGACCAGAAAATCGTATGAAATAAATCGACGATTTATTATTGTAATGCGTTTATTAGGCTTAGGTCTCGCAAAATGTAATAAATTTTGTGGTCTAATGAACTTATCGTGCAGTTTCCTGACTTAAACAGTCTACGATTTTTACATCAACAAAATTCTTGAATGTGTGCGTACGGTTGCAAAAAAACTTCTTTCTTTTGCTGTCAACGCCAAAAAAATGAAATGTGTGCTGAACCCGGTATTGATTCATCAGATTTGACTGCCTCAAGTGACGGTACAAGCCTGTGTATGAAGCTTTGAGTAATGATGTTCTTTACAAAAAAAAAAAAAAAAAAAAAAAAAAAAACGAAAGTTGATTATATTATAATCAATTCGTTTGAAAAATAGCGCCAAAAACCCAATTCGGTTGGTTTGCTATTTTTAAATAGCTCAGATGTGAAGCCTGGCCAAATAGCACATTAGTATATACGGAGGGAAGACGAGAACCGCATATCCGATTGCAAAACCCAGGCTGCAGACCAGTTGCTTTATGAACTAGAATCGACGATTCTACATATGTACATTTAAGGAAATTTGTTCTCTATTTTATTTATGTATCAAACTTTAATAAAGTTTTTCGGCAAAAATCAGAGTTTTTTGATACCTTTACCAACAATTTAAAAATTAATACGGTTAATTTATTCGTTCAAATCCAAGATAAACTTATAGGAAAAGAAATCTTTTTGGTTTTTTTTTTTAGTTTCAGATAAAGCAATTTTCTTAAGGCTTAATTTTCAATATTTTTTTTTTATAAAAATTTATCAAAATATTCTTAGAATAAATGCTTAATAATGTACAAAAATAAGAAAAAATTTAATATATTATAATTAATAAAAAAAATAATAATAATAACAATCACAAAAATATGTATCACAGACCTTTTTCCCCGTTAATCATCATTTTTCTGCGTTGGAGAGACATTTTTGTAGTGTTGGAGTGTATAGTAATGCTGCGACAATGTAAACATTTAAGTAAACCACTGATAGTTTTCTATACAATTAATGAACAATTTATTGTAGGTTGATAATGGATAAGTAGACTAGTGTCGAATGTGCCATTTAATCTCTTAAAAAGTGACATGGAAACTTTTAAAGTTTTTCGGATTAATACCTAACGTAATCGGTAGCAAATTGAACATACATTTGTAGGTCACGGATGTATTAAGCATAAATACATATGTGTGTACATATATACATACAAATGTACATCTCAATAGTGAATGTTTAGTCCTGTCTGCCTTTTTTTTCAATTTGGCTTTTTATACAAATTTGCTTCTTCAATAGCTTATTAACCTAATTATTGAATTTCGAATTTGAACGTATGTATATGCATAAAATCGAATAAACACTTTCTTGCCCTGTTACCTAATAGATATGGTATATAACAGCGGTCAGCGTGTAGGCAATATGACTGTATGTATATGTATGTATCTTATGTTGAAAAACTCCTATAAAAAGACTTAAGCTAGAAATACTGAGATACCAGTATGAAGCGAACATAGGCAATCCCTATCAAAGCTAAATTCCCTAATACAATCGTCTCACAACATGAAAGAGGAAACAGATGGCTTCAACAGCAGTAGATTGTACAAACTCCAAACCTTCATTGCATTGACAGCATGGCAAAACGCCTGCACCAAACCGCTTAATCATACTTGAGTGCACAAAAAAATACGCGAACATTGATACCAATACAAGATCAATCCTTAGCCTTGCGATAACTTCAAAAGTATATGTAATTAAAGTAATAAGTAATATTAAATTAAACATTTATTAGCCCCCGACGCAAACATATATATATATATATAATATAAAAATATATATATAATATATATAAAAAATAAAAAAAAAACATCAAAATCGGTTCAGCGGTTTGCTAGCTACGATGCCACAGACAGATACACAGATGCACACGTCAAACTTATAACACACCCCTTTTTGCGTTGGAGTTAAAAAAGAGCACGAGAAGCGGGCGATCGACGATATTGACAGTTTGTACATTAGGAAGAACGTACGGAAGTTTTATCAATAGGAAAAAAGAACGTGTTAAGACAAAAATTTTCGTACAGAACCTGAGATGAAGAAGGAAACCTTGTAGTACAGTTACGGTCGGTGCTGAGAATATGGAAAAACTTCTTCTGTAGACTGTATAACGGCGGCGAAGCCAAAGTTCTCGCCGTCAGATAGAAGAGACCATTCAAGTTATCATAGATGATGATAGCCACAATTTCATTGCAACTTAGATTAAATGCAATTAAGCTATTGGACCGGCTGAGGTATTTAAAGTTTCTGTATGTGACTTTGTGGAGAGCATACGCCAACTCATTTCTCAGATTTGGTTAGAACAGTGTATGCCTGATGAACGGAATCTTAGAATCGTTTGCCCGATCGACAAAAAAGGAAACCCCGTCAACTGCTAAGACTATAGAGGTTTAAGTTCCCTCAACATTGTGTGATCATCTGAAACATTTAAACCTTTTTGACCCTTAACCGTATGATTTCAGGCCAGGAAGGTCCGCAATCGACTAAATTTTTGGCACTTCAGCAGATCCTTGAAAAAATTCAAGAAGTCCAAATCTACACGCGCTGTCATCGACTTTAGGGCGGTATATGAGGTATATTTATAAAGACAAGTATAGTATTGGCATCCCTGACAAACTCGTCAGTCTGTGTAGAACGATGATGGAAGACACTCGCTGCTCCAGCAACGTCGGTAACGACTTGACCGAGATGTCAAAAAACGTTATAGACAAGGTGACGCCAAAAATCTGTGAAACTAATAAAGTAACAGTTGGCAGAACACAACGGGCTGTCACTAGTGCGTTCGCTGGTATTGAAACGGAAGCTGCCAAAATGGGTTTAGCGGTAAATGAGGGCAAAACCAAGTATATGATGTCAACAAGGAACACACAACATTGACGAATTGGACAGAACATCACAGTCGACAGCTTTAATTTTGACATAGTGAGTAACTCTGTTTTTCTTGGCTCTGTTATCAATTCTGCAAACAACACATCAATAGAAATAAAACGAAGAATAACTCTTGCTAAAAGCTGTTTCTTGGCTTCGTTGGCTTCGACGATACAAGTCGCATTCATGGATAATCGCTGGGTATTTAAATTTCGCTTTAACGACAGCAGACAACATTTTGTTTTGAAAGCATTAAATTCCACTCAGCTAACAGTTCCCCAATTGGTTTTGATATTAATATCGGTAGTTCATATCTATGAACTTCAAATAATTTTTTTTTTTATTGCTTTCAATGGCCCCTTAGGAACTTAGAAATGATATCCCAAAAGATTATGGCCGAAAAATATCTCGCAGTACTTGTTTTTCAAAATATAGTATAAGGCCGCCAGGTAGGCAGAATTTTTTTTATGTGGCAGAGTAAATTTGTTATTAACAATTTACTGGCAATTTTTCTTAGAATTTTGCAAGTTTGACTTTGGAAGTTCGTCATTCGGCCAAAAATCAATTTATCAAAAAAATCTTACGTACATACTTCTCTAGCTGTTATGTACAATAAAACAAATTAGTGACTCATCATAATTCAAAATTTACAGGAGCTGTTGCTGGATGCCATCTGAGAATCGCTGCACAGCCGTCATTTTCAAATAAATTATTCTATTAAAAATTATGTTTTACAGTCAGTCATATGTACAATAAACTTCTACCTTTGTAAACTCGATCTATTTTATATTTTTATTGAAAAAAATCACAAAAAAGCTTTTTTTTACAGCTTCTAGAGTAGCTTAACCCTTTAATGTGATTAACATAAGTTAATCCCGTTAAACAGCCGAAGAGCAGGGACGTGAGTCCGAAAACAAAGGAATATATTTTATTAGAAGTAGTAGACAAGAGATCATTGATGATAACTAAAAGAGGTGTCGGAGACAGAATTGAGCCTTGGGGCACGTCAGCGTCTATTTTGTGAATATCACACTTTAAACCATCCAAGACAATTTAAACGTTCAGAAACCTTTAATCCATTAAAATGGAGTGTCGCCGATCGCAAATGCATACATTTTCAACAAAAGAAGCTGATGCCA
Organism: Volucella inanis; assembly: GCA_907269105.1. Lineage (NCBI taxonomy): Eukaryota > Metazoa > Arthropoda > Insecta > Diptera > Syrphidae > Volucella > Volucella inanis. The sequence continues at coordinate 116,609,062 of OU026156.1, forward strand.
AACTCTGACGAATACCTTCGAAATATCGAGTGCAACTATCTCTCATTCGCTAGATTGATGTACGTTTTGATCTTACTTTTCGATGAGACATGCTTTCAAATCAACAGTGGAAATTTTCGTGTTTCAATATATTCCATGAGCTGACGGTTTATCAGCGTTTGCGTCACCTTGGAAAGAAGGAACGTAAGTGCAATGGGTCTGTAGGAGAAAAAATAAGAAGATTCGCCTTTTTTAAGGACTGGCTGGACATTTGCTGTTCAGAACTCGGAAAGAATTCTAAAGAGTAGAATTAATGAAAAAGCTTACGCAGTGGTTTTGCATGCGTGGAAGAATACCTCTTCAAAAGAAGGGCAAATATAGCGTCTGGATCAGCGAATGTGTATATTTTAAGATTTTTAAGTACTCTTGCGTACACAAGTGCGTGGATTCGTCCCATTGAAGATTTGACGCACTTAAGTGTAGGCGGGGACAACGCACAAACTGGAAGTGTTGTAAAAGTCGCAAAGTGTGCAGCAAGCAGATTGTCCTTATCCAAAGAACTGACATCTGGAATGTTATTATAAATGAGCGTGCAGGATGAGGCATAATTTCTAACAGTTTTGACAAACGAACAAAAGTGTTTACTAACTTTGGAATATTGTAGTATTTTTGCCTCAAATTTTGGTCGTATTGAAATTTTGCATGCTTAAAAAAGGCGTTGCAGTCACTGGAATTTTTTTAAATTCCCTCTGTAGGTTCGATCTTGTAGGGCCGTAATATTTCTTCTAACAGCCTCATAACAACGAGACTGCATTGACAAGCTTCGGAGGAGAAGATTCAACGAGAAGTCAGAAAGTTCCGCATCAGTCACCTGAGACGATCAGGAGCGATGGATGAGTAAATGGACACCAATGTTCCGCAGCAAAATATTCGAATATAACAGAGACAACGCAGTAGATGAAGACCTCAACTTGGATGAAATCTTTGCAGGTGAAATCTTAAAAACACATAAAAACAAGATACTCATATGTTCGGGACATTTGTACCAACACAGAAAAAAAAAAATCGATAATCAAATGTACGTTGCCCTCGAAATTTCAAAAGTCACCTTACTTTTGAACACACCTATGAAACATAAAACTTCTAATAAGATTTGCATCAAAACTTTTCAATTAGTGTACAAGTGTCATAAACAAATAAACAAAATATCAAAATCCTTGTTAGTACAGTTTTTGGACTTCGGTACTCTGGAAGAGTACTCTAAGAAATCTTAAGGTTTCCCAGTAAACTTGTCAGGACAATAATTAAAAATTAACAGGAAATTTGTAAAATATAAAAACAGACAATATCGATAATAAAAGCGCTGTTTACAGACCTACAAGTAAGTCAAAAAAACACCCGGTTTGTTTTGCTGATTTGTTATACAGTTCAATGAAACTCATGGCACTCATTTTTTTTTGTTATTACGTGGTATAAGTTAATTTCTTGTTAAATATAAAAATGGTTCGTAATTGCACATTGTTGTGAAATCGATCGTGTGAAATTGCGAAATCGGTAAGAATATTCAATTTGGGATTGGGAAGAGCATTTGATTGCATCAAAGGTTTTGTTCTCGAGACGTGATAATATTATATATTATATTATATTATATTATATTATATTATATATTATATTTATTATATATATTGTAAAATTAGATTATCATTTGCTTTTTTTTGCAAATACCATTATGTCTTGCTTTGTTTTCTGCAGAAGTTTGATACAATACTCCAATAAGAAATATGATAAACTCGTATAATGCAATCAAAACACAATCTTAATCTACTGCTTCTTGTCATGTGCTTCAGATTATTTATTGGCACAAGTATTACAATACCAACCTTTTATTTAAAAAAAAAAATAAATAAAAATCTAGCAGCAACTATTTTATAAACTTAGTTTTCAATTTATGTTAATTGTGGAAAAATTAAAGATACATTTCTCTCTTTGGGGGATGCATTTTGGCTGCTTAAAATGCTGATTAAATGCACCCATGATTTGCTATTGATCGGCAACAAGTTAACATCAGGAAAAAAAACTGTGTTGCGGGCTTGAAACAAGCTGTTAGCTGCAAAGTTTTCCTATAAAAACCTAGAAGCTGTAGCTATTTCTATATAAACACCTTGCTGCGGTATCTATATTATAAATCTATCTATACCCGTTTTTATTATTATTATTATTATTATTATTATTATTTTTTTTTTTTTTTTCAGAGTCATTGAGAACCCAATGTTTTATTGGCAACCTCTGTAATGGTCCCGCACATTTTTGTTGGGGATTGCGGAAGACGATGACCTAGCAAAGAGTTTATTGCTCAGGCGCTCATTGTAAACTTTGGTTGCCGGTGGTTGTATTTCCCAACTTACATATCTGCCAAAAGTATCATCTAATCTTAGAATAAAAGTACTCGTGTACTATTTTAACGCTCCCATCGTTTGACAATCGCACGACTATCTAACCACCCGATATCCTCACATCAATTATGGCTGCAAAAACCATGAAGATATTATAGGGGGACGTTACTTTAAATCCTTTCGGAAATCCGGAAAGCGGGCACACAAAACTTGACTTGACACAGAATTTGACGGTCCCAGAATTGTAAATAGATAACCATTAGAAATGAATCTTTTATTCTTTAGGTTAATTTTGAAGAAACTTCTGATTCGATGAAACATGGCAGCTAGAAAATGCAGTAACAGAAAAAGGCTTATAAAGGTGGCAAATTGACATCCTGCGATTTTAATTCAATTCAAGGCTTGCGATACGAAAAAGCCGTGCAAAAATTCAACAGAAATTCGTAGTTTGTCGGAATGAAAATGTTTTAAAGGGATTCTTGTATATACTTGTAAAAAAGAAGTGTTACCAGGTAGTTTAATTTAAGCACTTTGCAAGTACGTTTTTTTTAGAAATTTGTTCAACGTGGTCGTAAATCGATTGAATAGGATCCACGCGAATGAGGGTTAACAACTGTAACTGCCGGAGAAAATGTCGAGAAGATACACAATATGGTTCTAGATGATGGACAATTAAAGGTGTATGAAATAGCTAAGGCTATAAGCATTTTAGAAAACGATTCAGATTTTCACGCAGATTTTACACGAAGAACTCAGTATCTATGGGAAAACTGTGTACAAGATGGCTGCCACATTTGCTAAATGTTTTAAGAAGATTTTCGTAATAGGTTTGTGGTATGTACCATACTCGTACATGTGTATATTGGGTTGTACCACATGGAATGTCCGATTTTCGCCCAGTCGGAAATAAGAAGTTCTTGAGTGAAAATCTGTGCCAGAACTTTAAATTTTCTTTTTTTATAAAATAAAGGGTATTTTAGGGTTCATTACAAGTACCGTTATTTTTTTAGGAATTATTTACCATGCTGTCGGCAGTTCGAATTCGAACCCTCTTCCTTTACGAATTTAAAATGGGACATAATGCGTCATTGGCAATGAAAAACACTAATGACGCATTTGAGGATGTAGCGGTAAACGAACGCACTATTCGACGTTGGTTTGGAAAGTTGCGTTCGGAAAATTTCAGCCCCGAAAATGAGCCACGTGGAAAGCCGGAAGCGTTAGTTGACGAAGATGGGTGCCTCATGAACTGAACGAATACTAAAAACTACGGCGCATGGAAATCTGCGCATCGCTCGCATTAGGAAACCAAACTGAACCGTTTTTGCACCGGAAAGTCATCTGTGATGAGAAGTAGATACTTTATGATAGCCGTAAAAGATCTGGGCAGTAGTTGGGTGCAGATGAAAAACCAAAACACACCCCCAAGCCCGATCTTCACACAAAAAAGATTATGGTGACAATTTCGTGGATATCGAAAGAACCAATCCACTTTTCATTTCTTCAACCAGAGGAAACGATAAACGCTATCAAATATAGTGAGGATATTGCATTCCAAATTGGTAAAAAGCCACATGCGTTGGTCAATAGGCATGGTCCGATCCTTTTGCATGGCAATGCTAGACCACATACTTCACAAGTAACGGTGCAAAAACTGCTGCAGTTGGGATTTGAAATCCTTCCTAAAATTTTCATTTTCCTAACGGATTATCATCTTTTCTGAATTCTGAATTCATTTTGCCGGCAAAAGGTTTTTCGGAACTAAGCAGAGGTCATAAAAGCCTTTGAAGATTTCATTGCCTCAAAAAGTCAGCACTTCTACGAAAAATTAGTATTTGAACTTGTACCTATCACGTTGGAAGAATGTCATACCTAGATGCCAACGGATCCTATTTTGATTAAATAAAGATTTACGGAAAAATAATATTGGCTTTTAAATTTTTACTATAAAATCGGACATTTTATGTGGTACAACCCAATTTAACCCATATGTAGGTATAACTACCTATTTTTTTAACATACCTTCAGCTGACATCTAAGTCTAGGCCTCAGACTTTGCCTCTAAATTTGAAATTCTTTATGCAATCTTAGGATGTAAAAAACCAGCCAATTGCGAACTTGACAAGTAGTACAAGCGAGATGACGCAATGAATCAGGTCGATTTCTAAATCTGTTTCCTACATTGTTAAGGCGTCTACGCACAAAAGCAGCAACAAATCAAAACACCGCATTCATAAATCCTTTTCCAAAAATAAAGAAAATAAAAATAATAGCAACACAACATTCCACTCATCCATCAGTGCAGATTACCGAAAACCACTCAATTTTCACTCTACATGCCGGCAGAATTATACACTACCCATGGAACAATTTTCTATGCGACTCGTAAGTCAAAATCCACTGAATGGCTGAAATAACACACACATGTGCCTTTTCTTTTCTACTTTTCTACACACGCTGTCAATAGTAAACAAACACAACTAAAATCTCTGTTTCTCTATCCCGCTCTCGCCTTGTACAAGGCGTTAACCGGCTTTTTGAGATTTTTCAAAATACTGTCATCCCGCCAATTGAAACCGCGTCAATCCTAGAGAAAACTCCAACCCTATTACCTTGGCTTCCTTTTTACCTAAATTTAATTAAATCCACGATTTAGATTTTGTTCGGCACAGGTACTACTTTCTACAAAATGCTACACCCATCTCTCTTTTGAAATCTTCTCATTAACACATATGCATAAGCTCTTTCTGGCAAGTTACAATGGAAAAGTCACGTTGCCAACGTTGCCGATATGGTGACTGGACTGACGAGTGAATGTGTGTATTCTACGTCTGCAGTCCTCTGTCGAGCTATACAATACAATTATCATATACACGTCTCTTCATGCAAAAATAAGCAATCACATACCGGTTTTTCTTTCTTCTTCCGCTGCTGAGCTCAACGAATACACAACGTACTATGAAAAAAAAAAAAAAATTAACGAAAAACACCATCTAAAGAAAACAAAAAGAGAGCGACTCTGGCGATGAGATGATGCGCTAATCGCACGTGTCTCACCGCACTACACCGCATCGGGAGGAAATTAATTGAATTTCTCACAAGCCCAGTCATCCAGCTACCCCAGTGTAAGAATGTTCATATATGCATACCCGAGTATTTGTGTGCGTTAGCATAAATACTGAACACGTGTCAATAGGCGCTATGGAAAAAAAAAAAAAACGTAAAGTGTTCGGAGATTAGGATTTGGGCTTAGGGAATTCCTATGCTTGAAGTGGGTGCTGGTGCTAGTGTTGCTGTTGCGCACTAACTTTTTTACTTGCTATAATTGAGGCATGTCGTATGATGGAATATAGGAAGCGACCAACTAAGAAAAAACCGCGCAAAATAAAATTCAGAGATTCGCATACTCGCATTGGTACCATATCCAATGGTGAGTGCGTTTGATTATTGTCACAGCTAATTGTGCGAACGTGGAGGATGAGTTTTACGCGAGTGTGCCAGACTTATATGCACTAGGATTTTGAGTTACGGGTGGGTAGAATACGTGAAATAAATGGGGTGCATGTGTTATCTTCTTACACACGAGTGGTTGTATCTGCTTGTTACCTTCAAGACAACTCCCACAGAATTATAAGGATTTGGTAGGATGGACATTTGTTGATTCAATGTAGGTACTACTTATCCCGAATTCTAAAGTAAAAATTCGGTGTAGGGTCAGGTACCAAATACAAATGGTCCAGGGCTGCTGAAAGTACCTACATTTATTTCTGAAGAGAAATATTCTTTTAGTTTTTTTAGCGTTGGCTAACTTTGAATTAATAAAAGAAGTTCGATAAACATGCGTACAGTGACTCAACTTTTTGATCACATTATTGGTTGAAACAAAACATTATGCTGTAACATTTTGATTCGAGAAATTACATCACTAAATTTTAAAATCGAAACAGATGCACATGTTGTAAATCAGTGTATGCAAAAGAGGAAAAAAAAATGTAGTTATTTTCCAGAACGTAAAATAACTACAAACTAATGTACCTACTTGATCAATTTGTTGATGCTCTTTCAGTGATGTTATTGCACGCGTGCCAAGTGTGAGAAAACCATTTGTTCTACTTCTCAGCCCAGTCACTAATTGTAAACAAAGTCAAAAAACCCCTTTTAACAAACCGCCATAAAAAAGAGGCTAGACTGCTAAAAAATATAAAAAATTTACAGTAAGTAATTGGGCTAAAGTTGTTTGGTCAGATGAAACCGAAATCAATAGGTTTGGTTGCGATGGTCGATAGTGGGTATGGAGGAAGCGCGGTACAGCAATAAGGGATCGCCACATCAAACCAACTGTCAACTGGTGGAGGAAACATTATGATTTGGGGATGCATGTACATGGAAGGAGTTGGTAAATGTGTTAAAGTGGTAGGACGAATGAATTCCATTCAATATGTTAACATCCTCGAAGAAGGACTTCAAGGAAGTCTCATGGAGTGGCGTAAAAACTTTTCGGACGTTATCTTTCAGCAAGACAATGATCCGAAACACACTGCTAGAGTTACCAAGGAGTGGCTTTAAAACAATACTTGAATGGCCATCACAATCCCCCGACCTTAACCCAATCGAACATCTTTGGGTTGAGGTCAAATGTGCTATAACTGATCTACCAGGAGATTATCCAGACTTGGATGCATTAGGTCAGCGAACGCAAACTGCTTGGTACAATATTACTTCTGATAAGTGTGCAACGCTCGTTGAATCCATGCCAAAAAGAAAAAGAGGACATACTAAATACTAAAGAAACAAGAAAAGAAAAGTTTGACAGAGTTAAGTGCCTTTTATTTTTTCATTTAAAGTTAAATAAATGTAAAGAAATAATTTTAAGTTAATTTCTTTACGTATTGAATAACCAAATTAAGTTTAAGTTACTTTTAAATTTTACAATAATAAATTATCCTTTTAAATAAAAAAATTTATTCCAAAAAGTTCATATATTTACTACTCATTTGATCATTTTGGTTTTTTATTATTTGTTGCATACTTATAACTTAGTTCTATAAGTCCAATGTCATTGTTTAAAAATAAAAAAACAAAAATGTCGTTCCTAGAATAAGCAAAAGATCAAATGTATAACAAATTTTCGGAGAAATCTATACGAAACTTCCTTTGAAACTACTAATTGATGGAATGTCCTTTAGCTTTTAACAACGCCTGGTAATGCCGTGGCAATGATTTCACAAACCCATTAGAAAATTTGTTTTAGAGCCAACTCTGTCTTGACTTCAGAACATAAGTACTTGATTATGTAGGGCTACAGAACCGATCAATCGAAAACTTTCTTTCATCCAAAATAATGTTTTCACTTCATACCAGGTAAAACAGCCCCATACCATTATATATTGTTTTCTAATAACGACTTGACAACTTTTTTTTTTTTTTTTAAATAAAAGGTAAACCATTTGAGATATTTCAAAAATATCTTGAAGTACAATCAAAACATTTATGAATGGAACTCGACTTCGTTCATATGGCAACCGCGGGCAAGTTGGCAGCGGTCGATTCGTTGGACCCAATTTTCAACGACTCGGCCACACATTTCGGCTGAAACGGTCGCTATTTCGCGTTCAATGTTGGCTCTGAGCTCTTCACGAACGAGGTGGCCAATCGACTGGCCCATGTCTTGAGATAACACGCTCACCATACTTACTCTTCAATAAATCGATTGTAGCATGTGCTGTGTGGCTTGTGGCACCATATTGACGAACCCATTGAGCCAAAAATGAGCTTCGTCACTGAAGATGATTTTGCGATGAAATCATCTTGGCGCATCTTCTCCAGAACCCAATCGGAGAACGTAGCTCGTTAGTGTACTTTACCATGATGAAATTGTTGAGTTTACTGAATAAATTGACAGTGACAGTTTATTGATTACTGAAATTAAATTCAAAGATGTCAAGTTCCTAGTGGAAAACCCTATACATACTTAATTTCCTTTCTTTTTTTGTATTAACTATACTTAGGGTTCAATTCATTACATAAAAGTGGTCTTATATAGTGCCTGCTATCCGAACCAAATAAATTGACTTTTGTTTCATCAGTCCAGAGAAAAGCTCTTTATGCGCCTTTCGTTAAAATTGCTTTAGATGATCTTCTTCAAATGCTTTCCAGTTCTTGCTGTCAGAGTTAGATTAGATTAGATTAATTTTTGATTACTGAATAAGTAATGAAAGGGTAATTTTTAGGCATTCGCACTTTTAATATTTAGCCCAGCCAGCAACCACTCCAACATCAGTGTTATGCCTTCATGTCAGAGTTGACGCCAACGGAATTCTCATATAAATACATACAAATTCTACAAAAAGGCTTTTTCAGAGAATTGCTTCGCACGGGATTCGAACCCGTGACCCTCTGCTTAAGGAGTGTATGCATATACCACTACACCACTATTTTTCGGTCTAGAGTATAAAATATCACGGTTTCTTCTTTCTTTCTCTTCCTCTACTTTCGTTGAACTTTTTTTTACTAAAGTTTATTCGTTATCATATTTATTTAGCTACACAATGTTTCTGCAATGCACCGATGGTTTTCCCTTAGAGCAGAACTCCTGAATAAAAGGTCTCACTTCATCGGTACAGTGTTTGACACAATTCATTATTTCGAAAAAAATCTTAACAACCTATACGTAAAAACTTCGGAATCATAAAAAAATAATTACAAAAAACAACTTACTCTAAAAATTTGTTTGTTTTGAAGATGTTATTCCTGATTAAATACTAGCAAAACCAAAACACCCCCTTTTTTCCACTGCATGCCAATGCCACGTATTTACTAATGAGAACTTTTTCGAACAAATAATTTACATTTGTTTTTGAAATGCAGCTACCTAGGATCGCTTTAAGTAGGTTAGATTCAAATGACATATGTACATACATACAAAAAACTCGACTAATCTCTATATGCTCCTCATAAGGAATAAACATAAATAATTGGACCTGAAGCTTTTGACTAGTTAGTAATTGTTTTTTTTTTTTTTTTTTACATTTTCAGTATAAAACTTATTTTTACTCTGTTCTTCATAGTTTGGTTCAATGTAAAATGGCAGGCCTCTTCAAATTCGACATAAAGTGGCCCACATATTTTTGCCTTATCAGGATAGCGTTATTTGTTGTTCGGCACTACACTTGATAACAGATACCGGTTACAGCGAGCTATATGACATAGAATAGGTATATTTAGTTGCGATTTCTGTTTCGATTTCGGAGTGTCTGCATTTTAAATTTAAGATCAGGTTCTGAATAGAACTTCTAGATTTATGAGAAAGCGAAGTTTTCTATTTATGCTTGTTTTTTTTTTTTTTTAAATATCCCAATACCACTGTTTAATTTTAATTTACATGCTAGATAGATACATGTTTATTTTTTATACTTATGTGAGCGCGAGTAACATTTGCAAATACAGCAACACGAGCAACAGACAATGCACCATCAGCAATTCAACCAATATCGATTAGCCAATCGATAAATGCAACATCAGGAAATATTGAACCTAACCAAAGTGCAGCATCAGTAATTACCAACTATAAATGCCGCTGCAACGCTAATGGTGATCGCTTAGTTATAAATACGTTACTGATAGACAAGTAATCGCAGCGATGCTTAAGACGGCGAGTTACTTGTAAACCAAATATTGTACCTCAGATAAAATATAATAATAAAGTACTATTAGGGCTGTGGCCATTCCAGAAAAAACATAGTCTTTTTTTTTTTTTGTTTGTGGACGCAAGATAAAACATAAGTCGCGCACTCAATGAATTTATTCCTTTAAAAGCGCGGATTATAATGAATAGCAAATAAACAGATCTTAATAAAATATCACGATATTTCAGAGACGTTTAAAAATGAGCTTAAGGGTAAACTGATGAACATTCATAGTGTAACGGATATTGGGGTTGAATATTTGAAGGGGTGGAATGATAATGTCAATTTCGGTGGAGCACTGGTGGTGAAAATAGCGATAGAACAAGATAAAGATAGAGACATTGCGTCTACGTACGAGGATGTCAATTGACTATTTAATATAAGCATTATCTATTTATTATTTGGCCGCATCAGAAGGGATAGGGTATTTCCTCGCCTTTCGCAACATTTTAGGCAAAGGAATAAATAAACCAAAATACTCATTTCCGATAAAAAAAAAACCTGGTGACAAAAACTGTTAATGACTTCGAAATATTAATTACTGTGAAATTATCAGAATAGGTATCAGTTCTTTTTTATTAAGAACAGTATGTTGTGTGTTGGATCCATAAGCCCGTGGCAATATGAGTTTCCCGCGTTGTAATCTGAAAAGCTTATTTTGATCCTGCTGTATTACTACATGTAAGTGTGTGAATTTTGACGAAAATGGAAAATAAGGTGAATCTCGTGTTCCATCATATGACAACCTAAAAAGAGTGTTTGTCGTTGTTCAATCGCAATCCGGAGGATCTTTTTGACATGAAGCGGCCATGGAATCATGGACGAAAAATGGATCAGAAGAAGACCAATGTAGGTCTATCGGCTAAAAATGGCGATAGTTTTAGTGGGATGCGCGTGGCAAAATCCACCATGATTATCGTCAAAAGCAAAAAAAAAAAAAAAAAAAAAAAAAAAAAAAAAAAAAAAAAAAAAAAAAAAAAAAAAAAAAAAAAAAACAATCGACGAAACTATTATGTCAACCAATTGGACCGGTTTAATGACGATTTGAAGTAAAAACGACAGAATTGCGCTATGAAGAAAATTATATTCTATCATATAAAGTTAATATATAGATATACACATGTGTAGCCGCCATGTCGAAATTTTACGCAGTGTTACTAATCGTTCCCTCATCCGCCATATTCTACTGGTTTATTCCGTAGTGCCTTAAAAACAATTACTTCACATCTTTTCTAAACATAAGATTATTAGAAATCTATGTATTTACATATGTAAAAGATTCCAAGAATGTCAGACAGCACAAGCTTTTTTATTTTGAGTAATTTCCTTAAAGAGCTTACAACTATAGTTTAAAACCACTCGATTTTCTTCAATCCTGCATTTTAAATACAGACAAATTTTAGATCCAAAGAAAGATTTCGCTACAAATTCAAATTTGAAATATGACGAGTATATGGTATACATATGTATTTCTTTTCCCCAACAATTAAATATTTTAAAAGTGTCGATTTTTAAATATAAACAGACAAATGCAACGAGTCACATCAAAAATTCTATCTCGTGGTGGTGGCAGTCATTGTTCTAAAAACAATTTCAAAAGTTATGACACATTCTACGAACTCCTAGAGTTTTGAAGAGATTCCAAATTTAGCTGCACTTGCCCACAGAAAGTTAATGTTATTGACGCCTCTGTAAAATTTAATAAAAATAAGGTCACGGATTTCTTAGGCAAAATCTACTGATTTTATTCTAAATTAACTGAATCTGACATCAGAGTATAATCCGACACTGTAAGCAGAACCGCAGGTGGTAGTGAATTTTTGTTCAAAATGATTTTAGTGTTAACAAAATCAAATGCTCGATTGCAGCATTTGCAAAGATAAAATATTTGAAGTTGCATTGTATGCGTATACTTGTTGGAGTCATATGCGTACGCTAGCTACTAAAAGTTACGTTAACATCTTAGTTTGCCTATACTAATTTAATATACAAAAAACTGAGCGCCTCCTATCACTTTTGCCGATTGAAAAAAGTCAAATTTCGAGCAACCCCAATTAAATGAAATTGACAGTTGATGGAAGGCCTAGGCATTTCCTTTATAACACAAAGTACAAGGATGTGAATTGGATAAATGCATATGGGTAACAAAATGTTTCACAATTATCGATGCAGAAAAAAAACATATCCTTATTATGTGAATTTCTCTGAGTTACAGTTACATTGGATTTGATTAAATTTATAAAATAGAACATTTCACAACGCAATGGGAACAAATTACAAGAACTGCCTCTTTAATGGCTGAATATCCAGAAAAACTACCCTACGTAAGGACAGAATACTCGTATAAACCTTTCCTAGAATGAATTTACAGAGCGTTCGCAAAAAAATGATGCTTTGTTATTGTACTTATCCGCAAATACCTACTAAAGAAAATTCCCAGAACCTTGTCGTCTTTTAAGGTCGTCTCAAACAATAGCGACCTGCTTATATGAGACCTGAATGACATTTTAGTTTTGATGTCCTTTGTTCACATGCCTACAAACGAGCGTGCATTATAGATACGAGTATATAGGTGTTCTGTTATTAAAAATGAATGAATGAATAAAGATTTTGACTCTGAGAAATCCCATTACAAATTTTTCAAATACCTTAAATTGAGACTAAGCTAAATAAAATAAAGTTTGTAATATTTAATACATATATAAAGAATGAAGGGTGCGCAAAAATAAGCTTCCACATGTGTACCTACTGCTGCACCATATTAAAAAATTAAATAAAAATTAGCTTTAAAACAATTGACCATGAGTCTCTTGATATTTGAATAAAATGAGCTCTACGAACCATCAAAAAAGACAGAGAAGATATATATGTAGGTACTCGTAAAACTACAATATATGTATTTTTTAGTGAAAAAAAATTTCGCAATAAACTTCTAAATAGTGAATTATTTTAATGAAATCATTTTAATAACTGGAACGAAAGAGTAAAATGTTTATGACAGTCTATAAACAAAGCGGTGCAAAAGATGGTATTCACAAGAACATGCATATCCAAATACCATATGTTTATGGTTGTTTCAACCAACATTATCTAATCTATCCTAAATAAAAGAAAATCAAAACTATTGGATTATTATTTGGTCAGACACCAGAGATGAAATGTATACAGAATTATTAGAAATAAATACACACAAGAACTAACGTTAGCAAAAAACATTTATGTATAACATATTACAAGGAAAGTTGATGGAGTCAAGAAAAAAAAGAAATATCAAAAATGCTAATAGAACATTTATAACAAACAAAATAATAGCGAACGCACTTAATAAGTTCGTCATCAGATTCCGTTTGAATCATACATTAATCAAATAGAAAATACAAGCGAAAGTACTTTCAAATTTCGATTAATATAAGTCAATGAGCTAAGAGACCAGATGAGTAGAATGAATAATAAAAAAGATAGCAACTTCTTATCAGTGAAAATGACGTTGAGGACATTCGTAATCATAGACCCAATGTTTCCAAAAATAATTCAATGTGCATCTTCCTCGACTGCTGGTTGTAGGAATACCTATTGAGAAGGTTAAAAATATTTACGAGTTCCCTATTAATACGTTCAACACAGTTTTTGCTGGCCCTATTATAAAATTGAAGGTAAAAAGGATGAGAAGTGAAAATTGCGGATGGTCCAAAATTTGCCTTCCATTTCTTGCATTTTCTTTTATGGTTATTTCGTTATTTTGTGCGCTTTCTTTATTCTTGTGTCGTTGTGTAGAAGGTGGACAAATGTTTGAGCGGATACTACAAAGAAAATTTTTAGAAGGTTTTTTTTTTTTTGAAATTTGCGTTTGTATGATGGTTTTGTACTTTTATAGGATTATCATGTTGCAAGGAAGATTGAAGTGGCTGCTAATTTTTTTAAGGTCTAAATGCATTCCTCATGTTTGTGTTTTTCACATGGAATAGAAGCAAATTGAACTCGAACTTGTTCATTTTTAAGTAATTGCATTTATAAATTTTCTCTTTTGTATCCCGTATCCATCGCTTTATCCGCTTTATTCACTTTTTTTTCGCATTATTAAAACTATGTACTTTGTTTTGCTCATCACTTTTTTGGATCCATGACAATTATTTTTTATTGTGTCAATTACAACGAATACGTCTTTGGAATTTCTGTTCACTCTTATTATCAAAAACGCAACTTATAACAAGATCTGCCTGCTAGGATGAATGGCAAATTGAATAGAAAAAACAGAAAAGAAAAATGAGAGTAAAGACTGAACAGTGCGAATGCATCATTCAGGACCAAAGAGAATTCAGAAAAAGTGCCCAAAAAAAACTGATTATATTGCTATTCAAAACAGTTGGTCAACGGCCACATGCGTAGAGAGAGTAAGAGAATGAAAATGTTTGGGTGTGCACGTCCTCTTCCATTTTTTGTTTCTCTTTCAGCGATCATTTTCGTATATTTGTTGATGTAAAGTTCCTTTTTTTTAATAAAATTTAAGGGACGTGCGCAGTAGACTGGTCAACTGTTCTGAATAGCACTATAATTAGTATAAACCGAATATGCAACCAATCGAATTTTGTGTAAAATATTTGTAAAACTAGTTTTTAAGCAATTGAATAGATACATGGAGAGGAATAATTTACTACCGGAATACCAGTCTGGATTCAGAGGACAGCACACTTGTTAAACATTGTTAAATCTGGTGATATTAGAATGAAAAATAGACGTATGGTACATAACGATAAGGCAATGGTGGCGGTACATTTGAATTGTTGGATGATTTGAGAATCTTTCGAGAACAATTCTCATTAAAAAGCAAAAAGTAATAAAAATATGGGACAGCAGGAACCAAGCTGAAATGGTTGTCCAGTTTAAATAACTGGACAAATAACAAGTAGACATCCAAAAACCCAATTTTCAGAGTGCATCTCTGCGTCTCACATCAATGACATGGGAAGGTTGTTCAATTTTCTGAACTCAAGCTTTTTGCTGATGATTCACTTATTTTTGTAACTGGTAATTCGGGGGATGAATGTATCTATCAACTAAATACAGATAAAGACGATTTAACAAATTATTTGAAAATTAATAAGTTAAGGCTTAATACCTACTAGTAATAGTAAATCTACAATACATCTGATTACAAATGTATAATCCAATAAAAATGTTATGGATAAAGTTGTCGTTGACGACTAATTAAAATTTGATAAGCATCTACACAAAAATTTGTAAGAAAATTGTCCAGTAAATAGATTTTTTCGAATCAAGTAAAAATTACCATTAGATTGCCAATAAATAGCAATTAAAATTTAACAGGCCCGGGTCAACCCCGGAAGTTTTTATTGTAAAACTAAAATTAATATATAAGTTAACAACAAATAAGTTGCTGAATCGGGTAGGTATTTGCCATACAAACCACTGGTACTACCAAATTTTCATGCTAATTGAACTATGATTGGCATGTTGGTGGCATAGTTATGCGAACAATTAAATACAACAATTAAATAACAGAAATGTTAATTTATTTGATTCATATATAGACTGATCAAATAATAGGTAAATCTTCTTGTTGAGCTTGGTAATGAAACCGACATTTTTACATTTTGCAAATCAAATTTTATAAACTGTTTGATTTATTTTTTAATAGATGGGTCGAAATTGACATTGAACTACTGAAGAACTATACAGTATCTGAAAGTTAAAGATGCTAGCGACACTTTAAAGTTTGATCGTTGAAAATTTGAAGAGATCGATAAACTGCGTACCTAATGCTCTCTCTCTCTATATATATATAAAAAAAAAAGCCGAAACCGAGAAAAACAACAGCAACCACAGATCCCGCATAGTAACATTGGCCAAAAGAGACCAATTCATGCCATTAAAGGCAATTGCAGCTAAAGTTGATAATGTCGTTAGTCCACCAACTATCAGATGAAGGTTACAACAAAACAATTTACCTGGCAGAGCAGCAAGAAAAGTGTCACTGTTGTCAAAAAACAATATAAGGACCAGGAAACAGTTTGCATAAAACTTTTAAAATCACGAATCAGTCATGTTTCGTTACATACTATGGAGTGACAAAATAAAGATCTACTTTTTCGGCTCTGATGGTAAGTCGTCGCCTTAAAGGAAAGGAATTTCACGCCCGTTACACCCAGAAAACCGTAAAACATGAGGGCGGGTCGGTCATGGAATGGGGATGTTTCTCCTGGTTCGGTGTTGCCTCTATTTACCACATCGACAACATAATGACAGATAGATCATACTGCAATATTTTGAAGAATGTTATGTTGCCGTATGCGGAAGCAAATATGCCTGTGCGCGTTGGCACTTCCAACACGACAACGATTCCAAACATTCATCTAAATAGATGAAATCTCGGTTGACTCAGGAAAACGTTTTGTTGCTTCCATGGCCATCTTAGCTCCCGATCTTAATTCGATCGATAAAACTGCGTTACATGATTTTGGTACCCGCCTAACAGTTAGCTGGAATGAATAGGTAATGAGTCATAGATTAAAAGTTCCAAACATATATGGTATCCATCACGTCTACATAGTTTTCGAGGTACATTATTTCACTTCAGGTGTTTAAGAGGTATTATCGCTTCAGCTCGATAACGACAATATCTTTAAATACATTTATTTTAAAATCGAACATGACTTATGAACTAAGTGGTCTCCGCAACTGCATAAATGCACCAAATAAGTATTGTCACTTATGTGGGCAGTATATTGTGAAATCACAAACGACAAATGTTTCCGAAAAAGTGAGAACGGCATATTTACTCTATTTTGGACGTGCTATTAACCAATCAATTAGGCAAGCTGAATTACCAGGTTCTAGATTAAAAGTGTGGAACTTATTGGCGCCTAACACGAATGTATCTGTACAAAGAAAACGTAATAAAGAAATAGCATCATTTTATTTAAATTTTGAAAACATATAGTACCTTACACATGGGCTGAAAAGTCAGTGCCGTTTAATAGTAAAAACACAAAATTTTTGCAAAATTCAACTTTATTTATCAATATAGTTGCCTTCGAGGGCGATACACTGATTGAAACGATTTTTCTATCTTTCGATACCAGTATTGTAGTACGATTTCGGTTTAGGCCTGTTTCGGCGATTACTTCTTCATCGGTCTTAAATCTCTTTCCGGCGAGCATTCTTTTGAGGTCTGCGAACAGGAAATAGTTGCTGGGGGCCAGATCTGGAGAATACGGTGGGTGGGGAATTGGAACGATTTTTCAATCTTTCGATACCAGTTTTGTAGTACGATTTCGGTTTAGCCTCAAAATAGGGCTCTGTTTCGTCGATAACTTCTTCATCGGTCTTAAATCTCTTTCCGGCGAGCATTCTTTTGAGGTCTGCGAACAGGAAATAGTCGCTGGGGGCCAAATCTGTAGAATACGGTGTTTGGGGAAGCAATTCGTAGCCGAATTCATTCAATTTTGCCATCGTTTTCATCGACTTGTGACACGGTGCATTGTCTTGATGAAACAGCACTTTCTTTTTCTTCAAATGCGGCCGTTTTTCTGCGATTTCGTCCTTCAAACGCTCTAACAGCGCAATGTAATAATTGCTGTCGATGAAAATTATTCCGTGTGTATCCCAAAATACGGATGCCATAACCTTGCCAGCCGACTGTTGAGTTTTTGGTCGTTTTGGACGAGGTTCGTCGCCTGCTCGCCACTCAGCTGACTGCCGACTTGACTCTGGTGTGAAATGATGGAGCTAAGATTCATCCATTGTCACATACCGACGCAAAAATTCGGCTTTATTGCAGTTGAACAGCTTTAAACACTCCACTAAATCATCAACACGTTGTTTTGTTTTTTTTTTTTTGGTCGACTGTGAGCAAACGCGACACCCATTCGCAAGTCCAAATATTCGTGTATGATATATCCAACATGCTCTTTTGATATCTTCAGAGCCTCAGCTATCTCGATCATTTTCATTTTACGGTCATTCGTAATCATTTTGTGGACTTTTTTGATGTTTTCATCTGAAACAGCTTCTTTTGGACGTCCACTGCGTGCATCATCTTCGGTGCTTGTATGACCATTTTTAAATTTTTCAATCCACTTGCGAATGGTTCGTTCGGCTGGTGCAGAATCCGGGTAACACTTATTAAGCCATTTCTTTGCACCGGCTGCATTTTTTCCCATCAAAAAGCAATGATAAATCAACACCCGAAATTGCTTTGAATCCATTTTTTTCACAATAACAAAAGTTGCTTCACTCACAATCCTATAGCTCGAGAACTAGACGTCCGACAGATGTCAAATTTATACACGTATTTTTGGTACACGAAGGTTGGTACTAACTGAAAATGGTATGGGTTTAATTCAAGTGGTGCCCTCTCTTAGAAACGGCACGGATACAGCCCATGTATTATGTTACTGTAACGATATAGAAACTTTGATGAGTGAGTTGAACATTCCTTACGCATCGCACGACTGGCTTTTATTTATTGACGGTTCTAAAACAAGTCGTAAGGCGGTATTGCTACATAATGGCAACAAGTATGCGTCAGTATCAGTAGCATATTCAACTGTCCTAAAGAAAACATATGAGAATATGAAATCAATATAAGATTTAATAAAATACAAAGATTACTGCTGTAAAGTATGTGTTGATCTCAAAGTTATAGCTATTTTACTCGGACTACAGGGTGGGTTTACTAAATACTGCTGTTTTATTTGTATGTGGGACAGCAGAGCCACCGAAAAGCACTATACTAGAAAAGTATGGTCTGAAAGGTCAGAGTTTGTTTGCGAAAAATCTAATGTGAAACATGCACCGTTAATAGATCCTGAAAATGTCTTTTTTCCGCCACTCCACATAAAACTTGATTTGATGAAAAATTTTGTCAAAGCTATGAATAGTATTTCCAAAGTTAAGTGACGTAAAACTCAAAGAAGGAATATTTGTGGGACCCCAAATACGCACATTGATGAATGACCAGAATTTCGACAAAAAGCTAACTGACATGTTATTAAAGGGTTTTTAGGGAACCACAGAGCCGATAATGCGGACCAGCTAGTTGACGATATGTTAAAAGTATACGAAATATTGGATTGTAGAATGTCGTTAAAAATTCACTTTCTACACTCTCATGTTTCTTTCTTTCCATCTAATCTTGGTGCGATCAGTGATGAGCGGAGTGAGAGGCTTCACCAGGATATGAAGAAGCTTGAACAACGATTTCAAGGCCGTTGGGACACAACTATGCTTGTGCGTTTAAAACGAGAGGATCCTTCAAAACACAAACGAAAAAGTTAAAATTTCAAGATATACTGAGTTTAAACTTTATGAATTGCATTGTATTTTTTTTACCTTAACAATAAAAATAAACTTGATTTACGTAAAAAATGTTGTTCTATTTTATTAAATTTCTTTAAGATATGCTTGGGCTCTTTAGTTTTTAATATACGAGTAGTTTGGAATATCCTCACAGAAGAAAAAGGAGACGTTATGGAAAGAAAATATGTATACATATATTTTTACTAAACGAAAGGAATAAATAAGAAAACATGATATTTCAAAGCGGGTATCTATTTTTTTCTTTAACACAGTGATTTCAGTTAAAATTTACCGGAAGTTAATTGATTCCATGCCAAACAGAATCGACGCTGTATTTAAAAACAAAGGTGGTTATTCTGGTTACTAATAAATATAAGCCTTAAAAATAACTTATTTTTAAACGTATCGATTTGATTTTATTTATTTATTTTTTTTTTAATTTTTATCTATTTACCTATTATATTGATCAGCACAGCATATAACTAAAACTGAAAGATGGCGAAGATCAGGGCCGAGTGAGGTGATAATTGAGGCTATTTTTGAGAATGCTTCTGCTGCAATGGAAATCGAACATCGGAAATGTTATTAGCTTCACGTAGCATTCGAGATAGCGTTTCGTTAAAACCATATGCCTCTCGGTGGTTATTTGGTCGAAAAGGAGAGACAGACCTTAAATTGGAGGGGTTGGAAGTAAAAAAAATTTGATCTAGTAGTGGGGGATGGTCGATTTTACCGGTTAAGAGTTGGTGTTTAAAGAATCTATATTTTTTTATTTTTAGATTTGTGAGTATTTCCAATGATAGTAAGCCCAGCAATTTGAGTCGATCATTATAGAGCGGAAGGACGTAGTGATCACCCCATGAGAGCCTACGCAAAGCGAAATGTATCTGCGTTGGATAGCTTCGATACGTAGAATATGGTTTCCATAGTAAAGGGACCATACCTTACTAGCATATTCGAGAAAGGTGATATACAGGAATTTTGTGGCATAAGGGTCAGAAAAGTGCCAAGCGCGGAGTAAGCTCTGCTAATTATGGAATCAATGTGGATGCGGAAATTGGGTTCAGTATCACAGATAACGCACAGGTCTTGCATTGAAGTGGCAGAAGCTACTGCTTGGGTTGATATACCATATAGTAAACTCGGACAGGAAGTGTTGAACGGTTCTGGGTTTGGGATTTCTTTATGTTGAGCTCAAGGAAGTTTTTGTGACACCATATTGAGGCCCTATTGAGATCGTCTTGCAGAGATTGAGAATTAGAAAATTTAGAAATTTTTTTTATAGATTTTCATATCATCGGCATAGACATATATGTGTGAGCGTTTTTAATAATATCTACAACATCATTAATAGGCAATATGAAAATTGATTCGGAATACCCGAAGTGGCTTAAGTTGCTTCAGACAAACGAGAACAAAAATGAACTAGGTAATGAATACCCGGATTAGAAATGACAACGCAACTTTTTTAGGTTTTGACAATTTATTTTTTAATATAATCCCCTTTCAACTCGATACATTTTTTCCAGCGATGCCGCAACTTTTTTAACCCCTCCGAATAGTAATTTGTGTTGGCATGCAAAACTTCCTCGTTCGACCCATACTTTTCTCCGGCGGGCGATATTTTAAGGTTTGGGAGCAAAATGTAGTCGCAGGGAGCCAAATCCGGAGAATACGGAGGATGGGGAAGCAATTCGACCAATTTGGCTGTGGCGACTGTGGTCGGTTTTTCTTCAAATTGTCGTTGAATCGGCCCAATAAATTGACGTAATATGCTCCTGCTCTCCAAATAGTCTACATCGATCACACCTTTGTGCTTGTTTTTCGCCTTCTTTGAAACGCGATCACCGGGTAAAACTCATTGTTTCGATTGTTCTTTAGTCTCTAGTGTATACCAATGAATCCATGTCTCATCGACGGTCACGAAATGACCGGATTTCGATTAAACAATGCCAAGGACGTCTTTAAAGTGGTCTCACGATTGCACTTGTTCTCCGGTGTGAGCAAACGCGCGGACAGCTTTCTCATGCTCAAAATCTCGTGCAGGATATGGCTAAAGCGTTCGGTTAAGATGCCTGCTACCTCAGCCAATTCACGAATTTTGAATCGGCGGTCCGCCGATTGTGCGGCTTAGGAAAGAATAGTGATATTTTAGAGTACGTCCGAATGTGTACTTGAGGGTAAACTGATGAGCATTCAGAGCGAGACGGACGTTACGGTTGAAGGGTTAAGGGGCGGAATGCTACGGTGAAAATAGCGATAGAACAAGGTAAGGCACTAGGCATTACATCGGTGTTCAAGAGTGTGAATTGATTGTCTGATATTAGTATAATTTTCTGATGATTTTCAATAGTAGGTACATATGTACAGGATACAATTCTTTTTCTCTTCAAGTATGTCTTTTACTATTGTATAATGAGTTTTTAAGTGTAATTGTTGCCGTTAAAGTATAATTGTTGTGATCTCAACTACTTAACGTTATACAAGTTTTCTCTTTTTGGCTTCTTTTTTATAAAGAACAGTTTATCGAAGCTAACGGTTTTTATATCGGGCTTAATGGAACAGTAAAATTAAATTTTGCTTTTAAAAAGCAATATATGGGGCCGCGAAATCGATAAAAAGGTCTGAATTTCATGGATTTTTCAAGACTGCAAGATTTGGTCAATGCTAGACTTTCCTCACCTAAGGCCACACTGATATAGTTCAATCAGGTTGCTGAGAAATCTAGATTCTAGGCGCTAACACAGTACAGTCTGTGAGCAAATTAGGTTTATATCTCTTTCGTTTTCTTTTTATCCAACTTTCCAAAAAAATAACTCAAAACTAATGGAAACTCATGATCTTGTAGGGAGTGCTGAAAAGACTTATGGTGAACAACTGGTGAGCTACATTTTTTGAAGGCATATTTATCTCCTTCTGCTTTAATCAGCTCAAGAGATAGGTGGTCAGATAATTGTCATCATTCAGAGTGAATTTTTAATTTTTCCTGACACTTGATTTCGATCATCTTCACCACTATACAATCTTATGCTTATGCTGATAAGGTAGTGGTCGGCGAGCGTTCAGAGCTCTTCAAAAAGTTAACCAGAAACCATTAAATTTAGAAAAATGTACCGTATGATGCGGATTGTACGCCGGTGACATCAATGGGCCTAATTTTTTTTAAATATGGGGCCGAAACACAAGCTATTATCCATATACACCTGTACAATTGGTAATCAGTTATTAGGTGGCGATTATTTGTTCCCAAATTGGAAGAATTAACTCATTACTTAATAAATCATATTTCCAATATAGTCGCTTCAAGAAATTGACCCGTCAATTGGCTACCAAGATCTTACGATTTGACGCTATTGGATTATTTACTGTGCGACTATATTAAGTCACTAGCGTATGCCGATAAATCAGTAACGATAACGCACTCCTATTGCTCGAAAAATTGGAAATATAGAATGAATTTTGTACGAGGCATCCTTACAACAATCTATCGAATGAATTTAATTAATCGTCATCATGTTCATTTCTTTTTGTTTTATTTAAAAAAAAAAGTCTGAACCTCTTAAAAAAAAAACACCCTTTACTTACCTAAAGAGTGCAAAATACAAACAGGTTCCGGATGGCTAATTCAGTTACAATATAGTTAAAAATGAATCACCATAAATATTTGCTGATATCTAGTAGTTCGATGAACCACAAAAAGAAATATTTATAAGGGAATGGAAATCCCAGCTTATCCGTTCATATATTGGCAAGCAATTAGAAAGTACCTTAGAAAAGTACATCTGAATATCCAGTCCTCTACAGCCCAAGTGTATTCATTCATGTGAGAGACAAGAATTGATAATTACTAATAAGTCATGTAATTAGCCTCCTGTTAATTTTCGGCTTCCCGCAAACATGCTTGCACATCATTTATTCGACGGTTTTTGTGTTTCTTTATTTGAAAATTATGACCGGTGCTCTCAGCTAATTTATCACTTACTTTGCGTTTTAATCAACAATAGACACAATAAACCAGCAAATCGACTCTGTCCAATTTCTTCAGCCAGCCGCCCCCCAACCCTAATCAGTACTAATGCCATGTAGAGACTTATACAACGCAACCCTAACAGTGGAATTTATTTATAGGATACTGACCTTTGCTTTCAGACAACGACGACGCGGCCAGTGTACTCTCTCTAACCGTGAGATCTGTTTTCTCATCGTTTAACCATAACATAACGTTGGTGTAGTGTTTTCTTTTTTGTTACCCATTCAAGGTCAGGTCATTGAATCTCACCACGAAAGTGACTCCTACTGGCTGCAAGCTATGGTTCGTAAAAGCTTTTAGGGAAACTGCGTCGTACAATCGCTAACCCCGAACTTTTATTTCTGCGAGTTTACATACTCGTGAACTGGGAAGCTTTTCGACTTTTCAGGGGCTCCTTCAATCTACATACGTACGCATACAGACATTGCATGAGAAACATCCCTTGAAGAGGAATTCGAATCTACGGTCTAAGATTTTAGTTAAAATTATCCTCCAACTAGGTGTGGGTAAAAATGGTCTTTATTTATTGATGGTACTCCTGTACTAAGAAAAGTTGGAGAGAAAAAGAAGGAGTCTAGGAAGATGAAGTACGAAGAAATGGTGAGCCCAATTACATGGCACTCGATGTTCAAATAAAAGCAAGGTCGCTTAGATATTTTTTTGTTTCGAAGTGAGATTGATTACGCACTTTCGTCTATTTTTTGTTTAAAAATCATACAGATATATTATTATCTAAATAATATTTGTTTTTGCTCAGTAATATCATGAAGATACAAAACTATTCCTTCCTAGAACGACCGTAGGAAAAAATTGGGAAAAAATCGTTTTAAATATCTGAAGACAAAGATTATTGATTTAAGAAATGACGCAAAGTGCATAAAAGAATACCACTTGAAAATTAATACCTGGTAGGTGTGTTATAATTTGGGGTCAACCTAGAGTAAGTTGTGATCCTGGTTTATTCGAGCTTTCTCTTTCTTTCAGTTTCTCACAAATTCTTACTAATTCTATAGGTTACTGTTTTAATTCTTGAGCCTTAATACTGATAAAATATAAGTTTAGAGTTTAAAATTTCAAAACAAATTTTTTTGCACAAAGAGTAGGCGAAAGGAAAATTAGAAAGGAAGAGAAATATTGGCGAACGTTGGTTTGGAATGTAATATACTCGTATATATGTATATATGTCAATTGTTTAGAAAGTAGGTATTGTATTTAAGAGCAGTACAAGTTTGTTAAAGAATGACTAACTTAATTTTACAATGGTCACATAAACAGGAATATAAAAGGTGACATATCCAATGACATTAGTGAGTGTTTGACAGGTTCACCCAAAGTTAGTAAATCTATCAAATAGCCCTTTTACAGGGTGCATCAGTAGACAACTCGGGAAAGATTCCATACGTAAGTTACACCGCTGAGGAAGACCATGATTTATAGAGATCGTCTGAAGATAAGCTTAACATTAAACAGATGGGGTTTCATAGTGAGAGGGGCATTACAGTTGAAGGCTTGAAGTGAAGGAATCCTAGTGGCGATTGCATTGGAGCACTAGTGGAAACAATAATAAACAATAATAAATTTCGTCAGTATTAAAGGATGTTAAGTGAATAGGTAATACTAGTGTCATCTATTAGTTTTACCGCACCAGATTAGCGCAAATGTTTGAGATTTAGATTTAGATTTATTCCATTTCAAATTTACAAATTCATTATTATAATAATTAATTATTTTTAGAACCAATAATTTAAAAGGTACATTCACAGGTATTAATATCGTTTTTTAGAATTTTAACCATGAATTTTGCAGTTAATATAGGGTGTCTTTTGAACACTTGGTGGTACTTGGATTACTAGTGGTACGTGTATTATTTATTGAATATATTAATTAATTTCGCGAAAGCCGCCATAAGAGAGAGTAGAAATTTTTGTTACAAGCAATGAAAGGTAGACAATATGAAAAAAAAGGCAACAATTTGGGTGCGAAAAGATGAATACGTAATCTAAATATATTAATATCATGTATTATATTATAAGTAGCCAGGTTCTTAAGTTCTTAAGGAATCTAAATTTACTTTGCACATATCTAGGGGAAGTTTGTTGTATTATACAATATACGAAGGGTGCTATAAAAGTTGCAAATCGTCTGTAGTGCTCTTTGTTCACTCTTGGCCCTGTGACTGGAAATGATGGCTCCTATCTAAATTTAAACATCATTACACGAACTACCTACTTTTGAACGGTGATAAGAGGTTTAAGGTTTTTAGCATAGGTGTTGCCCCAGCAAGAAATACCATATTCTAAATGAAAGTTGACACAGCGCGTAATAAATAGTGGTCAGTAGATTTTAGGTAAAAAATTTTGTTCATGGCTATATTCAAACATTTTTTAATTATTCAGTTTGCTGTCAATAGTCACACCGAGATACTTAAATTCTAAGACAGATTCTAGTTGTATGCAAGTATTTGTGCAGTTATCATTGTTACAGTTAGAATAGTAAAGACAAACTCCTTCGATAATAAACTGGATTTGCTGCTTAAAACCATTTGGTGGAGCGTAAATCAGTTCTTTAGTATGGAGAGGCCAGTAATCATTTCTGTTTTTGAAAAATTTGGTTAATACATATTTTGCAACTATTAGCTGCTCTTGTTGGCTCATCGAGAATTCATGGTCAAAAATCTAAATTTCAGATAACACTATTTCATGTGGTAGAACTGGAAAAAAATTGTACAAATATGAGCACAAGCTCAAAAATTAGTTCTCATACCTCATACCATGGTTATGAAAATGGTTAAATCCTTTAAGGATGCTTGAAAGATTGTGTTAACTATTATTTCATTACTTAAATTAATATTACTGAGATCAATTAATTCGTTGTTACGCAACATTATAATAAAATGAATAAGAAATATTAAGTCTTAATCATAAATGATTAAGATCATCAAGACACTTAATGTATTTGATCTCAATAACAGGTTTAATCTCATCATAATTTTACCAAATCGCACCCAAATAAATTCATAGTTGAAATCATTTTTTGCCTTTTTTGCTTCCCTCAGCAGTACTTTAGATTTGCCTGATAGGTAATCAGTCGTTGATGAAAATGTTACCTTTACATGAAGAGAAGACATTCTTCGCATCGATCTGTGACTTCTTGGCATACGATTGCTACGTAGTTGTACCACCACAGCACCAGTAGGCTTCCCCTTGCTCCTATTTTTGTAACATGTATCAATATCGTCATCTGCTATCTGTACACCTACACCTTGGTTGACGATTTGGATAACCGTACATTTTCTTTCTCCAAAAAGGGCACCTCACGCACTTATGTTAGATGTAGTTTCTGTCTATCATATGGTATACTCAGCATTGCTAAATTTCTCTACAGTCTTCTTGAGTTGAAGTTTTAGCTGCTCGTTTTCTTTTTTCGTTTTAGCTAACAATTGCGTCGACTGTTCCAAGGTCACAAGCTGTTGTACTCAATTCTATTACTTAGAGGCGAATGGCCTTAACTGTAACATTGTTGTGGTCAATCCCGCTGCTGGTAGCGCACATTGAAGAAAACATTGATAATCTACGCGGATCACTTCTTTTTTCTTTAATACAAATTTGAAAACTCCACAGTTTGTTTATTTTCGTTATGGAATCCACATCAGCAGGTTGTAATTTTGCACAATTATCATGCATAAGACAGTCGCAGTCACTGCAATTAATCTTGCAGGAGTCTCTCACTATTTTTACACTACAGATTTAACAACTCATCGTCTATGTCTTAACTCTTCGGCGGTTTACAAACTATGTGCGCAATATACCCTTATTTTAGGTGGATAAAAGCGTTTTGTATTGAGGTCCATGCCAAATTTTTCTTTTGATTCACTTTTCAGGAAGACAACTTATTACTTATGGAGTTGATGCTACGAAAATCGTAGTGACAAAATTGAGAAATTTTCACGTTTCAAAATATTTCATAAGTTGGCATGTGCTCGAAAGTAAAAAGTAGGGTAGGTAGAATAACTTACGCAATGGTTGTTCCAGCCTACTACATCAACAGTGAATCTATTAGGATGAGAAGTTAAAATACCATAAATATTTACAGCATGTTGGGTTACGTGAGTCAGAACGACGTACATATTGAAATTGTCAGCTATAACGACATTAGTATGAGAATACCAGCCAGAATTGCTGTCTGGTAACTCCGCATGTAAATGACGAGACGAAAAAGAAAAACTGGCATACAGATCGCTATTTGACATTAGCAGTTTGAAAATATATGTAGAAATCAAATCAAATCAAATCGGAGGCAATGATTCTAACATAAATGCGACTATAATACGTGGGTCCGTACCGTTTCTAAAAGAGGGCACCACTTGAATTTAATCCATACCATTTTCAGTTAGTACCAACCTTCAAAAGATACGTGTATAAATTTGACAGCTGTCGGACGATTAGTTCTCGAGATATAGCGTTGTGAGTGAAGCAACTTTTGTTATTGTTAAAAAAAATGGGTTCCAAGCAATTTCGTGTGTTGATTTATCATTGCTTTTTGATGGGAAAAAATGCAGCCGATGCAAAGAAATGGCTAGATAAGTGTTACCCAGATTCTGCACCAGCCATTCGCAAGTGGATTGAAAAATTTAAAAGTCGTCATACAAGCGCCGAAGATGATGCACGCAGTGGACGTCTAAAGAGGCTGTTTCAGATGAAAACATCAAAAAAGTCCACAAAATGATTACGAATGACCGTAACGTGAAGATGATACACGATATCAAAAGAGCGTGTTGGATATATCATACACGAATATTTGGACATGCGAAAGCTCTGTTCAAAGTGGATGCCGCGTTTGCTCACAGTCGACCAAAAACAACAACGTGTTGATGATTCAGAGGAGTGTTTAAACCTGTTCAACCGCAATAAAGCCGAATTTTTGCGTCGGTATGTGACAATGGATGAAACTTGGCTCTATTACTTCACACCAGAGTCATGTCGGCAGTCAGCTGAGTGGCGAGCAGGCGACGAACCTCGTCCAAAACGACCAAAAACTCAACAGTCGGCTGGCAAGATTATGGCATCCGTATTTTGGGATACACATGGAATAATTTTCATCGAATATCTCCAAAAGGGGCAGACTATCAACAACGACTATTACATTGCGTTGTTGGAACGTTTGAAGGACAAAATCGCAGAAAAGCGGCCGCATTTGAAGAAAAAGAAAACGTTGAGTTTTGAGCTTAAAAGAGCAAATATTTCAGCTGACATATTAAGCATAAATGTAACTCGTGTCCTATACTATCTAATGTTTCTATATCATCATTTCTTTCAACCGAAAGACTTAGACCTGGCTTCAGATTGGAATATTTTCGTCAAAATATTTCCTTTCGTATAAGAGATCTAGATGAAGACGTGATAGTTGGCTGGCGTAAGCGTAAGCACTTACTATGATGAATTTCAAGTTAAGTCAAGTATGATTTCACGTGGATTTAAAAGCAAGTCTACTTTTCATAAAATTTCATCTTAGCTTAAAAAGAGCGAATATTTTTAGTATATTTATTTTTCTTCAATCTGTACTAGGGCGGTCCCAGAAGCACCCGACCCAACAAAGAAAACATAAAAATTTTAGAAAAAAAATTATTTATTTTTGAACATAATCGCGTTGCAGCTCTATACTTTTACCAGCGATGTTAAAAAAGTTCGGTACCCTTTTTATAATAAGAACTGTCTTCCTCCTCAAAAAAGCCATTAATATAACTACCGACATCACTGCTTCATCGTTGAAAATCTTTGACCACTAAGCCATTTTTTTAAGTTTGGGAACAGAAAATAATCCGAGGGGGCTAAATCTGGTGAATAGGATACATGAGGTAACAATTCAAACTTTAATTCATTAATTTTGGCCATTGCAATAACGGATTTGTGATCTAGTGCATTGTCTTGATAAAACAACACTATCTTCTTAGCCACATGCGGCCGTTTTTGCTTGATTTCTTCGCTCAAACGTTGCAATAAGTTCGCATAAAACTAGCCGTTCATATTATTTTCTTTTTTCAAGATAGTTAATGAAAATTATCCCACGCGCATCCCAAAAAATCGACGCAATGACCTTGCTGCAGATGAAACGGTCTTCGCCTTCTTTGGAGTGGGTTCTCCTTTTTGAATCCATCGTTTTGATTGTTCTTTTGTCTCGGTTGTAAAGTGACGGACCCATGTTTCATCCATTGTTATGAAACGGCACAAACATTCTGCTTTGTTGCTGTAAAACTTTGCTAAACACTCAATTGAAACATATTCACGACACTGTTTTTGCTCGAGTGTGAGCAAACGCTCGCACGCAGATGGGTTTCTCATGTCAAAATTTTCAAATATGCGCACTTTTTGAAATGCCTATAGCTAGCTCGCGCACTTTCAGTCGACGATCATCCAGTACCGCTTTGTGGATTTTCTTCACCATTTCTGGAGTCGTCCTCATTTGGTCGACCACTGCGATGCTCGTCTTGGCAGCTCGTACGGCCTCGTTTAAGCTCAGCAACCCAAAATTTTACTGTTGTAAACGAAGGAGCAGACTCACCCAGAGTAGAATCCAGTTCAACTTTTATATTGGTTGGGCTGAGGCCTTTCAAATACAAGTATTGTATCACATAACGATGACCAATTTTCTCAATTTTCACAAATTCACTGACAACGTTCACTATTGATAACTGCCAAACAAATACTAAACAACGTGGCGCTCTAAAACTTGATCCATATGCTTTTTAGACTTTCCAATACAGTGATATTTTCAAACAGCTACCGCCATGTCTTGATCAGGCCGGGTACTTCTACATACAAAAAATGCGAGTTCACTCAAAATGGTCCCCTTTTGATTTAATACAGGCCTTGGGCCACAAATCGATGGCTTCACGCACATTTTCCATCGGAAAATTGGTTACATTTGGAGTCTAGTGGATTCGAATCGGGACTTTCAGACAGTCAGTATTGAGTCCCTATAAAGTCTGGAATATTGTTGTGAAGCCATAGGTGAGTAGCCTTTCTTTATGCGCTGGCGCAGATTCTTGCGGAAGGGTCCAATGCTGATTCTGAAACAAAGTCGAATTAAGTGGAGCAACATCCTGTTTCAGAACATTTTATCAGATGTTTTAACCCCTTTTTACAAAAATGGAGATGTCTGTTAGCCCAAACTATGACTTCAGTTGAAAAGCCTCATCAGTAGAGCAGGCATAAATCCTGTAATTCTGCTTATAAGTAAGAATTCATTCATTGGTTATAAAAAAATTTTCTGTGAAGGTTGTTTGGGCATTTCAAAAGTAGTTGCTATGATTTTTCGACTCTATGCCGTTTTAGATCTGCTAGAAGCAGCTGTCCTGTATGATATTTGTGGGCACTAAGGCCTAAATTTTTGTTGATAATACGACTTATTAATTTTAATTTATTTTTATCTCGTGCGCTTGACAGCATTTATGGCCCCTGCTGTTCGTACCGATCGCGGTCGCACAGAACGAGGCGGTATTTTATGATATATCCCCAGTCTCTTAAAAAAATTTAATGCACCGATAAACGAACATTCGGCTTATACCGAGCGGCTGGAGCTTTTTGAAGATATCACTTTTTTCCATTTCACATTTATATAAATCTACTATCACAATATAAATTTCTTTATCGGTCCAAACCGATTTTTTATTTTTTTTCAACAAATGAGTAACATAACGGTACATGGTACGTTAATGGATGCGTTTTGTATTCTCGCAACATTTATATCCCTACTAACATATATATGATACGAACATCAATTCACACACAACCACCCACCACAAAACAAATCATCAAATGTCAAAGAATAAGACCACATTTGCCTTCTGGATATATAACATTTACGTTTACGGGATGTGTCCTGAAATTTCACCTTCTAACTGAGCATCGAACTTGTCGAATTGTAGGGGCTGAGTAGTGTCAATGAATCTCAAGAAGTTTCTCTAGACGAGTCTTGAAACTAAGGCATGCCCCCGTGCTGGCTCTCAAAAGGCCCAAAACCAGTAACAACAAAACGCCTGGGTCATCCAACAGCACATCTCTGAGGTCTTCTAGTGAAGGCTTAAAAGAAGCTATAACGATCGCGGTAATCAACAGAACCTAGAAATCGCACCTGAATTCCAGCCGAAACCTCCTCCCCAAAAACATTCTGGAGATCATCAGACTCAGTAACCCTGATGACTCATGATTGGAAAGTCGCGAAACTGAAAAAACTAAGGGGCCCTTACAGATTCGCGTTGATTGTGATCAATAAGGAATCCCTTAACCCTCTAGCACAGACTAAAGGCATGATTCGGTTCGGTATCGAGGCAATACACCTAAGGGTCTATAAAAAGGATGAGCTGGATACTGATAAGCAACCTCCTCCTCTTAACCGAAACTCCAAATACAGCCCTAGAACGTGGAACATCGCGTCGACTCCAATTTATCCGAGTCGACTTTTAAGCCGTCCGTCTCCTTTTTTCACACTCTATCGGAAATGGAAACCGATGACGAAATAAAGAGATTCTACACAATCAGAGGAAAAAGATGAGTTCTTGGGCTCATCACATAGCACCGTGGTGAAGGCTACTTCGGTAAACTGTAGCAATGATACGGCTTATCCAGATTAATCTCCACCACTCAAAAACGGCTTCGGCCGCATTTATTCTACAACATCATCCTTATCCAGGCGTGGTTCGTAGACTTGGGACACGTGTATACGCTCTTTATACAGAAGACAGAGGTAAAATTAATAAGCCTTAATCCATTATTACTTCTCAACCTCAGCAACTCCGACTTAACCGTTGCTAGGCTAGATACTGCTACTGCCTGGCATCGGAATATCTTGGCCACGTTCATGAGAACCCTCTCCCTGCTGATAACCTAGAAAGGCTGGTACTGGAGGATGGAAGGTTAAAAACTGGCCTCATCATCGGGTGCGTTGCTAACGCTAATCACACGCTAATCAACGATAGAGGTGAGTAACTTTTGATTATATTATAACAAGAAACCAATAGAAAATGCTAGATATCACTCTTGTCTCCGACAACATCACTCAAATGCTAATGAACTGAATGGTATGGTCTGAATACTTATTTTGAGACCACGATAACTCAGATCTAAGTGATACTACAGACCGGAACTATCGGAAAACTGATTGATCAAAATACAGAGAAATACTCTTAGAAACACTTGACATGAAAGTCAAGGAATTCATCCTGGCTCTCAATCAGGCTATGGTTGCTTTCTCCCCTCTTATTCAACCTAGAGGAAAGAAAAAGCAGCACTAGTGGACATCAGTTCTAGGACCGCTTAGGTACACCTGCAGAAAACTTTTCAACGTAGCAAAAAGCTGTCACTTTTCGGACTGACTGGGACGCATATAAAAAATTTCTCAAAATATATAAAAAAGAACTGAAGAAAGCAATTCGACAACCCTGGAGATCATTCTGTGACAAAATCACAGAAGCCTCTGAGGCATCGCGGCTAATAAAAACCCTCTCTACAAATCCTATGATGCCTAGTTGTTTGAAAAAAACCGATGGCTCTTGGACAACCTCAAGTGATGAATCACTCAACCTGCTACTGGAAAAACACTTTCCAGGTAGCTACATATTCGCGGCCAGTAGTAACCCAAACAGGACTACTGCAACCGTGCCCAAAATTCATGGTCTAACTACAAGAAACAAAGTGCTTTGGGGGCTGTAAAACTTCAAACCATACAAGTCTGCGGGTCCGGACGGTATAATACCTACCGAGCTGCTAACATATATCTTGCCCATGCTAGAGAATATCATGAGGAGCTGTGTATAACTAACCCACATTCCACAGTTATGAAGAGAAGTCAATGTAGTTTTCATTCCCAAGGCCGAAAAATGCTCTCATTTTGTTCCAAAGGACCTTAAACCTATATAAGTCTATCATTTTTCCTTCCAAGACTTTTGTCAACGGCTAAACATGCCTTTATGGTAGGAAACGGTGGAAACGGCCCTGCATTCGTTGACTACTCACATCGAAGGAACCCTATACAAGAGTACACAATGGTTGCTTTCCTGGTCATAGAGGGCGCCTTTAACAACGTCAACACATCCGCAATCACGACTGCGCTGTCACGTCTGCAGGTAGACCACTCACTTAAGGAGTTGATCTGTCTTATGCTAAATAGCAGGATAATCAGTTCTAAACTGGGTGGGACTTCTGCTAAAAGACACCACAAAGCGGTGTCCTTTCTCCCCTTCTCTGGAACTTAGTGGTTAACGATCTGCTAATATACCTGGAAGTAGGAGGTAGCAGTGTGATTGTCTATGCGGATGACGTTGCTATAGCCGTCTCAAGTAAGTATCTTAATACCATCAAATAGCTCCTTCAGCTAAATCTTAACAGGTTAACCCGTTGGGCGAATCGCTATGGATTGGGAGTAAACCCCATAAAACTGATCTTGTCCTCTTTTCCAGGAAATATAAAATTCCAATTATAGACCCTCCCTCAATAAACGGTAACGAGGCCTACAAAATCGAATAACTGAAAAAAAGCTTGATATCTGCAAAAGATATCCGCATCTTTTCGGATTGGCAGGCCGCTTGCAAGTCCTTGAACTCAGTCTCATTATATTCTAGAACCGCCCTTAAAGCCAATCATCGCTTACGGAGATGGCAGAGCAGTTCAATCTTTACCTTTGTTGGATGCCGGGCCATAGAGACATTCCAGGGAATTGTAGGGCCGACGAACTCGTCAAAATTGGAAGCTATTCTACCGGAAGAGGGTAGCATAGGTATATTAATCGCTGTGTGCAAATTACTATTCTACGATTTCTGTAGAAGGTGCATGGACGAGGAGGAAGAGTACGCAATCCTCAACCTTCTCTATACATTTCCAGCTCTCCCCTAGAGAAGAGAACTCCACTTAGAAGCTTTCTCCCAAAATGACTTAAACGATCTAAAGAATATAGACAGTCTCCTGCGCTCTATCAAAAGCTCAAATTGGTTTCATAAGTGAGAGGATCATAGATCCACATGGCAGCACAATGGGCCAATAGGCCTAAGTGGGTCTACCTACTGTCTACCCTACTTTTGAAATTTCGCGCGCAAAGCACATTCGATTATATCGTTTTTTTTTTTTTTTTTTTATTAACCATGGGTATATGGTTATAAAGCCCAATCCTTCTAATGGAACCACCCAGGAAAGCCAAGACCAAGTTTTGATCATTCTTTCTTTCGATTACTGTGGCGTAGTGCATCAAGAGTTTCTACTTCAAGCTCGTAGTGTCAATAAGGAGTATTACCTTGCGCCAACACCTACTCATTCATCGTTGCTTGTGAGACATTTTTTGGCCAAAAACAACACGACAATCATGCCTAAGCCAAAATATTAACCGCAATTGGTCCCACGCGACTTTTTGTTGTTCCCAAAACTGAAAAGACTTATGAAAGGACAGAGATTTACAACGATTGAGGATATAAAAACGTTATCGCTCGCAGAGCTCAAGGCTATAAGAAAAAGTGGTAATGAGAAGTGCTTCGAAGATTTAAAAAAGCGTTAACTGAGTGGGATTACTTTAAAGGGGACATTAATAGTTAATAATAAATAAATAGTTTTGTTATAAAAATATAAAGTCACCTTACTTTTTTAACATACCTCGTATTGTAGTGTGAAAGCTCAGAATAATTTCTGTGACAATTGCACATGTAAGATGTAGATGGATTTAATAATACCATTGCACTTAATTACCAAAAATATTGGTTTTTAGTAAAGGGAAATCAATTTAGTTCCGTAACTTAAGCCCTTTTACCAAGTAACCTAAGGAATGATCTCCTTAGCTGCACCGGATTTGAAAGGAAAGCCAACGTCCTTAGAAGCAATAATGCAAATATCTCGAAGTATATCTATATTTGTACATAATAATACGAAATAGATAGTTATGTGTAGACAGAACCATATATTTCCAATCAAATAACATACATACTTTCATATTCGAGCAACTAAAAAGTGTAAGACAATGTCCTTTACGTGTTTCTTTTAACAATTCATCATTGTACCGTATATTGTATCTTTTTAATCTGTTTTTCTTCAAATACTCGTATATAGACTCGTGTATACACCGATAATTTTTAAGGAAATTAAACGAATTTATTCCTTTTTCTAGCTCTTTATTCTCTAATAAATAAATAAAACAACTACATATCCGTTAACTACGTCATTAAACCCACGACAAGAAAAACAATAAAAATGTTTCAAAATTTATTTAATTGCAGAGCCTTTCTAGGTCATCGCCTATACAAATGCGCATGTGATGAAATATATCGAAAGATGGTCCGCCCCTAAGCTCTATTTTAAAATACAACGTTCTATAGACGTCATTTAATATATGCCAACAAAGAACTAAGAATTACACGCTTCATATCTCGTATATACACGTATTGCTATTACTAAAAAAGTGAAAATTAGGCCGCATCATACCATATTTAATTAAACATTTACATATAATATATGTACATACCTACGATTATGTCCGAAATTGTGCGCATAAATACGGCATTTCTGAAAAGAAAAAGAAATTTTTTTTTAAAATTCGCTTGATAAGAATAAGAGCGGTTGGAAAGTTTTTCGCCACTAATCGTAAGTCAAAATAAATTAAACATTAATTATCATTATGAGATAATAATTAATAGCATAATTTAGATGGAACTGATTGTTTGATTAAATAATGAGGAGCCATTCGTATGTTATTTTGTGATCTGGTCCAAGGAAATATTTTCACAAGAAGTTTCATACAATTTAGAGGAAACATTAAAATAAAATAAAGGCGACCCTATCGGTTAGAAATTTACACCAGGTATAAGAATATATCATCAGTGAATCTGACGCGGCCTTCGATTCAATTCTTCTTCTGTTAAATGGATATGATCAGCCAATGCTACAGAAACTTTTGTTTGGATGTATTAACAAAATTATCCACTCTTAATAGGTGTGCCCTTATGTACAACTGATCTCTTCGGTAGCTATCCGACTCTTGAAAATCAAATACATATTGCAATATACTGATTCCATATGTCATCTTAATGTGAATTCTGTGTTGACTTTGACCAATGGTTATATTTTTTACAACAGTGCAATATTAGCTTTATTAATGTTAACTGTTTGGACATATCCGACACAAACCAACGTCTGACGATGCTTAACTCTGAGCCTACCATAAAACACCAAATTCTAAAACAATAGTTGACAATGTCCCAACTCACAATAAACATTAAGTTAACGCAGACATTTAAAATTAGGGACCATAAAACCATAGAAGTAGTAATTAGGTGCAAATATGAAGCCAACTCTAAAACAGTTTAATTTCGTCCCTCATACGACAATGCTGAATATTTTACGATCATAATGAATTATATCGAGCAAGATCTTATAAGGTGAATTTGCACAGGATGACAGCTACCACTGACAATATATATGATTGACTAATATGTAAAAAAGACTACTCCTTTTCTTACTCTACATAAATGATATGAAAAATGTAATCAAACACAGCAAATTGGTGCTTTCGCGTGTGAAATTCAATGAAAATCCGGTGTTTTATTGTGAAATTTTGTTCAGTGATAAAGCCCATTTCTAGCTCAATGGATACGTTAATAAACAAAATTGCCATATTTGGGCTGATGAGCAACCCGAAGAGTACCAAGAGCTACCATTACATCCATTAAAAATAACGGTATGGTTTGGTTTATGGGCTGGTGGAATCATTGGTCCATATTTCTTCAAAAATGAGGTTATCGTCAATGGTAACCGTTATCGAGCCATGTTAACGGACTATGTGCTTCCTGAAATTCAAGCACATGGTCTCGGTGAACTCTGGTTTCAACTAGACTACGCTACGAGCCATACAGCGCGTGAAACAATGGACTTGTTGAAAAATCATTTTGGTGAGCATTTAATTTCACGTTTTGCTACGGTAAATTGGCCATCTAGATCGTACGATATCACACCTTTGGACAATTTTCTCTGGGGATATGTAAAGTCTCAGGTCTTCGGGAATAAGCCAGCTACGATTGACGCTTTGGAAGCCAACATTACTCGTGTTATCCGCGAGATACCAGTCACTATGCTCGAACGAGCACAAAATTGGACCTTCCGAATGGATCACCTCAGACGAAGTCGCGGTCAACATTAACATGGTATCAAGAAGTAAAGTAAATCCCATGAATTGTTCTTTTAACCGATAATAAAAATTGTAAGTTCACTTTCAAATTTATGTGTTTTATTTTACATTATAATTCAAACCTCACGATAAATCACCCTATATAAGTAATTACAGTTTTGCCTATGAGAACGCGTTTAACATGAAATCCGTAATGTACCTAATCATAACGATGATTCGATAGAACAGTAAAATAAGTTTATAGTAGAATAAGATCTCCATATATAAATAATTACTAAATGAAAGTACAGGGTGACGAAATATGTATATATCTTTTTTGTATGAGTTATTATGACTAACAGTAGTTTTCACAAGAAAAATTGATTTCTGTCAATTTCGTTAGTTTTTATCACTTTACTGTGCAAGCACAGCACAGCTTTTAATAAACAATTCTTAAACTAAACTTTAAACACACTCTGTTTAATTGTTCTGCCTATCAGTAGTTTAAACAAAGATAATAACGACAAAAGCTAAATCAAACATCCCGATCCTCATATTTGTATTCTAAGTACGTTCGCAATATGATCCTCTCACCTATTCAGATCTGGTCGCTAAGGGAGCCTTCAAGGTTTAAATATCTACATGATATACAACAAATTATTACACGCGCAAAATCTCTAACCAAATTCGCCCATTGCTCGTTCAAGGACAAATGTTTCATAGAACGCACCTAAAATCTCTTCCGCCTCTCTATTAATAGCGATCACCTCTTGTGTACATATAGTTTCTCTTCTCCTCTTTTTTATTTTATATTTTATTTGGTTTATTTAAACCAAACGCATACTTTCGAGACCACCTTGCGTGTGTTAGATTTTTTTTATTTTATTTTATTATTATTTTTTTTTTTTGTCTCTAAAAATACATTTTTAAACTTTCTTGGTTTTTTTTTTTTTTTTTTTTTTTTTTTAAGGTAAAGAATTATTAGTTAGATTTAATTCTTTATCTATATCACATTTTTTTAAGAAAAGAAGAAAACTTCTAAAATACCTGGTATACCGGTATGAAGTGAAAATAAAACAATAATTTTTAATGGGAAAGTAAAAAATATTGTATTCAAAGTATTGGCTTACACATTTTTCCCATCTTTCAGGCAATTTATGGATTCCACGCCAATAAAACTGTTCATCTTTTAAAGCAAACCAAAAAGTCACCCAATTTTCGACTTTCTCGTAGGAAGACATGCGTGTCCCATCGATGAAAACAAATGGTAGTCGGAAGGAGCCAAGTATGGTGAATACTTCGGGTGGGGTAACAGCTCCCAGCCATGTGCTTTGGTTGTATACTGAATCAGTTTTGCTTTGTGTGCAGGTGCATTGTCGTGGCCCATTCTGGTCGTTTTTCGATCAATGCATGGTTCAAATTGATCATTTGTTGTCGGTAGCGATCTGTATTAACGGTTTCACCTGGTTTTAGGAGCTCGTGATACACCACACCTTTCTTGTCCCACCAGACACACAGCATGCTAAAATGGAATAATATTGACCTACGTGGTCATAGGACAGAGATTAAAAAGATGTGAGGATCTAGTTAAAGGCCTTGTATGAAATAGATTCACAGTTGACAACCCTTGCATACGTTTAAAATACAATGTATCCGGGTGGGCCGGGTGGGCCGGGCATAAAAAAAACCTTGATATGTACTATGGTGATTGCTATACGCTTATTCGGTTGAAGTTTTACCATTTGCGGCAGACTTAAGCAAGAAATCTTGAGCTTGCGACGCGTGAGCGAGCGTCTTCTGATATATGGTATTTCATTACGACTAAATACGCTAACATAAGCCTAATACGCGCCCATGCCCCTACGGAAAACAAGAACGATGACAGCAAAAAATTTTGCTATGAGCTCCTCAACAAGACACTTGAACGTTGTCTCGAAATATGACGTTAAAATCGTAATAGGCTCCCAAGAGCGGGCTTTTCTCGAATGTCTATTTGAGTATTTGTGAATTTAGTGAACTTAGTGAATAAGCTTGGAATTTGCAAGCGAACAGCCGGAAGTGTTTTGCCCAACAGAAATTTTGTACCAAAAAGTTTACTGTTTCGTGTTGTTTTCATGCCGGAGGATGTTATTGGCCCGTTTTTCCCCTGAGAAGACGCCGGCAAGACGTCAATGGAGATCGCTATCTCTCCACGTCTAGCTTTTTTTTTTTATTTTTTACAGATTGGAACTTGAGGGTTTGGAAGATTTGAGGTTACAACAGGAAGGTGCCACTTGCCACAATCGACTTGTTGTAGGCAATCGTTAATTGTCTTATTGGCAGGCACAACCTTATCAATCTAATTTCGGGTTTAGCGCATACAATTGCAATCTAAAACAATTTCATTGATGCCTAAAAATTCGTATTTAAAAAAAAAACAATCTAGCAGGTATCTGATCACAGATCGTGGTCGATTAGGCGGTTTTCCTTGTGACCACAGAAATGTGTTCAAAAAATAAAGGGTTTTATTTTAATTTCACGGGTTGTGGTATTCCCAACATTTGTTTGTTTTGTATTGGCAAGAATGTTTGAAAAGTATCTGTATGTTGTTGGCCGTATCGGATGTTTTATTTGCTGTCAAATATCAAGAAAATTACATGTGTTTTGGCACGATTCGCGATCGATCAAGGAATATTTATCAAATTTTTCTATAAAAATAGAATAAAGTGCAATGTTTTCGATATATGAAATGTTGCTTCTGCTGAGTCTGCTGTGAGTAAAACAAAAGTTAACGAGTGGTTAAAGGATTGCCGTTTCTGAGATATAGAAGAAATTAAAAGCAATGTGGATTACATTGATGTACACAAATAAATATGGTGCATTTTTTCAAAAAAATGAAAATTCCCTACAAGCTTTAATTTTTTAACATTTATTTTGCTGTAGAGTTTTTAACGGCAATCTACTTTAATTTTTTAAAAATTAAATATAATAAGCGTATATACGAGTAAGCAACAACTAAGTATAACGGAGAATCAAGCTGTCTATCTCTAGTGCTATTTGGATCTGTTGAATAGTGTCTTATATCGACTGTGTTCAGCTTATTTATTTCAATTCAATTCAATTGATTTCGGAAACATAGCTTTAAATGTTTCCCTTATCGATTAAGGGTTTCGAATTACTGACTACTCTCAAGCACTTTTCCCTATTAATCATCTAAAAATCACTAAAACGTTCGTATTGTATCAATGAAATTGACGGATTGTTAGCTTGAAAGTTCGCTGAAATAAAACGCATTTCCCCAAATTTAAAATAATTTTTCATAAACTTTATTAAAAGCTACACTCATCAATGTCGTTTTTTTTTCCAAATATTGTAGATAAGAATTTTATCACTCCCCACAATCGTTTCGTTGCCCTTTACATCGAATAGTTGATCCTGCTATGTAAACTTGCTTTTCAGTCCCATGTCGCTGGCATGCAATTAAAATGTATTTTAACATGGTGTGCAAACATCATAATTTAGGTTAAACAAGTGCTTTAAACAAGATTATTCTCATGCAGCACGTGTGTCACTAAATATCACTAGATATCTGATTTTCAAAAATGTCACTTTATAGAAAGGTGTGCAAGATAAATTCCGTGTTGAAAAGCCTTTCAACACCAACTTGGTTTATTGAAAACAAGGTGTGTGAAAATATATAGAGCAATATGGTCAGTAGTATAATATCGTTTCCCCTTTTTTATTTTAAATTCAGAAATCAGATCATAGAAATAAGAAGATATTTTGTTTGTAAAACTTTTAATCTCATTGTAATTCTACATTTATGAACAATTTTTTTTTCTTCTAACACTGCGGATCAATTTTGTTAGTTTTTAATTATTTAGAAAATTATATAAATTAATTAAATAAGTTATTGTAATCGGTGTAAGCTAATTTGCCTACTGTTTTCGTTTTTTCTTTATTTGATTTCTACTTATCAATAAGATACAATCAATGTTTAAGTTAATTGCTCAGTTCAACTACAATTAAATTAGTCTCCTGTTTCAACCACAATTAACTTAACGAACTATACAACGTATTAAAGATAAAGTGTGAACTCAAAATGAAACCAGAAAAAATAATTATAAACATTCGGCAAGGAACGTCAATAATTGACTATTGTCTAGTAGCCGGCGAGTAGAACATAACTATATACTA
This sequence comes from Volucella inanis, assembly GCA_907269105.1. Classification (NCBI taxonomy): domain Eukaryota; kingdom Metazoa; phylum Arthropoda; class Insecta; order Diptera; family Syrphidae; genus Volucella; species Volucella inanis. Next base: position 116,650,776 of record OU026156.1, read on the forward strand.
GTATACAGCATCTTGATGTAAATCGGGTACCATAATTTGATCATCATCCCAGCATTGTACCGTTTAGGTACAATATTAGGGCTATGAAGTCACTTCCGAAACTGGTATGGAAAGTGTCAAGGGAATCCGGTTTTAGAAGATAAACCAGCATAAATTTACAAGTTCCGCTTAGTGCTGGGCCTAGACTGGATAAAGTGTTTGTTTGATTTCTTATGATGATGATGATGTTGCAGAGTCATTTTATACGGCTAAAATTGAACAAGCCCGTAATATTGCATCTAACTTCTAGACATTAACGCATTAATGGTCAAAAGCATAATATAGGCGTAAATGTTAACTTAACAAGGACCTTGCTTTTTAACAGGATACTATCGCAAACTGAGAGAATGAGGTTTTAGATGCGTTCTTTGACTATCAAGAATTAAGTTGCATCTAAGGATGGTTAGCTGAAACGACTGATTACATATCATTCGAATTACGAAAATGTTGTTACGAAAATGTACTATATGCTTTTCCTAATTGTATGCGTTTCTACTGATATTTTACAATGTTTTTAGTCAAAATGAAATAAAATGAACAATTTTAAATATATTGGCAGAGAAACAACTAATTTTGAATTCATCACAGGGTTTTTTTTTCTGTTTTTTGTCAAAAGACTGCCAGAAATTATATGTAGTAGACTTTTACTACAATATTACAATTTGAAGTGTTCATTCGATATGTTTGCCATCATGTGCCATCATCATACTCACTCGATAACGTGTGCGGGAATTGGCCCCCTGGTCCATATTTTCAATGTCGAATTGGTGAACATTCTAGTGAGTGGTATTTAGCAAGCTGAAATATTTTTAAAAGCTTCTTTATATGGATGACATCGTAATATTGGTACCCTCCCTAGGTACATTGCAAATGTCTTATAAGTTATTACAGACACTGGAATTTGTTATTGATTTTAGCCAAGGGGAAAGGTTTTCGAAAAAGAAGACCGAAGAAACTACCTAAACGAACAGTGAACCCACGATATAGTGAACATTTATATTGTTAATGAATGCACGTATCTGGTAATCATCTTTACTAAAAATCTCAAAATAAAAAAACATTTAAAGGTAGGATAAGAACTATAGGAAAAAAAAGAATTAAATATTACAATTCCGGCTTTATTTTGTAGCTACGTTCATACCATTATGTGTGAGATAGCACATCATTCAATAGGCCGCCTCGGCTTCGATGGTAGTGCTTTAAGCTTTTCGTTCAACTTTTGATAATCCGGTCAATAAATAATATGCAGCATAGTGATGCTGCTATGCCATAAACCGCGTCAAACAGTCAATATTTGTGGATACATTGATACTTGGCCGAAAACTTGTGGATTATGTTCGCTCCAAATTTGCTTGTTGACATAGTCGCTGAGCCAAAAATTGGCTTCGTCTGAGAAGATTTTTAGGAATTTATTTTACTGAGAGAGAGCCTTTGAACATTTCTTTCAGTAAGCGCGGTCAGACAGATGCGTCGCAGGTATATCGAGCTGCTGCTTAACTATTGTTTATTGGTTTCTCTCGCTTTCTAAGGTTGAGTTACCTTATATATGTCAGATTTGTAAGAAACAACTGGATACAGCAGAGTTTGAAGACTGACATGGGGATCATTTAGAAAAAAACGAATACAGTTTCAATCACCAAAGACCAGTTGTCAATATGGAAGTTTCTTAAAAACTAATCTAATCTATTGACGTTTTTGAAATTCTGCACACTTCTTGAATATGGGATTGTATAGTGATTAAAAGATTTTTTTTTTTTTATTATTTCTTTGATGGTACTAACAGAAAATATTCGGTTTTTTGATTTCAGTTAAAGCTATCTTGCTATCTTGACCACCGCTCTGAGGCGTCTCCGAAAACCAGGCTCTAACGACAGAATTTAGTTTTTTTTAATGATTTACGGAATATTGTTAAAATGATTTCTTACTGAAACTATGTGCTTGAATTTCAGGACGCACATAGTCCGTTAACATGACGCGATAACGGTTACCATTGACGGTAACATTCTGATTTCCATAATTTTTGAAGAAATATGGACCAATGATTTCACCAGCCCATAAACCACACCATACCGTTGTTTTTAATGGATGTAATGGTAACTCTTTGTACTCTTCGGGTTGCTCATCAGCTCAAATACGGCAATTTTGTTTATTACGGTTTCATTGAGCCAGAAATGGGCTTCATCACTGAACAAAATTTCACGATAAAATACCGGATTTTCATTGAGTTTTCTCAGAGCCCATTCACTGAAAGTATGACACAAATTCAAGTCGCCTGGTTTTAATTCTTTCACGCATTTAGGCCTAGATCCTCTCGTAATATACGCCAAGCTACTGAGAACGACGACACACAACGTACACTCTCAGCTACAGCTGCTATAGTCTCTTCACTAAGTGCTGGATGTGGTCTTACTGGTCGAGTATCATCCAATAATGCAAATTGGGACTCAAATTTGCGAATTGTATTGTCAATAGTGGTCGGTAGGTCGATTATGCGCATCGTAAGTTCCTCGAATCGCATGAAAAACATTTCTCACAGAACGTTGATTTTCGTAATACAGCTAACCAATTTGGAGACGCTATTATGGTGTGAGTCTTTCCATGATGACTTGCCAATTGATACTGAACAAAAATGACAAAGCAGTTTGATAGGAGTCACGCGTGATCTGAATCACCCCCTATATTAACACCATTAAGACCATAGCGAGACACATGTAACCCCTTGACTTAAAACGATGAGTGTTTCGGATCGTTATCATAGACGAGCTAAACATTTTCTGAGGGGTCTAGTTTTTTGGCATTAGGTTAGAGATGGTTTTTGTTATATATTCAGACAATCAAATTTAATCATTGTCTCCTTTAACAAATTGAAAATTTCTGAGATCATTTTCTCCCATCAACACCACAATACTACACTACCTCCACTGTATAATTTCACTATTCTATTAACATTTTTCGGGTCCATTGGTTAACTCAGTGTCCTACACACATTGGACCCAAAAATAAATAATTTTGATCCGCCTGTGAAAATAAAAGATGTCTAAAATTCTCATGGCTTTTGAATTTAATCCATTACTTACTCACAAGTTTTTTACATATAAAGCACATAAAGAGTGCTTTTTTGCACTTTGCACCGTTTGGGGTTAATCATGGATGATCTGCTTTTAGTCAAGACTTTGATTGCATGATTTTTTTTTTTTACAATTTTCATTTCCATTTGGCCTTGCAAAAAAAAAAAAAATAAAAAAAATAAATAAATAAAAAATAAATAAAAAAAAAAATAAATAAAAAATTGTATGTCCGAGTATGTACATATGAATAATATATGTAACTACCAAAAGTGTACAAGTTTTTTGTTGGTTCACTATGTGCACATATATGACAACTTTTACAAAAATGGCAACCAGCCATTAAGTGTACACTTCCTCAGATACTCCAAATTTAAGACACGTTTCTAATACATTTAACAGCATGTGCAAAAAATATTATTACCTCATTCATTGAAGTACGATCTTCGCCCATTAGTAAGGACCATGCTAATATATTGTACCACTGTCCTGTCAACAAAGAAAATTCCACAAAACATAAGCAACGACTCATTCTCGACAAACAGATATAAGAAAATGCACATAAATATGTATATATGTACATACATATGGGAACAGTGTAGACCCATATCTATAATAATTGTAATTGAGTACGCGTGTCGAAACATGTTCCCAAATTTAGTTTATCAAGTTTATTTTAGGCATACTCGTACATACATATATACAATCCCCTACTGTATGTACAAACATATAAATATATATGTACATGTATAACCAAAAGTTTCGCATTTAACCCGTCGCGTTGCTAAGTCCTCTGCTCAAATGTACACTTTTCACATGTCAAAATCAATCAATCTATCTGACCTCAACTCCTAACTGATCAAATCGACAGGCGATTGGCAGAAGTCATCAATTTATCAGCTAATTACTTAAACTCCCCAAATAACAAAAAAAAATTGGGCAATGTAGTTGACATGTGTTATCATCATAATACTGTGGAGTGTTAGTCTGCAAATGATACGAGTATAATGAAAGGTATACACATCGTAGGTTTGTGTATCGATTGAATCCAAGTGTCAATACGATATACATACGAGCAAGATCCAATGCAGGAAATGACCTGTATTTCCTGTGCTTTTCCCTTTTTTATTGATACAAGCCGAACGCCGAACGCCGAACACCGCAAACCACAAGCCAAATCAAAGAATGAAAAAAATCGAAGGACTGATAACAACAAATCAAATTTTCTTTTTCGTTTTATTGCATATTTTTTCGGTTTCATTCTTTATTTTATTGATAAGTCAATACAGGAATTTTTTTCGGAGAGAAACGAAATTTTGAGGCACGTCACGTTTCCTCCATTTTGTTTGTTTATTTTATTTAAATAATTGTTGGATGATTTTGTGAGTATGCATACATATGTATACGTATTACATGCAAGATAAGAGAAAACAGTGCACTAAACTGTAGCTCATGATCTATGGATTATACATTGAAATTTTAATATTAGGATCATCACAAATGCTAGTATATTATGTACATAGATATATACGTGTGGTTATAAGTACTAATCTCTTGCTCCATATCAGTGAGATTATCTTCATAATCATATCTTGGGCGGTGGAGATTACCATTTCCCCCTGACAGATAACGAAGAGAAAACTCAACTCATCTCGGCTCAAAAATAAAAAAGTATACAAACATACCCGTATATAGCGATATCACGAAAACTTGACAAATATTGGCCTGGTGAATTTTAATGAAAAGATTAAGGAAGCACTCACCTTCAGGAGGAATGTCTTGATACAAGAATCCGAGCAATGAAGTGCTGATAAACGTTAATAAACAAAGCAAATTAACATCAGACAATCACTTAGTGACAAAAATGTTTTTGGTAACTTATCAGCCGATTTGTCGCAAATCTCTGCAGTATAGGAATAACGCTGGCGTCTGTTTAACTCAGAGCAGATAATACAAGACTTAAAAATATGTAATGTCAGTGCTTTAACACACTGTGGTCTATCAAATGTATGCAAACATGATCGGATTTTAAACGTTCTAAGCAGGAATTTGTTGTAGATAATATTTTGTTCTTTTTGCCTTGAAATCCTTGACGTTTCATGAATATACATAATAAATGCCCCAAACTAAACTTAATTTGGATCGAGATTCCTTGTGTCTGGTTATCAAATTATTGTAAACGCAACTTAAGATAGGTTCAAAGAGGCTTTTTGTGACCGTAAGGGAGTTTTCCAAAACATCAATTCTTCACTAATTTCTTGAACCCAGTCTGAACATTAAGGTTAAGTCAAGTGTATAAATTACAATAGAGAAACAAGCAATCTTCTACTGAAATCCCACTTTCCGATGTGTTTTTGAAGGCCACCGGCTCTTTTATGGAGTTACTCGGACACACTCCGTTTCCAACTTAACAGTGATTACCAGAACGAATGTTAAACAGGCAACTCCGATCCATTGAAATAATTCCCCAAACCCATATAACTTTTGTTTTTTCGGGGTCCTAACAAACAATAAACAACCGCATATTGTTCCAGCTCTTTGAACAAAGCCTGTTTGCCGCACATTTTGCGGCCAGTTAAACACTTGCAGATTGTGCTTTATGTCCGCCTACACTTGAGTGCGTCGAATCTATGAGATGAATACACTTTCGCACACGTGTAGTAGCAAGAGGAGATGGTTAAAGATCTCAATATACACAAATCTTACTTACACAGCACAAGCTTACACGGCGTAAGCTTTTTCATCAATCCTACACTTTAGGTCTCTTTCCGAGCAGACGGAAAAAATTATTTGTCCAGCCGGTTCCAAAAAAGGCGAATCTTCTTCTCTCTCTTCTTGCAGATCCATTGCACTTACATCCCTTTCCAAGTTCATAAAAATGCCGATAAACCGTCAGCTCATGTAATATATCGAAACCTGAAACTTCTCAACGACCAGCAGTATGGTTTTCGTTGCAACAGGTCCACTGGTGATTTTATGGCATGTCTCACCGAAAAGTGGAATCAAAGCGTACATTAATCTGGCGAAAGCTACATAGTTGCACTTGATATTTCTAAAATATTTGACAGAGTTTGTCACCAGGCTCTTTTGTCGAAAATGCTTGTTTCTGGGATTGATGATTCTCTTCTTTAATGGATTAGAACTTAAATTTCGGAACGTTCAATTCAAGTTGTCTTGGTTGGTTTTAAGTCTGATATACAGAAAATAAATGCTGGTGTGCCCGCCCCAGTGCTCCGTTTTTTTCCAAAATGATCTCTTATCTAAATTCCAATATTAATAGCAAAACCAATTGGGGAACTATCAACAGAGTGGATCTAATTATCTGAAACATCCCTACACCAGTGAGATAGGATTAAAAACCGTGCGACAAAACTCATAGGTGATACCAATATCAGTCAGTCAATTGACACCTTCAAACACCGACGTAATATCTCCTGCTTCACTTCGTTTTATCGCTATTCCCACCATTGCTGCACATTGGTATTTCTCTTTGCTACCTCCCTGATTTTCCTTTGCCCGCGCTGTTTACAAACATTTTAAGGGTACTCAAATCCCTTGCGCGAGCTAATTTAAAAAAAAAAAAAAAGTAAATTTGGTTTCCATATATGTATTTGTATGTATGTATATGTACAGTGGAAGTCGCTGCTTATGACGTCTGCTTTCCTATTATTTGGTTGGTTTCTTTATATTATCCAATATCCTACCGTCGGCTATAAGGACCCCGTATATACCGACGTGTCAGATATAACGACCAATTTTCGAAAATATACAATATGTACAATCGGAATAAGGGAAAATAAAAGAAAACAGAGATTACATACACAAATTACGTACATTACTTAATTTTTGTGATTTTGCATTCGATATTGTACAAGATATATCGTAAATTTGAATCAAGAAAAAGATGAAGGTAGAAATGAAGCAGATTATGAAGAGCGTGAAGAAAGCTGTACTCTTCCTACAGTCTTAGTAGCAGTAAAAGCAGTTGAATTGTTGCGAATTTTTATCTGCTTTAATAAGTTTGGTGACAATGCAGTTAATAACCTTTCTGTTCTAGAAGCGATAACAACATCGGTGTCAGACTTGGGGATAGAGAGAGACCCTTCTCTACATGTTGATAAACCTGTTTTTAAAATAAAAATCAACAACACAATACTATATGCATACATATGCATGATAGAATCCCATCTATGATATAACACTACTTATTCCCTCCGCAGTTCAAGTAGCCTTTATCAAACGAACAAAATTCCTCTGATCAATATTACTGTAGGGTATTGAAAGGAAAACGTCACATACCATACAGTACAGCCTAAATGGCACTATTTACATGTAAAAAAGTCATAGGGGGAAACGGCGGACTAAAACTTTAAAACACCCTTCGTTAAAAATATATTATTTTCAGTGAATCCACCTTAATTGATACACTCAGCTATTTTAAAATCATGTTATCATATATTTTATTGTTCAACGCTCAAGCAGAAGTTAGAATACTCCACTGCCGCCAAATGTACTTACTAACTTACTTAGGCCAAGTATAGGGTGATTCATTGTGAACTTTGATTTATAATGTAAAATAAAACATAAATTTGAAAGTGAACATAAAATTTTTAGTATCGGTTTAAAGGACAATTCATGGCATTTACTTTTTGAAAATGATATCATGTAAATGTTGGGCACGACTACGTCTGACGTGGTCCATTCGGAAGGACCAATTTTAGGCGACTCTTCGAGCATAGTTCGTAGCTGATAGTTCCTAAAGACCTGAGACTTTAACACCGTTAACATGGCGCGATAATGGTTACCATTGACATTCTGATTTGTCTCATTTTTGAAAAAAATATGGACCAATGATTCCACCAGCCCATAAACCACTCCATACCGTTGTTTTTAATGGATGTAATAATGGTAGCTCTTGGTACTCTTCGAGTTGCTCATCAGCTCAAATATTGCAATTTTGTTTATTAATGTATCCATTGAGCCAGAAATCGGCTTCATCACTGAACAAAATTTCACGATAAAACATAGGATTTTCATTGAGTTTTTCCAGAGACCATTCACTGAAAATATGACGCAAATTCAAGTCGCCTGGCTTCAATTCTTGTACAAGTTGAATTTTGTACGCTTTTAGGCCTAGATCCTCACGTAAAATACGCCAAGTTGTCGAATACGCCAAGCCAAGCTGCTGAGAACGACGACGAATCAATTCGTCACGGTCTTCGCGTACACTCTCAACTACAGCTGCTATAGTCTCTTCACTACGTGCTGGATGTGGTCTAACCGGTCGAGTATCATCCACGAATGTAAACTGGTACTCAAATTTGCGAATGGTATTGGCAATAGTGGTTTCAGTAGGTCGATTATGCGCACCATAGGTTCGTCGAATCGCACGAAAAACATTTCTCACAAAACGCTGATTTTCGTAATACAGCTGAACAATTTGGAGACGCTGTTGTGGTGTTAGTCTTTAGATGATGACTTGTCAAACGATATTGAACAAAAATGACAAAGCAGTTTGATAGGAGTCACGCGTGATCTGTCAAAAAAGCTTTTGAAAATCAAACCTCACGATAAATCACCCTAAACAACAAGTTACTAAATCAATGTTACATAAACTTTTTTTTGTATTGCATGTGTATGTTCATGAGTTCCCTTCGTTTTCTTGTCTCAACGTAATTAGCAACATAAGAGTTTGTGACCCAGGTATATCCGTATCTTTAGCATTTCTTTCGAAAAGTTACAAGAAGGGTTAGCAAAGGAATAAGTTGGTACCTACATGGGTATTTAGTCTCTAATTGCATCCGGCGCTTGCCTGCAGAGCCCTAAATCTGGGAAGTTTTTTTCAATTTGGCGCTTACATTGACGTTATTGTTGGGCCATTCACTGGACTCGAATTTGCATGGAAACCAGTTGTTCCTATTATCACATGGTTACCACAATTCACACCTACTAAGCCCCCGTGGTCATTGCCGTATGAACTGAAGATTTTCATATTTAAAGGTAAATACGCAAGTTTTACACTAAAATGAACATAATGGGCGATAATTATTATTTCAATTCGGAAGATCTATGCATACGAGTACATTGTTGTCCATTTGTAATACGACCGACATATGAATGAGGGCCAAAAGCAATTTATATGTGACAAGAAACATCCCTTAAATATAAGTGAAAAGATATTTTCTTCTTCTTTTAATTTATTTTAATGTTTTTTTTTTTTTGAAAATCCTTCGTAATAGTGTGAAGTTAACTTTATGGTTTCCTAAAAGAGAGCGCTCTTGGCATTTATTTTTATCTACAAAAAAATCTTAATAAGGCGATCGCTAAACATAGAAACTTTTTGGATGAAATCTATTTACAAGAACAGAGCAGACAAGATCATGCATCGCCATACATACCCTGTAGAACATAAAAACAAAAGAAAGTCATTAAAATTTCCATTTGCTTCATCCTTCGGAGGTTCTGAGAATAGGATTGAGAATGAGAGGAAGCATTGTTGATAAGTATCTTAGGACGGCAGTTGCCTGGTTGAAGGATTAAGCAGAAGTAGAACAATTGTGTCTATCTTTTGTTTTTCAAGTGCTGCCGAGCGATGGTTCTTACATTTTCTCGACCTTAACTTTCATTTCTGTGTTTTAGAATTCACTGACGATTGTGACTCTCATACAAGCGCTGAAGTATGTACCGTAAATTTATATTTCCTTTGCAATATTTTTATTGTTATTTTAACATGATTCTTAGAATATAAACGTCATTCGTTTACGACACTGTTACTGGTAATTGCTGATTGCTATAAAGAGAAAAGTCAGCTTCCATTTGGATGAGAATGTTTTATAAGGTAAACTAAGCCAGGAAACCTTGAACTTAGAGTAAATTTATGAACAACTGATTACAATTCGCATCAAGGCTAGATCTTTCAACAAAATTTGATATACGATCCGATATTCCCCCACTGAGGATAAGTGGGATTTTGCCAAAGGTTGGTTTAAGAGCTCCAGGATCAAAGATACGGCTAATGTCCTTAACATAACTTTAACATAACATGACGTGCGTTCAATGCCACATAAGTAAAGAGAGCACATAGCATGCATCACAATTCCTTGCAGAACAAATGCAGGCTAAGCAACCCACCTGCTGGACGAAACTATATGTAGCATGCGATTTGTACACCATTGAGACCGAGACAACGCACGTCTTTAATATTTTTGAATACCGGACGTCCCGATTGCAATGAGCAATGACTACCTCATATCACAGTCAAGGTACGATAGTGGACTTATTAGATGATAAAACACCAAAAAAGTACTGTCACGAAATTCAACGACGAACGGCTGCAATCAGTATAGAATGGCAGAACATACCTGATCGAGTCTATATCGATAGAGAAGACGCTCGATCGATGCCAAAAGGCGATGTTCCCACAGAAATGGTATTCGCAAGTCAAAACAAAAAAAAAAAAAAAATATATATACATATATATATATACTATATGCCAAGCAAACAAATCCTAACCATAAAAACACACGAAGATAAAAACGTAGATGGTGAGGCATTGTACTCGTATCACGTTGTCGAAAATCTGAAACGCTTACTACTGTAGACTGTTCAAGAGCCAAAACGAATAATATTCTGCTGTCATTCAACCATTAAATTTGGTCAACAAACCACTCAACGATATTTTTATAGCGTTATTAAAGTTGCGACCAATACGGCTATTGGAGCAGACCGAGCTTATAGACCAGAAGAGGGTACATTTAGCAACGGGCATTCTAACTAATTTATCTGTAAAACATTGTCTGATAAAAGTCTGCCAGTTAAATTTAATCCCAGCATAGTTTATCCAATTCTCAGAGGTATCAGTCTCGTTAAATTATTGGACAAGTTCCTATATCATACTTTGTAAATGTCTGGGTATATATTTTAATTCGTGCGGTTTTTTTTTTCAAAATTTGAACGTTTACTTAAGAAAAACATGTACAATACAAAGTATTGCCCGTTTGAAGCTATGACTTTTCCCCATCTTTCTGGCAATTTGTGGATCCCATCCCAAAAGAACTGCGCCGGCTTGGCAGCCAAGAATGAATCAAGCCAATTTTTGATATTCTGCTCAGATGTGAACCGTATTTCAGTGAGGGCGTTCTGCATCGACCGGAACAAATGGTGGTCAGAAGGGGTAAGGTCTGGGCTATAAGGCGAGTGGGGTAAGACTTCCCATCTACTGTTTTCCCAAATAGTTCTTAACCGGAATTGCCTCGTGTCCGATTGCATATTCCGGGCGTTTTTCGGCTACTGCTCTCTTCAAACGGATTAATTGTGTTCGGTAGCGTTGTCCATTGATGGTTTACCCGGTTTTAGCAGCTCATAATACAGCACATTTATCTGACCCCATCAAATACAGAGCATTACCTTCACGCAGTGGATATTGGCTGCCCAGGACGTTCATCGTCTTCCAAGCCAAAATCACCACTTTTAAATCGTGCAAACCACTTTTGGCACGTTCGTTCAGCTAGCGCATGTTCACTATAAACTTCCACCAAAATACGATGACTTTCGGCAGCAGTTTTCTTCATGAAGAAGAACTCCCCACAAAAACAATTTTTCAGGCACAAAGTTCGACATATTTGAGTGAAAAAAAATTATTGTTGTTTACGCTTTAAATGAATGACATATACTGAAATGACGTACAATGACAGTAGCTTTCCAACGCATGTTCCAATGGAATAACAAGAATGGAATAATAAAAGTTACGCCATCTCTAAGGAAAACCGCATGAATTAAGTTATAGGCCCAATAACAATAAAATAGTCATAATAAGTGTGATTCCAGGCCATAGTTAAAATGGTTGAAGTAATAAAAATAAATCGAGTAACTGCCGGGATATTGCGACTATTAAAATGGAATCTGTTAAAATAGATTTAATTGTAAGCGGAGAAAACACTAAACGCTGTAAACAAGAAGGGACTTTAAAAACCATCGGCAGTGACAGTACGCCACAGAAGCAAACTTAAGGTTTTCGGTTGTAAAGGACTTTGTATACCTGTAACCTGTATGCATTAATATTAGCATGCAACGGTTTTACAGCAAATTGACTCGATCAGAATAGTTTAAATTTATATGTGAATAAATGTGGTTTAAAGATTTTATCAGACTATAATCTTGGATAAATAGGCACCTCTTTCCATTATATTTTTGGATTTCAAGATATTTTTTAGACCATGGATAACATGTCACCGATAATGCCGATGGTGAAGCTTCCGACAAGTTTATCTAAATATTTCATGTATATGTTTACCAACTGTACAGTCTGTCACTTTCAGCAGTTTTGAAATATCAATTTACTCTCAATTACCTGTTCAAACAATTCCAATAAAACCAAATATTTGAAAAATCGTCTTAAGCTGTTCAATGTTGACCACACACTATCATAAGTTGGACTCGTATTAGTTTCCAGAAACGAGTATTATAATTTAAATTTTATCAACAACCATTTTAAATACTAACACAAAATCCCAGTAAAACTTAACATATTCGTAACTCGTTATTATCACACTTGTTTTAGTAATCTTGACAGCGATTTTTCAATTATCACGTTAACAATCGAAATTTGTATAACTTTGTAAAATTAAATTCGTGGTAGATCTATCGCCGCCCCCTTTAAGACCACCTTCAGCGTCTTTACTCATAAATGTGGCGTCAGTGTCCTTATCATTTTCTAAGACATGCTTATCAAAGAATTTTCAAACCTCATGCTTCACGGAAGCACTTGAGGCTTTATTTTCTTTTTATTTCACTACAAACTAAGTTATATATATATGTTTCAAAATTCTTATCGTTAGAGTTGTAATGATTTGGAGGGTAAGAGCAAAACTTAAATGTATAGTTTATGACAGCAATCACAACAACAAAATAACAAAAAATATTATTTTTTCAAAATTTTGTGGCGCATTTGAAGGTGCGTTGTACAAAACTGTATGTCGATATCTTTGGCCTCCAACAGAGCTAACAAATTTGAAATAAAAACAAGAGATGTATGGGTATATGGTATGTATACCTAGTGTGAGTATTTCACTGTTTAGAGTCTAGACTAAAGACTCTATTTATTTTCGTGTATTTTTTGTTGACGAATGATAAATTTGTTTCCGCAATTTAAAAAAAAAAAAGAAACTTTGTCATTTACAATAGTTAGATTCTTAAGTACACCGCTATTCTCACGTACCCAAATTGATTTCTAAAACTTTAGGAGCAGCCCTGATAAGCGGAGGCCTTGATGATAACCATGATAGCAGAAAGATCCATTCGGCGCAGATAACTCAATAGTGCTTTAAAACTGTATATGGAGTTAAGTGGTTCAAAAAGTATTAAAATCTTAGAATTAGCTGATATTTTGAACTGCAGAAATTTAAATTGGTTTTATTTAGGCAAATGAAAAGAAAGCGATTAAAAAAATTCCGAATTAACCTTCATGTGGTTAAAATTGTAACTCCGTAAGCAAATTATCTACTACTGCTTTATTTACAGAAGCCCCAAACTGGACAGCAATTCGAACTTTAACTTTGATGCGCAACAGACTTTGATGCGCTGTCTGAGATTCCATATAAAGAATTGCATATCAACTTTGAGGACGGTGTATTGAGATATTCGCTGCGGAAAACAAATTGGTCCAGCTGTAAATGAGTCCACTCAAATGCCATACGTTGACACTTATACCGGTTCTCGGTATGGACTGGTTTTTAACTTTTCACCCTGATAAGTACACTGTTGTTAGTAATTTTAATTGGTCGTAATGTTTCCCCGATAACGATGTGGACGCCGCTGCTGATATGATTACAGATTATCTTTAGAATGAGATCCTTCACCCCTCAAGTTTCAAACCAAAAGTAAAAAAAAATAAATAGTGAGTGACCGTGGTTCAAGTGGCTTCCAAATCGAAAGATCCGGTTTTCAAATCCAAGCTTTGCCCGAAAGGCATTCATTTTTTCAGTTAACAAAAATCGTGTAAGAAGAGTAGTTGACTAGAAATCAACAACAAGCCAACTTCAACTACGAATTTAGTCTACCTATTAAATGCCATCTTTTTTTCTCTCTTCATCCCATTTTCCAAAAAACTTAACAAATGCTGAACCATTATAGGTGTATTCATTCATACCCACTTAAGCTTAAGTTCTTTAAAAAACAAATAAAAACTCAAGAGGCTGTTAGGATTAGAGATTTGTTTTTTCAGTCCTGTTACACCAATCCGACAGAGAAAACCAAGAAAAGTTTAAACAAGCCAGGAATGACTGCAACGCTTTTCTCAAGCGTGTTAAACTTCAATATGAGCAAAAACTGAGGCAAACAAAGGTACGTCGAATCTTTAATGGTAGTATAGTAACAAGAGTACTTAAAGATCTTTCCATACACAAGTCCGCTGGTCCAGATGTTATTTCACCTCTTCTTCTGAAGAAATGTTCTTCCACGCTGGCAAAACCTCTGCGAAGGCCTTTTCATCACTCCTACTTTTCAGAACTCTTTCCGATCAGACGAAAATAGCATTTGCCCAGTCAATCCCTAAAAAAGCGAATCATTTTCTCTCTCCTTGGGTCCCCCTTCTTTCCATTAGAAACGCTGATAAACCGAAATACGAAAATTTCTCAATGACCGAATGTACGGTTTTTGTAGGCATATCTCACCAAAAAGTGGAACCAAAGCGTACATCAATCCGGTGAAAGCATGGCATCAGGCTCCTTTGGCTAAAATGCGTGGACTTGGGATCGATAAATCTCTTCTTCAATGGATTAGAAGAAGAGATCCAAGTTGCCTTGGACAGTTACAAGTCTGATATCAACAAAATAAATACTGTTATGCCCCAGGCCTCCGTTCTGTCTTCGAAACTCTTTTTAGTTTTTGTCAATGATCTCTTGGCTGCTGTTTCTAATTCAATATACGAGTATTCTTTTGCTGACGACAGTACCCTATGCTTTTCATAGTCGGATCCGGTTTCACGACCCTGCTCTTCGGCTGTAGAACGGGAACGGCAGCGTAGAGTGGAATTTAATAATTTCAAAAGACAATGCGCTCTGCTTTTGTGAAAAGCAAAATTTAAATACTCAGCCATTATCCATGAATGACACTTTAATCATCAAAATCGGAAAACTTTCGGTGTGTCAAAGATAACTTACGTTTGAATGACCACATATTCGATGTCACCAAAAATATTGCTAAATTTCTAGGTTTCCTCAAACGATGTAAGAAATACCCCCCCCCCCCCATCACCCGCTGAACAGACCACAATGTATAAAGCATTTATCTGCCCAAAATTGAGTAATCATTTCCACATCTGGTCAGGTGTCCCCAAAACAGTCAATTGACATGCTTGGACACCGACGTAACATCCCTTGCCTCACCATGTTCTATCGCTTCTTTCACCGCCAGCGTTGCACCGAACTTGGCAGTAGCATTCCGCCCTTTCAAACTTTGAACCGTAACACCCATCTCACTATGAATGCTTATCAGTACACCTTGAAGGACACTTTCGGGTGTAGTATGAAATATCGTGCCCTTTTTCTAGGCTGTACAACTCGGTTATGGAATACCCTGCCGACCTTGCAAACATTTAAGACCAACGTAAATCGGATCGTCTTTTCTTTTTCCTCCCTTTTTCATTCGCTCGCGCTGTGCGTAGACACCATTTTAAGAGTACTATCATTTACCTTTCCTTGCTTTGGCTGCCTTGTCGTGGCAGGAAGGCAGGAACAGACAATGATCCTAAAATTCTGAAAAGAACCTAGGTGAGACGTCGTCTTTTCGACTGTGGCCGGAGCACAGATTATGGAGGCAACTCGGACTTGTACGGGTATATGGTATATAAAATCTTAGTGTAGAACTTCTAATCGAAATTATTTAATCAAAATATTTCAGCAAATGTACTGAAACTCTTAGGAATAGTACAAGAAGCTGATACTTTGATCCCGCCAATAAGAACCAACAGATCCTTTGCATTTTCCAACAAAAGTTGTTGGAACACGATACACTTCGAGGCTAATGGTCGCCTATTTCGTTGGAAAGTCCTGATATGTCGCCATCGTGCCAGTAGAACGGTCAATTCGGAATGGTACACCACCTGATTTGGCACCTTATGAGCTCTTCATATATGTTTTTAAAATAAATCAACATTTTTATTTTTGATTAAGATTAGACATGAAATGTAGCATCAATCAAAAGTCCTCCTCCGAACCGCTTGCATGTGACTTCGCATAATTTGGCCGATATTCCAGTAATTTCGTCTCAAATATTCACCTCCAAGTCATCCAAAGTTTCTGGTTTATTCACACAGACAAAAAATTAAATGTAAAAAACAGATTAAAAAATTCACAAGCGAAGCGACTAATTGTAAAACTATTTCTGGCGACAAGATGATCAACGAACTTCGTATTCAATAAGTCGACTGTGGCACGCGCCTATTGAAACCGAATATCCTACAACCCTTCCATTTCCAATATATTAAGAAAAATAAAAAAAATAAAAAATAAAAAATTGGTTAACATTCAGGGGAATCGGTCTCCTTTGATTGTAACCGAATCTCCGACATGATCTGGGAAGAAGCACGACATGAAAAAATTACCACTGAGGATGATTTTTTGGTAATAATATGGAGTGAATAAGTCAATCCAAATTTTTTTTCACTGCTAATCGCACGAGTATAACAGCCGAAAGTTAACAGTAGTACTATATAGTAGGCAACGTAGTCGTAACGAAAAAGAATTTTGATACAAAATTTCGATGATTCATAAACTTTGTTGAAGCGTATAGTTTCCAGGATAAAATGGTACACATCAGACAATACAAATATAACATTTATCAATATATGGTATGCGTTAGATCAGAGAATGCCTAGTGAAAAAATGAGACGCATCTAAAGGAAGATCTTTTACTAGAAGAAACGTTAAGTATACCATATGAACTAATATAAATGGCTACCAAGGCTAAGACGTGTTGCATGACGACAAGTTAATGCTGCAGAAACGGAATAATCTAAAAAAAAAAAATCTAAAAAATCAAGAGGTTAATTGTTCAATACACACACACACAAAAAAAAAAAATAATAAAAAAAAAAAAAAAATAAAAAATAAAAATAAATAAATAAATATAATTTCAATGTGCTCGTAAAAGTTTGATAAGTAAGTGCATACGTATAGAAGACAAAATTGTGAACAATCTATTTTTTACTTTTTTGATTATTGTCGTCAAAAAACTTTCGGTCTATGTGGGGAGATGATCCGCAAATTTGACCAGAACTATTGGGTATGTAATTTATTTCAGTGGTTCATATAATAGTCAGAAGGAGCAAGGTCTGGGCTATAAGGCGGGTGGGGTAAGACTTCCCATCCACTGTTTTCCAAATAGTTCTTAACCGGAATAGCAACGTGGGGCCTAGCGTTGTCATGATGGAAAATTATTGCCTCGTGTCTGGTCGCATATTCCGTTCGTTTTTCGGCTACCGTTCTCTTCAAACGGATTAATTGTGTTCGGTAGCGTTGTCCATTGATGGTTTCACCCGGTTTTAGCAGCTCATAATACAGCACACCCATATGATCCCACCAAATACAGAGCATTACCTTTTAACCCAATTTCCTTGCTTTTGAATATATCCAGCTGCTTTTAAACGTTTTGAAATGGCTGCTTAAGTGACACCCAAAGATTCTGCGAGCTCTTCTTGTGTTTGGCAACAATCTTCATAGAGTAATGCTTCCAGTTCTTCATCTTCAAACTTTTTTGGCTGCCCAGGACGTTCATCGTCTTCCAAGCCAAAATCACCACTTTTAAATCGTGCAAACCACTATTGGCACGTTCGCTCACATAGTACATGTTCACCATAAACTTCCACCAAAATACAATGACTTTCGACAGCAGTCGAAAGCTGCAGTTTTGCAGCCCGCAAAAACAATTTTTCAGGCACAAAGTTCGACATATTTGAGTGAAAAAAAATTATTGTTGTTTACGCTTTAAATGAATGACATATACTGAAATGACGTACAATGACAGTAGCTATCCAACGCATGTTCCAATGGAATAATAACAATGGAATAATACAAGTTACGCCATCTCTTAGCAAACCGCATGAATAAGTTATAGACCCAATACAAAAAAGAAGCCTATGTAAGCTACTAATTTAAAGAAATAAAACTGTCAGATACAATGACAGATCGTATCCTGCCACATCGATAACTTCAAGGAAACTATGAGAGGTTTTTTGATATGCACATATTAAAGTTATTTTAATGTCCGGAACAGTATGGGAATAGTACGAAGGAGACTTAAATCAGTGGATCGACTGTCGATATACTCACTTATACATATAGTAGCAAAGGGATTTAACCTGGGGTACAGGTTGGCCATGTAGAAAATAAAGACTTACGTAACAAAGTTATAGATTGACATTTGGAGAAATTAACCTTTACACAATTTTTTAGGCACCAAGTGGAAAACTTATCTTGACGTGAAAATATATTTTTCGTTCTTATATAGAAAAAAAAAAAAAAAAAAAATGATTTTGAGTGATGGAAATCTTTATTTGGAGCTTTACAAATATTTCTGTTGATTTGAACAACTGATATCGGTCAAGTGGTTGCCGCCAGTGTTAATACACATTTTTACCCGTTTTATCGCATTTTCGATGACTTTTCGCAAGATTTCCGGTGATAACTGTTTGCATTTTTGTCGAATATTTCCTTTAAGGGCTGTGATTGTCTAAGGCTTGTTGGCATAAATCCGCGACTTCAAGTAGCCCCAAAGAAGAAGTCCGGGGTGGTTAAATCGGACGATCTTGCTGGACATGCCAAATCGCCAAAACGGGAGATTACGCGACCAGGAAACGCTTCCTTCACAATATCCATTGTGGCCCGTGCTGTGTGTGCGGTTGCACCATCTAGTAAAAACTACATGTTCACTTAGCCCTGCTCATGCAATTCTGGCAGAAGTCGTTTATCATGGCCCTGTAACCGTCCTTAAAAGAATATGGCCCAATCACTCCTCCCGCTTGAGCGCCACACTACACAGTGGTTTTTAGTGGATGTAATAGCTCTTCGTGCATCACATGCGGATCTTCAGTACCCCAGAAACGAAGTTTTCATGATGATTTTCGACAAAAAATCGTCGTATTCGTTTTTGAGTTTGAGGATGGCTTTACAGTAATTCACACGCGACTGAATGACGGTCAGGAGGTTTGCACTTTGTACGGGAACATGTGTATGTCTTTCACTAAAATTCGATGTAGGGTCCGTCTGATGATGCCCAATTGCGAGGCCCGTCTTCTGGTTGATGTTTATTTGTTCTCAACGACATCGGCAGCCACAGCCGCGATTTTCTCGGCCAAACGACCAGTCCGGTTGCGGCCACGCTCTGCATTGTCTTCTGTGGTTCCACTCAGCGCCCAGTTGACGCGACACGATTAGAAAATCGACGTCGACACCGACCGATTTTTTGTCAAAAACATCGACACAATTATTCTACGCTCTTGCGGAGTATAGCGCTCCATTGTTTGTCTGTTTGTATACAGCAGCTATCTAGTTCACAAATGTCAAATATGATTTACGTACGACGCCATTTGCGAAAATTATACCCTATCTTCCGATAGGGTGATTAATTTTAAGCCACCTTTAATATCCTATCCATATTTGTTTTAGTCGCATTTCCCCATGCCGTGGGATACCATATACCAGCGCGATTCTGCTGATTTTTACAATATATAAACAATCGCAAAGAGTTGTTAACGCAGGAAATTTATATGCTCACACCATAGGAAATTCTCATTCATAGTAACTGCTAGATACTGATATATATGATCATGAAATATGATCATGAAATATGATCATGTGATGTGATCATTTAATGTAACTCCAGCAATGCAACACACTTTGAACCAATTCTATATTCTTTTTATTTAACAACATGTCATTTATAATACCTTAGGTAAAGTCTTAAAGATAAATCATACAATATACCATACACTAACCTAGTGAACGAATTCAGCCGTCTTTCGACCAGACTGCACTGTTCACATCTTATAGATACGTTATACTGCAGCTGATAGATTTTAAGAAAAATGTGAGACACGATTCATGCACTAAAAGCTAAACTACTATAGTGCAACATGTAGGTATGGAAATCCAAAAGTCTGTCTTGAAACAAAACTGCGGGAATATTAATATTTTACAATACGAACAAAAAAAAAAAAATAAATAAATAAAATATAAAAAAAAATAATAATAATAAAAAAAAAAAAATCATGTCCATGCGGCTCTTTCTAAACAAAATGGACGTAGACTGCTTTTAAGAACAGGCGATAGCTCGGTAGAGAATCCCGGAGTTGCGAAGTGTTTTCACCAGTTCTGCCTTGTAGCCAAACTGAACCTGCGTCACTTGCGATGGTAGTGACCATAACTTCTGCAATGGAACCAGTACCCTACCTGCTTTTAGCACATGCAAACTTGTATGAGCGATTAGCTCACATAAACCATTCACAGCTTCGGAGGGTGATATGAGTATGTAAAACTAGGTTTAACAAGCAAGCAAACACGATTTTTAGTTAGTTAATAAAAACTAGTTGGGTAAGAAGAGTTGCTTAAAATCCATTCAGATGCATTCTTGATAGAAAGATTCCACTGCCTTCTATTTTTTTCCATATTAAATTGAACTCCCATATATAAAAATATCTATAGACAAATCAACCAATACTTTATGATTTGAATTCCCTAGATAGATCCATGTCTAGGCTGATTGAGGATCATCTGAATATGAAAGCCTATCGTCGGTCCACGGGTCATCTTCTAACTCCTCAACTAAAAAAAATTAGGCTGAAATGTTGCAAGCGACTTTTGCAGTGACACGCGGACAATGGCCATGAAAACATTCTGTTATATGGATGAGAAAATTATTACCATGGAAAAAGTTTCCAACAAATAAAATGACAAAATCTATGTCACTTCATCAAGGGAAGCAAAAAAAGTTGATCCAAGGTGGACATCATTTCGCTTCCGTAAAGGTTTGTTGAGAGGTCTCTTACCATGACGTCACATCCCTTCTCCTTTTTCTGTGAAAAAGACGTAAAAACTGGTGCAAAGGCTTACCAACAAGATATGCTGGAGGGTGTTGTGAAGAGTTTGACCAATACCCTTTTAAATGGATAAAGATGGATCTTCCAACAGGAAGTGGCTCAGAGTCAATATTCCTGCCTTAATAGCAGCAGAAGATTGGCCGTCGGGCAGTCCAGATCTGAATCCACTGTCTTATGGTTTGTAGTCAGAATTGGAGAACATGGCCTGCAAGACTCCCCACAGAAATTTGGAAAGCCTTAAAGCATTTACCAGAGCAGCGTCCATGATATTCATGGAAACCGTACGTGCCGCTGTAGCCCAATGGTCGCACCGTTTGGAAGCTTGTGTTAAAGCATAAGGCAGTCATTTCGAGTGAATCCAATTTTTTTTAATAATAAATATTGTGGTGTGGTAATAAATGAAACAGTTTTGAATACAATATGTTTACTGTTTTTTTTATAGTGTTTTATATTTGTAACAGAACTTATCGCAGGACTAGGAACGAAACGCTGTACCTTTCACAAATGTCATAATTTAACGCTAAATATTATATTGGTATGAATATCAAGGTCTGTTGTAACAAAATAACCAACAAGGTGGTAAACCACATAGTAAGATATGATAGATGATGTTTTTTTTAGTATTGTCGTTGTATGTTATTAATCGGATTCACGTCGCAATGCAGAAAATCTTATCGCTCAAATGAGAACATATTTCCTATTAGTAGACAAGAAAGTCAGCAGAAATACTAGCAAGACGGCACCCTGGTTCGACTTCCTTCAGGAGTCATTCATTACTTCGAAAAACTAAAATCCTGGGAGAGAAGTTGCCTTAACACAACAAGAACTTCTAGATCTCCCTACATACGAAGCAATCAAATTTTTAAAAACAGTAACATAGCCAGAGATCTTTTGTTAAAGTATTCATAGGCCTTTGAATATTTTTTTGCTTCGTTTTTTATTATAAAATATTTAAACTTTTTTAAAATGCTGAGTTCTCATTGATTTCATGGCTAAACAACTTGAATTCCGTATAAGCTTGTGTACAACTTGCTGATCATAAAATTGAAGCATTGCTTGTGACGAGCAGAGGCGTTAGAAAAGTGATGACTGTCGTTGTAGAGTTTTCTCACTGATATTTATGCATGTACAAGAGGTCAATGAAAAGTAATAGTTAATAGGGAGTTTTTAAGGCTTAACGTGTTATATCGGTGCTCTTAAAGATAATAGTGCAAATAAAGGTGTTCAATAAGTACTTATTCCTACTCCCACGAACATATATCTAACGGCAATTTCGGTTATCGCAACAGCAGTTAGTTATCAACTCTGCCTCCAGAGGTTTTTCTTTTCTTTGTGTGCGTTTAATCAGAACAATAGAATAACCTCGGCTTCTTGCTTCTTTGACTTCGCAATGTGTATTCATTGTAATAAGAATTAATGTATAAGTAGGTATGTATTTTAAAGAACAAAGTATAAAATACCAAGTAGTTCTTCTCTGTTTTGTCTGTCGAGAAAGTATCTTTTGGGCACTAATGGATTACCATCTGAAATAAAAAAAATGGATTATCCTTATTCGTGATATGTTTTCCAACGAATTTGGAATAACATTGGTTTTTGGTGGAAAATCAGAATACTGGAGTCTACCTGTTGAGCCTCGCGTTCGTCATTTCTGATATAAAAACCGTTAAAAATCAAAAAGATACTAAACTTAACTTGCAAAATTATGGCCGATTCACATTTGGTAGGTTTTATTCGCCTTGCATACTTCAGATTATTGTATAAAACAAATTTAATTTGGAAACTAGTTGAGCAACTAATGCTACTTATGTCACAATCTGCATATGATACCTTTGTTAGAAATATTCGTGAGTTCGTTGTCTATTTATCCACACCTCGAAGTATTTTGTATTTGATATCTAAAAACCTCCGTAGCATGGCGATGGACTTAGATATCATAAAGCGTGCAGTCAATAAAAATCCTTAACATATGAATTAACGCTAGTCAAATCTACATATACTCGTAAATTCAGAAAAACAGAAGAAAAAAAGTATCTAATCACCAAGCCATACGAAAGTGTTTCATTTATTTCTCTGAATTATAGCGAAGAAATCTAAAGGACGAACCATATACAGTTTGCTTCCTCGTTGTCATTGGAATTAATTTTTAGTTAAATTAAAAATTAAAAGGAAATTCTTTGGCAAAGCTTTAGATTAGATGATTATCTAATCACAAGCGTCTAGGAGAGCCGAAATTGAAATAGAGTGATAACATCGCTCTGACTAATTAATAATTTATGCGACATTGGCGTTTAGGTCCGGCTGCGTCAATATAACGTACTTGTTCGCAAGTAAATCATACGCACACGCACTGGATCATGAGCTGGTAAAACCTTGGCTTGACTTGGCCTCATAATAGTATCTTTTTGGTGTGTGCTAAATTTTACGCGTAAATACTCAAAAAAGTGTAGTGTGTATACGTAAGTCGGTCGAATCACTCGATCAAATATTTCGCAACTCTAAGTTCGTAGCTCGTAAATTTATTTCATATGGTATACCTCTGTTGCTAAGGCGGTAACCCATTGTAAACGTATTTTATAATTTGCACCTGGTAACTGGTTTCTGAAAGTGTGACTGATATATTTTTTTTCTTTTTTACCTTCTTTTTCTGCCTTGTCTTCATCTATTGAATATGCTAATTGATCATCGGTTAAGGCTCATAAGTGATCGTATTTTATGGTAAAATAAGATTCTACAAATATTCATTCACAATGTAGCAAATCTAAGTCATGTGCATGGAAATTCAACTAAAGTATAATTTTTAAAATTCATATTGGAGCTTATCTTTGTCATTTAAAAAATAATTATTTAGTTTTTTTTTTGGTCACAGAAAAGAAAAATCATATTACAGAATGGCCTGGTATTTAAGTGTTATCTATTGTAATTAGAATGCCTATGATAACTGATAATTTTCTTACCTAAACAGAATCTTTGGTGGTTTTGTATTATTTTTTATGGCCCGCTAATAAATTTTATTCTATCTGTTAGCTAAACAGAAATATCGTCATCGTAATAAAAGATGAAGAATGGCGAAAAAATTTTGGAATCAACATGTTTGAGCACCAGCATATGTATGTAGTATTTGATGCTCTTTACGCAGGCTCCTCGTAAAACGCGTCTGGATTAAAAAAATAAAAATAAACCGCCGATCTACTAGATAAAACATGTTTCTTGAAATAAAAAGGGGTAGATAGGACAAGGAAATTAATTTAATACTATACAATGTTTTATTGAAATCAGTAGTCGATGGGCTCTACATATTGGGTATGTAATTTAATTCGTGCGGTTTTTTTTTTTCAAAATTTGAACGTTTATTTAGGAAAAACATGTACAATAGTATTATTCAAAGCATTGTCCATCTGAAGCTATGACTTTTTCCTATTTTTCTGGAAATTTTTGGATTCCATCCCAAAAGAACTGCCCCGGCTTGGCAGCCAAGAATGAATCAAGCCAATTTTTGATATTCTGCTCTGATGTGACCCGTATTTCAGTGAGGGCGTTCTGCATCGACCGGAACAAATGGTAGTCAGAAGGGGCAAGGTCTGGGCTATAAAGCGGGTGGGATAAGGCTTCCCATCCACTGTTTTCTAAATAGTTTTTAACCGGAATAGCAATGTGGGGCCAAGCGTTGTCATGATGGAAAATTATTGCCTCGTGTATGGTCGCATATTCCGACCATTTTTCGGCTACTGTTCTCTTCAAATGGATTAATTGTGTTCGGTAGCGTTGTCCATTGATGGTTTCACGCGGTTTTAGCAGCTCATAATACAGCACACCCATCTGATTCCACCAAACGGCTTTGCCGTTGATTTGGCTGGTGGGCCGGGTTTCACATATGATTTTTTGCGCTTGGTGTTGTCGTAATGGATCCATTCTTCATCACCAGTAACAATCCGATGCAAAAATGACTTCCTTTTGTGGCGTTCCAGCAGCATTTCGGACATGCAAAACCGCGTTTCGACGTCTCTCGGCTTGAGTTCATGTGGAACCCAATTTCCTTGCTTTTGAATAAATCCAGCTGCTTTTAAACGTTCTGAAATGGGTGCTTGAGTGACACCCAAAGATTCTGCGAGCTCTTCTTGTGTTTGGCAACAATCTTTATAGAGTAATGCTTCCAGTTATTCATCTTCAAACTTTTTTGGCTGCCCAGGACTTTCATCGTTTTCCAAGCCAAAATCGCCACTTTTAAATCGTGCAAACCACTTTCGGCACGTTCGCTCAGCTAGCGAACTAGCGAACCATAAACTTCCACCAAAATACGATGACTTTCGGCAGCAGTTTTCTTCATATTAAAGTAATGTAGAAGAACTCCCCGCAAAAACAATTTTTCAGGCACAAAGTTCGACATATTTGAGTGAAAAAAAATTATTGTTGTTTACGCTTCAAATGAATGACATATACTGAAATGACGTACAATGACAGTAGATTTCCAACGCATGTTCCATTGGAATAATAACAATGGAATAATACAAGTTACGCCATCTCTTAGCAAACCGGAATATAGACCCAATATTATACTCGTATAATAGTCTCCAGCATATTTCAAAGAATAGTAGTCCTTTGAATAACTAATGTTGCTTTTACGAAAAGATATACATACAACAAGAAAATATTGAGTTTTAAACGATAATCTAATAGATTTTGGGTATGCATGGCGTTTATCAATGGGCTTACATTTCGCTCCTGTGCCCTTTTATCATTATTTAAATAAATTTGGCTTACAGTTACAAGTATATAGCATACTTAGTTTTTTTTTTGACAGATAGAAAGGTTAGACGTGTCTTGGTATGCTTGGCGATTTTTAATTATTATTACAATTTTGTGTAAAAAATGGAATCAAGTGCTCTAAAACACTTGAAATGTTGACAATGGCAGGTGAGGATTTTGGCATATCGGTCGACTCGTGCCTTGCAATTTTTTTTTTTTTTGATGTTTTGGGCATGAGACGTATGAAGTGTGGAGCGAAGTTTGTTCCGAAACTTCTTAATTTTGATCAGAAGAACCGTCGCATGAGCATCGTCCAGGAGCTTTTGAATGACATCAATGATCATCAATGATCCTGTATTATATCTGAGGGGGATTACTTTGAAGGAGACAAATTTTTTTATAAATATTGTATATAAAAAATCACCTTACTTTTTGAAAACACCTCGCATAAGCAGTAGTATATAAGTCATATTTTGCAAACTCTTAGTTGAAAGTTTTTTTTACTAAAAAATAATTTTAATCCAACCATCGGACTATGTTTAACTTCGTTCCGCATACAAACATAATATCTATGATAAGAATTTCAAATTCTTTGCATTTAGGCTGACAAAACAACAAATTGCGACACTTTAATTTCGTTAAATAAAAAATAAGTGAAATCCTAGATTAAGATTCCACAAAAACGGTAAAAATATGTCGAGCTGTCACTCTTACATGAGCGAAATATCATTTTTATTTTTTCACATAGAGACCCTCAGTACACGTAATTTGTCAATATATTGGCGACAATACTCGTTATATGTAAACTGTACGGACAAGTCGCAAGATCCAATTGTCACTGTCACCATAACATTTTTAAGCGCTTTTACTTCTGGTATATGGGGGCTTAAAGCATTTCATCATATACGAGTGTTGTAAACATACATTTTCATGTGACCCAAATATTTAATTTCAAAGTTCTTTCACTATAAAGAGAAACAGAGAACGAAATAGAATGGAATTCAAAGTAAATGGTAAAAATAGGAAAAGAAACCCTAAAGATCGTCTCATTTTATCTTATTGTACTCGGATCATGTTACAATTATTACTTAAGGTGATCGTATCGAACATGGAAATTTCCTTCCTTTTATTCATTTTACCTCTCATTTTTGTCTGGATAAAACAAAATTGCCAGACATTTGGAAGAAAGCCAACATGAAAATTTTCATTACAAAAAAATAAAAAAATAATTGTATGTGTATGGTATTACCATACATATTTATATATATGAAGAAAAAAAAGTACTAGTTTTCGTGTATGCGACATGTACATATGATATTTATGTCATATTAATGTCAGTGAACTCAAATTTAGAAAAACTATAACTTTTTGGTGTACGCGGAAGACTTTTGGACCGCATATAAAAGTGAGTAATTTATTTTTGGAAGGAAGAAGGAAGCAAAAATTAAATTTAAAGTGACAAAATTTCAAGATCAAGTCAGGCGTATGATATTTAATAAGCGAAATATCCAGATACTGATTATATATATACACATTTGGATGTTTATACCCTTGCCAAACGTTCAATTTGTTCGGTATTCACAGTTGCTTAAGTTGTATCTGATTCACATGTTGAGCCAAGGGCTGAAACGTAAAAGTAAAACCACTTTTTTTATGGGCGCCAATATGACATCGGCTAGAAAATTTTTAAGAAATAACTTAAAAGTTTCTATGTTGATGATGTTATTTGGAAAGCGGAAACCCACAGGTATACAGCTAGATATTTTTCTTTGCTTTTAATTTCCATGCTATGACTGGAAGGCTTCAAGGCCGATATCATACTGTTATGAATTGCTTCAAGGAGAAAGCTAAACGCCAAAGACATTCTTAAACGAAGATAAACTAGTTAAACATCAGTTATGTATGGATGTAAATATAAACTCCAGCTCCAGTACTTGCAACAGCGACAAGCCATTGGTGGTATCTTCAACCGCAATAAAAAATATATTATACTTCATAAACTCCTCGTCGAATTTGCCTCTGACTCGGATTCGCTGGATCTTTAGATTGGATTATTCCTTCGGCTCCTCCTTCTACGGGACGTTCGGTAAACTGAGCTGGGAAGATGGAGAAAGTGCTTAGGTAAAGTAAAATGGTCAGATTGACACATAAAAGCGAAAGTCTTGAAGTGCGATAAAAAAAAAGGAACGCTCTAAAGTGTCATAATCAAAGAGTCGATCCAAAAGGTAAGACCTAATGGACAAAGAAACTGTAGAAACAGTAGAAACAAACTTCTTCTGCAGAAAGGTAAAAGATTTCCAGAGTTTAGTCTTTTATATCGGGAAATTTTCAACAAAAAAACGAAAAACTAGAAAATTCGCTAACCTTTGGCGTATAAAGGAGCAAAACGCTGGCAATGGCAATAATCTAAACGATTCAAGTTCAAGTTTTACAAGTGTAAACTGTAAGAACTATCCAAAGTAGTTAATGTTTGGATCCAGGTATG
This sequence comes from Volucella inanis, assembly GCA_907269105.1. Lineage (NCBI taxonomy): Eukaryota > Metazoa > Arthropoda > Insecta > Diptera > Syrphidae > Volucella > Volucella inanis. The sequence continues at coordinate 116,679,199 of OU026156.1, forward strand.
AAAACTTTTGTGGTGGAGCGCTATAATAAACATGCAGTTGACCCTTTTTTCTCCAGCCAAAAAGGGTGCCGTGAATAAAGGACAAGTGCAATAAGCTCAACTTTTAACGTTTGACTCTATTTCACTTTGTGAAATTGAAATAAGCTTAATTTAGCATAATTCCACTTTTCATCGTTTTTAATTTTGCTTACCAGATATAAATCAGTTATCATCCTAAGAATTTTGGAATGATTAAAGTGAACACATTTGACTCAAGCGACTTAAACGACTACGCTCCGCTAAAGCTATGTCAACAACTGTCAGGTAGGCGCCTGTATTACTAATCAATACACTAAAGGGTAGTCGGTGGGTGAACTTGTAATGAAAATACTTCTGTTTGTACAAATGTGACTCTCGGTGCTTGCTCCCACAACGGTTGAATGGCACATCTAGGGAAATAATATGTTTGTACCAAGTAATACTTGTAGGTTGCAGAAAATATAGCATGTTTGCTACCGCTGGAAAGGTCTTGAAATGATAAATCAACATTTTGTAGATTTGGCCTTATTTCACTTTGTGTTAGTGAATTTGTATTTATTTGAATTAATGCCAAACTTTAAAATTTGGCCTCATTTCACTTTACCTTATTTCACGGCAGCGCCAAATACGTCAATGTGCGGACACTTTTGTATATGTATATGGAACCGTAACCACAAAATTGTTATAAAATTTATCTTCCATCGATCGGACGATGATGAACGCTAATCATCTCACGGTGAGATGACGGAGCAATCCAAAATTCAATTTTGTGAATGTGAAAACCTTGGGACAATTATTCAATATGAGATTTTAAACAGTAACATCAACCTAACTTAACTAATTTTGAGTTTATAGTGTACTTACAGGACACATTCGTACATACAAGTATTTAATGGTTCGGTAAGTAGGCTTATTAGGTGAACTGTGATCTCTATTCTAAGATCTAGCCGAATTCATGGGAATTCTATAAGTTCGCAAAAAATTCGTCCCCTCTTTTTCTACAAGTTGGCTGATGTTTACTTGAATATGATATTGCAGATCCAGGTTTTTAATGTAAGGGAGCTTTAGATACTGAGATGACATGTACATGTTTATGTTTATTTAGGCCGTATACTATGTGTACGAGTTATTATTTACGTTAGTTCACACTTTTAAGTTGAAAAGTATCACATATACATTTAGCAAAGCAGATAACTTTTCAAATTCAGAATTTTTAATACTTTCCTCAATGAAAATACTTTCAATTCTAAGTGCAGCTCATTTTAATATCAATACGCTCAATTTTGAATAAAATGTCCCTTATCGGTTTTAATATACATTGGTATAGGGTTTTTCAATAGCGACACAACAATTTTGTATTTTAATACAAACGCACCCTTAAACTATCATCTGTTGATATGTCAATGTCAAAACTTCCGTGAAGGTTTACATTTTTATCATGGTGAAGTTTACGAATGAGCAAGGTTTGGAAATCCTCCAAATCCTGAGCATCGAAGTTGTCGAGTTGTAGAGGTTGAGTAAGGTCAATGAATCTCAAAAAGTTATTTTTTTTATTCTTTATTCACAAAAATTAATTAAAATTCTTGTCTTACAATTAAGAGTATAGCTAGAAGCATTTAATACTCAATTCAGAACTGAGATAAATGAAACATCATTATAAAAATTTCAGTGTGGGGTGGAAAACATTGTACATACATATACATTTAAAAAGTTATTTCCCAAACATTTTTACTTTGAATGGTAAAGGAGGAAATAAAATTAATAATGTAGGAAGGAAAAGCAATTTTTGAATTTAAAAGTAGATTTATACATTAGATGAAGAAGCGCAACAAAACTTTAATTTTATGATGATTATATTTCAAAAGCCACAATTTTACATTAAATAAAAATTTCTTTAAAGACTTGATGGTCCGTACATATATCTTCGGGAAGAGTATTAAATAGTTTGCAGAATAAAACAGTGTAAGAGTTTCTTAAGCTCGAAGCGCGAAAATCTGGAATGCTAACCATGGTACTTGTGCTGTTTCCAAGGCTATGCGTGTCACTGATGCTACTCTGATGGTAACAACCTAAAATAAAGAAAATTGTTAGGACTTTGTAATAGTACAAGTGCTTCACAGGCAGAATTTTTAATTTATTAAAAAGTCTTAAAGTGTTGGCTACATAAGACGAATAACATATTTTTCTTATCAAAGATTTTTGTAGTACAGCTAATTGTTGTACTTTATACAAGTAAGTAACTAATATCATATTTAAATCTGGAATGGAAGATCCCAAAATAAATATTTTTTAAAATTCTTGTAGAGTAGCACTTTAGAAGACGATAAAAATTTCGCAGGGTGACTAAGAAATATTGCGTCAAAATAGAAATATGATCGCCCCAATTTACAATAGGTTTTGGTGTATTACAACTCCTATGTATATATATACTTATAAAACTTAGCTAATTCAATCTCGTAGCAATTCATATTACACACAATTTTTTTTTATTATTGAAGGTTGTAATAACGCATTGGAGTAAACTAAATTTGCGGCAACAAGCTGCATGTATCATGATCCTGAATTCAGTAGACTTTTTAGCAGTAAGACTGAAATACATGAACTTAGTCTTACTGCTAATTATCAATTTATGTTTCCAAACCAGATTCTGAACAAGTGAACATCTCGGCTGGTTTCGGCAACGAGGTCGAAGTGATTGTTTGAACAATACGCAATAGCAAGGCCATCTGCAAAAGTCAAAGTTTTGAAAAAAATGGAAGATTTAACATCAAGTAAACGTAGATTAAAAATATTGGAGCTTTAGAACCTAGAAAACTATTGCCAATTTTTACTTTTTGCAGTCACAAAACCCTCCGCGATACAATTTACTCAAAAGAATGTTATGATCTACCTTGTCCAGGGCCTTGGTTATGTCTACAAAAAGTCCAGCGCAGTATTTTTTGTCATCAAGCCCCTTGTAGATATGTTGACAAAAATCCAGAAGTGCATCTTCGATAGAATAGTTTTCTCTGAAACCAAACTTATATGCATTTAAAAATTAATTTTAGTAAGAAATTTATATTTTACAGTTTTCTCAAAGACTTTAGTTATTAAAGACAGTTTTAACATTTCTGGGAACGTTTCCGAGAAAATTCTTGAATAAAAAACGTTTGCCAAAACATCTACCACATTTAAAGCAATTTTTTTCCAAGTAGAACTTGAAATCCCATCCCCACCGCCACAATGCGAGATTTTAAGTGTGTTAATTAATCTAAGTAGTTCAAATCCCGAAATGGGCATGAAATCGAAGCTGTTATCATAAATTGTACAGTGTTAGAGCTGTGTCGTTGAGCAAGTCCTGCAGGACATTGAAAGATCAAAACAAGACATCTGTGCTTGATCAAATTGATTTGCAACAATAGCTGGATGGCCGTGTCTCAAGTGGTAGTAGACTGACTTCCAAATCGGAAGGTTCGGTGTTCGAATCCCAACCTCGCCCGATGCCACCCATGGAGCGAAATAATCAGTGAGCCCAAACATTTTGCTTTCTCTCTCTGTCCCATTTTTCAAAAAACTTAACATATGCTAAGGCATTATAAATGTATTCACACCCTTCTTGAGAGTTAAGCTCAGTTGTGAACGGAGTATTCGGATAGCTGGCAACCTCCAAAATATCTAGCCTTATCTTACCGGTACACTTTTAAGAAAGGGCGGTAGTACGGTGACTGCACCGAACACCGGCAAGGCTCCTGTATTTTGGGCGGAGGTAAGACTGTGGCAAACCATGGTCCTATCATTTCCTCTGCCCATAGCAGCAGGAGTACTGCTTCTAAAATTAAAATTTCTTCCTCAAAGGAAGAATCAAGGGCTCAACTGCGTAATCAATGGATCGATCAATCGTATGGATCGATAACATCTGAATGATGGCAGCTGGTTAATCTAAAGCTTTCGGGCAAGTTCTTGCCCATCATGCAGGAAAACCTAGGACCACCTCCAATCACAAGCGACGTTGGCTGACACAAAGGCCACGTCAAACTTATTATTTGTGCCGATCAAAGATCTCTCAATCTTTACACCAAACCTATAAATGAATTAGGAGAGATTTGGCTAGGTTCAAAGCTCAAGGTCGTGGCTAAGGAGGATATCAATAGCAGACCTATCACCCGCAGTTGGATCTCCGCCGAACCTTCCTTTCAAGAAAGGATTCTGAAGATCATCGAGTTCAGCAACCCGAATCTTCCAACTCATGACTGGAAAGTCGCGAAACTGAAGGAACTAAGGGGCGCTTATAGATGCGCGTTAATTGTGATCAATAAGGAATTTCTTAACCCTACAGCGCAGACTAAAGGCATGATTCAGTTTGGCTTCGAGTCAATTCACCTAAGGGTTTATAAAAAGGATGCTGATAAGCAATCTCCTCCTCCTTGAACTAATTTAGCAAATTCAACCTCAGATCTTGGACGACGAATCCAATTTATCCTAGGCGACAACTAAACCGTCGGTCTTCTCCTCTGACACTCTATCGAAAATGGAAACTAAAAACGAATTAAAAAGAAATCCTTTACGATCAAAGAATGAAGATGAGCTCTTGCACAGCACCGTGGTGGAGGCTACTCTGGAAGATTGTAGTAATGATACGGTTTCTCCAGATTAATCTCCATCACTCCATAATATGTTCGACCGCACTTATTATGCGTCTTTCCAAAAACGCAGAAGACATCATCCTAATCCAAGAAGCATGAATCGTAGAAGGCGTGGTTCGTAGACTTGGAACATGTATACGTTCAGCTCTATACAAGAAACAAATGTAAGATTAGAACTTGTATGTTAGTGGAAGGTAGTCTTAATGTATTCTTACTTCTTAACCTCAGCGACCCTGCCATATATGGACTGCCAAATGCACCTATTGGCTGGCATTGACATATCTTAAAAAGGGTCGTGCTAGAAGTTGGAAAGCTAAAAACTGGCCTCACGGTATTGGGCAGTTATGACATCAACGATAGGGATGGGTCACCTTTTGGATACATTATAAGTACTAACCTCATTCCTTGCAACATTGGCATTGGGTCCACTTTCATAACAAGAAACCGTCAGGAAGTGATAGATATCACTCTTGTCTCCGAGAACATCACTTAAATGCTAACGAACTGTATGGTGTCGTATGAACATTCATTTTCAGACCACAAATATCGCACCCGAGTTCAAAATAAGCAAAATCAATTTATTCCATGCCGATCACATGAATTATGAATATCTCAGTCCACTTTGTGGCGAATTTTGCGTAAAAATCTTAGCCTGAACCCTTACAAGATCGAATTAACTCAAAAACTGAATCTTAATCATTTAAAGCGCCGAAACTTCTCCGATTGAAGAAAATTTAAAGAAAATCCTGAATTTCATTGCAAAATCATTTTTAGCGATGAAGCTTATTATTCGACAGAAACAAACTTTCATGTCCTTTAATAGAATCCATTGCATCGGTGTGGTGTCGATTTCATGCCGAAGGTATGATTGGACCGTATTTTTTCGTCAATGAAAATGGTCGCCATTCTACGGTCAATGGAGTTTAGTATCGTGCCATGTTGGAAGATTATTTTTGTCCAGAAATGGAGGGACTTGACATCAGTGAATGTGGTTCCAACAAGATCATGCAACACAGCTGGTCAAACAATTGATCTATTGAAGGGGAAGTTCGGTAATTGTGTAATCTCGAGAAATGGTCCGGTCGAATGACCACCTCGCTCATGCAATTCAACGACCTAGTATCTCTTTTTGTAGGGTTATATTAAGTCGTTGGTTTGTGCCAACAAGGCAACAACGTTAGAGGATCTCAAGAACAATATCGAACGCGAAATGCCGATTTTTATGAAAGAATCGATCGCTGTAAACGCACTCGCGGTTATCATACGAATGAGGTCGAACTCCATGCTTAAATTTCACATGTGTACTACAGCCGATATCTCAGTTATTCGGTGTTATATTTAAATACAAAATTGTGATGTCCTTATAAAAAAAAACCCGACATAAAGGAAATCAACCCGCCTACGATACCGTCATTAGCAAGTTAATATACGCGCGGATGACATTCCAAATTCAATATCAGGATAATATGGAAGACAAAAAACTTTTAATAATATATGGTATGCGGTGTGGCGGCATTAAACTAGATTGACCAAAATTCATTAAATGACTTTTTCAAAACAAAAATCTTTGCATCAAAATTATTTTTCTTTAAACTGTCTTTCAAGCTAATTTTGTTAAGGTAACGGACATACCCTTGTTTCTATAACGATTTCATTATAGAATGATTCAGTAAAATCCTCATGTCATATCCTACCAACCAAAACTCGGCCGAACATCATTACATATTTAAATATTTTTAGCTGTATCACCCTTAGTAAACTTTTACTTTAGATAGTCTTCTATACATTTCTTACACTGTACTACCATTTAAGCCCTAATTTGGAACAAGATAATCAAAATTAGGGTGAAAAAAGAAAACCGTAATTTTCAAAATTTGATTTCGCCAGTTAGCGAAAAATATTGCAAAATAGTATTGGTATAATTGTACCTACAGTTACAGACAGAGGGCTATGCCATCTGGTGTTTGATTCGATGCGGCAAGCATCTCATTCAGTTTCCGAATCGAATTTCCAGAAAATGAGCAATTCATTACAAAGAAGCCGCCTTCAATAGTGAACTTTACAAGGGACAACAAAAAACAGTAAATTTATTCCATTTATCTACGTAAGTCTAACATAATGCAGGTTATGTAGTGTAGATGCATAGCATAAAAAAAAAAAAAATGCATATTCGTACATTGCATACATGTGCATACATTTTTCGTTACTACGAAATAAAATAATGAGGTGTAGGTGTTGATGGTTTTGGAAGTTAAAACTTGAGCGCATAATTTTTAATAATTAATCACTCTTGTTTAGTTATTTTCCTTAACAAAATAATGTGGTATAGGTATAATAAATAGATTTATTCAAAGAGAGTTTTGGTTTTATTTATGAAGACTATTTGCTGAAGTTTTAATGATACGAATATACCTTATTGTCTTAAAAAAATATAACTAACAATAAAAATTCTATATTTCGATGGTCAAGCCGGGACAGTTGGGTTGAGATGCGTCTTCTAGAACTAGAACAGAAATTAGTTGATACCATTGACAATAACTCGGACAAATATGTTTTTGCGTAAATGCTGTCTGAAAAGAAATCGTTCCAGGTTTGTCGAAATAAAAGAGGGGGAAACTTTGAAAATTTGTTTATATTGCTCGTCTGTATATCTCCTTAGGCAATCCAAAAGCAAAAATATAAGCTCATTTATTTCGGCTTCATCGTTGCACTCCTCTTAAAGCTTGTCGCCTGTTTGTATGAAACTACATATAATGTTGCAAAACTTAAAAAATAAAAAATGGTACGCATGGTTTCCCTTCTTAATCAGAAATTATTTACTTCGTTACTAATAAAATATTTTACATGTAGTATAATGAATATAGTGAATTGTAATCCCATTTATAACTATTATTCACCAAAGTTTATTTTTACACCCTATTTCTAACATCTTTTCTGTCACTTTAGTGACAGTCCTAATATTCCCGAATAAACCAATGCTACTTAACCATTTAGCATTTGAAAGGATTTTTCTACACTTTTTTTTAACAGCTATTTGTAAAGAGTTCCAGCAACCACATATGAACCAAAGCCGAAATATACAATATCATACATTCAAAACACACTGTTGCTCAAAGCAACTATAGTAATTTCCGGATAAGAAGTTACACAAAAGAAATCAACAAAAAAAAGGTTTTTTTTTCTTCGTATATTCTCAGATTCTTTGCAGAATTACTTTACTTACATACATAGCAGTTGCAAAATAAATAAAACGAAAGCCATTAAAGACAGGCAGGCAAACAGAACCCGTATTTAAAAACAAAGCAACATGTTCCTTAGGATCGGCAGATGTTCCCATAATATTCACCAAAAAACACCAGGTCATTATTATCACTCCGAAGATATTCCCGACCTAAGCCCACTTGGTAGATTTATGCAAAAACTATATTCGTTGCACATTTGCTACAGTAGGGCTTACAAAAAACATAATAAGATATTATAAGGACCTCGGAGAAATTGTATTTACAAATACATAGGTGGATAGATAGATTTCCACAATTTTTACCTGAATATTTTAGAGTTTTGTTCACAACAATTGCCAGCTAATAGTGAAAGTCTAGTCATTTGCAGTCCAAAAAGTTAAATGGGTGTGAAATAGGATTATTCATAGTTCCTGGGTCGGCTACCATGCAGTTTGTTACCATTACTTGGAGGATATAACATGGTGATTTGTGACAAAAGGATGCAAAAAATCGAAATCAGATATCCCTCGAATGGAATGTGTCTGTTTGTGAAAACATAAAATATTACATCGGTTTGAAAAACAAGAAAGAAAAGCCGCCAAAAAGCAATTTTTACAGAATGTCTGGTTGATCTCTAAACAAAATAAGGTCTGACAGAATATGCTAAAGGGATAGATATGAAGGTTCTGACATATGTACATACATATGTATTGTTACACGATGCATTAAATGCATATCGTAAATGATTATTTATCTTGTAGGATACGGAGACAGTGTCTGTATCTTTGTCTAGTACCAAAGTATCATACTATCAATAACGTGTCATCAGCCAGATAAAGACATTCGGACGTGCATTCTAAAAATTTTGAATGTCTTACATTGTCCTGTTAGATAAAATGCAACTATCAGTAGTAAGACTTTTGAGGTACTGTAAACAACCACATAATTGCCCAAAAAACAATAATCTTAGACAAGAGTGCCTACTTTTTCATTCGAAAGACCAACCCGACACTTCATACCTTCATCGGATCACCGCTTAAAACAAATCCCCACCCAAATTGACCTTGTTTGTTTTCTCTCACAGTTTTTTATCAGGCTGCACGCGGTATGTTCATGATTCGAACATTTCATGTGCAGATTCGAACTTCATTGTCCTTTTTTCGTTGTGCAAGTTTGCCCTTATCCGTAACCTGTGATTGCTTTGCAACTGTGAGCTCTTTACGTGGCAAGTTAGTTAATCACATGCACAATCCTCAACCTTAAAGGCCAGGCCTTTTTATGATTGCTTTAGCGAAACCACCCAGAAATTCCAGTAACCCACTTCGGAGTTATGAAAGCTGCCTGTGAGCTACATAGGGTTAAAGTAGCCCTCATAAGGTATCTGCCATACTGACTTAAAATCAATCAAGTCATTTTTGATATTGAATTATGGTGTTTTTATTATAAGTTTGGCAGATCACGTCACGTTATACGAGACCAGTACCCGGGAGCTATTAGAAGGAGGTAAAATAAGCAAAATTGATATGTAGTAATAGTTGCAGCACACTGTGCCGACATATTGACATCATCTATCTGAGGAAAAATACAACGCTACCAAAGAATGTTTCTTCGAGCTTTCGACAAAACTTTTTTTTTTAATCGAAGCATGGCGGTTAACTCGTCTTAAGTGATTTTAACGTCAAAATGGGAATGGAGGACATTTTTGGCAGCGCACAAATGATCATTTATCCATCAGGCAAATCGACCATGTTGCAATCGATGCAAGACACTCCTGCAGTAACACGACGTCCGAACAGGATGGCACGGGAGATGACTTAGCAGAGAGCATGCACCAACTCATTTCCCAGATGTGGTCGGCAAAAAGCCCCGAAGTATGGAACTTAAGTACTGTTTGCTGACCCACAAAAAAGGAGACCCTTTCAGCTCTGTCAATTATAGAGGCGTAAGTCTCCTTAACGTCGCATATAATATCTTATGTGCCGCCTTGTGCAAAATAACGATGGAAAACGCTGTTGCGAGAAGTAACCTCTTTCAGACCTTTGATGTCAAAAAAGGCCTGTTGTAACTTTTAAAACATCATTTTTGACAATGCGAAGACAACACCGGAGACACAATATTCCAAATATCTGTCCAACTACTTGCATACGTTGATGACATTGAAATCATTGGCAGAACTCGGCGGGCTATCACTGGTACGTTCGGATGGGAAGGGATGGGATGGGTATTACTCGTACATTTGCCTGTTCTACTCAACGGCATTAAATATTGGACGATAAACACGATTTTAAAGTTAATGTTGTTTTCATTTAAGAGAAAAACCTTTCTTTGCACAGTATGTTTTGTGTAATCTCCACTCCGAATTTGAAAAGGGACAATAACGAATGTACGATAATAATGACATACTCTATTCAAAATATGAGCTATGAGAACAAGTCAATATTTATGTTTCAGTATCTCGAATTCCAAGACATTGACAGCTTCCGTCACCCAAGACCATTGAATTGCTTGCTTGTAAAAAAGAAATATCAAAATGTCAAAATTTATGTTACGAGTGGTACATTCTTCATTTTATTTCAAAAAATCTCACCCTAATCTGGTAACCGCGTTACCAATGTTAATTTAAGATCAATTCAATGCTCTCCTCTATACCCGAATAAATAGACGAATTCAAAATCGATTACGTCTATTATATCTTCTTTTTCAATTTGATTGTTCCACCCCATATACCGATTGTGCTTTCCTCCGTTAGGGATCGTGATTTGTGAAAAAAAAAAAAAAAAAAAAAAATTTAGCGTGCAAAATAATAAAGAAATGTTGAAGAGATACCTTTTTCTACAGGCTTATAAATTTCAGAAGCAAGACAAAACAGACCGTTAAAAAAAAAAAAAACAGTGGGTCCAAGAAAAAAAAAACTCTTTATGGTCGATCTATGTGAAGTTTTACTTTTTTTAAAGTGTAATAAAAAAAAATTAACTTCTCCAAATAGAGTCTGGGGCTTCTACAACTTTTAAAGGTATGTATAGTATAATAAAGGGTGTTTTAGCAAGAAGCGTAGGATTTGTTTTTTGAGTAAAATAAACGATGGTTGAAATATCTTTAAAACCTTTATTGCCTTATAAAGTAAACACACGGGGATTATTTATGGAACAAGTGACAGCAGTCGTACGTTCTCAGATTGGTTCCTGGAAGACATGTATCGTGATATAGATTTTTTGCAGGAAAATCGCGTTTTCCACATTGGCGACTACGTAAATAAGCAAACCTGCCGAAGGTGCTGAGGGACCGAAAATCCACGAGTAACTATTTGGTGAGGTTTATTTTCCATAGGATTCATGGAGTCTTACTTTTCGAAAACGAGGCCGGAAAAGTCATTCCTGCCAACGGAGCGCGCTACCGAGACATGACAATCATTTTTTTTTAACCGGAGCTCGAGGATTTGGATGAAATCTACTTTTAACAGAATGGTGTTATGTGGCAAACCTGTCGGTCGAAAAATATTCGAGTTGTTGTGCACGAAGTTTTCTGGCCTGGCATAATTTCGCTTTTAAGAGACATCCACTGGCGGCCAGGTCGTACGACTTTTTTTCTTTGGGGTTTGCTTTTTAGTTTTACTCTGAAAGCGAACATCGAAAATGCCATCGCCGACATAGGGCTCCAAATTATGGGACGGAGTGACTGAAATTTTCGAAATTTCGATAAAAAGATGATGGTCTGCAAGGAGAACCGAGGCGGTCTTTTGGAAGATATATGTACATACTCGTATGTGTTCCATGTCTACTTTATAAAGCAAAAAAGATTTTAGAGTTATCTCAACAATTGTTCTTCTTATTCATAAAGACAATCCTACACCTTTTATTGAAACACCCTTTACATATGTATGTACGTACAATCTCTACCAGCCCTATCCGTCAAACAATTATGAAGGTTTAAATGTGAGGTATTAAAGTGTTTAATGATACATGGACCATACGTGTTTCGTATTAGCAAGGAATATTTTCGTACCTTATCAAAGTTTAGCAAACGCATTGCTGTACTCGGGTATCTAAGGGTATTTATCAAAAATGTAGTACTTACAAACATGGGCGCCGCATGTGATAATCAATCATTCATGTGTATTGTTTCTGCAGCAGCAACTGTTGTTATGGTCTGTAAAGGTCTTAACTCATGCTGAAATACCTTACCTCATATGAAAAGAAAATACCGATATTTATAAGTACTCGTATCTGTGTACATACGGGTAATTGGGAAACCAATGATAATCTCACAAAATCCGAAATTCAACTCAAAATCCAAATAGAACATGTGGTGCTTGTGTTCTCGTATTCTTTTCTATTCTATTGCGGAAATAGTTTTTGGTTTCGCAAGATAATTCTAAAAAGATGGTCATTGAGGGTAAAAAATAAGAAGCTGAAGAATACATTTCAAAGGTGCAGCAATAGTTCCGTGACAGAATGTCGTAAGACATATTACATGTTTATGCACCTTTATTTTGTAAACTAGTTTCTACCATTTTACATAATGAGAAACTACAATAGATTTAAAGGATAATCGGACAGACATGATTGACAAGAAGAGGGATATCCGTATGTATGGTATGTATGTTTGAATCGTTTATGGAAGGGACTCTGTATGGCCCGATTTATATTACTAATTTTTTGTTGGACGTGTTTTCTGAATTCTCTTTTGAGCCTGAATCGTGCATTTAAATTAGGTATTCAGTTTTCACTTCCTTGATTCGATTTTAAAGTTTCTTTTTGTTTTCTTTCTTTTTCGCCACTCGCCCTAGCAAATAGCTTTTGTAGTTGGCGGGGTTTTTACTACGCTTTTAAGTTTAATTAGTTTAAGACTAATTAGTATTAGTAATAAAGTTTTAGATTTAACCAATACATTAATTGCAGGTAGAAATCCAGAAAAAGATGAGCAAAAACAAATTGCGATTTATTCGTTTTAGGGTTGCGAAGATCTTTTAACAATACCAAAAAATAAGAGAAAAGTTTGAATAAAAGTGGGATACAAAAGGCTCATTTTCATTTTCGACGAGAGGATTTCTCGGAAAATCGTTTCGCAATTATTTAAGATTGAACTAGGTAGAATTCAATGTGTTTGTATCACTTGTGATTTGAAGCCAAAACACAAACTTGAGGGATGCAATCAGATCTGAAGCAAAATTAGCAGCTACTTAATAGAAGAGCCGTACAAAAGTACAAATCATCCTAAAAACACGCATTTCTAAAACAGAAAACGTTTCAACATTTTTTTTTTTTTTTTTTTGCATCCGCTCAAAAATAGGTCCCTCTATATACAGCAACATAAGAATAAAGAAAATCTTTATGCAACAAAAGACAATGCAGGAAATTGATAAACAATTGTGAACAATCCATGTTTAACATGCCCCTAGATTTCTCACCCTTTTCAACAACCCTTTTAATAGGAAATGTTTTTTTTTTTTTTTTAAAAGAAAAAAAACCGTCCACCAGAATCGAAATCTAAGATGAATTCTAAGAAAAGTTCATCATACAACTATGTGTCTAAAATCAATTCCTAGCTCCCGCTGAGAAGCATAAAGATTTCATGTTGAGGTATTTAAATGTATTTTGAAGTATTTAAAAAAAAATAACACATTTTCCAATCATGTTGGGCTCAATTCTGATTCATCTTTTTACAACAAATTTTATAAATATTTTTTTTTTTTTTTTTAATTAACCAAACAATTTTTTTAAATTTGACGAAATGAGCCGAACAAGCCATGTACTGAGGCTCATTTAAGAAAGTGGGTGTCAAAAGTCTGTAACTTTCTAACGAAGTGAGGTATCGGTCTGAAATTTAAAATATATATTCTTAAAACACTAATACGATACTTAAACTAAATACGAAACTTTTAAGAGGTAAGCTTTAGAAATAAAATAACCAAAATTCTTAATAAAAAAATTTGTCAGTTTTTAAAGTCTTTCTTGGACTCGATTTGAGGGTTTTTGGAACGACTTTCTAAAGTCACTGACATAACATCTAGATTCTATTAACAACTGCACACATCGTTCGGTTCCCTGAATGTGCGATGGAATTGCTGGATCTGGCAGTGGTATTTCAGCAGAATTTATGTACTCCTACAAGTTTTCGTGTGGGATGCTTGCAGTAAATGGAGATTCAAATAAGATGCATATAACCTGTGCAATCGAAATTAATGCGATTCTTATAAGTTCTGAGTTTAGTTGGGTCATATAATTATAGTTATATAATTTTTTTAATAGCTCTTTCGTAGACAGATTTACTTTCATCAAAAAGCATTGCTAACAAAATATTTTCTGTATGGACGAAAAATGCTTTGTTTTGGATTGCATTGTTAACAATTTCTCGAAGATTTCGTGCCAAGAATTGCGTTGACTGAATAAAATGAAATAAAAGTTTACCGCCATATACCACTAAATTATAAAATTTGATATTAAAATACATCTATTAAAATAAAATACATTCATAATGAAATTGACCAATATTTTTAAATTTGTCGAAGGTAAACTATTTGCGACTTAAAGACGCAAAAGTCTGCTGGCTTTTGTTAACCAACGAGAATGAACAATTTGACCCGGTTTCATGTTGGCAAGATCTTCTGGACACAAACCCTCCGATACAGCTTTGGCAATTCGATAGAGATATAAAACCTCAGTCGAAATGCTTTTTTCATCTCTATTATCCATGGGTGGAGGCATATTCCCTAATGAAATGGGTTCAAAGTGAGGTATAACCTACGACAAAATGTTTGTTTTTATTTGAAGAAGTTGTATTAGAACTTGGTGCTTAACGGAAATTGTTCACAGATCTCAAGTAATTTCGTCAAACTCCCACTAGCTGTACGTGCTCCACTTGTAGTTGAATTTTCTAGGGCGTTGAATAAATAGCGAAATGGAAGTTCGTTAAAATACAACAAGCAAAGAAACCAATGTTATGGTTTATTCAACAAATCTTCAAACTTTCGAATTATTCCATTTTCAATTCCAGTATTGGTGGGTTCTCCATCGCAGCAAACTTCTATCAAGCTAGTAAGCGTTAAATTTTTTCTCTTAAAGAACTCCCATAATTGGATTTGGTTAGTATTGGTGTCCTCAGCATCACCGATTATGTGACCCAACAACTTGCCTTACCGTTGCTTAAAAATCACAATATGAAACTCCCTGCATTTCATTTTTTCACGACCCACTTTCGATTTATCCATAATAATTGCCTCCCCATTTTTATTAGTAAACCGAATGTCTTTTAATAGGGCTGTAGCCAAACAGGAGGCAAGTTTGTCTGAAATGCCGAATCTATCATAGCGAAATTAATTGCATCGTTTGATTTTTTGATTTGATTTGCATTTTTTGATTTTTTGTTCAAAATCAGATCTCTTGCAGCTGGCATTGCAAACTCGATTTCACATCATTTTTCACGACATTCATGTGCGAAGATTCGGGTTCATACGAAGGATCAAAGCTATCTGGCAATTGGCTTGACTGTTGCTCGACGATATTTTGCACGCATTCGGGAACTGTATTGCTCCTGCTGGTGTGTTGGTCAATCATGAACATTTTTAGGTGATCAGGAATTAATCCACAGGAGTATGGAATGGTTTTTTTGCAACCGCACTTAGCAACATAAAATAGTTCATCCAAGGTTATCTCAAATTCAGTAAATGATTTTGCTCTAGATGTTTCAAACCTCTCTATGTTATTTTTTGAGGAATGTATTAAGCTTTTTTAAGATGCTCTTTTTATTTGTTAGATTAATATTACTTTTTTTCCCCAAATTTCAATTATTTTGTTTGCTATTATCGGCTTAAGGCTTGCTTGTTTGTTGTTTTTGACGACGACTCACGTAAAAGTAATATTTAAGTATTGGGTCTATAACTTAATTCGGTTGCGGTTTGCTAAGAGATGGCGTAACTTGTATTATTCAATTGTTATTATTCCATTGGAACATGCGTTGGAAAGCTACTGTCATTGTACGTCATTTCAGTATATGTCATTCATTTGAACGTAAACAACAATAATTTTTTTTTTTCACTCAAATATGTCGATCTTTGTGCCTGAAAGTGTTTTTGCGGGGAGTTCTTCTTCATTACTTTAATATGAAGAAAACTGCTACCGAAAGTCATCGTATTTTTGTGAAGGTTTATGGTGAACATGCGCTAGCTGAGCGAACGTGCCAAAAGTGGTTTACACGATTTAAAAGTGATGATTTTGGCTTGGAAGACGATGAACGTCCTGGGCAGCCAAAAAAGTTTGAAGATGAAAAACTGGAAGCATTACTCTATGACGATTGTTGCCAAACGCAAGAAGAGCTCGCAGAATCGTTGGGTGTCACTCAAGCAGCCATTTCAAAACGTTTAAAAGCAGCTGGATATATTTAAAAGCAAGGAAATTGGGTTCCACATGAACTCAAGCCGAGAGACGTCGAAAGGCGGTTTTGCATGTCCGAAATACTGCTGGAACGCCACAAAAGGAACTCATTTTTGCATCGAATTGTTCCTGGTGATGAAAAATGGATCCATTACGACAACCCCAAGCGCAAAAAATCATATGTGAAACCCGGCCAATCCGCCAAATCAACGGCAAAGCCGAATATCCATGGGGCGAAGTTATGCTCTTTATTTGGCGGGATTAAATTGGTATGCTGTGTTATGAGCTGCTAAAACCGAGTGAAACCATCAATGGACAACGCTACCGAACACAATTAATCCGTTTGAAGAGAGCAGTAGCCGAAAAATGCCCGGAATATGCGACCAGACACGAGGCAATAATTTTCCATCATGACAACGCTCGGCCCCACGTTGCTATTCCGGTTAAGAACTATTTGGAAAACAGTGAATGGGAAGTCTTACCCCAGCCGCCTTATAGCCCAGACGGGTTCAAATTTTGAAAAAAAAAAACCGCACGAATTAAATTACATACCCAATATATCCCGATAAGTTGGCAAATTTTGAAAATTCACTTGATAGCCAATGATATTTGCGATCTGCTTTGTATTAAAACTTGACGCAGGCATCATTTTAATCTAATTGGAAGAATCAATTGACATCGCTGATGATGCCATTACTTCATATTATTTATTTTTAAAGGTTTTTTTTTTTTTTTAATAGAAATAAGCACATGTTTCTTTTTTGAAAGCCGAATACTAAGTGAACCAAATGTATAACAGCACGTTTAAAACTGATAATAATCTTGAACTTTATTTACGGCTAGTTGATGGTGTTCAATGTCGTAGATAACTATTTTCGAGAATGGGATAACTTTCTAATAGGGATTGATGTTCTTCATCGTTCATTTGGTTGACAATTTTAACTGCAAATTTATTATCAATATAAAAAACTGTTATATGAAGAATGGAGACCTTCATCCTTATTTTTCAAAAGTTTCTTAATTAGTGAACGAAAATAGCATAATATTTTTTTTTAATCAAATTCAATTTATGACCGTTAAATTGCGTCCTTTCTTTTATGTAACGCCTACTTTTATTTTGTTGCTTAAATTTTCTCTAGAGTTTTAAGGATGTATATATTTCAAATTTCAGTCCGATACCTCAAATTTCCTCAAATTTAAATATAAATTGTTTAGTTAATTAAAAAAAAAAAAAAAAAAAAAAAAAAAAAAAAAATGTAAAAAGATGAATCAGAATTGATCCCAACATGATTGGAAAATGTGTTATTTTTTTTTAAATACCTCAAATTAGCACACGTATATAGTATTTGAAGTTTAAAAGCACTTCATCTGTCAGTTGGTGAAAAAATTTTATTTGTTTTGAAAATTTGTAATTTCTAAAAATTCACCGCAAACAAACAAAATATAATTTGGAAGCACTTTTTTACATCCGCTAAGTAGATAGAGTATATACGATAAATTGATTTAGCTAAATTACTTTTTTAGCGGATGTGCAAAAAAAAAGTGGCACATGTAACACAGTTGCATCTTTTGGTTAAATCTTAGTCACAAGAAATATGACATCAAGTAATATAAACATAGTCTGGCGTACCATGTAGCTGGGATAATTTCCAAATAAATGAGTATGTACGAGTATTTAATGACATTTCAATGTATTTAATGTCTGCCATACCGTTAAAAGTAAAAGACATTAAAACAATATCAATTACCACGAGTATCTGTGTCATAGTTTGACAGGCTCTGCAAATTTGATGGTGTAACTGAAAAAGGTTTCTTTCTGGAACTTACGATTATTTTAGTGGTCGAGGTAAATATGAGCGGAAATAAACTATGAAAAGCTCATATTATCCGTATTACACACAATGTGTACATTTCTGAAATGAGAATGTTTTTTTTTTCGTGACAATAGCCAAATCAATATCTGGTAGCTATGTTATATATAATGTCGGTTGAGGCTAGAATATTTATTATTTTTTATTTATTTATTTTATTTAGTAATAAAATCAAAATAGAACCAAACCTACGATCATGGTTGGTATATTTTTCTGAGGCACTTAACACTTTGTCCGAGCTATATATCGTAAATAAACTCCTTAACTTTTCCGAAGTTCTAGCTATGACGCTTTGACATAAGCGACAGCCGCTTTTTATTTTGTCGACAGCATGTGAAATGGCTTTCGTAAAATTTGTCTGACTTTCTTTTCGCTTTCTTAAACGCTTTCATAATGGGAGGTTGCGTGGATCGAATGATATTTACGATATAAGCATAGTCCAACCGGTTAACGGATTTTTTGAACTTTCTATTCCAGGATCTCAGTTGCATCACAGCTGGTGCTACGACTATTGGAAAACTTTTTTACTAAATGGTAAATCACCATGAGAGAAAAGAATCCGCTATTAAACAGGGTGAATTTTCAACTTGGACAGCGCCACAAAAAACTCATGAAAAATTGGAACAAACAGATGGAAAAGAAAATGTCAACATCTAAGATGAGCGAGGGTTTAACCATCAAGCAATTTGAAATACTAGCGAAACTTGTTAATTTTCTTTGAAAAAATTCGTTGATCATCCCGGTCTTTCTCAATGGAAATATGGAATCACACAAAATCTAATTGAAATCTTTTTGATAAGCTCGAACGAACAACTTTTCATATTTCGTGTCTATTTGCACTTATTGGCTTTGGAGAAGCAAAAAGACGGCTAGTATTTGACTTCTAGCCAAATAAAGAGTGAGCCAGAGTTAGTGCGGAAATTAAATTCAACTAAACACATTTGTAAATTTGATTGGATATTTGATGAGTAAGGTTTATGCCAATAACTCAGCGACAATTCAGGATCTCAAACATAGCATCCACACCGAAATAGCCATCATTGATCTACGTATTCTTCAAAAAGTCATTGATAATTTTGACATTCGGATGGACGCTTGGAACAGAAGCCATGATGGTCACATTAGCGATGTTAATCAATAAAATTTTGTATTGATTTCACAATAAATGTTTGTTTAATTTTTAATTTTATAACACAGTCCTTTACCATCTTTAGTTGAGGGCGTTTGTTGGCTGAGAGTCTGGTTTACTAAAAACTAGAGCGCCACCGAAACACAGTTTAGGTAGGTTTATTAATTTTGGCTGCCAACATATGGTATCAACCGTTCTGCTTCCTATATTATTCATTGTACTTATACCCTAATGATAATCTTACACATTCGTTCGTTAAGTAGATCTATCGATAACAAATAAATTAAAAAGTATCAAATCACAATCACAAGTATCAATGCAATATCCTTGCTGTAATAGAAAAAAGATCTCACCTTATCTCAGGAAATAATCAATAAAGGTGTGAAGTGAAGAAATGATTGATTTTTTTTTATTTCCCGAAAGAATGAAACTAGTCACACGCACAGAATAACACATTTAGTGAAATTGTCACGAAATATCACAGCAGTAGGGGGTCAGATGTACGTATTAAGGTTTGACGATGCTTCCAAAAGACGCCTTGGCCTTGCTACCAGGAGATAATTCAGATTCATATTTAAGACTAACATCTCACCGAATTAAGTGAAGGCACTAAATCAATAACGGGGGTAGTAAATTGATCGGAAAATGACATTTATTTTGTTGAAAACGAATAAAGAATGTGATTTATATGAACTAGCTGCATCACAAATATGTATGATATATAAATGTTTGATTGGATGCTGGAACAATTAGCAATCGTTGAAAATAATTGTAGATCCACATATAGTTAGTGACTATCTGAACGTATTTTATATTGAAATTTTTAAATTATGTTAGATGTTTAAATCAATGTGTAGAGTTCTTTATCACTAAATTAAAATTAGGATCAGGTTAATGTGATGAAACAACTAAGAATGATCTGTAATATGCCCATGAGTATTCTCATATTTACCATAGATATTAAAAGATGTGAGTCCACATATATAAAAAAATATGCATTTTGATAAAATGTAACAGATTGGCGCAACCTTTTGGATCTTCTCCTCCACAGGAGGGAACATAGCCATATCGATTGATTGATCAGGATACGATAAAGCTCTGATTTCTTCAAACTCGAATTCCAAGTTTTTATGCCATGGATATAAAAAAGAGGAAATTTGTTCTGTGAGAACATCTTCAATTCCTCGTTTCCCATTTTGAAACTGCGCTGCAAGCTTTCTTTCATGATCCCCCTGAAGCTAACAATATTTTCAACACCTACGATATTTGTTTTAGACGTTTATTGATTATGTCTTAGATAATCGGTTGTAAAATGGAAATAAATATATATTTTTTTCGCAAAGTATTCGAACTTGAAATGTTTCCATGATTTTAAACATTGCTTCTATTTTAATTCTCTTTCTCTTACTTCAAGATTCAGAGTCAATACTGAAAATTTTATGTCTCTGTCTCCCAAAAACGCAATAACAGCACCTTGATAAGCTAAGAGCCTAGTCACACATTAGGTAAATTGTGTTCCATTTTGCAAGGCTCTTGCAAGCCAAGCTGTGCCTGTTTCTTACGTAAAGGGGAAGCTGCAATATTGGAGTGATGGTAATGCCTTACTAAAGAGCTAATTTTTTTCAATACAATCAAGTACGACTCCACTAATTGCAGAGCATGTTTCACATAGAATATAATTTTATTGGGTCTATAACTTATTAACTTATTCGTGCGGTTTGCTAAGAGATGGCGTAACTTGTATTATTCTATTGTTATTATTCCATTAGAATATGCGTTGCAAAGCTACTGTCATTGTACGTCATTTCAATATATGTCATTCATTTGAAGCGTAAACAACAACAATATTTTTTCACTCAAATATGTCGAACTTTGTGCCTGAAAAATTGTTTTTGCGGGGAGTTCTTCTTCATTACTTTAATATGAAGAAAACTGCTGCCGAAAGTCATCGTACTTTGGTAGAAGTCTATGGTGAACATGCGCTAGCTGAGCGAACGTGCCAAATATGGTTTGCTCGATTTAAAGGTGGTGATTTTGGCTTCGAAGACGATGAACGTCCTGGGCAACCAAAAAAGTTTTAAGATGAAGAACTGGAAGTATTACTCTATGAAGATTGTTGCCAAACACAAGAAGAGCTCGCAGAATCTTTGTGTGTCACTCAAGCAGCCATTTCAGAACGTTTAAAAGCAGCTGGATATATTCAAAAGCAAGGAAATTGGGTTCCACATGAACTCAAGCCGAGAGACGCCGAAACGCGGTTTTGAATGTCCGAAATGCTGCTGGAACGCCACAAAAGGAAGTCATTTTTGCATCGGATTGTTACTGGTGATGAAGAATGGATCCATTACGACAACCCCAAGCACAAAAAATCATATGTGAAACCTGGCCAACCAGCCAAATTATGAGCTGCTAAAACGAAACAACGCTACCGAACACAATTAATCCGTTTGAAGATCCGTAGCCGAAAAACGCCCAGAATATGCGACCAGACACGAGGCAATAATTTTCCATCATTACAACGTTGTTATTCTGGTTAAGAACTATTTGGAAAACAGTGGATGAGAAGTCTTACCCCACCCGCCTTATAGCCCAGACCTTGCCCCTTCTGACTACCATTTATTCCGGTCGATGCAGAACGCCCTCACTGAAATACGGTTCACATCAGAGCAGAATAACAAATATTGGCTTGATTTATTCTTGGCTGCCAAGCCGGTGCAGTTCTTTTGGGATGTGATCCACAAATTGCCAAAAAGATTGGAAAAAGTCATAGCTTCAGATGGCCAATATTTTTAATAATACTATTGTACATGTTTTTCTTAAATAAACGTTCAAATTTAAAAAAAACCCACGAAATAAAATATATACCCAATAATTTATAATTTTTAAGTTCCCTGACATCATTTACAGAGTGCAGGGTAACCGATATGAACTGAGGTTTAGACGACCAACCATCAGTAGTCAAAGCTACAAAGGATCCAGTACTTAGCGCATTTTGTATTTTGTCATAAACCTGTGATTAAATAAAATCTGCAAATGTTATAAAGTAGTTGAAGCTACATTAACTTCGTAGCCAGGTTCAACCAGAGATATTATGAAATTGGGAGTCCATTTGCACAAATCATGTAAGCGGTTGCTTGTGAAATTTCTTTTTAACGGTGAGCGTTTTTTGTTTTTTTTGAAGGTACTACACCTACTACTAGTACTGAAATTTCTTGATGTGTTGAATGAACACGGCGTAGAACTCACAGATTCGACATTAAAATTAATACAATAAAATAATTAAAATATAACTTTAAACACATATCACTAATATGAATTCAGAAACTCATAGCTATTTTAGTAATTGCATCGGGATTATTTTGATTTAAAAACTACCCGAAATATAATAAATGCAACTATCGTTGTAATTATGCCTTGCCTATTGAATCCGTTATTGTCTGCAGCTGATTGTGGCTGAGTCTCGGGATCATATTTACAAAAATATCTGAAGTGTTTATCTATCGCTGATGGTGAGTGATTGTATGAACTATTTACAATTGTCACTTAATGTGGAAAACCGCCACAACCACTATTTTCTTCTATCACTCATTTTAGGTTGTTACCTTTGAAATTGAAAATAAGACGTAAGGCCACACCGAGAAACTAGCCGATAGTAACGCATTTAAGGAATGTTTTGAATTGAAATTAAAGCTAAACGGATAAAACTATTGTTAGTCATGTAAATAAGAGATTATTGCGCTCATACTAAATGATACTAGAGGCAATTAATGCGTGGAAGGCTAAATTAAAAATGGATGAATGAATTTAATTAGTTTGTAATGCATGCAAAATTGAAAAAAAGTGTATTTATTACCCTTGGTTACCCATATCCCAAAAAATTCCAGTATCCGATAATAGTCCCCGACTACCCGCGAGCTTGGGTAATACCTGTAACATTAGTAATTGTTGAGTGGGGTATTTTTCATGTGAAACCAAGAGTATTCGTTTTTATCTATACCGTGGCACTACTCGAATCTTCTTTTTTTCAAGAAGAAATGGGAGGAAGCTAATGATATTAGTATTCGGGTTGAAAACGCCAGGATAAAAGCTCAACCACCTTAAAAAAAACTCTAAACATATTGACTGGAAGAAATTCGGTTAAATTCTAAAGAACAAGTTACATTATACAATATTCTGTTTCTTGATTTGATTCAGTAGAAGAGTTTATTGCTAAGGTTAAAACTATCGAGAAG
Source organism: Volucella inanis (assembly GCA_907269105.1). Taxonomy (NCBI): domain Eukaryota; kingdom Metazoa; phylum Arthropoda; class Insecta; order Diptera; family Syrphidae; genus Volucella; species Volucella inanis. The sequence goes on from OU026156.1 coordinate 116,702,661, forward strand.
GCTATAAAAGTTATAACATTTTCTACAAAGTTAAATACAAAAAAAATGGTTTTTTACTGCAGCGGAACAAAGACCTTTCCTTTCTTAGGAAATTGACAAGGAAAATTCGAATCCAATTGTATCTGACGCAAAACTAAGAGATAGTAAAAAAGCAAAGAGTAAAGCAACATTTCAGGCGCGCACAGAGTACAGCCACTTCATTGATAACCTTAAAGACATTGCAATATTTAAAACGATTCTATCGAAGGAGCTCGCTATCGCCTCATATGTCACACGACATCGCAGATCTTGAACGGAATCTGGAGCGGAATCATTTAATAGTCTTATGAACACTCTCATTTTTGGATGAAGTTTTCTCAGTTATCAACTAGAAGAGGTTTCCTTGGCTATAAATAGCTTCAACCCCTACAAATCAGCTGGCCCCAGCGTGATTTAACCTGTTATGATTTAAAACAATTGGTGACAGTACGTTCTTAAATCTTTGTGATATTCCAAAGCAATTTTTAATTCAGCTACATTCTATAGTCCTGGAGAAAAAAAAGTACGATTAGTTTTTATCTTAAAAGAGCGAAAAGCGTAGTCATTGTGATAAAAAATCCACAAAAAACTGTCTTTTACAAAATTTCTCATACACTAACAGAAAATTGATAGTTCCTTGACAATTTTTGAGACAATATGTTAAGTCCAAAGAAAGTTACTTTTTAGGTTACACAACTTCATTTAAAAAATGATGGTGACATCTTTAACACTAGTTACAAAAAACCGGCTTCTTTCTTTCCGTGAAAAGTGGATACAATTTCAGTTCTAGCTGAAAGCCTTTTTCGAGTTGATCAACTGAATTGCCACAGTCAGTTAGTTAGTTTAACCCCACATCTTATGAAGTCACATAGATCACAATATATTTATCCTATAATCAGTAATCATAAAGAGCTATATGACTTATACAAGCATTATATCAACATCCATAAAAATCTTATCTTATTTTTCCAAAAACAAAAAAAAAAAAAAAAAACACGGAATATCAGGTTTCATTGTTAATAATCGTTAGCAATGGGATATTCGATTTTAAGTGACCAACGTAAGGCGGTGATCGTTTTAATCAATAAACTTATATTAAAACTCACGCAGTTCCATTTTAATACATAAATAATTACAAATTGATAACTGTATTGTATGCATCATATGATATATTAATACAATCTGTTACTGTGATTACTGCACTTTAAGTCGTTCAGTTTTGTAACTGGTACAAAAAAAAAATTCCAATAGGGGTTTCTAGGGGCCAGCATGGTCAGCTTATGTAGGTAAAAGTAAGAGGTCTTATATTGCATTTGCAACAATAGTACGAGTATTCCCTCTGTGCACAAGTTGTAATTTTACTGAAATCTTTCCACAGATGGATTTTTTTTTTTAAAAACTTATAAATAAAGCGGAAAATAATCAGTCGGATATGCTTAGAGACTTGATTCATTCGTTGACTTAATAATCTAAAAAGAAACTGTTAAAGTTTACGATAAGGAAAGAGACGTCCATCTTTTCCTAGGTATAATGAGTGCATCGTTTCCTCTTGCAGATCTCATTATCTTCATCCACTTGCAGTCATCCACTTGGATTCCAACATTTTCTGTTAATTAGATGGCTGTACATTCCGTGCTATTCTAGGTCCTCAGCTAACCTGCCACCCCAACTAATGCGGTTTTCTGCCAACTTGCACGCATCAAATTGGCTAAGGTCCCTTTTCACTGTTTCTACTGCGTTGTTCTTCTATGTTGGAGTTAAAAATTTCCAACTGGGACAATGGCGCCCATGCGCTCAAGATGATCTAGCCATCTTAGTCGGGTTATTCGACTTTTTCTTATGAGGTCGCCATCGCTGTACAGCCCTTATACTTTCCTGTTGAAACGTCTCCTCCAAGCTCCACTGATCCAGAGATCGAAAATTAGCCGAACAACATCTCTCTTGAAGCGTCCGAGACCATTTTTATTCGCTTTGTCATTGTCGAAGCTTCTGCGCCATAAAGGACTGGTAGGATCCGTATTTTCTATTATGTATTTTTGATTGCTTGAGAGCGAGAATGTTTAATACTCAATTGCCTTCTGAGCCCAAAGAAGCAATGATTTTCGCTCTGGTATCGTTGTCGGAGTTGATAGCGGAGCCAAAGTAGATGTATTCCCTAACTACCCTAGTAGCTGCCTATGTATCATGACGTTATGTTCTATGCGTTGATGTTATATTGCAGACTATTTTATGATAAACAGATTATATAAAATGAGGATTTTTGATTAACTTGATCTGTATCTACATATATAGGAGTCTTATATGATCCTATAAATACAAAGTATGTTAATGTCATAATGTGAATTTGCCATAAATTTTGCAAATGATGTCAAGTTTCATTGTGCTTTGACATTTATGTTGGAAACAGATAGAGAATTAATTAGGTGACAACAAGAATGGAGCGATACACACTTATATTATTGTTATTGCGTAATTGACTAGTTTTCAGTCTGTTTTTTTAACGCAGCGTGAATTTAGTAGTTTGCATTTAGCTGAAAGTCTCGTGCAAAGTGGCTCCATTAGAGATGTCGCAAGACAATGCACACGATCTGACATCAGCAGACGTTTGTTGCGTCGAATTTTGGTGAAAGACCTGGAGATGTTTCCTTATAAAGTACAAACTGTTCGCCATTTGCTGCCTTCTGACCAGCAAGTGAGGTTAGATTCCTTCCATGCTCTGCTAAAACTAGTGCAAGAAGAGGATAATTTCGTATCCAAATTCATAATGAACGAAAAAGCCAATTTCCATTTAAGTGGTTAAATGAATAAACAAAATTTGCGTTTCTGGGGCAAAGAGAATCTACATAAAATGCACGAGGAGTTATTACATACCTTCAAAGTGACTGCTTAGTGCGGCAATTGCAGTGAAGAAGTGGCTGGCCCTTACATTTTTGAGGTCGCCGACGGAACTACTGGTGAGCGCTACAGACAGATGTTAAACGAGTTTTTTTTTTTTGCTTATAGTTTCTGAATTGGGTCTCGTGCATTGTTGGAGCAACCGCTCACACAGCTCGAGCAACGATGGCTTTCCAGGCCGTGCGATCTCCTGTTTTGGCGATTGGAACTGGCCGACCAGATCGCCAGATCTGGCATTTACAACGTTGAAAGCCAACGTTGAAGAAGAAATCACCAATTTGGAGCCAGATGTTTTTTTAAACAATTCAAAATGCCGTAAAACGTGCACAAATGTGCATTCATTTTTTTTTTCATTTCTAACAATTCACATTATAATATTACTTTTTTCCCAACTTGTAGTTCCCACACGCTTGTGGGATCGATCTTAAACTTATTCTACAGCCTGATGCTGATACTTTTGCACTTGAGAGATTCAATTGTTTTTCATTCGACTTATTCTTTGAACCTCGACTAAAACTTGAGATTTTCGGAACGAATTTTTCGACGACTAAGTATGTAAGCGCCATATGTGCTCAACATCATATAATAGTCATGCGGGTCTATTTTCTATTTAAAAATAGTCCATTCAACTAGACTACATGTATTTACTTAATATTGTAACAGGTAATATGTACTCAGAAAAATATTTTCTAAAAAATCTTTTTTGACAAATAATACAAATGTGCGTAGATCCGTAACTATAGTTACATAATTTTGGTGTAATCCTTTTCATTTCAGTCAAAAAGTTCATCTTTTATTAGCTTTCAATAATTATAAAGAAAAAAAATATTTTCTTGAGTGAGGAGATCCAAAGTAAAATATCTTTTACATTTTTATATATCACACATATAATAAAACAACGAATTGAGTTGTATTTTGCTTGAGTTTTACCAATATACAAAGGTTTCCCAATATTTCGTTTGCTTTTTTCTAGCAACGAAGGGGACAAGCCGTAATCTGTCTGAAAAATAAACCAAAAAAAGAAACGCCCAAGAATTACAAAATCATGTGTAATATGAATTTGTCTTATCTCTCGCAACATACACAGCATTCCTAATACCCCTCATAAAATTTCCCCGCCACCTTTCGCAAATTGTATACCTTTCTCTAACCGGGAACAGATAAAGTTTTATGACCCTGCAAGACCAATACATCAACTTTGTCTCAACTGAAGCTGTCAAGAAGAGATCATAAATCTTAACCACTTTGGAGAGTTTTACGACTCTGTCTCCTACATGAGACGGTGCAGATACTTTTGATATTTCATAGTGCGATAGTGCGAGTCAAGTCAATTGAAATTATAATTTAAAACTGGTATCATTTAAGATCGAATTCGAATTGCAACGTATCAAGATGAATTGTTAAACAACTTCTGCTTTCAACCCCCGCCAAAGTGAAGGATTCTTAAATTATACTGCATAGGATTATAAAATTACTGTTTATCGACAAGAGGCATCTTAATTAGATGCGTTACACAAAAAACAAAAAAAAAAAAACTAAGAATTTTCAATATTTATTGCTTCCAGAAAGAGCTAATATCCTCTTCTGGGCATCAACGTGATGCCGTCATATTGCATTTTAATATCGCCTGGAAATATTTCTGATCTTTTGAATTGTTTGCACATGCAATACCTGTAACTTACACTTTAATGATGATATATATATTTTATTTAATCTTAATTCAATTAGCTGCATTGGGTTACAAAAATGATTACAAATTTTTCAGAAAGATACGTACGATGTAATGAAAAACATGAACCACGAATATGAGACATAATTTATACTTATGCGGACGAATGTAAATTTTATTTTTATAAAGCCACGGGTGATAAATTTGAACACAACTATATTCAAATATCCGCCACTCAGAAAGCTGGAGCTGTCTTCTTGCAGAAAAGGGAAGACCTCACTGCAGAATACACCGCGGACTAAATCTAAAGAGATTAAAGCATGTACATATTTTCTAAGTTCACAACACAAAGCTGACATAAAAGATTGTGAATGTTAGAATTTCTTATTACAGATCGGAGGTATTGGACTTTAAGACGAAGAGCGATAGTCTTGTTGAAGTGTGTAATATGATTCGAATACGTATGGTAAAATGGTAAAATCTTAATATAGAACAGTTTAATTGTATGTAAGTTATGTTTTATGATTTTTATTATTTTTTTCTTTTCCATTTTTTTCCAAACTCGTCCATCGTCCATTGTCCACCATTTGCCCCAAATGATTCCTCTGGTCACTTTTTTATTTTGTCGACATTCGTGAAGTTTTCACAAAGCCATTGTGCTCGATAAATTTCATTGTTTCATAGCGTTAGTTTAGATCTATTAATATAACTTTATACTTTTGCCGGATTTCTGTCGTAATCAGCTTTATTTTCCTCTTGGAGTTCGAAGGGTGACTTCTTAATCGATCGGTGGTGCTATTGATAGTGTTGCACCCTTGAAACTTATTAATACCACTATTCCTGGTTTTCGATTGACAGTTTAAATATACTTGTTATCATACGACTTGATGCACTCGCTCGATCTGTCCATTTCTTCATGGTGTTCCTGTTGTCACAATTACATTTTTCGTCACAAAAATGTTTAAACTTAGTAGTTGTAGAAGCACCACCTTTGTCGCTATTAATCTGCTATTAATTTAGTAAAGCTGTCCACTATCCTTTAAATATACTTATAGACCTTTCCTGTTGATGTCATCTGGCCTAAAAAATCGATATGAAATTTGTCTAATGGAACCTCTCCTTTTGTATTAGGAAGCAGTTATCCTTCGCCCTTTGCAACATTTCGTTCTGCTAATATACACTTTATACAATTATGTTACTTAGGCATTTGTCAATTTACATATTAGTAATGTAAAAGTCGTTGTAGATTATTTGCATCATTTTCTTGTGAGGAAAATGGCGAAATTTGCCGGTCATTAGTTGAATGTTCAGTACGTTATCGTCTCTGAAAAAACCATAAGACTTCCGCTCAAAGCGTCGACAGTTTTCTTCTGATTATCTGATCGATGTTCCTCTATATGGTTAAATTCTTCCAACATCATTGCCCACCTTGACATTTTTATACCAATGACCTTTTTTTTTTTGTAAAGTTTGTGTGAAAAAAATGCAATGATTGAACTGCTTGCACATTCGTCGAAATTGAAAAATTAAAAAATTTGTTGCTTACAACAAATTCATGGTAATTTATTTGTCCTTGAAGAAAGACCTTGTATTTAAATCATTTGTAAATGCAACTTTCAAAACATGTTTTAGGCAAATTAATGCTTTTTCGATCGTCTCTGATGCAATTACCATATTATCTATGTAGACCATCATTGCACCATCGGCTATTTCTTTACGGAATACATTATTTATGTAATATCATTGGAAAACGCTGGAAGAGTTGAAGGGTACTTTTAAAAATACATAACTTCCGTTGATCGTCACAAATGCAACACGGTAAATAATATAGCATTTTGGATTGGAATATGTGTCTCTAAGGATACAGACAGGTATATACAAGCTAAATTATTTTGAGTTCGTTTATTTAAAAACAAAAAACATTTAATTTTTTTCAAATTTACCGTTTCACGTTCACTTTAGAACTAAACTAACAATTTCTATAAACTTAAATGTAACTTCGCGTCTCTGTACCCAGACGCTTAATCAGCAAAATCATATTCGTTGATTCAGGTGATATCTGCGGAATGTGCCTGCATGTGCAAGGTGTTGGGCTACGAGTACTTGCAATTTCCAGTGGGAACTTGATCATGAGGTGATGGTGTGATCATCTGATTCAGCGTGTGCCACGTTAACCCCTTCGCCCGAACGTCCGCGTTCGATGACTTTGACTTTAAGAATTTCGGGATGTCTTCGAGTCCAATGGTGGTATGTGTAGGACATCTTTCAGCAGGAACTGGGGGTATATGCTCTGCTTCATGCTTATTGCATTTATTTAATTTTCTTCGTATTTTATTAGCGAAAGTGGTTACCAAAATAAGAAAGATTATAATAGGTCCTAAATTGGTTGTAGGGCTAATTTTGTTTCTGGTTTCTAGCAATACTATTTTTGAAGTGCCCTTAGCGTAAAGTTGTTTTAGCATTTCTAATGAAAGGACTTCTTCTGTCTTAGTTAGTAAGTGGGTTGAAAAACAGCAGGCATCGGTTGGTTGAAGATTCTTTCGTTATTCCTTATTTCCTTTCCCTCGCTCTGAATGGTTGCATTGATGTGGTGGATAACATATGTGCCACGTAGTTTCAATGTTTCGTTATTAATGACAACGGGGCCCTTATATTGATTTAGAAGGAGTATTCCTGATGATATCTCTTCTACGGTAGGTATGTGCTGATTATTGATTACCGTACAGTTGGCTTCTTGACACTTGATTAGGTTTGCAATACAGATAGATGAGCTTAAATCTACAATATTATTTCTATTGCATATGGTTATTTTATTATACAACCTGACTGACTCGAACTGCAACCAACTTCACACTGCTATAATTTCCAAACCGTTCATTACTATGAGCTCTAATTTTGACACACGACAGATAATTTTATTATTTACAAGCCTTTTAAGCGATTTGCGTCTCAGTTGTGTTGAAATTTTTATCCGCGATTTAATTCAAACGTAATAGTGTAATTGCTTTATATTTGGCTGGAAAACCACAAGTAGCTATCGTTAGATCCCTCCAGCACCTCAACGTGAATAAATCATGTCTCGAACCATAGCTCGTTACCATGATACTGGCAGCGTTGCAAAACACCATGGAGGTGGTCATAAAAAAAACAGCAGCATCGGTAGAAATGGTTCGGAAAGTGAAGGCTCGAATTGAGCGAAATCCGCGTCGAAGTGAAAGAAAAATGGCTCGTGAGCTCAACATATCGTTGGAACGGATGTAACACATACTGAAAAATAAGCTTGGGCTCAAGCCATTGAAGTTCCAAAAAACACACGGTCTTACACCGCAACAGAAAAAAGTTAGAGCCGAAAGAGCGAACGAGTTGCTAAGCTTGCACGAAAGTGGTTAGTTGCCGAATTTGTTTTTTTTCCGATGAGTGGCTATTTGTTATAGAGCAATATGTCAACAAACAAATGACCGAATTTACTTGCCATAGAGATCCTTCGAAAATTTATACCTTTGGACGGCCACCAAACCTCAAACAAGCACTTCGCCGGGAATGGGCCAAAATACCGCAGAGCCAGTTTATTACGTTGGCTTTAGCCCAACGGATTGCATACGCAATGTTAACAATTTCATTTTTGATTAATTCTAGTTTATATTTTATTCTTAATACTAAGTTGTTTTCAACATTTTCATTATCTTTTAACATTTTTAATATATGATAAGTTGCATTGGTTATCTCATTTATTTTTTCTAAAGTTACTTTATTTATAATAAACTGATTATTGTTATTGGTTAATACATTATTCATTTTATTGGTTAAAATTTCTAAGTCGTGGTGGTCTGGGTTTTCTGCGACCAATTTCCACGCGCTTCCTATAAAGTCTAATGACCTTTTGGTTTTACTATTTACTTTAAGACTGTTAGATAATTTTGTATGCGTAGGGTTTCATAGGATAGGATGTGGTATAAAGGATGATTTGGTTTGATTTCGGGTATTATAATGTTTTCCAGATTGTTGATATGTTGTTCATATGCCTGTAATCAATAACATGAACTATTTTGAACGATCCGTTCCGTATCTTAGCATTCCCAGCATTAATCTTGATGAGTTGGGAGTTGGTATAGTCCAAAATTTGGATGTTTACGTTGTACAAAGGCACGAATAATCTGTGAGAGTGAGTTAACTTTTTATCAAACTTGTGTGAACGGATTTTCCTGACTTGGTTATAACTGTGGAATTTTTATCTTCCGCTACTTTTTTTCTTCTTATGATAGTCTAAATCGGCATATGCCTGTAATCAATAACATGAACTATTTTGAACGATCCGTTCCGTATCTTAGCATTCCCAGCATTAATCTTGATGAGTTGGGAGTTGGTATAGTCCAAAATTTGGATGTTTACGTTGTCCAAAGGCACGAATAATCTGTGAGAGTGAGTTAACTTTTTATCAAACTTGTGTGAACGGATTTTCCTGACTTGGTTATAACTGTGGAATTTTTATCTTCCGCTACTTTTTTTCTTCTTATGATAGTCTAAATCGGCAGTCTGTTTTTCCTCAATTTTTTTAATGGTATTATGTCTTTCTTTTTCAAGTTGTTCTGGGTTAGTGAAGAATTTCTAGCGAAAAATGTGTCTATTGGCTTCTTCCGTGTGGTTAAGTGAATGGAATTGTTATATTCAAAAATTGATTTTTCTAAGTGTTCCGAAAATGTGCTAATGTTATTTTCTGATTTCAAGTAACGCATTAACTCTGATAGAGTTGAATGGAATCTGTGCTTGTATAGGGAGGGGCTTTGAAAACTCTTATATCAAAGAAATTCTCTAACATAAATAAAACAGAATTGGAATTGAGTGATTTTTTATTGTCTACAACGATGATTTTGGGAACTCCGAAGGATAGTATTAGTTCCCTTAGTGATTGTTTTATTTCTTATGCAGATCTAGATTTAAGGATCCTGGCTAAGTCGTACTTCGGGAATTTATCTATGGCGGTAAGAATGATACGTCTATTTGTAAAATAGATATTTAGGTGAAAAATATAACCTGGATATTGGGGTATTGGTGTTGTCTGAAGTATGGGTTTATTGGGAAGCCTATCGTATTTGTGTTCATTGCATATTTTGCAAAGTTTGACTATTTTTTCAATTCTGGCTCCCATATGTGGGAAGTAGTATTTTTCCAATACGAGTAACTGATTTTTTATTTCGAGCGTTCCTATGCGCACGGTTGTGTTCTTTAATGATTTCAGCTTCTTGCTGCGAATCATCTGTTAAATCGGAAACCATTTTTCTCGCAAATCGTACCTTATATTGTCGAAAGTTTTTGGTGTAAATTTCTTGAATTAGTCCTAGAATTCTTTCTTCGGTTTTTAAGCCATTAATAACAGAGGGATTTAGATAGCTTTTGAAAATGCTAATTATCTTTTCTTGATTATATTCTATTTCAGTAATATTAAGACGATGGTAAGTGGGAAAAGTTATTTAAAATTGATATGAGGGGTATCGCCAATATTTAAGATAATCTGATTTTTGAAAACGTTAAGGGGCTCTTCAGCCATTTGTATTAACTTTTGTCCTGAACTCTCATCACTATTTTGTGTGACTGTGCGAATTTATTTGACTGTTTCTTGGGGGCCTTGATAATGCATCTGCAACTACATTGGATTTTCCTGGCTTATAACCTAACTCGTAGTTATATTCTTCGAGAATAGCCTTCCAACGCTTCATTTTATTGTTCGTATTTTTGTTGCTTAGAGCATGCGTCAAAAGTTGATCGGTAAAAATTTTAAGTTTGATGGGCCTGTATAGGTAATTACGTAAAGAATTCAGAGCCCACACTATGGCCAGCATTTCTTTTTCGTTGGCGGTGTAGTGTTCTTCAGTTTTGCTGAAGGTACGCGATATGAAAGTTATCGGTTTATCTCCCTGTACCAAAACTGCACCTAATGCGTAGTCTGATGCATCTGTTGTGAGGTGAAATTCTTTGGTAAAGTCTGGGTATGTGAGAATAACGTCTTCTAAAAAATTCTTCCGAAATTTATGAAATTTTAATCTTGTTAAATGTTTCTAATGCGTCGTTGGTCAAGTGTATGGTTTTTAAACTTGAATTTGCTTTCGACGTACGTCCATCCTCCCCTCTTAAAGGGTTGTCAGGGGTTTTGCAAGCTTTGCATAGTCCTTAATGAATCTCCTATAAAAACCCGACAGACCAAGGAAAGAACGTAAATCTTTCAAGGTATGCGGAATTGAAAATCTAGCAATTGTATCAACTTTTCCAGGGTTTGCTTTATTTCCATTAGCAGTAATTATGAAACCAAGAAATTCGACTTCTGATTTTAAAAAATCATAGTTTCCTAACTGTACCTTGAGGTTTGCATTTTGTAATGTGTCAAAATTTTTTGCAAGGTTTCGGAAGTGAGCTTCGATGTCTTCGCTACAGACAACTATGTCGTCCATATAGACATAGCATATTTTATCAATGTGCTCACGCAAAATGTCATCCAACGCTCTTTAAAAAATGGCTGGAGCATTTTTAAGTCCGAATGGGAGTCTCACGTATTCGTATTACTCGTTGTTGACTGAAAATGCTGTTTTTTCAACGTCAGCCCCGTGAAGAGGGATTTGATGGAATACACTTTAAAGATCCAATACAGAAAACCACTTGTCTTTCCATAGTTGAGATAAAACTTCATAAAACTATCTCGGGGTTAGGGTAACGATCAGGAATAGTTACGGAATTGTTTTTCCTATAATCTATTACCATTCTATTTTTTTTTTTCACCTGAAGTCAGCCTTTTTTGGTACAATCCAAACGGGTGCATTGTACGGGGACCGTGAAGGTCTGATTATGCCATCATTTAATTGAATTTTTAAGCCATTCTCTAGAAGCATGTAATTTTCGTTAGTAAAAATTACAGCGGATAATTCTTTTAGACTGTCGTTGCCTAAGATGCCGTGAAATGATCTTAAATTTGGCATGAGGAAAAATTTAATATTTGTTTTTAGTCCGAAGAGATTGAGTAAAGTGTGATATTTAATTTTTATGTTACCAGCTATTGTGTTTGCATAGAAGTTCTTATTGTTAGGAATAGGGTTTTTTACAAAACTCGGCTGTAAATAGTTTTTGTTTGAGCCTGTATCTAGTAAAAATTTGAGAATTCTATTGTCCTTCGTCTTGCACTCGAAATAAGGCAGACGAGCTCGTCAACCTAAAAAATGAACGTCGGCAAAATCAATTGGAGTGGCTTCTTGGTTTTGTTTGGCCTCGGTGTTTTCGTTTTCGGTAGGAAAGTTATCACTTAATGTCTGGTTCGACATAGCGTTGTATGGTATTCCTCTAAAGTCACAGCATTATTCGCCAGATCGGGTGCGAAAGTATCTACGTGATAATTCCTCTGCATTTTGTTTGGTGGAACATTTTGCTGCGGAAGTTTCGTTTGTTGTTTAGGAGCCTGTGGCCAATTCTTTCCTTGAGGTCTATTGTCATAGTTGGCGTTGCTTGTCCTTATTGTGGTTGCGTCCATGGGTTCTCCTCTTGGAGGTGGATTCGGTGCAGAGGTAGATTGAGTTCTATGTTTCATACAGTTGGGAAACTGAGAGTTGGTTGACAGTTTTGACGAAGGCTCGATTGGTTATTGAGTTGGTTATTAGGCTGGGCAATTTGGAATGCGGTAAACTTTCGGGTTCCTTATACCTAACAAGCGTGGTAGGTCACCTCTTAGACCTTTTATAAAGGTATCTAATGCCTTCCCTCTATATGTTTCAGTCAACAATGCATTGCATCTGGTTACACGTCCATGCTAGAAATTTTTTTCAGTATCAGCGTGAGGTGAGAGTATACTGCTTGGTAATATTGTTCTAGCGTTAATTGTTATTACCTTGGACTAACGTTGTTAATTGGTACTCTTAAGTTCCCAAGTCACATTTGTCTGCGTAATGTACTGTTAGGCACTTTGAAATGCATTGACAATTCAGTGAAGTGTTGTATGATTCCAACACTGCATCTGCGGAACCGACTATTTTGTTTCGGATGATGTTAATTATTCTAAAATATTTAGGAGTTCCTTTAAGAGGTTCGTAAATATTGAGGATTTTCTCAACACTTTTCCTCCATTAGCTGAATTTACCATGGGCTCCTGAGAATTCACGAAGACTCCTTACCACGTCGGGTATTTTGTCTAACTCTCCTAAATTCCCTAAGAATTGTGGGTCAATTCCCTGTTATACTCCTTTATAAAAGTTTGCATTGGGATTTATTATCGACTGCACAATGTTTCTACACTCGTTTTGGTATACACTTATTGAAAACGAATTAACACTATTCAGGCAAAGTTTTTTAGGAAGTCGTATTATTAGTTTATAAATTGAGTTACGAGTTCTTAATTCTACTAAAGAAAAAATAATAATTATTAACTAGGTTTAGAGAATATTGTATATAGAGAATCAATTGACTTGTTCACTTCTCTTATTATCTATTGTATTTTAAAAGTTTAATTAATTGGTGAGGTCACTTTTTTTTAATATCTACTTTAAAATTGTAATTGATTAGTAATGTCACTTGTCACTTTTGCTTAGAAAATTTTATTTTAAATTTATTACTTGGCTAGATAATTATAGTAATTATAATGATAACGTTACTTCTTTTCTTTAAAAAAAAAAAAAAAAAAAAAATCTTGTCTTAAACTATTCTTACGCTTAAGTTAGCACGGCATACATCCCGTGCTGGTGAAGTCGGTATTGTCCTTTTCGTTGTCTACTTGGTTACCTCGTCCACACTCCCTCGTAGTTTTGGAATCCAACGATGTCCAGATGATGTCCGTGCTTTGTGGGTGGAGGTCCGAATACAATTCGAACAAACACTTTTCTTTTTGTCGGCGGATCGCGAGCTACTTGAGATCTTTTTGCCTCCGCACGTACACGAACAATTTCTCGAGCTACTTGAGGTCACTTATTATTCGCGTATTTTATGTATTGAAGATTCAACCACGTTGGGCGTCAATTAAATTATTTTGAGTTCTTTTAGTTTAAAAATTTACCGTCTCACGGTCACTTTAGAACCAAACTAACAATTTCTATAAACCTAAATGTAACTTCGCGTCTCTGTACCCAGACGCTTAATCAGCAAAATCATATTCGTTGATTCAGGTTATATCTGCGGAATGTGGCTGCATGTGCAAGGTGTTGGGCTACGAGTACTTGCAATTTCCCGTGGGAACTTGCTCATGAGGTGTTGGTGAATACAACACCGCTACGGTATCAATTATTGCATTTAATTTCACGTTATTTATTATTGGCAATTTCTCTAATCATGTTGTTTGTTTTATCCGACAGTATTTACGGATTTCGCGTTCTTCTAATTACCGAAGCAATCGATAGCCTTATGGCCACATAAATTACACCTTAAACATTTTGGAGCCATCGTTTTGTTATATGACCACATTCACAGCAATTAAAACATTTATCAGATTTATTTGTTGAGTCATTCTCTTTATGCCCGGTCTTTATTTTTGTTATTGTTCTTCTAAGACAATTATTTTGAATATTTCTATTCCAATTGTTCATAAATTGCGACTTTCTCTTTAAAATATTTTGTTGTCTTTCCACCTTTATTTTGAGAATCATCTTCTATACTGTCAAACCAGATGTCAAATAAGCGACGCAGTATCGTTTTGCATCACGATGGAGCGTATTTCGTATAAATAATAATAAACAATAATCTTTGCATGTTTTAAAGAACCGCTTGACAGGTTTTTGCAATTGTTTGTGGATTTCAGCATTATTTACTTCATTACGAAACTCTTTGAGCAGCCCTACGTTAATTGCATGGGTAATCACATGCCACCCACAATTCACTCTACACGCCACATTGTTACTCAAACCATGGAATCCTTCTAGTAAACTTCAGGAATTGACGAAACAACCAGCAAATTGAATCTTATTGGGTGACGTTTATCACGCACCTGACTAAACGCGTAAGTAAATTTCTTTCGGCAACCGTCCCATGTATTTTCAGTTTCTTATAATATAATTTCAAAGTTCGATTTTTTGTGCAATTTTAAGCTTTCTAAATTAAATTGTTTAATTTGTGTGTATAATTTGTAAATTAAGACCACAATGTAACGTCCTAAAAAACAAAGGATCTATCGTACACGTGACCCGTCATCTTCAAAATCATAAGCTGATTCCTGATCGCGAATCAGTTTATGGCAGTGACTTTGGAGATGAAGATAATATACCTGAGAGCGAACATATTTTCAAGAAGTTGACCCCGATGAAAATGAAGTGCTAGTTGGCATTTTTTTACATTGGTCCTAAAAATCTTAGGTCAAGGTCGCGGATTATAATGAAAATACGTTTGCCGGTATCGAAAAACGTTGTTGGAGAAACTCAAAATGAAATCAATATTTGGAACTTTTTTTTTTTTGATGACACCAACCGCAATGTGGATGACGTTTTTTGAGTAAAATTCACACGCATTCACAGACAAGGTCACACGGATAGAGGCGATTTTTGGATTTCAGTTTGGTTCATCTATGGCATAGATGAATAAATATAGATGACAAACGCTTTCCACTGATCGCCTCTAATTGTGTGACCCTGTCTGTGAATACGTGTGAATTGTCATCAATGGCAATTTCTATCTCATTTTACTTAAAAAAAACGTCATCCATATTACACAAATGAGAATATAGTAAACATTTTGTACAAATTGCTTTCATTCTTGCTCTCATTGTAGCAAATTCTAGCAGGTATAGAGGTATACATACATCTGTTGGTAATTCACTTACAGTCGGCCTGTGCGAAGGTTAAGAGTTTGCAAAAGGATTAGTAGAGTTTGCCATCTTGTATAGTTCATCTACTATATGTATGGTATGTCACTCACGTGACTAAATTTGCCACTATTCTTCAAGTGACTAACGTAAGGTTAACAGTTTCATTAAGTTTCCGCCATGACTACATTTTTTTTGGAGGTTCGAATGAATCATAGGGCCGATCTCTTTGAAAATCTCTTGCCATAATTAATTAATAATTTTAAAATTTTACCGTCACCACAAAACTGTTCTACTGAATTTTCGAAGACGCAAAATTAAATTACCTGCTGGCGTCTTCTTGAGTACCTGGTTGTGTCCTTCTGTTGTCTGAGAAACTATCGTTATTACCACAATCGTTATTATATTTCTGCGGTCTGGTTCTATTGCAGCAACTGGTACTGCCATTGTCGCTGTAGCCGTCGTCGATATCGCTGTCGCCATTGCTGTCCGACGAATTTTAAACGTACCTATTTTCATTGCATTTTCTTTTTATCGTTGAATGATCCTCGATCATGGTTGATCGATGATCGTCGATTTTGTGTCACTTTCTTTATCTCCTTTGTCTTCGATCGTCGCCAGTTCTTTTAATTTCCTTATTTTAGCACGTGTCCTACCTACCAACATAGTTCTATCTATGCTGCAAAACCGCAGCACGATAAATGTCCGATCGGATATTATTCATGGTGCTCATGGCAAAAGACAAGCTACTAATAGTTTGGCTGAGTACAAACATAAGCCAGTTCTTCCAATTGAAGTGTATTAAGCTATTAAGCTAGTCTACATAGAATAGACCAAAGACGATCTTCTTGTTAGATAAATTGACGGTTATACTCAAAACTGTAGTGAAAGTTTTGATTCGATTGGGTGGGCATTGACCCCAAAATCTATTTCTAGTGGTAGAACTGTGTTGAATATAGCTATGGATATTGCAGTTTGCCTATACAATGATGGCTTCGCTTCAATTTTGCAGATAATGAGATCTACGAAATGTGCTTGGTGATTGACAAACAGCACCTAAAGCTTGCAGAAATATCACTGTTTGAAGCTGAAAAAAAAAAAACAATAATCTAGAACGCCAATTAATATGGTGCAGGCATCGGGGATTAGAGGTATTGAAAAAATTTTTCATGACGTTCTATAACTTAAAACTTTAAACGCTCAAAACTACATTTTTCAAGTTGGCCGCACCCAAAACTTGAACCATTTTCAACCAATTTATTTCAAATTGTAACAAGATTTTTAAAAATATATTGTCTAAATAAGTACGTAGGATTTTTTCCTATGACATAGTTCATTTGTTATTAACAATTTTTTGGCGATTTTTCTGTGAATTTTGCAAGTTTGACTTTGGAAGACTGCCATTCGGTCAAAAATCAATATATAAAAAAAAATCCTACGTACTTCTCTAGCTGTTGTTATATACAATAAAAAAAATTTAGTGACTTATCAAAATTCGAAATTTACAAGGAGTTATTTGCACGACCGTAGACCCTTCCAAAAAAGGGAAACAAATTAAAATTATGTTTTACGATAGACATGTACATTTAATAAACTTCGACTATTGTAAACTCGATTTGTTTTATATTTTTCCTAGAAAAAAAAAATCATAAAAAAGCCTATTTTTATGGCCTCTAGGGCGGCGTAATCGCTTAAACTTAAACAATATCTTTTATACATATAATCTACGCGCATTTAAGAGTTATGAATTACCATAAAATGCTTGAACACAGCTCAAATGAAATATAAGTAGGAAAGAAAGAGAGGTACCGATGAACGTTGGTTTTGATTGTTTGAAGACAATAATGACTAGAAAATATAGACATATTATTTTTGTGCGATCGAAAAATTATTAAAAATAAAAAAAACATAATTACAGTGGATGTCTACGTCTACATCCAGTTCCACGAATATTCAAAAATACGAGTAGCAAATTCTACGCATTGACAAATTTATAATACGAATGATTGGTAAAATTCGAATTACGAATAACGGTTAGTTTTAGAATATTCGTTAGTTGCCTTGATTTGTCCGGTTGTTTGTTTTCGTCATCTCTTTTTTCTATAAACTGTGGATAAAGTTGAATACATAATTTTTTCTGTCCACACTCTAATTTCGCAAGAAGTTCAAATGGCAGAAGTTGTTATTTTTCTTTAAAGAAAAACAGCCAATTCTGTTACGAGACTAAATTAATATAATCCCATATAACAAAAATGGAAAGTCTTTGTTTGAAATATAAATTAAATACGGGTTAAGGTTAAAAAAAAAATAACTTCTAAGATCATCTGCGGGCCAAATGGTGCAAAGATCGGTTCGTTTTGTAAAGCCAATTTTATATATTATTACTTTTTTTTTTTCTTAAAGTTATGTTAATTATTATGAATTTCCTTTTTTGTTATGGTTTCGCATCTTTAAAAAAAAAAATCTGGTAGATACATAAATGAGTTTCAATTATACTTTGAGAAATACAAAGAAAAACATTTTGCCTAATCATACGAATTTGTCGATGGTACGAAAGGGCCTGATAATATATCATTCGTATTATTGGACGTCCGCTCTATTTATGCTCTTTGGAAAAACCATAGCATAAAATAGTTTAATTGTATGTAAGTTATGTTTCTCTTAGACAAACTTTACGTATCGGTTAAAAGCGACAAAGAAAACATTTTTCGCAGACTTGTTGGGAAATTCAAACTTCACAATGGGAGGTACATGATATTTATATATCTATAAGTGTATAACTTATCGTGCGGTTTGCTAAAAGGTGGCGTAACTTGTATTATTCCATTGTTATTATTTCATTGGAACATGCGTTGGAAAGCTACTGTCATTGTACGTCATTTCAGTATATGTCATTCATTTGAAGCGTAAACAACAATAATATTTTTTCACTCAAATATGTCGAACTTTGTGCCTGAAAAAGTGTTTTTGCGGCGAGTTCTTTTTCATAACTTTAATATGAAGAAAACTGCTGCCGAAAGTCATCGCATTTTGGTGGAAGTTAATGATGAACATGCGCTAGCTGAGCGGACGTGCCAAAGTGGTTTGCACGACTTAAAAGTTTTGATTTTGGCTTGGAAGACGATGAATGTCCTGGGCAGCCAAAAAAGTTTGAAGAAGAAAAACTGGAAGCATTACTCTATGAAAATGGTTGCCAAACACAAAAAGAGCTCGCAAAATCTTTGGGTGTCACTCAAGCAGCCATTTCAAAACGTTTAAAAGCAGCTGGATATATTCAAAAGCAAGGAAATTGGTTTCCACATGAACTCAAGCCTAGAGACGTCGAAAGGCGGTTTTGCATGTCCGAAATAATGCTAGAACGCCACAAATGGAAGTGAAACCATCAATGGACAACCCTACCGAACACAATTAATCCGTTTAAAGAGAGCAGTAGCTTGAGATTAAACCGCCTCTTGGAAAATTGTCTTTCCCAATTAGCTCTTTTCAAATCAAGTGTGTAATGATAAAACGCGCGAAACAGAGACTATGTGTCTGCCCAGATGATCTTCTTTTTTTTTAAAATAAGATAACTTGAAGCGTAAAGTATTCACACCCCAAAATTGCTCAAACAGAACTCAAATGCTATAATAATTTGCAGACTGTCCACGACCTAGACAATAAGTTACACATAAATCAATGCCATAAACTATTCCAGTTAATATCTCTGTTTTTGTTGGAAAGTAAAAACGCATCTATTAAAGTCGTCCAATTAAGGTGATGTACATATATACATATGTATGTACATATTCACTGATGAAAGAAATAAAAACCATCGGAACAAAGTACACAAGCGGGCGCATGTTTTATAGATTTTTTTTTTTTTTCTTTGAATTGTTTTTCCTGCTTTCAGTTTTTTACATTCGTGCATGGTGTTGGTGTCTTTATACAAAACTCGACATTAATTTTTCTCTCATCGTAAGAACAACAAAGTATTAGAACTAAATTGAAATATTGCTTGTGGACAACATAATCCGCTGATAGCAAGGTAAATAGCTATATTCGAATTATCAAATCATATTGCATATCCTACACTTAATTATACCATATCTATCAACTTCTCGTTAAGAAGCTACGGAAAGGATTTTACATATTGTAAATCTTAGCACTGTTTGTTCGAGTAAAACAAATACAGTTTTTATTTTATTTTATTTTATTTTATTTTTTAAAGGAAGGGTGACATTTGGTGTGGCAAGTTTTGAGTTTTGAACTGAAAACTTAACTGAAGGTATTTATTTTTCTTTAACCTACCACCAATCAACTAATTGATCAGTCTGCAATTAACGCGCGGCATGCTTCCAATACTTCAGGGTTGATCGACATTGACTCTGAAAGCTACTTCGAAGAACAAAGAAGGATATCCCGAACGCCAAGGCAATTAAGAATATCTTAATATCGTCTGCAATTAAAGGGTACCGCAATAAATTTTCCTGAATTGTCGTCTTTAAACGTTTTGAAAAAGGAAGAGCAATTGAGGCAGTGGTTATCTAAACTTTTTTAAATCTACAAGAGCAGTAGTTAAACTCAAAATAACAGTTCCATAAACGATACGCTGCACAAGTTGAATATGAGAAGGGTCGGTCGTATGACGCAGTTGTAGGTTCAGCCCAGAAAACCGAGAAGGTTGACCATACGAATACTATCAGTGCAATGAGATAAGAATCAGTGCTGCACAAGTAGATGACATTTACTGAATGACAACGGGACAGATGAGCTGAGTCCCATATAAACCAGTCAGAACAGGAAATATCCAAAATTTACAAATAAAAATGGGTGAATGTACATAAATACGAGTTTCTCTTTTGAACATATCAGATATGATCTTTTATATCAGGTTGTAACATAAGTATTGCGCGATTTTTGAATGTCTGTTTAATTTTAAATAAACTACACCAAATGCAAAAATTAAGTCAATGTAATGTAATGTAATTTCCTTCGTTAGACAATCTTCTCCCAGTCAACTTTTTAACGCCGTCACTAAAAAAAAAAATTGTTAAACTTAGAAAAAAAAAAAAAAAAAAAAACCTAACAGCCCTCTTGGATATCAACCCGAGATCTAAAATTTTTTCCATCATGGTAATTTTCCAGACTTCGAGCCAATTGAAAATCTGGAGAGTAAGACGTCGTATGCACGATTGTTTCCCAACCGAAGTCGTGCAACAATGTACATGTGGTCCTAGCTGTATGCGGCGTTATGAAATAAAACACCCCTTCGATTTACTAGACCTGCCCGTTTCTGCTTTAGTGCCATGGACTAAGCCATTGGTGGCGACGTTTAATGTTATTGTAAAGGCTCTCTTCACTTTTAGTCTCCGGAAACGACCCGGTTCAGTGCAAGCTTTGATTCTACGCTGAAGACAATTTTGCGATAGGTTGTGTAGTACACATTTTCTCTACTTTATGACTTTTCCTATATTTGTTAGGTGTCAATATGCTTACATTAAGTTCCCTTGCGAGTTCTCACCGTTACAGTGGGATTTCTTTTGACGGTGGACTTCAGGAGCCCATCGTCTAGCTCTTCTGGCCTACCCAAACGACGTTCATCCTTTAGTGAAAATTCCCACTTCTAAACTTTGAAAACCAACGACGACACTTGGACTCGCTGAGAACACAATGGATGTCTCTAGTGGCATCACTTTCATTTTACTTTTTCTGGAACAAAATCAATAAAATATGACAAAAATGCTATTCTTATGCATCCATTTAAAAATTCAGTTAAAAATGTGATAGTGATAGTGATGTGATAATGCAATTTGACCAATTTGGCTGTGGCGACTGTGAAGGTGTGAGCCGGTGCGTTATCGTGATGGAAGAGCACTTTTTTCTTCGCCAAATCTAATCGTTTTTTCTTCAAATCGGCGTTGAATCAGCCCAATAAATCGACGTAGTATGCTCCTTTGATTGTTTTTCCTTTCTCCAAATAGTCAACGTCACACCTCGCGCGTCCTAAAAAACCGTGGCCATCACCTTTCTGGCCGAAGGCACGGTCTTCGCGTTCTTTGGAACACGTTCACCGGGTACAACCCATTGTTTTGATTGTTCTTTGGTCCTTAATCGAAGTCACGAAACGACGCAGAAATTCCTCCGGATTTCGATTAAACAAGGCCAAGCACGTCTTTGAACTGGTCTCACGATCGCGCTTGTGTGTAAGCAAACGCGGCAACCATCGCGCGGACAGCTTTCTCATTTCAAAAATTCCGTGCAGGATATGGCTAACGCATTCAGTTTTGATGCCTGGTTCATCAATAACCGATGTGCGGCCACGGTGAAACTCTGCAAACCAATGGTAAATGGTTGTATGGAAAGATCAATGAGTCCCATACACACCATCGAGAATGGTTTAAATTTCCTCGCAGGTGTTGCCACTCAAAAACAAGAATGGGATCACGGAGCGATATTGCTCCTTTTCCCTGTTCGCAAAAAACACTAACAAGATAATTTGAAATGTGTGACAAAAGAAAACTAAGTGTCGGATTAGAAGTTATACTAAATGATGGTACACTCATTTTGGCTCAATAGCGTCACGAATCTTCCAATCTGGGTCATTATCAAACAACCCTCGTGTTTATATAACCTGATATAATAAATAAGGACGACAGTACCCACGAAAGGAATTTAAATCTAATGGATAGTATCATTGAAACGATAATCTTAAAACTTGCCATATTTCACTGACACAACCCATTATAGCAGTTTCTAATAAGTATCTGGTATACTGCAACCAAAGTGCTAACAAATTTACCCATATCATAAGACTGCACTTCAAAATCTTTTTTATAGAATTTAATATGCCTTCAAAGAAGAAGGGAAAGCGCTGCTCATTTTAACATATATTAAGAGCGCATTCCGCAACAGTTGGCCATAAACAGAAATATGAGAGTAGAAGTTGATTATAGTCAATATTATCAGAAGAATAAACAGAATCTATACAAAAGGCTGTGGCCTTTTTTCATTATTATGGGTTATGATACACAATTCGCTGATCATAACTTTTAAAGTTTCTGGTAAACGACAAGGTCACATTACATTTATCGGATCATACCTAGCTTCTATGCGCTTCAAGGAGCAAAGAATCCTCGGTATGATTGATGACGACCGAGCTATACAACTAAATTATTTCTAAATTACTAACTCTTAACCTAATGTATACATAGTTCGCTGATATGTTGTGATACCTTATCCGAGAGGAATTCTCAGTACATTTGAGCGATTCCCAAATTGCCCACAATTTCTTATTTGTGACGATTAGCAGAGAAAAATGTCAACGTGAAACTCATTCCGAAATTGATTAAACCCTCTATAATAACTTTTGACTTGTTTTATTCTCATAATTCAATGAATGCACATGTATACATGTATTTATAAGTCTCTCAACTGGCATAATTAATAGCAATTAAAAAGATATCAAAACTGCAGGGTTGTTGTAAATTGTTGGATAGCGTGGGTTTTTTTTTTTTTTTTTTTTAAATGTGAATCAAAAATGCATACAGCTATAGGAGCCCTCATTTCATGAAAATAAGTGCAGTTTGTTTCAAATATTAACATTTCACTTAATCATCTAATGTTCTGCGTATTTTAATTTAGTTTGTGCACTTATTCTAGGGGCGCAGTCACTGGATAGAGATACAATGCTCGTCAATACACATTAAAAAAAAAAAAACAAAGAAAATATAATTTTGTGATATTTCTATAATTTGGGATTCCCCCTTTTAAAGGGAGCAAAATGCAATTGAATTGATGAATTGATAGTATTACACGACATAAATTTAAGCATTAACTTTTCGCACATTCTACAATAACAATCAGTGGATCAAAGCTATACGAAACTTTAAAAAACGTATCCACCTTAAACATCTAAAAAAGATCGTTGTTCAACTATTACCAAATACCGAAAAGGGAGTGCACTGACATATGTATTTCTTCACCCTTGTGGTGGAGTACCTACATATTGCGATATGCTGGTATCAATATAAGAGTAACTATCCTCAGATACTTGGAACCAATCGTATTTAGGTATAATTTATGTGAAATAACCTAGTAAATTATTATTTGAATTTCTTCGTTTTGCATTCACTTATTGGTAGTACTGATTCGATAATTACGTCCTGAAACTTTTTTTAAAGTAACTACAGGATACAGCACGTAAAGTGCTGCACTGAGGAGACTAAGAGTCAGAAAATGAAGCGTAAAGAAAGTTTGGAAAAAAAATAATCTCGCAATTTATAAGATCAAGAAAATAAAACAGTCGCGATAAAAACTACATCGGAAGAATTATATGTGTAAAAAAAAGGTAAGTCGAATTCGTTCTCATCTTCATATTGATAAAAATCTTACCATCAATAGATGTAATTCTCAATGCATTTAAACATCGTTTTCAGTAACTGCTAATGAGTATAGATAGAGAATGTAGTATAGTACAACTGGCACTCTAACCGGCAAGGCAGATAATATCGCCAGTTCTGGCAGATAAGATATGGAGTTGTTCGAATACGAACGCTATATCATAATGATAAGCATGAACCAAATCATTATTTGTGCTTGGGAGGATTAATACACGATCGATGACTGGAATCTAAACTCAGTTACACAAGTGCCACGTATAATATAGCATCCGTGTTATAATTCATCAATGCTATATGTATGTATTAAACTATGCTGCCATACCATATTCGTTTATCACAGCCGCCTCACCATCCATGAAGTTTCTCAAACTCTATCCCACAATCTGACTTCGTTTTCAAACTTCGTGTAATAAAAATTCCATCTTCTTGGAAAAATTATCCATTACAGATCTTACAGATCTCTCAAACTGACGTTGAAAGAAATACCTCAAACATTCCAGACATGGTTTTAATATTTCATCCTGATAAAAAAATATACCGTCAATGCTTCTTTCTAATACGCTGAGCACACAGTTTCTTAAAGACCCGTATGGCAATATGAGAAATCCAACTGGAGCGAACTAAAGCGATTTTTTATGAATAATTACTGGTCTTTATGTTTGCTCGATAACGACGTGGCTACCGCTGCTGATATGATCTCAAACGCTATTCTCTTTAGAGTAATATCCTTTATCCCTCACCGGATAAAGATTATCAAACCAAATGAAAAAGCTCTGTACGACTCGAGCTGTAAAAAAGCAGTTTTTTCGTTCTCACGAAACCAAAACCCCCATTTGAAATCACATTTCAGCTTTTTGAACAAGTGCGTCGAAACTTCTATGGGACAAATTCCCTTTCAAAATAGTGTAAGTAGCGCAAGAGTACTCAAATCCGTTGCTCCAAACGAAATATCTCTCCTTCTACTGAAGAGACGGTTTTTCATGATGACAAAACTACACCGTAAGGTTTTTTCGTCTATCTTACCCCTTATAAGTGTTTCAAAGAAACTGAGGTGTTCTGGTTCCTTGACACCGGAGGAGCTATCGACAACACTGAACACGCCCAGATATAAAGATTCTTGCAGGAGTAGATACTACTACATAAACTGGATAAAGCATATACTTAACAGTAAATATATTACCGGTAGTTTAGGCAGTGACAGAATCGAGGGCACGGTTGTGAAAGATTGCCCTAGAGTGGTGTTCTCTCCTACTACAATGGTCTATCATAGTAAACGAACTGCTAAATACACTCACCAACGACACAAACTTAAAGATCTAACACTTTTTGGTAAAACCATAAAGTTTTTAAGAGAAATGAAATTCCTAGCAGTTACCCTGGATCAATAACTCACTTGGAACGCACATATCACTATGAACCAATAAAAGTTTACTGGGTAAAAACTCAAGCCTTAACCCAAAAATGACATTGTGGATTTACACAGAAATTGCTAGACTTATAGCATCTGTGCATCTCCAATATGGTGGCATTACACTAAAAACAAGTCTACACAGACTAGACTAAACAAACTTCAAAGACTTGCCTGTGTGTGTACTACGAGTTCAATGAGAACAGCACCCACCGCAGCATTAAAGATTCTACTGAACGTCCCACCTCTTCATCTCCACATAAAGAAAGAAGTTTTGGCAAACGCCTGTATCCTTATCTCAGTGGATGTGAATAACTACAAAAGAGTTCACGTTGGGCTTTTACTGGAACTCAGAATAAACTAACTTTAAGGAATTACTCTTATAGACAAGACAACTCTCCTAAAAAGTACAACTTCAATCATAACTCCAAGGTTACATTCCCTGATCGACAGAACTTGGAACAGAATAAAACTCTGTTCAAATAGTTTCAGAACAGTGGTATACGGATTAATCCAAAATACGGATTAGCTATCAATACCTCAGTGTATGAAGGTATGAACAGTGGCATCGCTGAATTTTAAGCTGAGACACACGCAATAGAGCTCTGAATTAGGGAGACCATAAACGGATCTGCTAACACCAAGAAAATTTATATTCTCTCTGGTTTGCTATCAACGCTTTTGAGATAACCTCAATTCTCCAGAAAAGGTTCGATCTAACATTCGTGTTGTCATGACCATTATGTGGGTTATCAATTAGCTCCATAAAAAGATACGATACATAAATAATAATAAATAAATAAACAATAAATAATGGCTAAAGACAAAGACATTCCATTACTGGACTGACACTGAAGGTAACAGGAAAGCCAACAACTTGGCACCAACCCCTTCCCTCAGGGGTCAGATACACGCAGTAACCGGATTCCTAACGGGTCACTGCAGAGTCAAAAAATACCTTATGACTATGAGAATAGCACAAGACAACAACTGTCACATGCGCAACAAGGATGTAGAAACACTAGAGCATACCCTTTGACACCTTAACCATCTTAGTAGAACACGTCTACGTCTTCTAGGTAAGCCATATGTTGAGCCAGAAGATCTCACTTCCAGCTCACTCAGAAACATAGCAGAATTTATTAGAATTTCAGAGCAGGTGCGCCTAAACTTGAGGATGTCACAATAGGCCTAACCTGGTCGTAGTGATAAGGGTAGGAGACCTGGCTCTCTGAAGAAAGCGAATTAACTGGATTCAAAACTCCTAAATAATAAGATGAAGGGAATGTTCCGCATATCCCTGATTCAGTTCTACTCCCAAACAGAGTTTTTCATAACACAAACATTTTAGTTAAAAAAATGTATTAAAATCCACCCCTTACCCATATTAGGAGTTAATTACTCCTAGGGATTTCTGTGTTCATATACTCGTTCATCAATTCACACTACATAACAATAACAATTCAAAAGCAAAAACTCCAAACGCTTAATAACAATAAATTGTCGATCGGTTGGCTCGTATGGGTACGAATTTAATAAATGACAT
This sequence comes from Volucella inanis, assembly GCA_907269105.1. NCBI lineage: Eukaryota > Metazoa > Arthropoda > Insecta > Diptera > Syrphidae > Volucella > Volucella inanis. The sequence continues at coordinate 116,729,331 of OU026156.1, forward strand.
AAGAAAGTTTCAAAAGTTTTATCAGCCCTTTAGTTCTTTATATCCAGGTACATTATCTACTATTGAACAAAACTCTATTCATCGTGCGATATGACAAATGGCAAATCATAATTAAATCTAAAAATATCAGTAGCAAATTTACATACGCTATTTCTTGTAAAAATTTGTAGGTAATGTTTTTTTTTTTTTTTTTTTTTTTGTCAATATGTGATTGATGGCTTACTTATTAGAGAGGCTATCGTTAAACTATTCTGCAGCATAACTATTAAAAAGAAGACGTTAGTTCTGAAAGAAATGACAGCGTTTCATGTTCAAATGAATCACGATTCAACTTTATTTTTGTAGGCCTTGTTCTTATTCTTATGAAGGTCCGGTATATGAGGCAATTAACAAATGACAATAATTTAAAATGTTTTCCTTAAAGCCAAGACAGACGAAATATTTTACAAAATAGAATAAAGGTCGAAGGCCTGTTCAGCAAACCAAATGATCATTGACGTTTAAGGCTAAAATAAGATATGATGAAGCTGAGGTTATAGCCAACATAAACAGTTTCTTAGAATGGAATATATTAAATATTCTCAAAATGTTTGCACACAGTGGCATATGTTTAGTTTATCCAACATTAACAACTGTGTAATTAATCTAGAGATTATTTACTCACAGCTTGCAAAGCAGGGTACTTTTTTGGAGGTTAACCATACTACTGCAAGAAATTTTAGACCTAACATATAACAGCCTTTATATTTGTATCAGGATTTAAAAATAAAGGATAAAAATGTGAAATGAATATTCAACAATATCAAAGCATGCACAGTGAAGAGAATATTATAAAACTTTAATGTCGATCTTACTTTCACTAATCTGATCACTTTCTGGTAAAGAGAGAGTAAGAAATGCAGCGAATGTTTTACTAAATTTTGAATACAACCGAATGAAGACACAACAAACAAGTCATAACGAAAAATACCAATATAAAGCTGTTAAATATTGTAAAAAAACAGGTACTAGTTTGTATTGGGACAGTAAATGCAATTAAACCAATGAGTATGAAGTAAGGATGTTTTTAGCCTTAATACACCAAGGTAAACACATATTAAGTGGTACGAACTTAAATCTCACTCTCTCTCTGTCCCACAGGAACAGGGAACGGTTCGATCCCTGATATAATTTCAGTTTAGTGCACTCCCATGTGCAATTATGCATTTACGAATATATGCCCCTTTCTTAGAAGGGGCGAATGGCGTAATATTTTAAATCGTAAAGTATATTTTCCTTTAAAGGATTTAAAAAGTCATGATTCCATAATTGGTAATAACTCAAAAATCTGGGCTAGGTTTAAAAGCGGAGAATTTGGAAACCATTTATTAGTACCATCATCAATGTTATATGATGATTTCTTTACGCAACTGCAACAATCCACAAAAATCGTTATACATAATTTTTTTAATTCGAACGTGAAATTGTATTAAAAGATCATATGGTGTGTGAAAATAAGATTCTCGATATTAGCTACAGCAATGAAATTAAAATTAATAATCATTCAAAGCATTATAGCCACAACAGCAGTCCTTCATAACGTTTGCTGCATAAACAACGTGTTTAAACCAAACAAACCCCGGAGCAATTTTAAACACGAATGATGAAAATGTTGATTCGGATGATGATTATGATTAATTTAGATGTCTTTTAAGAGTATAATTTTGTTTGTAATATTATTTTAATGATTTTTAATAAATGCTTTCAACATAAATTGTTTGAAATAAAGAACAAAGTCATTTCTTTTAACGCAATCGCTATATTCAATATTCCAATACAACAGGCTTTACTTTTGTTTATCTTTTACTTAAGCCAACTTTCGTTCAAACATAACTTTCACAACTGCGTTTAATCCACAGGTTTACTTAAACTTTTATTTAAACTCTCATTGTGAAATTGGGTAGTACCTACATTTTTCAGAGTGAATACGACAATATTTTTACATAAAACTTATAAGCTATAGTCGAAAATATAAAAGAGAATTTAGAATATAGACGGACAAAACTTGTAAGAGAAAAGGGGAAGAAAAAGGAAGATAAGATTAAGGTGAGTTGCTGCAGCAGTTGTTATAAACATACTATTAGCGCTCCAATTATTAATTTTATCGACGTGGGAAGGCTATTCCAAAGTCTTGTTACATGAATGAAGAAGAGGCGGAAAGAGTTAAAGGATTTAAAATATAGCATTGTCAGCTTAAGAGTACTGGTAGAATGAGGACATGGAAGTTTTTCAAAGAGCTATGCAGGGATCTATTGTTTACAAGACGGTGCATAAATTGACAGCACCTTACCTTCAAGAATTGCTGAAACGTATAGCCTAGAACTAGTTTGTTATGGTATATTGCGAGATGTGATCGTATCGACATAATCCATACACATATCTTATGGCATCGTTGCATGCAACAAGCAACTTCTGTTCGGGTTTTGGGTTAAGTTTGCAGTATACAAGAGTAGAGTCAAATATAGGCAGCAACATAGTTTTGATAATTCTTACGACGACCACTGCTTTCGTAAGCCGGTATGAATTCGCCCAAAAACATAATTGGTATGGCCTACTGCAGGTATCAGTTTTTACCATTTTTTTTTTTTATCTCAGTCGTTGTGGTCTCTAACCTTGTGTTGCATGTCGTCCTAACTTATTATAACTTCATACATATGTATATGAATTGCATACTGAGATATTATTATCAATCGCATACTCGTATGTCGAGTGGAGGAGGAGAGTTATTGAAGACTGTTTATTTGCGTGTTTTTGCATCTGTTTTTAACGCATTCATCAGAAGGGCTTAACTAACTTTTTGGCGAACAAGAATCGATTGAGATATCGCAAAAAAAAAACCTTTGCAGCGTTACTATTGTTACAATCCTAAACGCACATTTGCTATTTCATGCAATGCATATTAGTATGAGGCAAAAAAATGACTATTCTCAAAGAATGCTTTTCATCTTAATCTTATTATGAAGAACGCTCAATACTGGGAATTTAGCGAATTTGCAAAATCTAAATATTTTTTCAATGAAATATTATTTAAAATATGTATATTATACTTATTTACTTATAGCTATCAGGTTTTCAAGTTGATTTTCTAAAAAGTTATTTTTTTTAAAGATGTTAGGTTTAAATATTGCTTCTATAAAAAATTTTAACCTTTATATTTCTTTTGTAAAATTGATATATATATGTATATATAAATGACAGAGAAACAATAAAAATAAATTCTCTGAACGGTAAATGAAATAGAATCAAAAACACAGTAATATGATGAAACCTGTGCTTCTGTTTTACTCATTCGAATAAATTCTGTCTGAAGATTGGTAAAATGAAACTCACATTTCGACTTCAAAACTTAATCAAAATTCCAATATTTATTCTATAATAATTCTAATATTTCTTTAAAAATATATATATAATACATTTTAATTAAACCTTTAATAAACCTTTGCATCATTTTCCTATATTGATATGCGGTTCATCGGTATAATAAAAAAATTAAATATTACATACAAGAAACCAAGAAACTATATTGTATTACTAGTAGGTGAATATTATTGTGATTGTAAGTAAGGTCTTAAATTATTGTTACTGTATAAGCGAAATGAAAACTCACATTTCGAAAATAACTATGGCATCAGATTGAGGTCTTTGAATGATATCCACATTCGTTGATATTCATGTTCAAATTTTGCTATCAAACTTGTGTTGGAGGTGATGATCATATTCTCCCAGTTGTTATTGAATCCCTAAAATTAGGAAGATAGTTTTGATTTTATTATTACTTAATTTCATATGAATACATACTTGGTGAGTCCAATTAAGTGATCCCGAGAGAAGGATTCCCTGTACCGAATCGTATGTTTTGTTTTTATTCTTCGCAACTGTACGCGACCGAACCGGACCGTCTAAAATACAGAACTTGTGATGCATTAACATGTTTGTTGTGATCGGATAACGAACCGGAATACCTTTAAAGAAAACGAAAAGCTTTAAATTATTGGAAAATTCGAATAAAAAATACCATCCAATTTTCAACTCCAAAACCTCTAGTTTTAATTGTGAATGGTCTTACATGAGCCGAAAATTAGATAGTATTTGATAAAAAGCAGTTAAAAAGCTTTTGCAATTGGCCGAATAAGAAGCGATGTTGTATTTTCAGAAAAGTGAAGCTGACATTCTAGTTCTTTGATGATATACCATGATGTAAATATCGTCTTAAAAGCTAAGAAAAACTAGGGTTTTAAACGTAAAGGAACGCCAATGACAAACTTGCGATATCACAAAACTGGATGGGGGAACTAGTAGCTCCAGACGAAAGATCCATAAGCTGCTAAACGAAACTGTCTTAAGACTTTAATCAGTCGAAAACCCATAATGCTAAAACCAAAGTTATGCTTCCATAATGTAGATAGAAATTTGCTTAACACAACCGTGTAGACCTATAAATACTGGCCCTTCTAACAATGACACTGTATATCCCACAGTCATGGTATGCACATAAAACCACAGGGATTGGGTAGACAAAGCCTCTTTTTTTCAAAAAGTTAATACAAGTGGGTATGATCATACTTATGGTGCCAAAACCTGTGTTAAGTTTTTCGGAAAATGGGTCTGAAAGAGAAACAAAGATGTTTGAGCTCAATAGTTATTACGTTCCATGGGAGACTAAATTATTAGTGTAAATTGACTTGATGTTGTATTCAGGTAACCATTCATCTCACGAGAGATGAGTCACTGCCACCCACAACCAAAAAGCAATCATCGCCTATGCTGAAATTTATATGTGTGCACCTACTGAAGAGGATGTGGACTTATTTTGCTGTTATTTGCTCAATTCATGTACTCCCCATTCAATTAAACAGAATATGGTTTTTAATGACACAGTATGATTTGGGTTAGTTTATAAGCTGCCTAAAAGTGGGTCAAACTGAAGCCACTGATTCATTTTCCTAGATAACACGCAATAGCCAATTGTAATGTCCTCTGAGGTTTGACCCTTGTGTTACCTCCAATTGTTCGAAGGTACACAATTTATTTCAACAGACAATGCACCTGCCAGAGATGTCGACCTCTAGTTTAATACCCCTTCAAAGTCTTCGCTTATCTTAGACAAACAAATCATCAAGATTCAGAATGAAGAGTGGGCTGGGGAAACGTACTCATTCTCGCTTTTCCATCAGCATCGTGGGCGCACTGTTAATAAGGCGCCTGGCACTAACGGTTTCAACTGAAGTTTGGATTTGCAACGGTACATTAAGAAGACTGGTAATAAACCTTTAAATCAGCATGGATATCACGCCCATTTGCATTTATAATCAATTTGAAAGAAATTATACTTTTGGATAAGGACCTAAACCAAATTGTTTATTGGCTGCGCCGTTGAATACAATGATTTTTTGAATGAAAAATCACAGAAACCAAATTATTCTACTACAAAGTCAGACGTGAAGCGGGATATCATATGCTAGAAGAATACTTGAAGCGGTATGTACTCTTAGACTCAAGAATTTGACAGTTGATAATAAAAAAAGTCTTCGAATTCTTTTGACCACAACTGAAGTGATACATTTGAAGCCTCAGCAAACTACGGAATGGTCAAACGAACACCGAAGGGTCTTAAAAACAAAATGTGTTAGTATCCAAAATTTGCATGAAATTACCGAAAAGTAATAGTTCGTTCGTTCGTGGTAGGTTCGTGTAGAAAAAAAACTTTAACAAAAGCATCCAAATCTTCAAGTGTTGAAAGATATGAAGAACAGAAGTGATAAGTTAATGCATTTTATAGAATACCAAGGTGCTATAATTCTTACTTGTGACGGTGTGCAGTACCGGACTTATATGTGGGAAAACCAGATGAGATACGAGATTTCGATTGCACACCTTAAGCTCTCGGCCACCATCTCTGTTGTTTAACTTTATAGTCTGATCGCACGATATCGTAAATTGCCATGTTAAAACCAAGTCTACAACGACTGGCATCAACTGGTTTCATATGAAAACCTAGAAATACTCATAACAAATAATTTATGGCATTTTATACAAAAATAATTGCATAAGTATACGAAGAATCGTGAAATAATTCTTTTTCAAGGTTTTAAGGCTACAACAAATGAAGGAATGGTTACGTTTCCCACAAAATAATTTTTTGATGTGGATATCCTTAGTAAGATGGTTATTGAAGTCTCTTAGGTTTCGACATATATATTTCATCCATTCACTTCATTCAAAGTTGTAAACGGAAAAACGCACGCCTCCTCACCGTGCACACGCTTACGAATTTGTTTGTCGCTCACTACCACATTTCGAATAACTGTCGTTGAAAGAGTTCAAGGTACAACTATTATAGTAACCGATCTGCCCAGATATTGTCGCTTTGATTAGACTGACTTAACGAAAGACCGTTCAAGTGGTTAGCCAACAACTGAAGGAGAATTATTGCTTATTATTAATATTGAGAATACAGAGCTGTGTATCTAGAAATGCAGATGCCTGCATTAGAAATTTATAATGGGTGGTTCATCGTGAGGTTTGATTTTCAATAGGCTTTCTTTGACAGATCACGCGTAACTCCTATCAAACTACTTTGTCATTTTTGTTCAGTATCGTTTGGCAAGTCATCATGGAAAGACTCACACCACAACAGCGTTTCCAAATTGTTCAGCTGTATTACAATACGAAAATCAGCGTTCTATGAGAAATGTTTTTCGTGCGATTCGAGGAACTTACAGTGCGCATAATCGACCTACTGAAACCACTATTGCCAATACCATTCGCAAATTTGAGTACCAGCTTACATTAGTGGATGATACTCGACCGGTTAGACCACAACCAGCACGTAATGAAGAGACTATAGCAGCTGTAGCTGATAGTGTACGCGAAAACCGTGACGAATCAATTCGTCGTCGTTCTCAGCAGCTTGGCTTGACGTATTCGACAACTTGGCGAATTTTACGTGAGGATCTCGGTCTAAAAGCGTACAAAATTCAACTTGTGCAAAAATTCAAGAAAGGCGACTTGATTTTGGGTCATACTTTCAGTGAATGTGCTTTGGACCCAATGAAAATCCGGTGATTTATCGAGAAATTTTGTTCTGTGATGAAGCCCATTTCTGGCTCAATTGATACGTTAATAAACAAAATTGCCGTATTTGAGCTGATGAGCAACCCAAAGAGTACCAAGAGCTACCATTTAATGCATTAAAAACAACGGTATGGTGTGGTTTAAGGGCTGGTGGAATCATTGGTCCATATTTCTACAAAAATGAGGCTAATCAGTATGTTACCGTCAATGGTAACAATGTGCTTCCTGAAATTCAAGCACATGGTCTCGGTGAGCTCTGAGACGGCGCTACGAGAAATCCTTTTTGTATGCACTTAATTTCACGTTTTGCTATGGTAAATTGTTCGCCTAAGCCAGCTACGATTGACGCTTTGGAAGCCAATATTACTCGTGTTATCCGCGAGATACCAAAAACGAGTCGCCCAAAATTGGGCCTTCCGAATGGACCACCTTGGACGTAGTCGTTGCCAATATTTACATGATATCATTTTTAAAAAGTAAATGCCATGAATTGTTCTTTTGATTGTATTTACTTTTTCGGTAGAGTCGGTTCAATTGTCCACTACGATATGATGAGAGTATTATCGAATATCGAATGCTTTAAGAATTGACGCCACGAACTAAACTCCTTTTGGCCAGGCTTATTAAAGTAGCTGTCACCTAAGCAATCTCTATTGAGTATTGGAAAATCTTCTGCTGAATCCTATAGTCTTGGTTCTTATTTGGGATATTAATGCACCAAGAAGCCCATTAATTGAAGAGGAAGTCGGAGAGGCCATAATGCGAACGCAACAGTCCTAGCGAGTGAGATAGAAAAGAGAGAGACATCGAGAAGAGAAAGAGATACAAGAGAGCTAATGTAGAGAGAAACGAGAGTGATGGAAGAGAGGAAGAGAAAAAAAAAAGAATATAATAGCGAGAGGGAGAGGCGAGAGAGAGGGAGATTGTAAAAATAGGCTTCCAAATTCGTAAAATTTTGTTCCAAAAATAAGAATAAGTGTTTTCTTACTTCGGCACACAATTGACAGTGTAGAAAATTAATCGGAAATAGATCCCAATCAGCGAAATTAAAGCGTGCTGACCATCATGGTCATTTGTTTTAGCGCTAGGGTCCATACAAACATATAAGCAAGAATTTTTGCAAAATATCCGCAGGGAATCGATTGATTTCGCCCTTTAAAGCCGCAATATATTCTTCAATTCTGGCGTTTCGCTGTCTTATTGCCACGGCAAAAATATGCGCTCAACTGTTTGCTTATCGGAGCGATTATACTAGCCGAAAGTTTAAGTTAACGTACGTATCGCAGCTCAAACTGATCATGAAATTTGATAAAAATTTTCTATGGTTTATATTGAAGCATATGCTTTGAACGATAAAATGATGGACAATCTGGTACACAAATATTGGGGGGACGTGTGAATTTAACCACCGTGGTCATACGAAGAGAAAATATGCAGGATAATACGATAATAATAATAATAATACGAGCTTTTGTCGCATCAGCTCAAACCAATACAGGGTCCACACTGAATATGATAAAAATTAAAAGACAGAAAAAAAATTTCGCATGAGTTTTAGAATGGTTACAAACCAACAGACTCTAATACATTTTCCATTTAACCATAGACATAAACCATTCGAACAAAATTCCCCAAAGTACACAATTGACAGACAGTTTCAATGTAGAGTTTTCCATTGCAGGCAAATTCGTGGATTTTTAGAAATGACCCTGAAATTTCTCGCACCCAGCTGAGATGCAATCACATTTCTACACACAAGCACCCGGCCACACATGTGAAAGTTTTATTTTAACAGCCAACTTATAGTTTAAAGTGCCCAGACAGTAAAGGCATTTTATGGTCATCTTATTATTATTTGCAAATTGCAACATTAAATAGGCAACACGACACGAATTCACCTGACTAAAATTAAAAACAAAAATAGCTCGTTAAGATATTGCACAGACTCGGGAGTACATTGCAGACATGCAGCACATAGTCACATACCTATTCGTATGTATGAAAAGAAGAGTATGGACCCAAATTCATCTGTTCTTGATGAAGTGAATTTTTCAATCTCCAAGCAGATCGATGAGATTGCATTACGCAACGGTGACGTAAGCAGTGATATTTTCTGCAGCAGTCGCCGTAGTTGTTTCATCGTTCGGCTGATTGGAAAAGGAATAGATTGCAAAAAAAAAAAAAAAAAAATAGAACAAAATTTTCAAGATCACATGGTCAATGGATCAATTTTATAACAAATACAATAAAAAAAAACACAGTCTAGAGGATGAACAAAAGAAAAGGAGTAAAATTGGACATCGGACACATGTTGAATGATTAAATATACGGGTACCTGCATGGATGCACGTGCTTAGCCTTAATCGCCTTTAGGCCAGGCTAGTGAATTATATTCTAAAAAGAGAATGATGCAATGTGTTGGAGAGGAATAATAAAAAGATTTGACTAAATGTGCCGAAAAATTTATTTATATTTGTAGAGAAAAATTTGGCAAACAAAGGAAGCAACTTACCGGACTTGGTTAGACTTGTAATCTGCGAACCCGACGAATAGACCATCTCTTGGTCACTTATTATACGAATATCCAGTCCTCGCTTTAACGCCCGATCAAATGCGTGAGAAAGCTCGTACGACGTGAATATGTACATCGACAGATCGATGGAGTACTTAGCGTTGTCAATTAAATCAATGATTTTACCGATATTACGGGGAAAGCAAAAGGGATTTTTGCAATTTTTATAATCGTGCCGTTTTTTCGGCGAATTTCGCGGACTTTTGGCCGCACAGTCCTGCGTTAATTCGTTAATCCAAATGACTTCGGCGATTTCCTGATTGGCCTGTGATGAACGAAGTTGAGCGCAGCGGCTCACCCACCGGTGGAGGTAACGATACCCGATTTCAGACACAATAATGGCCGATGCACCGTACAGAATGTATTTGATAAAATTATTTTCAATTTTAATCGACATGATTTGGATTGTTTCTTCGAATAACGTTTCATTTAAAGCACAGTGCAATGCAGCGAGGTGCAAAATGCACGTGCGACTAGGTTAATTTGAGACTATGTCACTAACAGCTGACACGGTTGGTAGTTGTCAATTCTTTTCGATGTAGGTGACATCTCTTATTTCTCTTGGTAAGCAGAGGCAAAGTAGTTCCGTTTGTTTAATGGGAGCAAATTTATAAACTATATATAAAAAGAAAAAATCCAAGCAAATTTTTGTAAGGTTTTTTTTTTTTTTTTTATATATACTAAGCTCGCGCTCGAGAGGGCATTCCTTATGCGAGTTGTACGGCTTAGAAAGGAATCACGATATTTAAGAGTATGTCCGAAAGTGGCCTTGAGGGCTATTGGCGAGCATTCACACAGTGACGGTTGTTACGGTTGAAGGTTTGAAGAGCCGGAATGTTACTGGCGATTTCAATGAAGCACCAGTAAGTGAGACAGGAGACATTACGTCGGTGTGACATAGACTGAGTGATATTAGTATCACCAATGAGTTTTATCGCAAGGTTTTGAATACTATCTAGTAAGTGCAGAGAGGTTTTAGGAACATCTGACCAGATGTGGCCATTGTACTCCAATTTACGGCTAGATAAGAGGGGGTGAAATATTTCTTCGTCGTCGAATAAGTGATCATTCCAACGTAAGTTGTCATTGACACACATACCGAGAATGGATTTTTTTCGATTTACGGCAGGAGAGCAGGGATGTGAGTCCGGGATTTGTGTTAAGATAATTGCTTGTGTGAAAAACAGGTTAGTTTTGATAATTCGAATTAAGTTGTTTCGCAAAAACCTATGTGATCTTCCGAACCATACACTGGCGTGAATCCGGTTAAAGTACTGAAGTGCAACCTACGCACTTCTTTCTGCGGGACAGGCACTAAGTATTTCTGCCTGTTTCGTAACAAATTTAAGCTATACTTTGCGACCCGAACCATTAAACTCTATATTTTTCTACCTTAATGATTTTATAACAATTTTAATCTTGTTGGACAGGAGCTTTCCTTTATAGATCCTTAGCATCTCGTCCAGAATATATGTATTATACATAAATGGGCACAATTCTGCTTATGATGAAAGACGATTCAAATGAATATAAGGGCGGTCGAAATATTGATCGTTGATTGGTTTTGGACTTCAGCATCCTGGAAGTGAAGTAGTAGTACGGTGTATGCAGTTATCTTCTTCTGAATGATAAATGCATTGAATTAAAACCATTTTCAATGTTCTGCATCATTACTGTGTCAATATTTCTTTGCCTGCAATCGTTTTCTTTTTTCACAGTACCAGTTTGGTTGCATTTTTGTTGACAATCGCCTTTCTGAATTCAAACTGTTCGTCTGACATTGCTTTATTATAATCCGTACAAATATATTTCCCAGATAGTTTTTATTTGCATAGAGATCCCGGTAGTCCTTTCCCCTTTGGTACTAATGTTGCAACTTCTATGGGTCAGAAAAACTTTCCGCTTCTAGGCTCCTTTGTGTTGTTTCTTTAAAAAAGTACGGGTGCCGTCCCTGTTTTTCTGCAATTTACTGTTTGAATCCATTAATGCAGCGATTCTTGAAGTGTCCTTCGGCTCCCAGCTCGATCAGCGTCATCTTGTATGACATGCCTAAGTGATTTATGTCAGCTTTGCCGCATAAACCTTTGAAGAAATCTTTTATGTTTCCTGCAAAATAATTGTGAATTTACCTTCCAGCCTACAACATACATAAATTCCTCAAGCAGTTTTTTTTTGCACAATTTTCACAATTATCTTGAAAGGAAAATCTTCCACATATCCGTAATTCGGTCGGTTCTGTTAATACAATACGATGATGATGTCGAGAGTTGTGTTTGGTTCGATTATCAATAAGATTTGCACTCCTCCGTCTTAAGCCATTTTTATCAAGTTTTTCAGTGCTATCTGTAGTGATTGAGGCTGACCCCTTACGAATGCCAACTTATAACGCCTCTTTTTATTCGAGTACATGGCGGCTGAGACTGCTAAATACATATGCTTCGCATTTTTTGCGTGTTCGTATTGGGGTCCTGCTTTACACCTTCAACTTAGCTTATAACTATTGTCTCTTTTTATGTTTGACTAAGCGCTAAATATTTATCTCGTGATAGATTTGAATTGGCTGCTCATTCAGAAGATGATTCAGGGGGTATTTTTCGGAGTAGACCTGTTGCTGATGTCAAATTTTTGGTTTTATTTAACGCCATGACCACTCTTCTTCAGCTCTGTTGTCCGCGGCAATACTCTGGTTGATAAAAATTTAACGTAGCAAGAAACAGAAAATAGGATGGAACATACACACTCTCGCTCCAGACAAATTAAGCGAACGTGTCGTAACAGAGTCGACATTTTTATTGAAGTCATATGATTGAACATTTGCTACTCTACTCTAAAAACTTGGTGGATTTGAATACCGTCGTCACAAGCAACCATAAAACGTTCACAAGACTACATTTTTAAATTGATTGACTTTGCAGTTATTACGAGTAAAGTAATAAGCAGTATTACCATCCCAACGTGGCAGAAAGATATTAAGCTTAGGATGCCTTGCCGCTAATTAAATAATCAAACGCCAAAAAAAGTAGAACCAACGTCTCAATAAATTGTTGAATGTAAATGAATTAATATAACCAATTCTATTACTTCAACTATGTTGCTTATTTATTAACAAAGTAAGTGCTATAAAAGCAATTGAATAAGTGTGGAAATTAGTTAAGAACTTGAGATGAATGTAATTCCGTGGTAGTATATTGTAAAGCTAGGAAAATAACTGAAAATATCAAAAATACGGATTGTAATCAGTTTGCACACTGTTACAGGACCATAAAGAAGATGCAGAAGAAACAACCACCGGTAATGAGTCTGGCGTAATCGTTTACAATAGTAACTTTACTTAATTATAATAAAATAAACCTTACAATTGCTACCTTTATATAACCGTTGCTTTTTCGTCTAAGCACCACATTTGCTGCATATGAGGGACCAACGGTGATTTAGTTAGATTTAGTTCAAACAGCGAAACAAATATTCCAACCATGGACAAATTTTTGCTTGATGAATGTGGTGGTGTTTCAGTTTCTGCAGGTTATTATCTGTAAGGCCTATCATAAAATAAAGGAACAAAATGGAGCTAAACCTAAGAGAAATTGTTTCAGTATCCATACCAATCAAGTTAATTATATTACACAATTTCAATTCACTTCAAGTTTAAAGAAAACAAATGTATGCTAAAAATTATATTTTGAGTAAATTAAAAACAAGAGTTGTACACGAGAAATACGTCCATTACTCTCCTGAAGCTATTTTATATAATCCTACTACATATCTCTTTCCCGACATATTTTTAAGAATCAGGCCTGATGGCTCTGTACATGTTTAACTCATTCGGAAACGTCTTAGACAGCTCCAGCAGGATGTTCGCCTTGAATTTGCGGTACGCGTCAATTTTGCCTTTTACTTCCTCGTTTTTAGCCAAAGCCTTTTCTACACAGTCCTTGGTATACAATTGAGGATTCCTGTCCTGATCAATGTAGTCGAACACTTCAAAAGGAACCAAAGTATCTTGGACTTGGTTTTTTAGTTTGTCGATTTCCTGCAGTCCAGTCACCAAGCTTTGACTACAACCGAACAAAAAATAGTCATATAAGTTTATGCAAAGCGCCATTAAATATTTACTTACATTTTTTGATTTAATACATTTTGTCCTTGAGGTTGAAAATCACTAACAATTATACGGATTTGTCGAACATTTTCAATAAACATTTCAAGTTGAGTTTCAAGATTTTCCAGAGCAGCCATTTTTATTGTTTGCTAGTTAACGTTTACCAACGAAATGAATTGCGTTCTGTCATTACAAACAGCTGTTGCAAAGAAGGAGTTGTAAAATTCCCATGTTCTGTTGATTTTAACATAGGAGTTAGATGGACTATTTTGCTTGATAGGAATTGCGAGATGCAGATTGGTTAACTACTCTTTCCTAAAGCAATACAAGAAGATTAACGATATTGCAATGCGACTAACGTGTTACAGAATAATAGTTCTACATTGATAAAGACATATTTGGAGATTGATTGAAATTGATGTTTTCAAAGTCCTACTTTGTGGCAGTAAAGGGAAACTGGAATTAAACTTACTTGGAGGGAAATGAAGACTATTACGCACTTTAATTTTTTTGAAGACGTTTATTGAAAACTCAAAATGAAAAAACGTATGTTAGCTACTCTCTGATCTACACATTCGTGCTTTTTGGAACATTTTTTCCATATTTGTAAACATTTTATTTATAACACGGATTTCTTAGAAAATATTGATCGTTAGGTTGGAAATGGTCGCCGACCTTTTGATATACACACGCTCTTTTTATTACTATATGTCCCAGCAAAACTATCAAAGTGGCACACCACGAGCGTGCGAAAGTATTTTTGAGTGCGATGCTGGTAGTTTGCTAAGGATTACGCTAATTGAAGAGTGTTAACGGCTTAGCTTTAACTCTACCGGTTGCTATCTAAATAGCAAGCAAGCAAGTAAAATCTATGTTTACCGTGACCCTTTATCAAGACAATATAATGTACTAATATCATAGGACGAACAAATTATCTTATTCAATCAACGCTAAATAATTTACAGGGTGTGCCTTATGTTTCAATCCGATTAATGCCGTCATTTAGAAGTGTATGTTTGAAAGGAGTGGAATGTGGTTGTTAAGAATTTGAAGCATCTAGTAGTGCAACAATGTGTTAAAGTTATTCAAAATCAATTGAAATTCAAATTAAAAAAAAAATCATTCATTTATTCATTCCATGAATTGTTTAAAAACTAATTTTGAGTTGTTTTTTAAAGTTCGTAAACCCTGGGAGGTAAAGCAAAGTGTGGAGGGCAATGCAGTTGACGTAAGCCAAAAAATATTGGTACAGTGAGGAAGAGTATTGGCGAACACTTCATCTACGTCATAGACGGGAAATTTTCTTGCAGTGTTTACAATTAAACAATTATTTTAATAAAACATATAGAAAATAAAACTATAGATTTTTCATCAAAATCTAAGCTAAAATTAAGCTTTTCCTTTATAACCATTTGGACAGAATTGTAAAATCTTGACCCGTAACGCCAGATTTTATATCGAAGGATTGCAGATTTCATCTGAGGGCCCAGCTCCCTTTCCTTTTTCCCTTTTGAAAAAGCCGAGTTCTTTTTAGGGTTTCTTATGTTTAGAGCCCTCAAGCCCGCGAATTGCTATTTACTAGGAAAAAAATCATTTTATTTTCAGCTTAAAGCAGTTCAGTTGTTGAGAATAATTAAAATTGTGAGAGTTTTGAGTAGATAGGAAATATTCAAGTCTGAGGTCTAATTATCAATGCCTTCTCAGTGAGAAGTACTGCAAGCTCGGATAGTTACATGAAAAGGTTCATAAGTTGAGGACCAATTCGGGCTTAGTATTTAAATCTCTTTACTTTATTGTGATTTGCTTTTTTGTACCACGTATATCTGTTTGTAGAGTAATTATACATATTAAGAATCATAATGAACTTAAAATTCATGATGTGTTGAAACCAGGTTTCTACTGTTGAGAAATGGTGTTCAAAACTTTGCTTAAATATGTTCTTCAATTTACGTTTTCCATGTATGCTTCCTATGTTCAGTTTTTATTGCCATTGTATTAGGTTACACTTTCTTTTCGCTCTACATATTAATTTAATTTTTGTTTTGCATTACCTGCACGTTGTTCATTTACACGACTGTGTGTGTAGTGCAACAATACCCACTTTAAATTTTAATCATGTCTTGCGCCAAAGTTAATTGGCTAATTGGTTACAGGAATGCTGTACCCCGTCAGATTATCTATGAGAAAGCCTTGCATGTCGTTTGTGTTCTGGGTTAAACAAAAGAAATACCGTGTTTTTCAAATAATTCTCTGGTAACCTTCTTTTTTTATTATAGACAAAATCTCGATTATTGAAAAAAGTGTTAAAAGTATTGAAGAGTTATGTAACTCTATTCAAAACTCAGCCGACTTTATAAAAACTAAAATGTTTTACATAGATAAGTAAAGTGCAGGTCTAATGCAGTTAGACTCAGTGAGATGCAAGAATGAAAAAAACTCCCTTACGTCGACTGGATAAATGTTGAGTGACATCAAATCTATCTATTCTGCGCAGTCTACTTTCAATCAAAAATCCAGTCTCACATTGAACAAAAAACTCGCTCCTGAAGTGTCTGGACCTAAGCTCGAAGTTATCTTCGATAAAATCAAAGATATAAGTGATTAACTAGCCGCGACTACATTCCTCGTGTGTGATACTGAACACCAAATTACAACAATAAACAGCAAAATCGATGACACTTCAATCCACCCGCAGCCTTACCCAAATGTCCACTAAAATACATCACTCTTGACTGAATTAATGGAACCCAAAGTCGATTCAAATTCGCTTCATTTTGTCTTCTGAGGATTCTCCAACCTACTGATTCCTACGAAGCTTCTACCAACTTTACAATCGAGAACACATCTACATATGTCAATTCCTACAGTCACAGTCCGACGGAAGCTCATCAATTACTTTAATTTAACGTGGACACCTTCCGAATGGCAACGTAAGCTAGACAAGGTTGCTTCGAAGAAACAATCAGTCGCAACGCTTTTTACCAAAACGCTGCTGTTGAATGGATCTCCAATTTCTTCGAAAAGAAATATGACATTACCATCAGCCATTGCAATTCCATCATCTCACCACAGAAACAAGCGCAGCTTCAAACTCAATCAATTTTCTATAGCTGGAAAATTTCACCACGAAGCAGGATAAAGTTAAGCAGTCCGTCATATAAGTTAGCAAGTAAATCCAAATTATCAAGACGTATATCCACTTCCCGTAAAAAATCCAACTTCAGTTTCAAAACTAACATTCTTCCTAATTTTAAGGCTGCCGCCCATATTCTAACTCCCCCCATTCCACCCAAACCTAGCTCCAACATTAAAGTGTCTCATTCGATTTAACCTCTACCCCTTAAACTGCCAATTTTCAACCACAACATACAAAAACCAGGAGTTTTTCCCATTTTCTTTCAATGTATTTCGGGATGATGATCGCACATCCCCCATGATAGACTCTCCTTATCGAGGTGTCCTACTGGCCATTTCATTAGACTCATCTCTCATTGCCGCTTCGTCTTTTTCTAAGCTCGACTTTGTGTCAGTTAAAATAACACATAGGCGTAGATCCTTATACGTTATATGGCTTTTGATGCAATTGACAATTTGATTGACTTATCGGACTTCCTTAATGATATCATTATCATCGGATAATCAGATTTTAACCTGCCTCAGCTGAAATGGATCCCATCTGTAATTTATCCCTTTTTTATCGCTTCTTATCCCATTTATACTAACGAATGTCTCTTCTTAAATCGGTTAACAGACCCTAGTCTATAGTATGTCAATTTAGTGCGATTTCCAACTATATGAAAGTACAAGTAGGCCTTATTTTCACAATTAATCCCATTAACTCCTTAGATTCGTGTTGTTCCATATAACTTTTAGCCTTTTTTAGTTTAATTTTTCCACAACTCTCCCTTCCAGTCATCTCCCATGTTATCCTCTAGTCCTAAAATTTTCACACAACTAATTTTCATAAAATTAATACTTAACAAAAGAGGCTGCCTTCATGTGCTCAATTCATGCACAAGTATCTTCGTTGTAATCTTATCTGCACTTATTATCGCATGATGGGTCAGACGAATTACGTGATTTTTTGAAATACCGCATGAAAGGAATCAATGTTTTGAACAATGTAACGATAACAGCCAATTTTTCACCCGATTTATCGTGTCAAAAGATTGAATGCGTAAACAAGTTACAACCTACCTTTTTGATAATCTCGAAGAAGCTCAACTTGAATCGTTACACGAATTTACAAAAGATAAAGGAAAGTTCAAAATGAAAAAAAAAAATCACCAAAAGCTTTCTGGCACTTCGCCGCCGAACTAGGCCATAATTAGCTAGCTGCATTCGCTATGTATTATTGAATAATTCCTTCATCCACCGCACAATTGGAACGGTTTTTTTCCAACAACGACATAGAGAATCGGCTCTCAGACGAAACATTTAAAAAAACTCGTGTATCTTATTTCGCGTTAAGGTCATCTGATCGAATGGAAGAAGAAGATCACAACGACAATTAATTTTATTTTATTTTTTTTTTTTTTTGACAGAAATCCGAAAAATAAATTATATGTACTTTTTAAAACTAAATTCGATTGTAGTTTACGTTTATTCTTCATGCAATTGTTTAAATTATTTTTCAAAATTAGTTTTCAGAGCTTTTGAAAAATCCACGTAATTTACTCGCTTTTGATTAGGTATTCTACCACAGATATTCGACATCAAAAAAATGTCGAAAACTTTTTCGTTTGTCTTCGATATGTCTTCCCTGCTCTAGAGGCCGAAAAAATAGGCTTTTTACGATTTTTTTTTCAGGAATACTACAAAATAAATCGAGATTATAAAAAAGACTATTTATTATACATATTTTTGAAGCGATTACTTTTAAAGTGGCGGCTCTGCAGCATTTTTGCGATGGCGTTTCCGTTTTTTCAAGGTTCATGGCCGGACAAACAGCTCCTGTGATTTTTGAACTATAAGCCTATGATTTCTTTGATTTTATATACATAATAACTGCTATAGAAGTACGTATATTTTTTTTTTCGAAATATTAATTTTTGTCCAAATGGCGCACTTCCAAAGTGGAAAGTGAAAAATTTGCATAAAAAATCATCAGTTAATTGTTAATAACAAATGAACTATGCAATATAAAAAAAAGTCCGACGTACTTCCATAGACAATGTATTTTTCAAGATATTCAATATTTGAAGTGAATCGGTTGACAATTGTCTGAGTTACGTTTCCGACCCACTTGAAAAATGCAGTTTTGAGATAAACGCGTTTTAAATTTGAAGTTATAGAAATGAATACCTGACGGCCTTGTACTATATTTTGAAAAACAAGTACTACGAGATATTTCCTGGCCATAATATGGTATTTTGATTTGAGGTCCTAAGGACTATTGAAAGCAGTGAAAAAATATATATATTTTTTTAATCCTAGAGTAGCCTAACCCCTTAAGGATGAATTTCTAACCGGACAACATTGTCTCCCCACCGTCTTTCTTAAAAAATGCTAAGGCAGCCACCTTAGTCCCTTTCTCTTCATTCTTACTATTAACAATCTTGAGAGAGTCATTAAACACTCAGTACTTGCTCCCCCTTAATGCTTACGATATAAGACTTTCTAAAAGTATATTCCCCGTGACTAAACTCTTCTTTAGGAATACCACCTTGATCAAATTCGGAATTTATTCAGAAAATTAAAAATACAAGTTTATTCATCTAAATCTATATTGTCCCCTTCAAAGTAATTACCATCGACTGCAATACACTTATGCCAGCGCTTGATCTAATTCTCGAAACATTTTTTATATTCGGTTTTCGGTATGTCCATCAGTGCTTCCTGCGATTTTTCCATTACTTCCTCTTGGCTGCTGAAACGCGTTCTCCGTAGTGGTTTTTTAACTCGATGGAATAGAAAGAAGTCACAGGGAGCCAAATCAGGTGAATTCGGTGGTGAATTGGATGGTATTTGTTGCATTTTTCGTCAAAAAATTACGAATTATGATGGCACTGTGTGACGGTGCGTTATCATGGTGAAAAATCCATGAGTTTTCTGCCCACAATTCTGGTCTCTTTCGGCGAATTGTTTCACGCAAACGTCTCATAACGCCCAAATAATACTATTTGATTACTGTCTGGCCTTCTAGCAAAAATTCATGATGCACTACACCGTTGCAATCTACGAAAACCGTAAGCATTGCCTTCTTTTTTGACTGATTTGAATGACAAACGACGCGGTTTTTTTGGTATCGGCTCATTTGGTGAACGCCATTCACTTGCCTGTCTGGATTGCGTGTCGTACTCATACACCCACGTCTCGTCTCCAGTAATGATCTTTTTGATGAATGTGGGATCGAATTCAACCTCGCAAATCATCTCTTTTGCGATGTCAACACGGTTTCTTTTTTGCATGCTTAACCAAAATGTCTTGGACGGATCTATAGGCAATATTTAAGTCCTCCGCTATCTCTCTCATGGTTAATTTTCGGTTATTGACCAACATTTCTTTTACTTCATCAGTGTTATCGTCGGTTTTGATGTCGAAGATCTGCCACTGCGTTCATCATTTTCGATAGACACACGACCATTTTTGAACCGCTCGTGCCGACCGTTTTCTTTAGAGAATCGTTGCCGAAACACTTTTCCAACATTTCCAACGTTCGCGTACCATTAAATCCGTTTTTTTACGCAAAATTTAATACAAGCTCGTTGTTGCAAATTCAAATCCATTTCAAAAATTGTAAGAAATCACCAACGCACACAGAGATAGATGTACTCTTGGCTACGTAACTTTTGCAAATGTCAAGCTATGACGCTAAGATTTAGAGGAAATGTCAACAACAGATGTACCAACTTAACAAAAAAAAAAAAAACAGAACTCAAATCGGAACAATTGGAGCGCCACAAAGTGGTTATTCGGTTTTTTTTTTTTTTTTATCATGGTGGTACTTTGATCTAGTTTCTATCTGGTGGCTCAAAAACTGCTTAGAACTTAAGATCGCCAAATGGCGATTCAAGATACTTAGGTTTTAAGTAAAGCCTGAAGTGGCGTTCACACTCTCGCAAAATCTGCGAGCAAGTGCGTTCAGGTAAGACCGCGCGCAAGTGCGTTGCCTGTTTTTTCATTCACACTAACAGATTTGCCTTGGAACTTTTCTTCAGTTTGAAAATGGATGTAAAGGAATTGTGTTATATAGCAACAGCTATATCGTGTATTGTATATAATAATAATAATAATAAAAAAAGACATTACTACGAAAAAATGGGTAAAATTGTGGCTTTCTAAAAGCGAACGTTTGTTTTACTTGGATTAAAAGAACTTTGTTTAGAGCCAGATGATTTTCGAAATTATTTAAGAAGTATGTACAAAGAATAATTAAGTTTAGTTACTCCCATGATTCAATATTTTGGCTTTCAATGTACATAGTATTGCCGAAGTGATGAATTTTGTTTGATATCGCTATCGATTACTTGATTTAGGGAAGATTGTTTACGTTGATTTATCGAATGTGTTGCAGGAATAGTTATGAAAGCATATCTTTTAAGCGTTCCTAACTGCGCTTCAAAAAGGCAGTCATTTATAATGTCAGCAAACACTTTCTGGATCAAGCTTGCGTAATTTCTTTGCCATATTACGTCATATTCATCCTCAGCTCTAGTTCCTTCCAATTTATCCTTTACCAACAACAATACTTCATCGCTGGTAGTTTTCTGTTTTGCCAAGTAACATTTTTAATGCGCTCGTTTTAACGTTATACCTGGGCTACATGACTCTGAGAGAGAATGGGTGGACAAAGGCGTCCTAGGCTCATCACTTGTACATCCAGTTTCATGTTCTCTATCCTGTAAAAAAAAGGAAATTAAAAATAAATATGCACATGATTTCTAGGTAGTTTTTACCTGATCATTGTCTAGGATGAAATTTGGAGCATCAAATCTAATACTTGATCTAGGGATTTCTTGATCTTTTATTGTAAAAAAAGTAAAAGATCGAAATACCACAAACTCGGCTGATACACATTGTCTGTACCAGATCCACTTTTTTATATTCTTTTCAAAAACAACTCCGAAGAGAATTAATTTTCTTTATGACATCTTCCTTAGTGGCATCCTTGTTTAGTTCTCTTAATTTATTAATTAATAGTTTATATCCATCTTCGTTTTGCACTTTATTGAATACCATATACTTTCGCTGATAACTGCTTCACTATGTGCCGTTTTAATATCAATCATCAGCAGATCGGTCTCGTGCCAAGCCAAAAGACTGAACGCTCCGTCAGTCAGAGTATGCAAATCCGCGTGCTAGTGCTAAGACTTGTGCGAGAGTGAATATTTTCAAAGTTTAATAAGTTGAAAATATACGGCTAGTCACCTACTTTTTTTTAAGAGATCTAATTTTATTTTGTATTATTCATTAGCTAAATAATAACATATAATTACCATAAGATTGTATTTCTTTATCCGAAAAAAAAAAAATCCTTAAAAACCTTTAAAATTTAACCTCGGACATGAGACTACCCCCTTAACCCCCACTATTTTAAACCTTGAAATGTGTACTGTCAAACAAATCGTCAGGTCATTCAATCTCAAGTCAGTGGCTTTCAAAGTGCAGCCTTAATTATTAAATCTGATAAAACAATAAATTGAAAATTGTTAAACATTTTAAGAAAAAAAGGACAAACAAATATTGATTTCATATGTTCATTTTTATTTTTTCATTAAACCTATCATATCGATTGTTCAATGAACAATCCATTTTTTTCAATTCTTTTTGGGCTTTAGAAGCAGCCTCTTCAATCCCATTGTTCAAGTCATCCAATGTTGTTATTTCTGATGATAAAATAATGTCCGCATAAAAAAGCCCATTAGGCTCAAGTTCGAAGACCTTAAAGGTAACCGAATGGAGCCATCCTGCACTATCCACGAATTTTCATAAACACGGATTAACCACTCTAACTGCATCACCATACGGGTGTGCTGGTCCTCAGGTCGTCCTTTTTTCCCCTTCTAGGGGTCATAAAATGTACCTTTTTTTTTTAAAAATTTTTTATTAGATTTGCATTGCGCAGGAATGCAGCTGTTAAGCAAATCAAGGTCCATTTAAAAGGGGCGCTTTAAATAAGCTTTTTTAAATCGTTTGCTATTTAAAAGAGTAAATTTTTATGTTTAAATGAATGACAGCAATGCATGTAGAGGTGATCCTGACTTAAAACGTAACAGGACGAAGTTGTTAGATTTTAATTACTAAAATGATAAGATGTAAGTATTTCATGGGTTAATCAAAGCAGCTCTCATATATTAATATCAAAGAAGTTCGTCTTCATACGTAAACATTTTTCGTAAATCCTTTTACTATATTTAAATTAAATTTGTCATGTTTGTATATGGTATAGCTACATTTTATTTTATTTTATTTTTTATTTTTTTTTATAAATAGAAAACCTTAAAGTACAATATTCTTATGAAACTTGCAGTTTTGAGTATTCATTTGTTTTCACTGTTTGCTTTTCGTACAGTGATTGATTTCACCGGGCCAAGTGACAGAACCGAACTTGCTCCTAGACCCAACAGATTACAAATACTTGGATTTGCTGCTCCCTGAACCGAGACAACTGGAAACGCCAAAGAACTCGTACTCGCACCAGCTGCAGTAAGTGGCACATAATTAAAGATACCCAATCCGGCAAGTTTTCGCTTAACTTCTTCATTGCGCAAATCGACTATAGGTATGCCAATTTCATTAACGCTAGGCTCATGCTCACGACGAACGTGATCTTGTAAAGTCTCTTGGGAAGAACAGGTATGATGACATAGTCTGCATCGAATGATGCGTTTTTGTGTTCGATCAGGATTTGGCATAGGAATGCCATGCCAACGGAAGGCATGCCTATTTACACCCTCAAGGGTTAGGAACTTTTCTTTACATGTGATTACAGGGCAGGAGAGAAATTTAGCCGATATACGATGACCGCTTTCAGAACCTGGATTTCCTGGTTTGCACACATTTATATCTGTAGGTTTTTTCTTCGATATAATGCTGACAGAATTGTTAGCTTGTAGTTTTTGGACAGCCTCTTGAGCCGATGAATTTGAGGAATTTGTACCTTTATTCGCCAAGGAAGGAGCTAATGAGGATTTTCCTTTGTGTGTTACGGTTATTCCTCTTGTGGCAAGTATATTAGCAACGTCTTTTGGGTTTTTTATTGTGCCTTTAACGGTTGGACTAGTTTGATCGTTTAAAGAAGTTTCTTTAGACTTTTCATTCATCTGGGGGAAATTATTTGCATTGATTCCGCTGTGGACACTGTGGATAATAGGCATTCCAGGGGAATTATTTATTCCTGGAGAAACTATCCCATTTGACGATGGCGATGGTGATGCTGAAAAATGATTTTGCGCTGATTCCACTTTGACTCTTTTTGTTGGCGGTTCACCCTGTTTGGGTGGGCTTAAGGGGCGGGTTCTTTGAAATTGTATCTGACCAGCCATTTGTGGATTCGGCCCTAGAAATCTCGGCCGAATAGCCGTTTGTTGGGTCAGAATGCCCGGTGCTGTTGGAATTTCATTTGTCAATCCTTGCGATCTTCCTCGAATTGCTTTTTGTAGCCGAGATTTTAAAAATATTGGCTGACGCATCATTTCTGGATTTAAATGCTGATTTCCATTTTGAAATTGTGGCGGCGGAGGTCCATACATCTCAGGTCGTTTATCCATGTACTGGTTAGGCGGAAAATTTGATGGATTACCATTTACTCTGTAAAGTGGTGGCGGCGTGCGTGTTATCATACACTGTGGGGGATGAAAGCCAGGAGGGGGTGAAGGTTGTGGCGGATGATGCATCATATGTCTTACATTCAGTCTTGGTCCATATCCAGGAAAATTACCCCGCATTTGTGCCATTTGGTAGAGTGGAGGAAGATTTTGTGGTGGGGGAGGTGGTGTTCCTTGCATGTAGGCATTCTGTTGATGATGTCTGAATTCAGAATGTGTAGGCGGAATGGGTTCTGCCATTCTATTATGAAAATCGTGACCAGTAATTTGTTTGTGTTCGTACAAATATTTTGGGTGTGAGAAATTCATATGGCAGACATTACAACGTGGTGCCAAGCTATCTATCGAGATGAATTCATTAGCATTTGCTGGCCAATCCGGCTCCTTTTGGAATAGCTGGGGTTCTTTATTGTTTTCCAACAACTTTTTTAACAGATCCTCTGTTGCTTCACCTGAATTCATATCATCAGCGAAGGCATCTAAACCATCAAAAGTAGGGCATTCAAAATATCTGTTTTCTGGTTGAAGGAATGAATTGGGTGGTTTTGAGCTAGAATTTTGTGCAAAAGGCTCTGTGCTAATATTTACAAATGCTTCAGATTTACACTTGATGTCAGCTGCTTTCAGAATTTGTACCCGAGAATCTATTTCTGCAGGTTTGTCTTCTTTCTCATGAGGGACTACTTCGAAGTTTTGTGAGCTGAGTAGCTTAAGTTTTAATTTCAGACTTCCATGCGTTGGGCTTGGTTTGGGACTCAGAGAGCACAGGTATTCTTTTACTTTTTCATTGTTATCGCTAAGTTTTTCCAACCGAACATCGGGCATCTTTATGTGAGCTTTAAGGTGTTCATGCAACTCTCGTGTTTTACGAAAATGCACATCACACTCTCTACAATAACGTTTTTTAGTTTTCTTGGATGAAGATACTGCCGACGAAACACTCTCGGCGGACGAGAAATATGATGCTGGTGAAACTGGTGCACTTGCAGTGGCATTGATACCTGCAGTAGGCGTTTTTACCGAGCCTTGTTGACTACTTGGAGATGCCATTTTTGATAAAACTACATCCTCTTTTGAATTGTCTGTTTGATTTATGACTGCAGCAGTTTCGGTAGTCAAACAAACATCATCGTCATCATCATCGTCTATGACTTCAGGATGATTTATTCCATCTGGTTTGCTTTCAATTAATTTAAAGCCTGCGAATTCGTCATCATCCGCTAGACTTCCCCCTTGTTGTGGTTCATCTGATGTCGCAATTAAATGTGGTGGATCCGGAAATAGATCGACGCATGTAAGGGCAGGCAAGTCTGAAAAGATTTTAATTAGATAATTGTTTAATAGATTTATTAAAACAGAAAAAGGGTTGCAACTAATTAAAATTAATATGGTTTTTGGGAGTACATACTATTGATGTGGGTTTCGGATTAAAAGCTTTTATTAATAAATTTATATTTCTGCGAGCAGAAAACAAGTGTATTGAAATTAAAGTGTAAACAATTAAATATATTAGTTGATCGAAGCGGTGGCACTATGGACACTATGGGTTTGGTATGAAAAAACAAAGTATATGTTTTCTATAAAAAAAGTATGCAATATTGACAAGTGGTTACCGACGACATAATCATTCTGGTGGGAGGAAAACATCTAATGGAACTAATGGAGTCTGCCTTGAACACACTTGTAAAATAGAAAACACACGCTTGTCTAGAAAAGTTTAATGTTCCTAGAATCAACGTTGTTATTTTCATCTATAGCTACTCGTAAATGTCTAGTAATTATCCTAGACAGTAGGCTCAGTTGGAATCGTAACTTCAAATAAAAAACCAAAAAAGCATTAGGAGCATTCTACACATGCTAAAAAACCTTTGGTAAACGTTGGGGACTAAGACCATGTATAATACACTGAAACGCTGATCCAACAAATCTAGACAGCGAGTGAATACGTGCCCCCCTCGAACTCATAAGTAGGATATGTGTTTTCCACGGGTTTATTTAGAGGTTTGGGTCTAAATAAACCCGTGGAAAACACCTGGGATACAGGCTTTTTGGACAACTTAATGACGTCAGCAAAGCAAAACTGATAGATCTCATTAGATAGATAGATATAGTACACTAACTATATCGTAATAAACTAATAAATCTCCGTGTGTGCTTGTAGTTAAAAAAATTTTGTTCAAGCATAAAATTGTTCTATGTTCCAACAGGTTTGATATAAAGCAAAATTATACATATTTGGGGCGAGATGAAATCAGGTTTCATAAATAGAATTAAGCTCGCGTTATGGTCGAAATACAATCGATATATACGAGTATATCTTGGAAAATATGAATAACACTGACTTGAACTTATGGTTTCAATAGGCACATGCAATATGGCGACTGGTAAGTTGATTTTCAGAAATACTCGTACAGCTATTAATTAGCCTTAGACATCGCGATCCGGGGCTTGTCGATTATTTCGTGTAGGGAAACGTAAAGTCACTGTTTAATGGTCATAAACTTGCAGCAAATGACTCATTGAAAGTGAACATTGCTAGACTTATAAGTATGTGTAATACGTAGACAGCATTGCTTGAAACAATGACGAAAAATTGTATGCTCAAAGACCATTTTGTGATTTTTCTACACCACATTCAAGCCGTTAAAGCTTGACATGAAATAACTTTTAAAAGAAATCAAAGTTGTATATGTAGATATCCGCTTAGGGGTTAAGGAGGTAAGATCTAAGGACTGGTTGATATTGATAGATATGCTTTTCGCTTTAAATTCCACAACTTAATTTATTTTGTATGTACACATTTATGTTTGTAATATACATACATATATTGGCGTTTTCTTGCATGGCGAAAGGATCAGTCGGAAAAAATTGGGTGAATGCTCTTATTTGAATCATCCGTTTATTAGAAGTAAGACGCTGAGCTGTAAAGCATCTATGCTTCATCGTGTTCGGTTCCATATCGGATTTCACAGTGCTTTCTGCAAGTGGCAACTTGGTGTGGATTAAGTAATAATTTTGAATAAATCTGATGTTCACTAAAGTTTTGAAGAGTAATTAGAAAAGTGTTAGGTTATTAGGCAATATCACATTCCTTCAGATATGGTAGGGCATATTTTTAGTTTTACGAATCGAAAACCGATTGAGTTAAAATCTAAATTTTGAACATCTATTTTTCCCGTTATTTGCTATTTTCAATATCTTTTCCTCAATTATATAATATATGTATGAAATATAATATACATATACATATCAATGCATGCACATATACAATAATATAATACATACCATGATTGAAATTTTGATTCTTCTACGTTTCGTAAATTAATTCGTAGATACATATGGTATGTATGTACATACTCGAATATATTCGTGAGATTTTTAAACACAATTGTGTTTATAAGAGCATCATAAGAATTTCTAAAGGTTGCGTGCTTCCCTATTTTATACTTAGTTTACAATGAATAACAGTTTCTTTATTAAGTTGAATGGAAATTGCTTTAGCTGGGCTCCAATTTTAGTATAACATAGTGTTAAACGTAAAGGGCTTATCAAGGCTTAATATACATATGTACATATATACTTGTGATGAATTCATACATATGGACGAGTATATAATTGTGGTATCAGTATGTTTGTAATTTAATGTTTATCATTTCAGATAACATAACGGTTATTACCTTTTTCTTTATCTAAATCCAACGTATTGATTGTGGTTGTGAATTCCTCAAATGTAGTTTCATTGTCGAATTCCATTGTTGAGTACTAAAATTAAAAACCAAAAATTTGTTCCGTTAAATAAAGCTAACTTCCATCTTCAAATATTAAAAATTTAACTATAAATCATTGAAAATTTTTATCTTATTAAGGTATTTCTCAGATAATTTATTTTCGGTTTCCTTATTGCGTTTCCTACCGAAATATTAAATAAACAAAATATTTAATAAGAAATGTGCATAAATTTTACCACTTAAATGAGATACACGGTATGGGATATGGACGTCCCTTTACCGCTCATGGCTTATTATGATCGGGCGCCTTTCCGTTCCTCTCCCATGTCTCATTCTGCCTGAGCAGCTTTGCCACGCGCACTTCCCCCTCCAGTTTCCTGTCGCTTTTTCGTTTTATCGAATTTTTACCATTCATAATGAGATGGGTGTTAAGAGAGTTTGAAGTGGAATAACTTTATTGGCTACGTAGTAGCACTACTGATGCAAATAGCGATACAACATCTTGAAAGCAGCCAATGTACATATCATCCTCGTTGAATAATTTCAGGATTCACTTACAAGTATTATCGCATGGTTTTTAATGTCACCTATGTGGTGCAAAAGGGACTATGGATTCGTTTCGTCGGAGTTCAGAAATAATTTATTTCGCTTTTTCGTTTCATTGGATTTCGAAATTACTGCCCAACAAGCGAGGAAAAATTTCATTGAAGATATTATATTGTCCTATGATAAAAGCGTTTAGTTTATTAAACTGACCCTTACATAGTAGACTGCATAATAAATTTAAATATAATGTTTACCTAATAGTCAAGAATGTGTACCTATAAAAATGAAAATTTTAAACAAAATTCATACTAGAAAATGTTTGTTAAACGAACGCATATCTAGACGTATGTATCGTATACATATTGGGTCTATAACTTAATTCGTGGCCAGGCCATTGTGCTCGATAACTCTCATTACTTCATAGCGTAAGTTTAGATCTATTGATATAACTTTATACTTTTGCCGGATTTCTTGTCGTAATCAGCTTTATTTTCCTCTTGTAGCTCTTAATCGATCGGTGGTGCTATTGATAGAGTTGCACCCTTGAAACTTATTAATACCACTATTCCTGGTTTTCGATTGACAGTTTAATTATACTTGTTGTTATCATACGACTTGATGCACTCGCTCGATCTGTCCATTTCTTAATGGTGTTCCTGTTGTCACAATTACATTTTTTTCGTCACAAAAATGTTTGAACTTAGTAGTTGTAGAAGCACCACCTTTGTCGCTATTAATCTGCTATTAATTTAGTAAAGCTGTCCACTATCCTTTAAATATATTGGGTCTATAAATCGTGCGGTTTGCTAAGAGATGGTGTAACTTGTATTATTCCATTGGAGCATGCGTTGGAAAGCTACTGTCATTGTACGTCATTTCAGTATATGTCATTCATTTGAAGCCTAAACAACAATAATTTTTTTTTCACTCAAATATGTCGAACTTTGTGCCTGAAAGTGTTTTTGCGGGGAGTTATTCTTCATTACTTTAATATGAAGAAAACTGCTACAGAAAGTCATCGTATTTTGGTGAAGGTTTATGGTGAACATGCGCTAGCTGAGCGAACGTGCCAAAAGTGGTTTACACGATTTAAAAGTGGTGATTTTGGCTTGGAAGACGATGAACAACTTGGGCAGCCAAAAAAGTTTGAAGATGAAGAACTGGAAGCATTACTCTATGAAGATTGTTGCCAAACACAAGAAGAGCTCGCAGAATTTTTGGGTGTCACTCAAGCAGCCATTTCAAAATGTTTAAAAGCAGCTGGATATTTTCAAAAACAAGAAAATTGGGTTCTACATGAAATGCTGCTGGAACGCCACAAAAGGAAGTCATTTTTGCATCGGATTGTTACTGGTGATGAAAAATGGATCTATTATGACAACCCCAAGCGCAAAAAATCATATGTGAAATCCGGCTAACCAGCCAAATCAACGTCAAAGCCGAATATCCATGGCGCGAAGGTAATGCTCTGTATTTGGTGGGATCAGATGGGTGTGCTGTATTATGAGCTGCTAAAACCGGGTGAAACCATCAATGGACAACGCTACCGAACACAATTAATCCGTTTGAAGAGAGCAGTAGCCGAAAAACGCCCGAAATATGCGACCATTCGGCCCAACGTTGCTATTCCGGTTAAGAACTATTTGGAAAACAGTGGATGGGAAGTTTACCCCACCCGCCTTATAGCTCAGACCTTGCCCCTTCTGACCCCCATTTGTTCCGGTCGATGCAGAACGCCCTCACTGAAATACGGTTCACATCAAAGCAGAATATCAAAAATTGGCTTGATTCATTCTTGGCTGCCAATCCGGCGCAGTTCTTTTGGGATGGGATCCACAAATTGCCAGAAAGATGGGAAAAAGTCATAGCTTCAGATAAGCAATACTTTGAATAATACTATTGTACATGTTTTTTTTAAATAAACGTTCAAATTTTGGAAAAAAAAAACATAATGTGCCTTAATAGAATAAGTTCAAATCTTTGTTAAGAAATAAAATATTTTTGCTTTTACAAAAGGAAAATATTTTAATACATTAAATAATTAAATCCATACCATATTTTCAGTTAGTACCGACCTTCAAAAGATACGTGTATAAATTTGACAGCTGTCGGACGATTAGTTCTCGAGATATAGCGTTGTGAGTGAAGTAACTTTTGTTGTAAAAAAAAAAAAAAAAAAAAAAAATGGATTCAAAGCAATTTCGTGTGTTGATTTATCATTGCTTTTTGATGGGAAAAAATACAGCCGGTGCAAAGAAATGGCTAGATAAGTGTTACCCGGACTCTGCACCAGCCGAACGAACCACTCGCAAGTGCATTGAAAATTTTAAAAGTGGTCATACAAGCACCGAAGATGATGCACGCAGTGGACGTTCAAAAGAGGCTGTTTCAGATGAAAACATGGAAAAAGTCCACAAAATGATTACGAATGACCGTAAAGTGAAGTTGATCAAGATAGCTGAGGCTCTGAAGATATCAAAAGAGCATGTTGGATATATCATACACGAATATTTGGACATGCGAAAGCTCTGTTTAAAGTGGGTGCCGCGTTTGCTCACAGTCGACCAAAAACAACAACGTGTTGATGATTTAGAGGAGTGTTTAAATCTATTTAACCGCAATAAAGCCGAATTTTTGGGTCGGTATGTGACAATGGATGAATCTTGGCTCCATCACTTCACATCAGAGTCAAGTCGGCAGTCAGCTGAGTGGCGAGCAGGCGACGAACCTCGTCCAAAACGACCAAAAACTCAACAGTCGGCTGGTAAGGTTATGGCATCCGTATTTTGGAATAATTTTCATTGACTATCTCCAAAAGACTATCAACAGCGACTATTACATTGCGTTGTTGGAGCGTTTGAAGGACGAAATCGCAGAAAAACGGCCGCATTTGAAGAAAAAGAAAGTGCTGTTTCACAAGTCGATGAAAACGATGACAAAATTTAATGAATTCGGCTACGAATTACTTCCCCACCCACCGTATTCTCCAGATTTGGACCCCAGCGGCTATTTCCTGTTCGCAGACCTCAAAAGAATGCTCGCCGGAAAGAGATTTAAGACCGATGAAGAAGTAATCGCCGAAACAGAGGCCTATTTTGAGGCTAAACCCAAATCGTACTAAAAAACTGGTATCGAAAGATTGAAAAATCGTTTCAATCAGTGTATCGGCAAGGCAACTATATTGATTGATATTGATAAATAAAGTTGAATTTTTCAAAAATTTTGTGTTTTACTATAAAACGGCACTGACTTTTCAGCCCATGTGTTATGTGGCCGTTTCTTTAACCCTTAAATGCGAAATTTCTTTTGTTTCTTTGAAAAAAAAAAAAAAAAAAACATAGGAGCTTCTTAAAATGAGTTATTGTGAATGGCATTAACAGTTTTTTGATAAACTTAATAGGAGGTGCCAAAAATTGGAAAAATTTGGTTGATTCATATATGCATCATGGCGCATTTGTGAGTTTACGGAATAGTTGTTTAGCAAACAATCATTTGATTAAATTTTTTTTTTTAGATTTCAAATGACATTATTATAATCTTTTAAAGACTTATGAGTCTTGTTTGTGTCATAAGTCTGATAAGGAGTAGAACAGATGTGTATTCGCGAAAAAAAGAAATTCTAGAAATAGGAAAATATGCTTTTCAATATAAGAATAAAAACAAGTCCATTTTTATACATATGTGTATTTAATATCACTTTAATTTGTAAATAATATAAGTATTTAATTAGTTTACTTAGTATAGAAATCTAGGAAACAATTTTTATCCTTATTGAGGCAAAGTGAAACGGCGCATTTTGTGACGGATATCAACTGGTGGAATAGCCGCCGTAGTCGTAGACTTTGTTTTTCTTTTCGGCATGCATGCTTCAGATTGAAGTACTGGAGGAGTTAGATGGCCTTCCCCTTTTGGTCGACGTCTCGTTCGGAAATGCGTATAAACACATGACAGTTGCCAACTCAAACCATAAGTCTGCTCGATTTTTCGGACTTATCCCTTTTTTCTCGCAGTAGCGCTTGTATAACAACTAAGAGTTTATTATAGTTATATCTATAAGGTGGTGAAAATGCGGAAATACGACTTTCTGGACTTTGTAGTGATTCTATACTTTCCCACAAAGCTATCTAGGAAGTCAACGCCTCCCATATGCTTGTTATAATCCAAAATAATTGCAGGGCATGGTACATCAATGACCTGTTTGGATTTTCGGTCGTAACTGTTTGTGGCAAAGAGAAGTTGTAAATGAGTGAAACTGTAATACAAATTAAAAAAATATTAACACGTACGGCTTAACTGTCGTCACTGGTTCTTTCCCAACGAAAGTAGATAGTAAAGTTACAGGTTTATTGTCTTTCCAAAGTATATTTGTGATCTCTGTATCTTAAAAATCTGAAACTTCAAAAGATGTTCCCCTAGTAACTGCCTTCAATCCACAATCAGAAAGAAGCTTGCAATTGGGTATTCTGTTTCTTCTTACCGTTCCCAAGCAGTAGATTCCTTCCTTACGTATGTGTTAAAAAAGTGGCACCGAGGTGTAATAATTATCCTAGTAGAGCTTAAAATTTTTTCCCCTAGGAGTATCCCGACATAAACGAACAACCACGTTTCCACTTGCTCCCAAATCTGGTTCACCAGGTTGGCGTTTTGAAAAACAATTTTCGAGTCCACTATATATTTCAAACTTATATGCGAAGCCTGATACTCCGCACATTACAAATAATTTATATCCCCAGTTATGTGGTTTCAGTGGCAAATATTGCTTCAAATGGTGACGAATTTTAGTAGCACATATTTGTTCATCAACACACAATCGTTCTTCCATTGGGATTTTCGAAAATTTTTCATTTAGTGCATCAATTATGGGACGCATCTTGTAAAGTTTGTCGAACCTTACACCGTTTCGGTTTGAAACACATTTCTCATTGTCATTAAAATGTAGACAAGACTTTATTTTTTCAAACATTTTTGAGGACATCGCTTTTTTTATCATATCAGATCCCATGGAGGAATTCCAATATGAACGCATATTTGGACATTTCACAACCGAAGTAAAAGTTAAGATGCCGATGTAGTAGATCAAGTCCGTTTTTGAAACAAAAAGAGTTTTACTTGAATCCATAGATCCGCTATACTTAATTGTTTCTGTGTGTATTATATTACTTCCAACAGCTCATCACAGAAGAAAAGCCAGAAAAACGGAAAAGGCGTACTAAATTCTTCTAGCTGATCTGAGAATTCATTTGAACCTTGGAAGGTAATTGTTTCTGCTGGCACTGACAGCTTCCAAGTTTTCCAAATAAGTCTCTTAAAATCTTCCTTCTCGGGATGTATGACTGAAGATGTTGATGGGCTTTCGTCCGCGGATGTGGGTATATTGATTTCGTCAGATTCTAGATCAATCGATCTTTCTTTTCGAATATCTTCTAATTCTTCTTCGGTAAGCTGAACAAATTCGGCTGAATGAATATCTTCCAAGTCATCACTATCTGATTCACCTCCATCTTCACTTTCCGATGGAATTTCTTTGAATACAGATTGAATTGCAGTTTTTGTTTGTAAAAATTTCCGCGACATTTCAGCTAAAAGAACAGTGATCCAAATAAAAAAAACACTTCTGACAAATGCGCAGTGATTCATATACAGTATGTCAAGAATGACTTTTCACGTTGAAAATAAATTAAAAAGTTCAACTTTATTAGCTGATAAACATAATTTTCTATTTCATTTTATATTTTTTTTGGATTCATTACAGTTACATGTAGTATATACATCATACAAAAGAAAAAAAAAACAAACAAATTCTTTGAAACACTAAAGACCTTAACCCTTTTGAAAATTTGTGGGCCCATTTGAAAAGGAATGTCGCTAAAAGACAACCAACAAATAAAGTAGCACTCAAAGCCGCAATATTGGGAGAATGGCAAAAAATACCAACCAATTACGATCTACAGAAATTGATTTATTCGATGAAAAACCGATTGCAATGTGTGATAAACTCAAAGGGAACTCATACAAAATACTAAAATTATTAATAATGCATTGGCATTTGTTACAATTATTAACATAAGTTAACATAAGCGTACATTTTATGATTTGTGAAAAGAGTTTCTTCACACTAAAAAAATTGAGTTGTATTTGTTTTTGTTGTGTTTTCTTTAGTTTTTGAATTAATTTGTTTGTTTTTTTTCTTTTGTATGATGTATATACTACATGTTACTGTAATGAATCAAAAAATATATAAAATGAAATAAAAACTTATGCTTATCAGCTAATAAAGTTGAACTTTTTCATTTATTTTTAATGTGAAAAGTCATTCTTGACATACTGTATAAATCATCTGAATATACGCGTATAATTACGTACTTTCTAGATAAAAATGGTTGTTTTCCCTAATTATAAATGACAAAAACATGAACTTACATAAATATAATTACATAGCTTGTATCGCGATTTTCCGATCTATCTAGGGGTTTTGCGTCAGTCCTCGTTCGCTATGCACTTTTCGTTCAAATTAAAAGCTTTTCCTTGTTTGTGGTTTTAAATCAAACCACAGTTAACGAATTTTTTATAGATCTTTATGAAATCCACACGAAACTAAGTATTCTAATAAACAAAAAACCTATTAAGATGACATTGTAATGATTTTGTGATGATTTCGTAATGCAATGTTTTCAAAACAATCATAGTAAAGTCTTAAATTTGCAATAATTTGTCAAAAAATAGTAATTTTAGTGCTTATTTTTCAACAAAGCTCTAACGTAAAATGTATGTAAACAATTTTCTTAGTAACTAACTTTACAAAACAAGGCAGGTTTTCCATTGCCAGAAATATTTAAAAAAATGGGTAAATCTTGCAATTGACATGAAGTATATATAATAGTTAAAGTCTTTTCTCAATATTGTATTTCTACTTACTTGAAAAAAATATTTTACTCATACTTAAGAGAACTGGTTTTACGACTTATGTCGACATTGAAATCAATTAAGCATATAATTCATCTAATACACTAGAGCTTAATGGTAACAAATAATAGTAATGGTAAGTATTTACGACTTTACTCGTATTACAAATATAACCCTGCAAATTTAAAAATATTCATAACATTTAAGTCGGCTTTGAAATTACATACGAGTATATGTTAAATTAGCTTTACTTCTACTTCAAAACTTTCTGATCATATTGGAAAAAGAGAACGTATTTTTGTCACAAACTGAAGTATGGTATTTTACAAATTATTAGTCCATTGCGGTTTTTAATTCTGCTGGACGACCTGACAGCCTTTATTTCGTTGTTTTGGCTGAAACTTCAATCATTATGTAACTTATGATAAACAAGTTGCAACAATGATAAGCTCTTTGAAATCTAATAATAAACTTTAACGAGTAAAACCTTACGGTACTTCGAAAAACCTGCTTCCGATATGGAAAGGAGGAAGAATAAATTTGTTAAAACAAAGAGCTCTAAGAAGTAAAGGAGTAGGTATATACAGGAATACGTTGGCGTTATAACTATACCCATTTTCATTTTGAAAACACCTTCAGAACAAGCTAAAAAAAACATAAGGTGCCATTAATTGTGTTAAAATTGGAGATGCATGGTTGGTAAAACAAAGTTGCTTCAGGTTAAAAATACAAAGGTATGAAGTATGGGGTTGGTTACCAATATAAAAAGTGGAATAACTGCTTATGTAAAGGGTGACCAGATAAGAGTGATAGAAAAAAATCAAACGGTGTGCGATATAAATAGAAATTTGGCTTTATTTTGAAGCTACGTTCATGCCATTGTGTGTGGAACAGCACATCATTCAAATGGCTAACTCGACTTTGCTGGCAGTGCTTCAAGCGCTTCCTCCAATTTTTGATGACTCAGTCCAATATGTGGACGTTATTTCGGCAATAGCCTAGCTCGTCTGAAGTGGTTGGCTTGTTAGCGTAGACTAAGGACTTGACGTAGCCCCAGAGAAAATAATCGAGTGGTGTTAATTCGCATAATCGCGGCGGCCATTTGTTGGACTCTCGCCGTGAGATGACCCAGTCGCCAAGTTTCTCCTTCACAACTTTGAGCGTTGCGTCGTTTGTATGGCATGTAGCGCCGTCTTTTTGCATCCACAGCTCGGATATATCGATGTTGCTGGGTTTTGACCACAAAAAGTCGGTTAACATCGCTCTATACCTGAGACCATTGACGGTAACTGTGTCTTCTTCCTCATTTTAAAAGAAATAAGTTCCGACGATGCCGCCATGCCATAAACCGCACCAAAAAGTCAATTTTTGTTGACATAGCCGCTGAGCCATAAATGGGCCTCGTGAGAGAAGATGATTTTTCGGCCAAAGTGCGACGAATTACCCGCACACTGAAGACCTGACGACGACCCACCTTACGACGAATTTCACGTAGCGTATTTACAACTGAGCCGGAATTTCAATAATATTTTTAAATAAATTCTGCATTTCGGCAAGTGTAAAATGTTGCATGATGAAATGGAAAACCATACTGAACTTTAAACAGCCAGATGTCATTGGTAACTTTGACCATAACAATTGGAAAAACTATCATTGCTTTCTGTTCACCCTTTATTTTAACATAAAAATATTATCACTATCTGAAAATGTGCCATCTTTAACGATTACATGATTCACCTGGAGACTTATCTCCAGATTTCGTACATGTTCGCTTTAAGGATGCACT
Organism: Volucella inanis; assembly: GCA_907269105.1. Lineage (NCBI taxonomy): Eukaryota > Metazoa > Arthropoda > Insecta > Diptera > Syrphidae > Volucella > Volucella inanis. Next base: position 116,766,847 of record OU026156.1, read on the forward strand.
TTGATTATATGTATAATGGATGAAAGGAGTCTTTTAAATAGTCAGGCTCTCATGTTTTCTACATTTTAGGCACGAAACTGTTCCTTTTCATCGAGTTTTTAGAAGTTAAATGCGACCTAGTCGGTATTCAATGTGCATGCTTTAATTAGGTTTTGTAAACTTTAGATCGAAAACTTGCATCTCGATGAGGTGTAAAAAAGGTATTTCGTGTAGAATGAAGAGGAAATGAGTGCGCTCCCCTCTTTGCAACCTTCGTGTAGGGGAATATTTTTTTTAGCGCACCTGGAGTAAAAACGAAAACTTAACTGGCTGGCGGAAAAAGGCAAATTATGAAATACCGACTATTATTACCGGTTGTAGGAATATAGATATAAGTTAAGAATTTTCTGTGGACTCAAAAGACAATTGAATAGCAACGAAGAAAGCACTATATAAGTACAAGACCCTAATCATCCATGTCCTCTTCCGATTGTCCATGCGCAAAAATATGGACACTCTTAAGAGGGGATGTGTAGCACTCTAAGTGTAGAGGAGAAGGTACAACGAGAAACTACATCAGCTGTATAACGGCGTGGATTTAGAATTCAAACATGGAAACAGCTAGTTAGGTTGGCGCCCATGACTTCCCGGCCTGTAAAATGCCATAAAAAGAACAATAAGAAGTAAGGTAGGCAGATACTCAATATAGTCCACATAGATCTAATAAGCAAAGAAAAGTCTATTTAGTGCCGCAACTTAATAAAATTTGAGGAGGATCAGAATAGGAACTGTGCGAAAATAAAATGTACAGAGGGATAGGTGGAGCACGGTAGCTTTATGGCTTCTAAGGTATTATTACTAAGAATATATACCCTCGAAACCGAAGAAAATCAACAACGGTTTAAAATTTTTCAACGAAGAAAAAACTACTATATGTAATCTATACCATATAAATTTGTTTAACAGAAATTAAATAATATTTAACGTGTTAATAAATGAAGAATTATCGGGCAGTTGTTGTGCATGAGACGGAAAGAAGTAAGCAAAGCAGCAAAAGAAGGAATTGGAGATATGCAGTCAAACTGGATCACGTACCTTTCAAAACATACATAGAAGAAAATTTAAAATATTGTATTAAGTGACTCACTGTTTAGTTCTGCAAAATTATGAAAGGAGATAAAATTTCTAAACAGCGGAAGAAAGGTTTCCTGTTCCACTGTATAACGATGACAGACCAGTTACAAACTGGTGAAGCTAGTTCTAAGAAATCTTAAATGAATGGTATTTCAAAAAGAAAATGATGACAAATGACCGAGATTAACCGCACAGTTCTAATTTAACAGTCGGAAACGACAGCGCTATTGTAAGTTGCGAAGACAGACAATACCATATTTAATAATTGGGTGAAGTCATCAGGGAATAGCGGTCACATCATTGACTGTGAGAAATGTTTTTCGTGCGAATCGAAGAAGTTACGGTGCGCATAATCGACCTACTGAAACAACTATTGCCAATACGATTCGCAAATCTGAGTCTCAGTTTGCATCAGTGGATGATGGTTGACCAGTTAGATCACATTCAGCACGTAGTGAAGAGACTATATCAACTGTAGCTGAGAGTGTACGCGAAGACCGTGGCGAATCGATTCGTCGTCGTTCTCAGCAACTTGGCTCGGCGTATTTTACAACTTGGCGTATTTTACGTGAGGATCTCTATCATTTTCAAGAAGTAAATGCCATGATTTGTTCTTTTTACGATAATAAAAACTTTAAGTTCACTTGTATTTGTATTGTATTTTATTTTACATTATAAATCAAACCTCACGATGAATCGCCCTATATAAATTACACGTACAGTGCCGGACAAAACAATAGCACTCAATGGCATTTGGTTACATTTTGCCAAATAAAATTGTTAAAATTAAATAGACTTATATGAATTTTATTTCTGTAACATAGATAAACAATAGATCAACAGTTAGGAAAATACAACAAAAAAAGAGCAATTTAATGAAAACAGCTGCGGTTATAACTTTGCTTTGTTTGTTTCTGTGTTACAGTAAATTAACTGTTAGATTTGATGTTGCAAACTACATTCATTTGAAATCTTTAAGGGACACAGTGTAATTGGAATTAAAAGTGTAAAAAAGTCTTTAAAATGGCGCTTAACAAATACTCCACCGAATTTAAGGAAGAAATTATAGCGGATTTTCATGCAGGGGAAGCATTGCTAAAAAAATATGAGATTCACCATTCCTTCATTTCCCGTATAATAAGCCGGTTTCGCAATTCTGGATGCCTTGAAGCTATCCACCGTGGCGGGAGGCCTCGGAAAACCACCATATGTGATGATCATGCAATAGTCCGTGTTATTAAAAAGTATCCATTTATATCTGCAAGAGTGATAGGAAGTGAACTGGACTTGGAAATATCCAACAGATCTATCCACGAAGGGTGGTGGAAGCCGGTTTTCTTTCCTACAGGGCTCTAAAAAAACATTTATCTCACCGAAAAACCAAAGGACGAGACCTGCGTTTGGAAAGGCGCATACTAATTGGACTATTGCCAAAGGGAAAACCGTTTTATGGTTTGGATATGAAACAAACGTAGACCAAAAGGCAAATGGCTAATCCACGTTTTATAGGTACAATAAAACATGGTAAAGAAAATATTTTGGCCTGGCGATGTTTTTCCAGTCAGGGAATTGGTCCAATTCATAAAATAAATAATGGATCGTTTTATGTATTGTATAAAGATATCTTTCAGAACGTGATGCTTCCATATGCCGAAAAAGAGACGCCTTTGAAATTGATATATCAACATGATAACGATCCAAAGCACACCGCTTAAATTGTGCAAAAATGGCTTTCAGAAAATAAAATCAACGTTTTGAATTGGCCAGCATAATCACCAGATCTGAATCCTATATAAAATCTATGGGATACTGTAGATCGACGGATTCAGGGTGAAAGGTGCAAGAACAAGGATTATCTTTTTGCTCGAACGGAATTTGCATGGAAAAGTATCTCCGCGGAAATGATAAACAATTTAATTGAATCGATGCCCCTAAGATGTGAAGCAGTTATCTAAAATAATGGATTTGCCACGAAATATTGAACAAAAAAACTCTTGAGAACAGAATTGAAAAAAGTGCTATAGTTTTGTCGCAGCTGTTTCCATTGAATTGCTGTATTTTTTATGGTATTTTCTTATCTGTGATAAAGCAACATTTGCTTTTCAGCATTTAAAGATCTATTGCTTATCTTCGAGTATGTTACAGAAACAAAATTCATTTAAATTTATAAAAATTTAGTAATTTTATTTAACAATGCCATTGAGTGCTATTGTCTTATCCGACACTGTATATCTAGACATAGAATCGTTTGGAAAATATAATATTAATGAATAATATAGATAATATAATAGTAATAATAATATAATATAATATAGAAACAATATAATAGATAATACCTCTTAATTTACGTACGTATACATATATGTACATATTGTAATATGTGCACTCGGGTTCGATTTAATAGAAAAAATATTTTTTACACAGTTAAAAATAATTTTATCTTTTGATAAACAATCACATTTGATCACTGTTTATCCAATAGCTTTAAAATTCGAATTAGGAGTAAACTCACTCCTTGTACTATTATAGCGCGAATTTATATACAAGCTATTTTCGGAAACTTCTTGTTTATTTCGATTGTAGTTGTTTTCATTAGTTGGTAGTTTCGTATTATTATTATTATAATTTATTAACATATGGTTAATAAAAATATAAGTTAAAAAAACCAGAGCGAGAAATAGATGCGAGGCTTTCAGCATAATTTTGAATAATTTTGTTTATTATTTTTATATTTGTTAATTAAAACGTTTCAACAAGTTACGAATTTGACAGATATTAGTTTTGCTGAGGAGTCTCAACAACTCGTGGGATGGAGAAATTGAATTAGGTCTATTGAGATAGGTAAAGGCTGTGCATTCCCATATGCCTTGTATGTGGTAGATGTTGATGTTTCTATTGCAAACTGAGCAAGTTTCGCGGTTGTTATTGTTTAAATTGGAGTAGATATTTCTGTGTTGATACAGGAATAGTGGTGTTGATAGTTTTACCAATCTGACAGGAGCAAGTTTTTAAGCCTGTTTGGTATATATTTCGAATTTATGAATTATGAGGCGCGGTAAGCTGACGTGGCTTCAGTATCAGCATGTTCATTGCCGCCGGCAACCAGGAATTATTATTTTTAGCTTGTGAAAAGTTCTAGCTTACTGACATCTTATTTTGTTAATTAAGGTTGTATTATAGTGTGGATTTCTTTTTTGTAGCGTTGATTATTAATAGGCTATCTGG